>JAODXP020000023.1:16112591-16192616 GCA_027497455.2 Sardinella longiceps
CTTTTCAGACACACTGTCATGCACAGATCTTATCGAACATGATATTGATGTGGGCGATGCCTTGCCGGTTCGCCAACGCTTCTATCGAGTAGGACCTGAGAAATCTAAGGTGTTGGACACTGAGGTACAGTACCTTTTGGATAACGGCTTGGCTGAGCCATCCCACTCTAGTTGGGCATCGCCTTGCTTGCTTGTGTCCAAGCCAGATAAGACCTTCCGTTTTTGTACAGATTATCGACGGTTAAATAAGGTAACTAAGCCTGATTCTTTTCCGCTTCCCAGGATGGATGACTGTATAGATCAAGTGGGTGCTGCACGCTATGTTAGCAAATTTGATCTTTTAAAGGGCTACTACCAGGTTAGGCTCACTGCTCGTGCACAGGAAGTGTCTGCATTCATCACTCCCTCTGGCCTGTACTCATATCGGGTCATGAGTTTTGGATTACGCAACGCTCCCGCCACGTTCCAGAGATTGATGAATCGCGTAATTTCCGGTCTGGAAGGATGTGCGGTGTACTTGGATGATGCAGTAGTGGCAAGTAACACCTGGCCAGAACACATAGAGCGTATTCGTGCCTTTTTTGAGCGTCTGGTAGCAGCTAAGCTAACAATAAATTTGGCAAAATGTGAATTTGCACGTGCCACTGTCGTCTACCTGGGTAAAATAGTGGGTCAGGGGCAGGTTCGTCCCGTGAGGGCAAAGGTCTTAGCCATCGATCAGTATCCCCCGCCTGCAACCAAGAAAGATCTTCAGCGTTTTTTGGGTATGGTGGGATACTATAGGAGCTTTTGTAGTAATTTTTCAACTGTAGTTTGTCCGCTCACGAACCTCCTGAAAGGGGGGGTGAAGTTTGTTTGGACGGCAGAATGTCAACAAGCTTTTGATAACGTCAGGTCACTCCTCAGCACCTCACCTGTGCTGGCTGCCCCACGGCTGGATAGGCCGTTCCAACTTCAGGTGGACGCCAGTCGGGTGGGGGCCGGGGCAGTGCTTCTTCAGGCTGATGACTCAGATATCCAGCGCCCGGTTTGTTACTTCTCCAGAAAGTTTAATAAACACCAAGCAAACTACTCTACTATAGAGAAAGAAGCTTTAGCACTCATTTGGGCTTTGGAACACTTTGATGTTTATTTAGGGGGTGGCGCACAGCCCTTGGTGGTCTATTCTGACCATAACCCCCTGACATATTTGCACACATTACATAATCCCAATCAGAGACTCATGCGGTGGGCTTTATTTTTACAGCCCTACCATTTGGAAATTCGTCACATCAGGGGTGTGGACAATGTAATTGCGGATGCGTTGTCCCGCTCCTGGGTCATTGAGTGATGTTCTGTATCTTTGTCCTCTGTCCCTCTTGTTCTCTCTTTTTCTCCTCTGGTCTGTTCCTTAAATATGCTTTCCAAGGTACCTGGATTGCTGGTGGATCTGGAGTAGAGGTTTGGGAGGGGTGGTGGGATGTTGAGACCGGATATGTCACTTGGTGGTGGTTGGTTTTCTTGGACATGTAACAGCAGTCCTTAGTGATCTTGTGTTTGGTGGCGGTTTGCACATTTGTGGTGTAATTGAGGTTGTGGCCTCAAAATAGGTCTACTTAAAATTATGCCAAATAGAATTTTATAAATGGTTATGCCAGTCATGAATTGTGGGCTATCGTAAAGATGGGTTTTAAGAGTTTTGAAATAAAGTATTGACTTTTAAATGTACTCCTTTTGTATAGATGTGACGTGTGTTATGTGGCACATGGCAGTTGTGCTGGGTAACACAGTTGGGGCATTTCAGTTCTGTTGTACAGAGCCCCCATGTATCATGTATACATGGGCCTCTGTTTAAGGGAGGGGGAATGTTAAGGCCCTGCTGGACCTTTCCAGTATGGCAGCCTAACTAATGCCTGTTGGGGCCCCGCCCCTTTGTCCTATGCCTTCTGTCCTTTACAGACATTGGTGTTGGGAGTAATGGGCATCCCTATAAGAACATCTTGGGAAATGGCGTCTGGTCTCTTGCCTCTCTGCTCTCTTGTCTCGGTGCTCTGCTGGAGAGAGCCTCTCCGTTCCCCAGCCGGTTTCCAGCAGCTCCCAGCACTCGTCGCGTTTCTACACTTTTGTTTGATCCACCCCTAGACATACTTTGCATTACACTTTCCTTTCTATACATTACTGACTTTATATCTTTTAATATTCAATAAATATATGTATTATTTAAACCTTTAGCTATAGTGTGGTCTCCCATTTAATGTCACAGCTACTTTGAGCCAGGTGGTTGTGACATTAGGCACTGCACAAACACCCAGACCCTCCCTTAGTTCCTCCATGTCTGTGGTCCAGCCTGGAGATGACGTTGCCCTCACGTGCTCCAGAACCTCAGACACATGCAGCACTAGAGAACTGCAAATGTATAGGAATGGAGAGGCTATCAGGGCTACTACTGTCTACCAGCACAGTGTGGTGCTCAATCTGACCATCTCCAGTGACCAAGACCAGGGCACTTACTCATGTGGCTATCCAAAGGATGTTGCAAACTCTCCAGTCAGCAACACCATCAGATTTACTGTGGGTAAGTGTAGCTGTCATACTACAAAAACAAACAAACAACAATAACAACACCAACAAAACAGAACAGTATGATTACTATACCATGGAGGTTGGATATTTCTGTTGGTGTTGGTGTGGACAGTTTGACCAGTGGATTTGACAGCAGCTCTGTGTTTTTCAGTGAATCTGAAACAGCCCAGAATCTCTGCAACCCACATTTCTTCAGAGATGGAAGGGGGTGTGTCGTGTCCCCCAAACCCTGAGAGGTCAGAGGTCACCATGGGACCCCAGACTCTAGAGGTCACCAGAGGTCATAACTTCTCCATCATCTGCTCCAGTGAACCTCAGGGCTACACAGGAGGCTCCTTCCGGCTCCTCTTCAGCGGGTCAACCAGAACCTGGACCAAACCAGCTGTCCAAAATTCAGCAAAACAAACTAGAACCGAGTCAGCCTGTTTCTTGTTCTCTGAGGCAGCCGACTCTGACCAGGGCAACTACACCTGTGTGTATGAGGTGACTGTAGAATCTCGCCTCATCAACTCCACTCAGTCTGAATCAGTGGCCATCACTGTCAGAGGTATGATCTCTTCTGATTCCTAGCCTGTAGTACTTAGTCAGAGGTGGATTTAATTGTGTGTGTTATGTAACCATGTATTACTTGACATGAAATTATGCAAGTGTGTGTGATCTCCACAGGTTCCTGGCTCCTCCTATCCCTCCTAGTGGGAGGTGGGCTGCTCCTCCTCATTTTTCTCATAATCTTTCTGGTGTGGAAGCGTCTGCTCTGGTAAGCTACGCAGATTTTATATTCAAAGAGAGATTTTTGGTAAGCTATCAGGATGGGTACAGTATCTTCATATCAGATTTTTAATTTAGAGGGCCTTGGTAAGCTATCAGGAAGGGAAGATGTGTGTGTGTCGCTATATGAGATATTCACGTGTACAGAGATCCTTTATTCTCTCTCATAATGAGATATTGACCATATTTACATGCACTTAAGTATCCTGACCCTGCATTAGCACATGTAAACACCTTGTCCTGAATTCAGTTTCACATGAAAGGACATGGTCATTGCAACCCACAGACCCTTTGATTGAAGTTCCTAACTGTGTTGACAGGGAAAAGAATTATAGAAATTTGTACATTATACGGCAGCAATCAGGCTGCTAATAACAGGGCTCAGTCATCCTCCTTTATTAGTTTAATTTTCTTTGCCCTGTTTAGTTAGCGTTAGCTGCTAGTTTGCTAATCTGTCCTTGTATTCCATTCTCTCTGCATTGTCTTTAACCTCCAGGTGCTACAAGGGAAAAGCCAGAGGTTGCAATGAGCTACAGGAAGAAGGATGAAGGACTCTATGCTAACACTGCCACTCTGGGATGGGAGACAGGTAGTTTGACAAACAAGGAGGATATTTATGTGAACACAGAGACTCTTGTAAGGGGAAGTCAACTAGCTTAATTAACACATATTGTTATTTCTCACTTTCTTATTCTGAGGGTATGGGCAGTATTCTTGCAGATATCAGTCCTGTTGATGGGTTGAGGACCTTCTATGGCCCTGTCCAGCACTCATAGTCTCCTGAAATGTTCCTCATGTTCTGGAGGTTGTGTTTCGAGGCACAATAAAGGAGACATAGAATGGAAAACCACTTTTACATTGGCTTTGATCCTCATCCTCCTTTAGTTTAATTTTCTTTGCCCTGTTTAGTTAGCGTTAGCTGCTAGTTTGCTAATCTGTCCTTGTATTCCATTCTCTCTGCATTGTCTTTAACCTCCAGGTGCTACAAGGGCAAGGCCAGAGGATGCAATGAGCTACAGGAAGAAGGATGACAGAATCTATGACAACACTGTCACTCTGGGATAGGAGACAGGGAGTTCATCAGACAAGGAGGGAGACTATGTGAACACACAGGCTCTGGGTGATGGGTTGGGGGAAAATGAGTGTGTCGAGAGGAACAGTGGGCACAGTGATGGGGATGACTATGTGAATGTGTTATGTACATAAAGTAAAATCGCTTTTACGCAAGTCAACAGCTGTTGTCTCTCAAGTTTTTGTCTTCATTTCTGATCCCTCTGCTGTAAAGATGGAAGATTTCAGCAATTTAATGATACCTCACACATTTATGCCAAAAAAAAATTCTTCCTTCTTGCCTATACAGTCATTGGTCGAGAGCAGGGGTGGTCAAACTAATGGCCAAGGGCCAATTTGCAGCCCCCTGCTCTCTTTCATGCGGCCCACCATGAATTAAAGAAATTAAATGTATTGTGGCCTATTATTAAATTATTATCATACTACAGTAGTCGATGTTCATCATACATCACAGTTTCAGCACTGGTGTGATGTTTGTCAATACTAAAGAGTTATTAGAGGGCCTGGTGTTTTCTTATAAGACAGTCGCTTTTTCAACTGAAAACTGCATTTAATTTTACACTGGCCCTTGGCAGCTTAAATCTTTCAGTATGTGGCCTGCAAACAAGAACGTGTTTCATTCCACCGGGTGATGAGTACAATTAAAGGCTATTCTATTCGAAGCATGTGTGCATGTATCCAGTAGGCTGGTGGGGAATGAAAGTGCTGTCTGTATATAGATTTTTTCATATTTTCTTGACCTCATGAATGTTCTGTACACTGTGTGATAATCAGTGTATTGCAGGGTGTGGAAGTCTGTTAGTGATATAACAATTGAAATACCACTTATGACCACAAGATGGGGTGAACTTGCACAATATAAAAAGAAAGATTTGAAAGCAACAATATAAACTGTATATAAAAAAAAAAATAGGGGACTTCAAAAAGGGCCTATCCTTGCAATCAAGAACCATATACTGGGGAGCCTTACCTGTGTGATAAGGTTATATACCTACCTCACCTGTACAATAAGGCCTCATGTGTGTTAAGCTATACACCTGCTGGTTACCTAACTGACATATATGGGGGCCAGACCTTTGGGAATAAAATTGGGGATATGTTCAGAAATTAACTGTGGTCTGGCAAAGCAGGCATTGCCAGGGAATTCTATCAAATTTCTATCAATGTTATGGGACAGAGCTGGACAGAATCATAAGCTCACCTCCTTCAGCCTGCTCGTTTCTCATTGGGTCCGGATTTTTCTGGGCTTGAGAATTGATTAAATTGCCTCCTTGGCCATACTTACTTGATTCTGAAATTTCAGATGTATGAGCTGGCCCAGGCTAGGGTCATTCTTGTTTCTACAGTCAATATCATTTAAAGTAAGTAGTTGTAGCCTTAGTAGAGTACAATGTTAGTATTTAGGGGCACACTGAAAAGAAATAGCAATGTGCGGGTGGATTTGCAGAGTGCAGTAAAGTTAGTGTGCAGGAGCATACTAAAGACAGAGAAAGCAATGTGAGGATGGATTTGTAAAGTACAATAGTGTTTAGGAGTGTTCTGAAAGAGATATAGCAATGTGAGGATGGATTTGTATAATACAGGAATGGTACTGTTTAGGAGTGTGCTGAAAGAGATATAGCAATGTGAGGGTGGATTTGTATAATACAGGAATGGTACTGTTTAGGAGTGTGCTGAAAGAGATATAGCAGTGTAAAGGTGGATATGTGTAATACAATAATTATACTTTGCAGGGCTCTCAACTTTCACACCTTGAGTAAGAGACTTGCACAAATGACACCTCACTTTTTTTGCAAGACACTTGTCTTTTCTCACCCTATACACACCTCTCAGTCTTTGTTTCCTCAAATGCAGGGCTGTTGACTCACACAACCACTGATGATCAGACACACACACACACACACACACACACACACACACACTCACACACTCACACAACCTCACACACGTGACACATGTCTCTCTCCTTCACGCCACACATGATGGCTTCTCATCTTTGCTTCCTCTATTGCATACATCGCATTGCTTTTCTCACTGTGTTTTTATTTGGAGTATTAAACGACCACTATGGTCAATGTCAACAAAAGCTGTATTTCTCAAGCTATTCGAGACATATCAGTACCGAAGACGCAAGAAAGTTTGGTCCAACTCACAATGTTTCCTTGCATTATTATTAGCACCGACCTCTAACCCATTAGGGCAGACTTTTAAACTTTGTTTTTAACATTGTAACATGCTCCAAATCTCACCCCAAAAGCTATGCAACATCAGTGAACACCTTACAACGCAGAAAGTAATGCTCATGTGTCATGACAGGCTGTTACATCCCATTATGTTATAATAGTCCAATATGTAACAGGCTGACAAAATGTAATACAATTTCACATCATTATGTAATAATTTTCGCTTTTGTAACAATTGCTGCATTTTGTAATAAATTGCTTGAACGCAATATGTAACATATTTTGTCACATTTTGTAATACCATTACTACACATTGCAGAGGCTATTACAAAATGTGGTAGCTGATTTTATGGGGGTATGGAAATGTAATAACATGGTGCATTAGCTAGCTAGGTAGCAGGGTATAGAAATGTAATGACATGTTGCATTAGCTAGCTCTACAGCACTCAATTCAATTCAATATAGAGCTTTATTGACGTGGCAAAAATATACTTTGCATTGCCAAAGCATTTCCAGTTGGACCAAGTAGAGGTAGTGTGTAGCACACAAAAGTAAACAAAGACATAACACAATTTAAAAAGGTGTGCAAAGAAGTTAATTAACTGAAGACTGAAGCCTTAATGAAGGTCTGCCAACAGTCATATAAACAGTCTTTATCAACAGTCATGTGGCCTATTGTTACATTAATCTAATATTAATAGTAGCTACAGTTTACTTTACTTGCACTTAATTAAAAATAGGTGCTCCTCAGTTTGCATAAGCCCTTGACTGCTTATTTTTCCATATGGCCTTTTAGCAAAAATGTTTGGACACCCCTGCCCCAACCATTATAATATGAACACCTCAGAATAACAATACTGACATTTTTCTGTCATTTGTCATCTGTAATTTTACATAAAGTGAAGTTAAAGATGAAAACATTTGCTAATTGATAACTTATTTAAAAAAATATTACTAATACTTTTATAGGTCTCAAGTCACCAGAGTCAAGTTCACCCAAATCATGAAGAGTCCAAATGAATTAACATTTATTTAAATACCTGAATATATCAAATAATTGTTGACATATGAGCTGTACAATGACATTCTATTCCTCTTTACTGACAGGGAAGCATGATATGAAAAATGAAGAAAAATCCGCACACTCAAGTCTTTGCAAATAAGTTTTTTACTCTATGTTCTGCAAGCTTTCGGTCAAGAGACCTTCTTCAGGCAGAGTAAAACACATTGAGAAACAGTGCATGAGGTTACATATAATCATTCATTCATGACACCTGTGTTAGTTTCAGTGCATTCTAGGAATTGTAGTTTTTTTTTACAAATTGTAGTTTTTTTTTACAGAATCATGACATCCAAGGGAAGCATGATATAAAAGTGTAAAACCCCAGTCCTATCACTAGATGGCGTCCAATCATATAGCATGCCAGAGCTAATGTATATGGAGTCTCTCTCTAGTGACATTCCTCTCCTGTAGGATAGGACGCCATCTAGTGCCGCAAACTAGGCCTACAGGTAAAAAAAAAAAAAAAAAAAAGCAAGAATTTTAATAATAAATGATAATGTTTCGGCACAGGGCCTTCATCAGATCAACTTACATAGCAGACAAAAAGTGAAAATATTATTGTGTAAGGCACCATTTCGGATTATATGATCAGTCACATGCACCTTTTTTTGTGTGCGCTGCAACTTCTCCTATCCAACTTCTCCTATAGACGCCATCTAGTGACACTTCACTGTCAGGACCCAGAGTCTGATATAGTCTGTTCTCAGTCCTTGTGCCTGCTCCGCTCTGTAGTTAGGTTACTTTGAATGGATTGATAGGAGAAGATGCTTTATACTTGTTTTGTTTTTTTACTTTCCCAAAACTGAAAGCTCAATGCATCGTAGATACTATCTAAAATTAAAAGGAGATGCAACTGGATCTTACAAACAATGTTTTATTGGTTAAAAAAAACAACAACTTTGAGACACTATCAGGCATCAAGTGTTGAATCACTTATGAGACCCTCTCACCATATAATAGCCTATATATGATATGCAGCAGCAGCTGCAGTAATGCAAAGAATTACCAGAGAGTACCGAGTGTCTGTATTACTGTAGCCCCTGCATTACTATAGGTTACCATATTTAAAACGATTGGCTCACTACAGTGGAGGGAGTGGTGTAATCATAAATGAAATAAGGCCTTTGTGATTCAATCTCTCTCACATTGCAAATGTAAACATGTTTTTCTGATCTTTGATATTTCACAGTGATACAGTACTGGTAAGTGTCTCAGTCATAATAATAGGCTTACTGTAATTGCTAATTTCCTGTAACTGTGTCATAATATTGTACAGTGACTCTCGGTATCGCTTTCATCGCTCCCAACATCACTGTCATCGCTGTCCCCAAACTGTTGCATCTCCGATAAGGCGCGCTCGTTCTGCGATCTAATCTGTAGAATAGTCTGCTGGTTTCGTTGGACCATCTGAGCTATGGACTTCTCATAGTGTTTCTCCTGCTCTTGCCAGTCCTTCCTGAAACTCTCCATCATCACCTCAAACTTCTTATCTTGCACCGCTTGCGTTTCCTCATGCTTCCTCTTAGCATCCTCAACTTCCTGTTTCCCCTCCGCAGCCTGTGATTCCAGGCCTTTTAGAACTTTCCCAAACTCCTCTTCCTCACGTTTCTTCTCTTCCTCTTTCTTGGCCTCAATCTGTTTCATCTTCTCTTCGAAACTCGCCATGTCTGCTTTCCTCTTGGCCTCCATCTTGGCTATTTGCTCCTCTTCAGAGCTCATCTTCTGGCGCAGGAGATATGCCTTCTCTGTCTCCTCTAGGGGTTAGGAGAAGCACAAGGACATAATTAAAATGTGGACAAGAACTGGTGTGAAACCCAATTGCTGGAATACCAATGTTAGAGTTGGCGGTAACACTTTATTTTAAGGTTCACATATTAGCCAATAATAAATACCTAATTAATGCCTGTATTAAAACTTGTAAGCTTTGTGTTAGGCAACATTAATCATTTGTTAGGCGTGTATTCACAAATTTCTTGTTCATGACTAATTAGGCCTTTATTCTTGATACAATCTTAATAATTCCCTAATAAGCCTTCATCTCTACATACTAGTAGTACAGTACCTATCAAAATAGAACTTGTATAAAACCCTAGTATACAGTCTGAATAAATCCAGAATAGTGGAAGAACTTGTAGATTAAGCAAATATATACTAGTGGGTTATACACTAGTGGGTGCGGTACGGACCGCCACCAGCTACATTGGTGCTGTGACCCGGAAAAGAGCGAGGATTTGGGGGGTGAGTGTAACGGATGCCAGCTAGCTTGGCAGCAGTACGTGTAAATCCTCACAACCCAATTCCTTGGATGTTTCTAACTGCTGAGTTAGAAGCCTGGGCTTTCAGCTCAGAGGTTAGAGCATCCGACTCTCACGCCGGGAGTTTGTAGCTTGCGGGGTGGCGGGTTTGAGACCAGTGTGCGGTGCGGACCGCCACCGGCTACATTAGCAACTTGATGTTTTCCTTACCACAGATTAGTCTCCCTTCTTTACTCAGGGTCAGGTCAGCCTTCCTGATGGCCTCAGATTCCACATGCTTGGTCTTGAAGAACTCCTCCAGGACTTCTTTAGCCTATGAAAGAAACGCACGCACACACACACACACACACACACACACACACACACACACACACACACACACACACACAGAATGATTACATAAACACACAATCATGAGGGTTGATGGTGAAAGTATCTCTCTCTTGAAAATCTAACATGCAGCATATCTATGAAGTTAATTTTGTGTTATTGTTATTCAAGCAAAGAAAAAAAATCTATTTTTCTATCTAAAAATCTATCTTTTTTGCTTGGATTTTTTTCTTAGCTTGAATGGACTCATACATACAGTATCTAACCTTGACTGAGTTGGCGGTCTGTCTGTTGTACACGTCCACAATGACCTCCATGTGCTGGCAGAAGAGTCTGTACCCTCTGGGTTTGGAGTAAGATCCCTTCTGGAGGCGACCGGTCATATCAGCAGACAGCCGGCTCAGAAATTCCTGGCACTTTTTCTTAGAAGCCTCCTCATTGTGGTGCAAGTACTGGTCAAAAAGTTCACCAATGTCTTTCTGAAATATGAAACATGTCAATGTACATTATTGTTATAATTATGTAAAACTGAGGAAATGCACTTCCATAACATCATATCATGAAGAACTTTTATTTTGCTTAAAAAAAAAAAATAAATAAATAAATAAATAAATAATAAATCTGTGCTAATACTTTATATCCAGTAACTGTTAATAATCATAAATCTGAAATAAGCACAAGCAATAAATCCAAGCAATGAGGACAAGCAATAAATACAAGCAATGAGGACAAGTAATAAATCACAGATAAAGAGGCCTCTACCTCTAAAGATTTCAGGTACTCTTCATAATCATCCTTAAAGCGTTTCTGGATGAACTCCTGTATAGCCAAGGTGTGAAGGCGCTGGTGTTCAGAGGCGATGTGAGCCAGCGGCACAGGGAAGGATGGCTTCAGCTGCTCCATGCCAGCCTGGTAGACAGCAGCTTCATTCTCCATAGTTGCCATCGGTTAGAGTCTGTTTGTAGTCTTTACAGGAATAAATTGTATATCATAGACACAATATATGTAATGTAATGTTTATGTATATAATAGATATATATCTCCTAAATCCTGAGCTATCTAACATACATCTCTGAGAGCTTAATTCTTTCCCATACAGAATAGAACACAGTGGAAAAGGTCCTTTTTTGCAGATAACAAAGAGTATAGTATATTATAGTATATTTTGAGAGAACTATCTAAATTAAAAGTGAAATATATAAATTAAAATTGAAATAGCTCATCATGTAGCCTGGTGGGCCAGACTCTCTCAGTTCGCTTTGCTTTATGCAGTCTGGACACATGGTGATATAGCATGTGTTTGCTTTGCAGGGGGTGGGCACTTTGTTTGACCTTTGACCCTTTTAACCTTCCGTTTCTGTTCACTTATTGGTTGCTAGAAAATCTAGTAGGAGAAACTGCATCCTTAAAACACAGTAAAATAAAACATGGAGCAGAGGTATCTCTGTGGCGCTAGCATGGTTATATGTAGGCTGTACTGTATATCAGTAATGGTCATTCATTGAAACAGTCATTTAAGATTAGCTTGATTACTGTATACTGTACCACAACAAAGAACTTTGCTGTAGGGAAAAGAAACGACCACAGATATATCATCCCTAAACTCTCTCACAGAAAATGTTGATCTATTAGTATTAACAGACTAAGCCATAGTGCAGGGTAAACCAAAGTGTATAGGCATTTTAATGTTCTTCCTTCCAGTTTTAAAAAGCAGGTTCAAAGGAGAGGTTTAGACCAGGCAGCAAAACACACTCCTCAGTAGATCAATGGAATGAAACTAGCTGAGGGCAACACAAGACAATACAGAAGAGGTGAATACTTACATTAGTTAGGCAGCATAAAGGCACAGCAGTGATCAGGCCAACCAGCTAGAGCAGACACTCAGGCAAAGCAGCAGGCTGGTTACTATTTAAAGCCCATGGAGGGGTTTGTTAAATGTCACATTTGTTCAGGGGTGTGTCTAGAGAATGAGTGGGGTGGGCACTGCTCACCAAGAATCTCATTCAGTGCAGGGAAACTCAGAGTGAATATCAGTTTATACAGTAGGTGCAGCTATGACCCACTTCAACCCTAGGCAATAATTACATTGCATAGGGTTGAATTACAATTACAAACCCCCCCCCCCCCGCCAACACAAACACACCTCCTACCCCATCCCCATCTCAATAACACGTAAAAGGAAAGGAGGAGCCTGAGAAGGAGCTGCTTTTACTGGGCCTATCTGCTTTTTGTTGATATGTTTGTTTGTTTGTTTTTAAATAAAAAATACAATCAAATTCAAAACGTCTGACATCAAAACATTCATAATATCCAGTGTTAAAAAATGAGGCAGCAGAATTGTCAAGGATTCATTTTTTCATTTTTGTTGCTGAATAACTATAAGCTCACATCGAAAATATAACTATGTAGTGGAAATGGTCAAGTCAAGTCAAGTTCATCTTTATTGTTCCCAGAGAGCAATTCAAATGCAGCCAGCAGAAAATCACACCAACAATAAACACAGTACGGTCACAGTGATAAAAACATAGAAAAAAAAAAACATTAATACAAAAATAATGAGAACAATAAAATCAAGAAGTGTTTAAGATACTGTTACAGCAGGTAAAAAAATTGTTTTTGAATTTGTTAGTTCCTTTTAAGAGAAATATAAGTCCAGCAAGTAAAAGGGAGAACTCTGAAAACAGGGTGGATGGTGTGAGTGGCTGGGGTCAGCTAAAATTGCATGTGCTTTTTTTAGGGATCTGGTTTTATGGAGAGTTGAGATGTTGTTCAGGGGGAAATGGACAATTTTGCCAGGCTGATGATGTTAGACATATGGTTTTTGTTTTTCAAGACGATTTTTACAGGCTGTACTTTCAGGCTGCACCTTTATGCGAACAGGGAAAATTCCTGAAGGTGCAGCCTGTAAAAGTGATTCTGTAAATAAACTAGTCATTTATTTGCATGCTATCGCTATGCCTGTCAGTGTCCACTTCATCTGTAAACCTGTTTGTAGCTAATCGGCTAGCCGTATTCCTGAATACTGGGGTTGTATGGAAGTGAACTATTTGCCAAAAGTCCGTACAGGCAGGGGCGGACTGGGACATAAAATCGACCTTGGCATTTCGAACAAGACCAGCCCACCATACTGGTCAGACCATTAGAAAATAAGCCTATGATTACAGTTACAGTGAGAATGTCAGGGCCGTCGGCCCAAATAGAATGTCGGCCCACCGGGCATTTGCCCTGTGTGCCATATTGCCAGTCCACCCCTGCGTACAGGTACTGTATCATGATTTAACAGAATCACACCGCTATTCTCCTTTGAGATACACCTCTAACTTCACATTGTCAGTTGCAAATTCACACCGCTATTCTCCTTTGAGATACACCTCTAACTTCACATTGTCAGTTGCAAATTCACACCGCTATTCTCCTTTGAGATACACCTCTAACTTCACATTGTCAGTTGCAAATTCACAATCAGTGAAAATGCGGTTCATAGTACAGTATATAAAAGCAGCTGACATAACCAACAAAACCATGAATCATAAGGCATTCTCCATTTTAAAAACAAAACAAACAAAAATAACATATATGTACCTCAACACTTAATGTAAGCACAGGATATTGAATCTTGAGTATACAAGATGTCATTCTTGTTTATAACATGCCATTTGCTTTTTGAAATGCAGACCTTGGGAGACTGACATTACAAAAACCCACAGTAATGACACTAAATGACAACAGGCATGACCATGATGAATGTCATCAATGTTAATGGCTTTTCCGTATGTAACACAGTCATGTCACCCTTATGTTGACTCTTTCAAATACGAAATCTTCCCAAACGCAACCAAGACGAAGCCAAAACCATGCATATTGTCATAAAAATAAAACATTGCAATCTCAAGGCCACTGATTGATCACAGAAAACTCATAACCATCCATCCATTCCACTTTGATAAACTGTGTTCACCTTTTGGACATAGGCTGATGCAACAAAAATACAAAAAGAATCCCAGAGTTCCTTGAAACAGCCTTGGTTCGAGCTATTCCACTACTCTAAACATTATTTACTGTTGTTGTTGTTGTTGTTGTTGTTGTTGTTGTTGTTGTTGTTGTAGTGGAATGTCAGCACCATCCTGTCTGTCAATCGGTCTCTGCCTTTGCCACAACCTTACCTACATGTACATAGCATCATTAGTTCATTACCATTAGCCACCTAGTCATTACAAATTACAACACTGAACATGAAAGAGAGGCCTATACTCACCAAAATGATTGCCACAATCACTCCTATGATTACTAGTGTGCCTGTTCCCAGTCCAATTCCCACTTTTTCTGTAAAGTAATAACTTGTCAAGCAAGAGTAATTCATTGGGTTTTCAATCTAATGTAAAGGTGCTATACACAGTCATGGCTGTGTTCATTTAGAACAGTGTTTCTCAAGGGGGATGGTACAGCCCCCAGCGGTTGTTTAGACAATGCTGGGAGGCACTGGGAGAGAGCAAGTGAAAAGGGGGGACGTTCAACCACAATAGAGGGCGTTATCACAAATTTTGGGTAAATTTTGTTTGCAAAGTTTTCAATAAATATTATTTTTTTGTCCATGCCATGTATAATCTGTAAAATCATCCTTCAAAGCTCCAAGTTTGAACTGATTCTCTCCGAGAACTGTCTTTCAGCCCTAATGATTTGCTCCCTGATTGGGAAAATAACTTGAGTGTTGTATGTGTGTGTGTGTGTGTATGTGTGTGTGTGTGGGAGGGGCGTGGGGTGGGGGTTGTCTTACTTTAGTACCTAATTTATTTTGCATATTGTGTATGCAGTTTTAACTAAGGTGAAACTAAGATCATATTTTAAGACCAAATAAGGACCACGGCAATATTGAGCACAGCAATTGCAAAGAGTTCACATAATTTCTAGCAGCATTGTACACGATAAATTCCAAAATCTAATATTTTGAGTGTAAAATTGAATGAACTCTTAAACAGTTTATTTCAATCTTGTAATTGTACGTATAAGTATTTCTGGTGTTAGATAACCCCTAGAGTAAGAGCTAAACATGAGAGTTCAAGCCCCATTTCTCTAAAGAGAGTAACCCCGCAGTCACATTGGCTACTTGTGAATTAGTTTTCAATGATAACAAGTGACAAGTCGCCATGTAGTCGGGCCCAGAATAAACGTGAATATGCAAATGAACCCATTGACTTTCATGTTACTGGCTAAATTGTACCTTATTGTAGTAAGCCTAATTGCTTCTGGGAGAACGTCTTATGGACAGATGAGACAGGGCATAGCTTTTTGGCAAAGTGCATCATTCTACTGTTCAGCTATAAGGGGAATGTGACAAACAAAAGATGACGATCAGAAAGCGCACTTTGAGTCTCATTAGCCTCTACCGTGACCTATAGCAGCAAAGATAATATTCTTAACTCCACCATGTCTCCTTTCCAATCACCACACCCAAATCTGCCCAGTGGGCATTTTGATGTATTTTGACGTTTAGAATTCATCAAGATTTTGACTCCATATGAAATATACATTATTTCATGAAGATGTTAACATCATAAGTTAAGGCATGTTAAGAGGTCTCACAAGGGTTTATTAAAAAATCCAATTACTGATTTTTAAGCTTCAATTGTCATTAAATTGACATCAATTTGATGTCCTGAACCAAAGCATCATCTTGATATTAAAATTATATCAAATTGATCTCCAGAAATTTGCTGTCAATGCCAATTTAACGTTTATGATTTATCAAGATTTTGACTCCATATTAAATATTATATTATATTAAGTTTATATTAAGTTTTTAACATCTGAAGTTATTGTCTGTAAAGAGGTTTCATTACAACATCAGTCACTGCCCTATTAAGCATAAGGTCAATACATTTTATATTAAAATAACATTATTTTGATGTCCTACATAAAGCCTCATATCGATATCAAGCTGATATCAAAATGATGTCCAGGAATTTGTAGTACACATCCAGGGTATATACAGGAATCCTGGTACTGAATTTACTACCATTTACTACCTTTTTTCCTACCTTTTAAAATATTTTTACTACCTCCACAACATCTATCAGCGCACTTTTTTTTTTCTTTGGGGGCGGTGGCATCCTACATATTCCGACAATTTTGGTACGATCAGTGATCCAGACCACAATCTGGAATTTATGTTGTGTCTTTGTCCACATTGCCTTGGCGGAGGTCTGCGCTCTCTCAGTGCTTTTCTAGTTTGTCAATATTAGGCTATGCCGCCAAAGTTTGAAAACCCACAATGATTCTTTCTGGTTACAGTACATACAGTAGAAGTAGATACCCTAAATTACAGGAGCCTGGATAGGATCCCCCCACCCCTCTCTCTTTCCTTATGCAACCTACTGTGCATGTTCGGGGACACTTCATGACAAAAATGCAACTAAAATCTGAAATATCTATTTTTGCTTTAGTCCAGTGGTTCTCAAACTTTTTGAGCTCAAGGCACCCCATCAACATTTTTTGCATTCACAGCACCCCTAAATTACTGTAAATTCTTGCTTATGATACAGCTTACTTGAGTCAGGACACCGTATTAGGCTATACTCCCATCATCATTAACACTTTAACTTTCAGGATCATATATATTATTGTTCTGAATATGTTTATTATTTACCTTTATATTTATCACTCATGTGGACATATAAGGTTACACGGGGCTCATCATAAGAGAACAGGATTGGGTGAGAGCCGTCTGGCCTTTCCCTATTCAATTTCTCATGAGTCCTATGCGCAATTCAGCGCACAGGCAGGCGCATGTTGACAATAGCTTCAGTGATCTTTCCACATTTCTTTGAAATACTCAAAATCACTGTATGTTTGAAACACTTTTTTAAAAAATCATTACTGACGTGCTATTTGGCTATATTTTCTTAAATCTAGCCTCATTCATAGCACTGGTGATTTGCAAAGTCAAGCTAGCTAGCAAAAATGTTTGCTAGGGTTAGGTTCATTTGAAATCGTTTTGATCCTTATGGGGCTTTGACGGATAATGTAGGCTATCCGAAATGTATGGCATTACGAGGCAAAGACTAGTGATATCTAAATGGGAACTTTTTAACAGATGACAGACAAATTCAACATCAAAATTTAAAATGTTTTGCGGCTCCTCTCTTGCGCTTCGGCAGAACGGTTTGACAATAAATAGACTGTAGGGTTTAGCGAAAGCGATAGATAGTCTCGATGGATATTCTCATCCGCAATGACCTGCTTCACCCACTGTCTCTGGTGCAACATTTATCCTTATGGGTGTTTTAAGTCCTTAATGAAATGACAGACAACAAAAAAGGGGCGACAGTTTCACTCACAGCCTTTTACCTCAAGTGGTCTAATCTTCATAGCCTTTGTTACTGTTAAAAATCCCTCAAATTAAGTGATAGCGAACTTGCGAAGAGATCTGGCAGGTAGCCTACCCAGATTGATTGAGCGCACGTGAGGTAGGCAGGCGTGACATCATCTGCAGCTTATCACTCAGGTTCCACTCGCAACGCAAAATAATACAGTAAGCTAAGACCACAGAAGTTTATTAATTTAAGGAGTTAGAATGGATGCAAGTTAAACAAATTGAAAAATTCGTCATTTGGATGGGGGCTCAAAAATTTACTACCTCGTCAGATGACGCTTCTTACTTTTTACTCCTTTTTACTGGCATTAAATTGAACTGATTTAATTTACTACCTTTTACAACTTTTTACAAACCCACGGACACCCTGACATCAATATGATGTTTAGTATTGATCAAGATTTTGGCTCCATCCTAAATATCTATAATTTCATTTGGATTTCAAAGTCACCAGTTGTGGCCTGTAAAGAGGTTGCATTACAACATCCAGTCACTGTTCTATTAAGCCTAAGGTCAATAATGTGGACATTAAAATAATATCAAATTGATGTCAGTAGCAAAGCATCATATCGATATCTAAATGTTATCAAAATTATGTCTAGGGATTTGTAGTCAATGTCAATTTGATATTTAGGATTTATCAACATTTTGACTCCATATGAAATATCTACAATTTCATTAGGATTTTAACATCACAAGTTATGGCTTGTAAAGAGGTTTCATTACAACATACAGCCACTCCTCTATTAAGCATAAGGTCAATAGAGTTGACATGAAAATAATATCAAATTGATGTCCTTAAAAAAGCATCACATCGATATCTAAATGACATCAAAATGATGTCCAGGAATTTGTAGTCAAAGTCAATTTGACGTTTAGGGTTTATCAAGATTTTGACTCCATGTTGAATATTTATAATTTCATAAGGATTTTAACATCACAAGATATGGCGTGTAAAGAGGTTGCATTACAACATACAGTCACTGCTCTAATAAACATAAGGTCAATAGAGCTGATATTAAAATGATGTCAAATTGATGTCAGGAACAAAGCATCATATCAATATCAAACTAACATCAAAATGATGTCCAGAAATTTGTAGAATATGTCAATTTGACATTTAGGATTTATCAACATTTTCTCTCTATATGAAATATCTACAATTTCATTAGGATTTTAACATCACAAGTTATAGCTTATAAAGATGTTCCATTACAACATCCAGTCGCTGTTATATTAATTCATTGACTGCCAATGACGTCTTTAGACGTCAACTGAAATACTGCCGTTCACTGCCAATGACTTCTTTAGACGTCAATAGCGTTTTTTTAATGGGGAGGGCTGCAGAAAGACCTAGGGAACCTTGTCTGTAAATATCAGAA
Organism: Sardinella longiceps; assembly: GCA_027497455.2. NCBI lineage: Eukaryota > Metazoa > Chordata > Actinopteri > Clupeiformes > Clupeidae > Sardinella > Sardinella longiceps. Next base: position 16,131,575 of record JAODXP020000023.1, read on the forward strand.
TTCTCCGTCGAAAATTGCTGTTCCAAATTGATCCTGAGGGTGGCAGTGTGTCACTTTGGATGTGAGATGAGCATAGATTCATAGGTATGGCCAAGGGAGAAGTAGAGAAAGCTAATGACATGGCTAAATATGCCGCTAGCAAAGTGCAGACGTAAATCGGAGAAATTTAGGCAGTTCACACTCGATCAAAGTATGTGTCACTGCCACAGTAGTTCGAGTAGTGTTCCGATCGTGGGAGATGAAGGAGATCAACCTTGGGCAAACGGAAATAGCAGTTGTGACTTGTTTCAGTGCCCAGCTAGCTCACAGTTCCGGGTCAGGTAAGAATTTGCGAGACGGATGTTGATCACTGAGTTATCGCTGTCACAGCCTGTAATAGCATATATTTACCTTGTTACAACAATGTCTATTTTATTACCAAAAGCCCCCTGTTACTGTTGCTTTTGTGGTCTTATCAAAGGAAGACATTTTCCCGATGTTTGACGTGCTTATAGACAGAAAAAAACGCGCATCCAAGACACTAACGTTGTCAAACAAAATGCTAATTTTCTCCCTTTTTTGATAAAAAACGGGAGTGTTTGGAGAAAGTAGCTTATGTTCGCCTGCTGATTTCTAAGCAATGGAAAGGGGTAGAAACAAATTTTTTTTTGGTGAAAGAAGAGAGTCTGCTCTTTCTTGTGGTAGTTTCATTGTTTATGTAGTCGTAACACATAATATTCTGTGGCTCTTTAAAAAACAGTCAAAATTCCCCAAAACCTCTGGCAGTATGGAACTCTCTATTCTGAAAACGGCTGGCAGTCAATGAGTTAAGCATGAGGTCAATAATTTGGACATTATAATGATATAAAATTGATGTGCGCAACAAAGTATCATATCGATATCAAAATGACATGAACATGATGTTCAGAAATTTTTAGAATACGTCAATTTGATGTTTAGAATCATCAACATTTTGACTCCATATGAAATATCTACAATTTCATTAGGATTTTAACATCACATCTATAAAAAAGGTTTCATTACAAAATACTGCCCCTCCTCCATTAAGCATAAGGTCAATAGAGCTGACATGGAAATTGTATCAAATTGATGTCCTTAACAAAGCATCATATCAATATCTAAATGACATCAAAATGATGTCCAGGGATTTGTAGTCAAAGTCAATTTGAGATTTAGGGTTTATCAAGATTTTAATTCCATGTTAGAATTTTATTCTGATTTTACCATTACAACATCCAGTCATTGCTCTAATAAGCATAAGGTCAATAAGGCTGACATTAAAATGTTATCAAATAAATGTCCCAAACAAAGCATCATATCGATATCAAACTGACATTAAAAGGATATCCAGGAATTTGTAGCAGTTTGATGTTTAGTATTAATCAAGATTTTGACTCCATGCTAAATATCTATAATTTCATAAGGATTTTAAAGTCACCAGTTGTGGCCTGTAAAGAGGTTGCATTATAACATCCAGTCGCTGTTCTATTAAGCTTAACCCTTTAAGCGCCAGGATTAAAATCAACAATTGCGTCTAAATTTCAACGCGTGTACCGCAAAAGCGGTAAGAGATACGTGATTGATGTAAATGACATAAATGCTCCTAAGACCCTCGCGAACATGCCCTCCAAAGCGAGCGATACGTCACGTATTGACCTCGATATGACCTCCGTAATGGCGGCCGATGGAGCTCCACACTTCATGAAGCTTTCTCATGGATTAAAGCAAAAAAATTTCATCTGACTGAAACTTCTATGGAGAAGGAGGGGTGGGGGGTGATCAGGGGGAGGGGGCGTTGCCCGCCAGTGCACCTGACACAAAACTGGGGGGTCATGACATCTTATTTTTCCCAGGACAATCTATACAATCAGATTTTGATGGTGTCTGATGTGATACTGCTTGCATTATGTCTTTTTAACACACAGTGGTGTGAGAAAAGTTTCAATGTGGAAAGAGAATTATTTTGTGGTGGGAGGAATTGGGGTTGGAGGTGGTGCTTTATATTTTTGGAATACAGGCCTAGTGTAATAATGCTGGCCTCTAAATGAAAATAGTTGGCCTTTTCATTGTTATGTGTCATCAGGTTATAACAAATGCATAACCATACACATGGTACAATGAAAACCTACTGTAGCCTATATCTATAACAGCCTATAGGCTTAGGCCTATTATACATAAAAAAGGACAAATAGCCTTTACTTGTGAAGCTAAATTTCATGCATGGAATTTTTACTAGTCAAATCAAGAGTTTGATCGTAGTTTTAGCTTTTAAAAAATGTTATAACAAATCAACATCGGGAGAGGGTGTGTCGGTGTCCGCATGCGGGAGGGAGAGAGAGAGATGCGTGGATGACAAGCGTCTGCTCACTTAATAAGTGCTACTAAATAAAGCTCAATACTGGTAACATGCAACAAATTACGGTATCCCAAATATTGTTACAAGAACTAGCGCTAGTGTTTATATTTTATTAGCAACTGTTAATCAGCTGGCGTAAACCTTTACACAAGTTAGGCTCCGCGCCGCGGATCTGCAGTAGCGCTTCTTACAAGGCAAAACATGCGAATCTTCTCTGCGTAGGTGGAGCATTGACAACTGAAGCGAAATATCAAATGTTCCCTCATAAGAGATGTTCTGTTATTTACGTCCGTATGGACAGCTTGGCTCAATTTCGATCTACCGACATCACCACATCTTTTTTTTGTAGTAGTAGTAGGCTGATCAGTCATGATCAACTACAAACTGAAATTGTCGCCTCATATTTTAGTTCTCAGTCTGAGTAGCCTGTATATTTTGCTTAAATCGTAGAAAGGATAGGCCTAGGTCCGCTATGACTTCAAAGCTGAAATCATGCCCGTTTACTGTATGGTGATAACTATTCTTCATTAAATGGAACGAGTGTCATTAGGCTACCATATATTTGCAGTTACAGTCGGCTAATATAGATGGGGTTGGAAACAGACTACACCTGAAAATAACTTTATTTTCCTGAATAAATTAAGCACTCTATTCATCGTGCTCACCTGAGAACCCTGTGCTGCGCTGGCTCATAGTAGCGGTAAAGCAAAAGCTCTGCGCTCACGCAAACACTGCCTACTTTCCAAGAGATAACAATTTCTTTTAAATTTAGCCAACAATTTTGTGTCTTTGTTTACAGAGGCATCATGACGTTCTTATGTCAGTTATTTGCAGAAATAAAGGCGACAGTTCATTCAGTTGAATTATTTCCCCCTTTTGTTCATTTCATCATTAATAAATCACGTAATAAATTTTATTATTAGACGCAATTGACGGAAATCCGTCATCCCGACGGAGAACTTTAATCCATGCTTTCTTGGTTCTAATCGCGGGTAAAACTATTATTATCGCCTCGATTTTATTATTTTTTTTCTTCCTGGCAGCTCTAAACATATCCACCAACTTCACTACAGCCCAAATATTTGATTTGATTTGACTCAAACCTGCTTCGTTGAGATCACTAAATCCACCTGTCTCTCCCTCACTCTCCTGCCGTCATGCAGGCACACAATCCCTGCGGGCGGGGCTAACACAGAGCTAACGTGACAGAGCTCCAGGTTTCATATGCTTTTTCAAACGCCTCTCACTCATTATTTTTGAACTGGACACAAAGTTTTTTCAGGATTATATCAAAGTAGGACATGTCTGCTAATTACCAGAGGTGAGTTTATACAAAATGAAATGTTATATTAGGAGTTATGAGACTTTATGAACAGCAACATGAGATCACTAAATCCAAGTCTCTCCTTCCTCTCCTGCCGTCATGTGAGCACGCAATTCCAGCGGGCGGGGCTATCACAGCCCGCTGAAAGAGCTGTTTGATATGCTTTTTCAAAAGCCTCTCACTAAATATTTTTGAATTGGACACGAAGTTCAGGTTTATATCAAAGTTGGACATGTCTGCTAATTAATAGAGGCGAGTTTAAGCAAAATCAAATGTTAGATTAGGAGTTATATATTCTAACTGCATTCATTATTATATTGTATGTATTGTTCTTTTTTGTTACAGAGAAATAAAGAACTTCAACCCATATGTCTACTCAATTATGTCAAAATGATTTTTGTTTTGGACCACATTTTGGCAAGTCGTGCATCAATTCAACATCAATATTATGTCAGAGCTATACATTTGACTTTAAAATTTGATTCAGTTTTATCATGATTTTGACATATGTACCATTGAAATGATTTCAAATTGACATTCATATCATGATGTTGAATTGATGTTGACATTTTTGATGTCAACTTGAGTTTCAGTTTTAACCCAAATTTGATATTAATAGAAGGATGTCAAATTGATATTGGCAGTTTTAACCAATATTGACATCAGTAGAATAATGTCAAATTGATGTTGCCATTTCAATGTCAATTTGACTTTCACTTTTAACCAAATTTTGACAATGAATGTTGTCCCAATTTTTACATTAATACAACAATATTAAATTGATATTGGGTTTGATTTTAAACCCAATTTTGACATCAATAGAATGATATCAAATTGATGTTGACAGTTTGATCCAATTTTGACATTTGATGTCGACCCCAATTTTGACATTAATAAAATTATGTAAAATTGATGTTGAGATTTTGACATCAACTTGACTTTCACTTTTCACCTAATTTTGACATCAGATGTTGATACTATTTTGAGATCAGTGCAATGATGTCAAATTGATGTTGACATTTTGATGTCGAGTTGACTTTCACTTTTCACCTCATTTTGACACAATGTGGACATCAATAGAATGATGTCTCATTGATGTTGATAATTCGACCTAATTTTGACATCAATAGAATGATGTAAAATTGATACTGACATTTTGACATCGATTCATCTTTCACTTTTCACCTAATTCAGAAGTCAATTTGATGTTGATGTTTGATGTCAATTTCACGTCAAATTGATATCCAAATGTCCGCTGGGTGGGAAAGGTAATACTGTACCTTGTGTGCCCAGGCGTGAACCGTTTTCATCTGGTGCTGAAATAGAAAAAAAATACAACATAACTTATGTCATCCTGTACTCAACTTTAGCCTTGCCTTCTGTTGACTCTGTCACATATACATATATACAACAGATCGCAGGCTAGTTTCTATCTATTTTGACAGTGTTGTGGCAATGACTCTTCAAGATCATGGATGTTAATGACATGTGCCGATTTTGTAAAGGTAATTCAAAAGTGGGGGGAGAATAACAAACGTGTTCCTATACTGTTGAACTACAAACTGCTCAACTACAAACAGCTCGGCAGACAAGTTCTGAGACACCACTGTAAACTGATTGGCAAAAGTGTGTGCGAACCGAACAACCGTCCGGACACGCCCACAAAATCAGCTCCTCGTGTCCCCCATTCACCTTTTTCACCTGGCCGCCATGTTCCGAACGAAAACGAGGCTCGGGTGGTAAAACTAGAGGAAGTGCCGACTAAACATTAATTTAATTCAATTCAATTTTATTTGTAGATTGCTCAAATACAGTGCATTGTCTCGCGGCGCTTTACAGGTAGTACAGGAAGCATCCATGAGAAACAGGGGCAAGGAAAAACTCCCTTCGCTTTATAAATATAATAATTAATAATTTCTCACAGATGCCGGACAGAAAATCTACTGCTGGTCCCCTCTCTTACTGTTGGTCAGGTGGAAAGTTGGGCAGATGAGGGGCATCCCATCCCCAGAAGCTACTTCTGGGGAAGTTTTACCACTCAAGCCTCGTTCTAGTGCCTCATAGTGACGTAGGTGAAAAAGGTGAATAGGGGAAAACAAACTCTAAATTTGTGAAGAAGTCAATGGCATGCTAAGCTAGAAGTTACACTGAGCACCATCTACAAGGAACCTGACATTTTTGAGGGCAATGTGAATTCTGAACTTGACACCCCTCCAAATGCGATACAGATGACAATTTAGATGATGTTTGTTAGCTTCATTAGCTAACTTCATTGATCACCAGAGTAAATGTAGCTAAGTTTAGCTTGCTTAACTGAGATAATCAGACTTGCCATTGAAAGTTGCTGTACTTTTGACAAGAGACAGCTCATGACATTTATGTTAGTGTAACTGCAATAAACAAATGATGGAAAAATTATTTTAGTCTAAACACAAGCAGGCAAACAGGTCATGATTAGACAAAACATCTAATATGGACTTCGTTCAATTTTACTAAGCGATCTTTTATTGTTAAGCAACTTTCTCTACCTTGTCCATTCACCATAATGTTAAATTGGCCTCTGTTATCCCCCACGCTGACTCCACCCTCACATTTTGGGGGCGTTAACCGTACTTGCCGTCTGTATCTATTGGGCCCGAGATTTTGACTAATGGGCGGGGTTTTAACAGTCAACCGGATGATACTGGTAAATTGGCAAGTCTCAAACCAGTAGCCCCACTTTCTTCAGAGGACAAGCTAACATGGGTGGGACAAAGGGTGGGATTTATATTCCATGAATACAACAAATTTGATGAATCAAAATCTAAATCACCTTAGCTAAATGAGAAATAATTTTATTTTGGGAAGGCTCCGCCGGCCGGATTAAATACCTCAATGGGCCGCATGTGGCCCCCTTATTTTGCCCAGGTATGTACTAGACCGAAATCTTTGGATGGAAGTACATAAGATGGAGTCTTAAAGTAGAGGTAATTTTTATTGCCACATTGTGCAAATATCAGAAAAAACTAATGTTGTCGGTGACCTACATGTATATCTCAGGGAAAGGATCTATTTTTCAGTGATACCACTTAGGCAAGACAAACATATGTTTGTCATGGATTTTACATATCATATTTACTAAGCATAAAATATGCATATTCCATACAATAATTTTGAGTATAAAGTCTTTACATCTTCAATTTTGCAGGATATGAAGAATGAAATAGCAGAGAGCTCCACGTCGGATTTAGTTGAAAATTAAACAAAATTTTCAGCAGATTTTGTTCAATCTCCATGAATTCCATCTTGAGACCAACCTTAACCATTCCGATTCCCAAACATTCTGCCGTTACAGCCAATCAAAATCGCAGGCAAAGCTGCCAAACAGGAAGTGAGCTCATATCTCGGCAACCATTTCATGAATCTTAACCTAACTTAAGACACATGACTACAGTCACCATCCAATAAAGGGGACACAATGTGATCCAATTTGGTCACTAAGGGGCATTGTCAGACAAAATGCTCATATCACACACAGGTTGGTGAAGTCCTGCTTTCATTGTGGCATTGTGATGCACTATGACATGTATTATGCATTATGAGAAAGAAAAACGGCAAAATAGGTAGTAGTACTAATCCTTAACTAATCAATTTCCTTAATGGATGGAGTGAATGGAGATTAGCAGCTATTCTCGCAACAGCAGATAGACCCATTCATTTACTTTCAACAATAAGGTCAAAATGAGGCAATAATGTAATAATAAATGAGCTTGAGAATGTGTTAATCTTTTGCAGAATATAATACCAGGCCTAAAAAGATAGGTTTAGCATAGATCTCTAGTCTGGTCCACAGACAGACCAGACCACGGGCTAGTTTCTATTTTTGACATTGTAGTGGCAATGACTCTTCAAGATCATGGATGTTGCAGCAAAAACTACACCAATTTTGTAAAGGTAGCTTCAAATATCTCTCCCTTCATCGCCATTGTTCCTATACTGTTGAACTACAAGCTTTACTACAAGCTTGGCAGACAGTTTGCTGTTGCTGACTGGCTCATCTAAGCCAGGGGTGCTGTTAGGACCTTCAAGGGGGAGATGTGTCTCCCTCAAAGTCAAAAGGACGTCAATCTGTGCCCTCCACTTACAGGGCAAAAAAACAAACAAAAAGAAAACAGAAGAAACCCAAAATGTGCTTGTTCACAAGTGCCGCAAAAAAAAAATATTGTGGGTGATTTATATTTTGCTTCATTGTCTTTCGGAAGCTTTTCATGGGAATATCTGCTCTTACAATGAAGGTACAGTATTTGGTATTACAATGAAGGTATTTGGAGCTTGAGCCTAACTCCAAAATCACCACACCAACAACCAATGGCGTAAATTTGCATAGGGACCATAGTGACATGTCACAACCAATATTTTGGGAAGACAAAATAGTCCATACCAATATTTTGCAATTTATTTTTACATGACAAAGTTACACATTTATTTGCATATTTCTTGTGAACACTATGTTATACTTTTAGTAGTTATGTTTCGTTTTTTCGACGTCCTAGCATTCTGCAACCCAGAACCGGAGCACGAGAGTTGTTCATGCTGCAATTTCAGAGTCATGTTCGTCTCACATTGACGTAAACAAAGCGAAACTTTCTGAGACAGATAGCACACTTGAAGGAGAGAGCGGTGTCTGGTAAGCTACTAGGTACAAGAGCACCAAGGTCTGGACCTCTGTAATTTTTTCGAGCCAAAAATAAAATAGGTTAAACAATCATGGGCACTTCAATTTATGTTCAATTTATGTATTACCGCACGTGCACCGCCGCCACCGCAATTAATATCGCGGGTGACATGGATTTCCTTCACTGTCTTTCGTAAGCTATTTGTGCGTATATCTGCTATTACAGTGGAGGTATTTGGTATCAAATTAAACTAGACAGCCAAGCCTATCCATTGGTATCACTTGTAATTGCACTATTGCAAGACAGCCAAGCCTATCCATTTGGTATCACTTGTAATTGCACTAATATCTTTATCTATTATAGGCTAAACGGGGTTTAGTTGGCTGGGGTTCCACCCATCTAACCAAGAACTTGCCAAAATCACCACACATTATGACAAAGCCTAGACCTACAATTTACTCAGACAAGTTTTCTAACATCCATTTGCAAGATGAAATTTTAGTAGTAGCCTAGATGTACTGTGTGATGTGCATAACTCTCATTCATTTAAATAGGCTTAGATAAATGTATAGCAACACTACTTTTGGAATCATCACACAAACCAACCTCCAAGACACAGGAGGAAAAACTTCTTCACCACATAAGTAAAAGCACAAAAGTATGCAATGTAGGCTATTTGCAGATGACCTTCTTAAAACCATTGTCTTGACGGTATTTTTGGGCCAGGCTATTCTATGGAATTTTATATTGGCAAGCAAGCGTCAGTTTTGTTTTTTTTTTTTTTTTGGGGGGGGGGGGGGGGGTGGAATTGTCCCTACCAATGTTGAGACCAAACTTACGCCCTTGCCAACAACACATCCCATGTTACCAAACATCTACTGTCTTGTCTTGCGTTGTCTTGTCTTGTCTATCATGTCTTCCTTCAATCACCACATTCAGATCTGGGAAAAGTATTACTTTACCTGTTGTGCTTGGGCTTGGTGTAGTGGTTCTTGGTGGTACTGAAATGGAAAAAACATTACTTCGGTCATCCTATATCAAACTATTATCCTATATCCAGCTATTTCCATTTTTAAGAAGTCGCTTCACAAATTTATGGTTCCCTGGATCAGAGTTTTGCCCAACAACAAGTTCACTTTTTTTTCTCAAAGCAATGAAAAAGGTCAAAATTCTTGAAACCAACATGGAGGAGACCAGTCTTTAAAATTCAAACTGCAATCCTCATCTAAAATGTTAACTGCTTTCCTCATCTCAGCTCTGGATGGGACAACGGTCAGGACAATATGTATTTATTATTTATTTTAATTACACACAGTACAGGCAGGTAGCAAATGAGACCCCCTGAAAGTCTCATGAGCAAAATTTTAAGGGGGTCCTTAATTCTGTCAACAAAATAAAAATAGCTCTATTATATTTTACTTTCATTAATGTTTAATCAAGATCACCATGTCCAGTATCTAAAAAATATGTAAGCCTATTCACAATTATCTTCTGCCAAGCGGAGTTCCAGACCAGTGCATATATGCAAAATAATTTAATGTTGTGTGTGACAAAATTTTTAAATCTATAGGCCTGGTAAATGTGAAATGTTTGCGAAATGGTTAATGCAAAATGATTGCGAAAAATAAAAAGGCTGCATGTTTTGATTAGGCCCCCCATTCAATCAAAGCAAAGCTCTTATTCTTTTCGCACATGCAGGCCGTTCATGCAGCATGTGACGTTGAGAGGTGCATGGGAAATTGTGCTTCAGTTTGTACGGTATGGTTCAGGGCAGGGGCGGTTCTCCAAAAGTGGATCCGTGCAGGACTGATGAGCAGTTGATCCCTATATACACAATCACTATAATCGCCTCAATGTAACAGCTTTAATAAGACAGTAAATAGAAACATAAATAAAAAAGCAGCATGACTGTTTTTACTACCTATGAATCTTGTGCCTACTACAGTATGCAGCTTTGTTTCATGTCTCCCAAATAAAAAGCTGGATGCTTTCACAGCTTCACCCAGGAAATTGCATGATTCTATGATTTTCATGTAACTTCTTCTGAAAAAGAGGGTCCTTTTACATTCGTGGTCTAGACAAAAAAAGAAAAATATGGAGGGCACCAAAACTATTTTGAAGCAAACCAGCAGTAAGCTTACTGTCACACATGATTGAAAGAGAAGAGATCACCTTGTTCAAATTCAAGATAAGCCTATGTGGTGTTAAATAATAATGACTGAGTTTACATGCACTTCAATATCACTTGATTGTGTTGACAACAATCGTGATACAGCGTTTAAATGCGCACAAAGCAAGGACAAATATCCAATCATATTCTGAGAGAAATATACACTCTCTGCAGCACTGCACTGCCACTGTGTCGTGCACAGTGTGCACCTGCACCTACATGAATGCTTGAATTATACCAAACTTTTGGCTTTAAGACCTGGGAGAATACTGGCCAATGTGACTGACCCAACCAGTTTTGGGGTTCCAGCTCACAAGTCAACAGTGAGTTGTTACATGTCCCTAGCTGCAAATCACATGTTTAGATGTCTATATTTCTAGGCTATGCCTTTAAAATGGAGGACTTTCCAAAACCGATCACCACAGCCAGATCTGGGAAAGGTATTACTGTACCTGCTATGGTCATCGTGGGCACAGTGGTTTCATGTGGTACTGAAATGGGGGGAAAAAATACAACATAAGAATTATAGGTCATCCTATACCCAACTTAAAGGAGAAATTTGGTGTGATAAGGACCCAAAGTATATTGCAATAACATTAACAGTTTGCCGGGGAGCAGAATTTTGAGACGTTTTGTGCAGGACGGGAAAAAAACACTTGCTAGTTGTAGCTTCTGGGGGCATCCACCTCGGTGGTAAGTAGTTATCTTTACAATTACCAAGATTTCAATGCCTAGTTTTAAATGTTGGAACTATCATTATTCTATAAATAAACTGTGGGACTATTTTGAGCCTTTCTATGAATTAAAACAGCGATTTGGCTACTAACACATAGCTAGATGCCCCTGGAAGGTACGACTAGCAAGTAGTTTTCTCCAGCCTGCAAGAACGTATCAAAATTCTACTCCCTGCAAGTGATCAATTCTTTTTATGATGTTACAATATACTTTGGGTCCTTATCACACCAAATTTCTCCTTTAACATTATAAAAGTTAAACAAAATAATATTTGGCAAGATCATGCAAAAATCTGTACTCCCTTATTATTACATTCTGATGGTGATCTAGCATATCTCGGGGAAAGGATTTACTTTCCCTTGATACCAAGTACTAGCCTGACATAGCCCGCCCATAATACGAATGTTCATCCATATCCATGGTCTGGGAACGGTCCTCTGGGGCGTGTTTACATCGGTAGAGAGTCTACCGGCCAATAAGCGAAGCTGATTAGGCGAGCTGTCCAATTGTTTCAAACCAGAGGAGAATGCCCTCCTCTCCGCAGTATAATCGCGTCAGGTTAAAGAACCTCCAGACCATGAATACGGATGAACAGCAGTATTATGGTCGGGCTATGTCAGGCTAACCAAGTACAGGATAAACAAATTTATGTTTTTCATGGGATTTACATACTATTTATATTTAATTCAGACAATTGCATAAAATATGCATATTCCAGTATATCCATTGCATACATTACATTGCATACATAAAATATGCATATTCCAGTATATCCATTGCATACATTCACGATGTGTTAGGACTTGGTCTTAGTGACTTAGGCCTCGTTCAGATTGGCATCCCAAATCCGATTTGTTGCATATCCAGATTGTATCTAGAATTGATTTCAGGTGGTCTGAACAGCAGAAAACCACATGAATTCAGATTTTTCCGAATCTGTTACGCCCCACTCACCTATGTGGTGTCAATTGCGATTCACATCGGATATGCTGCAAACTGAACAGCTTTTCCACATGGGATAAGATTTCACCGTGTCACTTGCGTCATTAGTCACGTGACACAAACATCAACACGTGGAATGCAGATGGACGGAAGTGAGAGATTAATGTTAATTCTCCATTTAAAAAACGATATCGTTTGCTATAACAACGTGTCAGTGCGCGTTATGGATTTGCCGCAAGTTGCATATGACCTGGAGTTTACCTCGCGTGTGGAAAGCAACTTTTACCTTGCGTGTGGAAAGCAACGTCAGTGAAAGTTTTCACCCACGCATTAGAAAGGCAACTAACAACTGTGCTGGACTTACCTCACTCACGTCAGATGATGCGCTACGTAACTTTCGTAAGGCCCTTCAGAGCGATTTCAAGCCCAATATTTTCTAACCGAACCAATCAGGGCTGCTGGCTGCTGTAGAGGGTGTGACGTAGCGAAGAAGCAACTGTTTTGAATCCAACCAATCCAACAAAGGTAACCAGCGTCATTGGTTGGTTTCGATGTGACTGGCTGAAGTGTACGTCAAGTAAATTAGTTTCAAGGATTTCTGGCTCCTGAAATAACTCTGGGGGGGGGTAATAATAATAATAATAAGGCAGATAATAGGCGTGTTTGAGATGTAAAGCCGCCTACAGCCGCCTTCAGCCAGCTGCAGCCAAGCGATGCATTGTGGTTAGACGCGGTGTCCGACTTCCGGCTGACTTCACCAAGCTTGTGAATGCGTCACCAAAATATGCCCACAGCACGTCACTCAAAACTCGCGGTAACAAGGCGCCTGCAGCCGAAACCCGCATCTCCTTTTTCTCGGCTGCAAGAGGATGCATCCCACCCCCATGACGTAACTCATTATTCCGATTGGTTTGAAACTCCTCATGACAAATATGACACCAACCACGTTGTACTCACTGAAAATGGGCTTATTTGAATGAGCTGCTGCTAAGCAGTATGTAAGTTTTGCCCAATGAAATAGCCTTATTGCTCTCCAGCATGGCTTGGTTTGCCATCTCAAATAAGCATTTCATACCACATTAATATCTACCTTCAAACACAACCCTGTTCCTCTTGCATTGCAACAATAATTTATTAAGCAACATTATATGATTTATTTCGCCAGTTATCACGTTCATTTTAATGATGAAATGAGGGGATTCAAGCTGTTTTCAGTGCAAACAAACTTCCGCGATATCTCCTGACATCACGTCCATGTTCACGTGTTGTTTGGCTACAGCCAGCTGCAGCTGTGTTGTCCACCTTGTCCCCCATGCTTTTCCACTCCCACCGACGTATTTCCGTAAATCTCGCTGGCTCTGGCTAGCCTGTAGCCGTACCGACTCTGAACACGAACGAGCTTATTAAGGTGTTCGCCCAGGGCACCAAAGAGGGTAGGACCGCCCCTGATCTGCATTCCACGTGTTGATGTTTGTGTCACGTGACAAATCACGCAAGTGACATGGTGAAATCTAATCCATGTGGTTATGCTGTTCAGATCACAGTATATCCGATGCGAATCGCAATTGACACCACATAGGTAAGAGGGGTGTAACAGATTTGGAAAATTCGGAATTCATGTGGTTTTCTGCTGTTCAGACCACCCAAAATCAATTCTAGATACAATCAGGATATGCAAAAAATCGGATTTGGGATGCCAATCTGAACGAGGCATTAGAAGTCTTCTGGACTACCCCTAAGCTGTCCCAGACATTTAGCGCTAAATTGTTTGGTGAATTACTGTTATCACAAAAAGTAAGGAGTCCTAAAGTTACGACTGGCACGCTGAACGCCCATTTTGCCACATGGATTTGCCACAATTTGGCTATTAGGAGCTAGCCTACTTTTAGCCTTAAGATTCTTTGAGAATATGGCCCTTCTGGATTGGATTCTTATCTTAACTTTAGGAGTACTGCTAAACTGCACTAAAAGTTTTTATGTTGGAGTTATTTCTTAAAAGTAATTCACAATGCCTCTGAGACCTACTTTTAGCTAGGATAAAAGGCAACTCTTAGCCTAAAATAAAAGCTGCGTTTCTATGGTTGACATCAGCTCTCATGCACGAGCCTGCTTGCAATTACATCAGAGATTGTAGACAGAATGCGATCGGATATCTTGAGCCACGAATCCTACTTTTAGCGCAACTTCTTTGGTTTTATGAATTACTCTTATCCCAAAAAAATTATGAGTCCTCAACTTACGACTGGCAAGCGCATTTTTTTTTAGGAGTTCCTCCTAAATTTTTTAGCTTTTAGCCTTAAGATTCTTTGAGAATATGGCCCCTGATCTTTTGACATATAGTCAGGGAGTCTAAGTCTCAAAAATGGGTTGAACCGGACATGGTGTGCTATACATTTTGGTTGTGTTTTTTCTGTTCATTTTGACCCTAAGGGGTCTGCTCTGCCGGAAAAATAGCGACAAAAAGTTGTGGCCATTTTAGTTTATAACTTTTTATTATATATCAGCAAAATGTGAAAAAAATATTTTTTTTTCCCTCAAATCCTCAGTACCTGTCCAGAAATACATTCCAGATGTACAGAACACATGTGCTGAAAACATCAATTGAAAAGAGAATTTTTTAAATACATTTTAATAGGATTTCTCATCAGTTTTAAACAAAAAAGCTTTTTTCTCACTTTTTCTCAATATTTTCAAATTTACTTCACTGCCAATTAACTATTCACCCAATCAGCCCATATGTCATACTTTTCACCAAATTGTATACTCATATACCCTATAAAAAAGTTTATGAAAATTCCTTGCCTTGTGGACGACTTTGTGGGATGGTGTAGTACTATCCAGCTCATCGTCCCAGTTCCCAAATAACCCTTCATCACGTCATTGAATGATTACTGACCTGTGGCCTTGACTTCAGTCACTAAGTCTTTTGAATGTCTAGTACTGTCTAATCTAAAGCATCACTACCAGTCACTAGTTGGACCCCCTGCAGTCTGTTTAAACTTGAAAAGTTTACTGGATTGATCGAAAAACATATTTTCAAAGTTTGATAAAAGTCCTTTACATATTGTTTTTCTTCTGTTTCATGACGGAAACTTGGCCTGGAATACTTAAAGGAGCTGTGTGAAAGAAATTTACTCCAAATAATCATTAAACAACCCTGATATATCACCAGACATGAAGGAATCAAGTTCATTTCAAACACTGACATAACTGACAGTTGTAGTACAGCCAGAATAGTAGCATTTGAAAAGCTAAGTTGCAGCCCTCAAGTAGTGTTTATGTTGTCATTTCATGTGGTATTCGTGTTGTTGTCATTGTCAAAGCCTCATTATGCTTCTGAAAAATGTCATGACAAGGTCAAAAATAAAACAAGGACCATGTTAAATTTCCAGTATGTGGAAACATGGCTTGTTGAGCTTGTTGACTGCCAATTAGTTGATAGTCCAACTAGAAATCATCCAATTTCCAGAGATTCTGGTCGGATTTTATAATTTTGTATGTGTAATGAGTGTACTAATTAGTGAGGAGAATGGTATACTGTATTGAATTGAGGGCATAGTTGATTGACAATGAAGCAAAGTAAAGAAAATATTGAGAAAATGCCTGATTTTAGTACTAAATGAAGTGAAAATCATATATAAATGTATTTTTTTTTGTTGTTGTTGCAGCTAATGTTGTCAGCACATGTATTTGGTGCATTTGGAATGTATTTTTTGACAGCCACTGAATTTTTGATAATTTTTTCCCCACATTTTTTCTGGTGAAAAATGAAGGGTACATACACTAAAATGTGTACAACTTTTTTTCGCGATATTTCCGGCAGAGCAGACTCTCCAATCATTGGTTCTTGGGGTTAAAGTTATCAGAAAAAAAAACACAAATAAAAAAGTATAACAGACGGTGTCAGGTTCAACCCATTTTCTTGAGCTTTTAAGACTTTGGCCCCCTGACTAATACAACTCTGGTCTGAACGGCCAGGTCGCAATTTGTTTGTCAATGCCCAGATCCCCTGTGCTTGGTTCATCCGCCTCTGCATGGTTCAGTGATTGCACCACTCCCCCTTGGCTTGCTGGATAGTGGTCAACAACCTCTTTCGAAGATACTTGGGTTCTTCTATGGCATTTTCCTCAAGCTTATTTTGTTTCTTAAAGAAACAACTTATATCCAGCTATAGTTTTCCTCATCTTTGGTTTCCTGAAGTTCATTTTGCTAAAAGTAGTCTTCCCGTTTCTGTTTCACTCTGATCATTATTTATCAGATAATATTAAATAGTTTTAGTGCATTTCAGATGCAGAACTTTTTGGTTATCATGTTTTATAATTAAAACTGTTAATTATATTGGTTATCATGTTTTATAATTAAAACTGTTAATTATAGTGTCGTGTGATTCTTTGTATTTTATTTTCAATAACATAAATGGTGGTTGTGTGGGATGACCTGTTTTCTCTACTGATGAGCTTGTATTTTCAAGGGCACAAGCGAGTCCAAGGGCAGGCACAGCACCCATGACGGGCCACATACTGTATTAACAAAATTGATGTTCCCTGACTTTGCGTGTAAAATTATCAAATTAAGACCCCGTTTACACAAACACAGATAACCATAAAGACGCACATGTTTCTCTGCGGTTGCACCTCTCTGTTACACTTACCCGAAGGTGAAGACGGAGAATCCCACAAACTCCGGGCAAGGTGGAGATGTCGGAGAACCCCGTCTTCAGAGATTTGTGTAACTACCCATAACCGGAGCTCTAGCACCAAAGACAGTTGGATCAAACGAGAAGCACCTACGTTCGCGCATAGCAGTTCTATTTTCACAAAGGGCACCACCTGGTTTTGAATGATGTCAGGACTTTTACCAATAAATCGTCTTTTTGGAGTTATCCAGGTTTTTTTGGCATGTATCTCTCATATTCTGTAAGTGTTAAACATGATTTCAAGACTAATGTTGTAAACTGTTACTGTTGGTATTTCTATCAGATGAAGCTGCCAGGCAGTAAATAGCCTACTAAAATTTCAAGTTGTTAGCGAGCTAACGCTAGCGATCTAGCTAACGTAATGTTTTACATTTATATTTGAGATGTAATTTATTGACAGCCTGCGGGTATCATTACTGAGTTCATTTTAAGTGGACAGAGCAAACGTGAACATAGTTTACAGCAATATGTGAGGTTTGAGCAAAGTCCAAAACGACTAGCTTATAGTTAGCATATAGCTATGTCGTCATGGTAACTGCCAAACAAACCCTCTCGGTCTAAAGCTAAAAAGGACACTTGGTTCATACAACATTGTTTTGCAGAGGAGCGATTGAATTGTCATTTGTTGGTTTCATTAATGATCACAGACAATATTATGGCACACATACATTATATCATTTTATAATTTCCTAAGGGAAAATGTTAATGATGTGATGTAATGTGAGACTGCTGCTAATGCAGACCGAAACACTTCACGTTTGTGGCCATCTGCTACGATGTTGCTCCCTTGAAAGATCTTTGATAAAACTGTGACGTGGTGGTTAATTGTCACCGCCTTTCTTAGCCGTTTTTGATGTTTGTGTAAATGCGATTGTTTCCTTACTCGGGGGAGGGGAAGATAACCGGTTTCTCGAAGACCCGGGGTAGTGTAAACTAAGCATGACTTTCCTATCTCAAACAGCCTTTAGTGAATTCCCTGATACTCAAGAAATTCTCTAACCCTCTCTCTGCACTCTACAAATAAAATTGAACTGAATTGCTGTTGTATATTCATAGTTATATCCAGTGGCACAGTAAACTCATATGGCTGTCTGACATTCTTTCTTTTTACAGAACCAAGGTTACCACCATAACCAAGTTTCTTACACTACATAAATAAACACATTAAGAAATCTCTGCATTGAGGACTTTGATTTAAGAAACAGTTAAGACCCAAAAACTTACTTGAAAAATTCCTATAGATTTCAATGTAGCATACTGTATTTTCTGTAAATTTCATATGAAAGCCACATTTTGATGATACACAAATTGATGTTTTCTTTCGTTTTTTATGTGTGGTGTCAGGCAAGCACTGTATTTCATCTGAAATTTGAAAAAGTCATAACTTAAATCACTGCATGATTTTCTGTGTAATGTCACGAAAATATGTGCACGCAAAGAAGGAACAGAAGGGCTTAGACAGAGATCTCTCAAGGAGGAATACAGAGGAGTTTTACGTAGCAAATAAATTAGCAGTGGTCATAAAGAGCAATGTAATATGGCATAATGCCTGACTTAAAAAAAAAGTTCATCTCTATGCTCTGCGAAATTGTACTGTACAGCAACACCAAAAGCATAGCCGTTTGTGGAAAGGCGTGGTGTAGGCTACATTGTTACATCATACATGCTTAACAGGCTAAATTGGCCACATGAGTTTTTCATTAAAGCAAACAAAAGTAAACAAACA
This sequence comes from Sardinella longiceps, assembly GCA_027497455.2. Taxonomy (NCBI): domain Eukaryota; kingdom Metazoa; phylum Chordata; class Actinopteri; order Clupeiformes; family Clupeidae; genus Sardinella; species Sardinella longiceps. The sequence continues at coordinate 16,150,179 of JAODXP020000023.1, forward strand.
CATGTAACTGCACCTATGGTGTCACCAACCATGCAAAAGTTAGGCTAACATTAAAATGAGTAATTTCTAACATGAGCCCCTCTTTCAATTCAATGGTATCAGCACGGTTCGGTTCACTTCTTTTGCTTTTCCACTGGTAAAATCTGGTACTGGCATCAGCGTACCAGAGGGGAGGGGGAGGGGGGTGCTATGTAACTTTTAACTTTGTAACTTTTATACTTTTAAAACTATGACTTATAAACTATTTTTAAACTTTCCCCATAGACTGGTTACAGTGAGCCAGAGTGGGTGATGTCATAAAGAGGCCTTAGCCAATCATCTTAGGGATAAGCAAATATTCAGCAAGTGTTAACCAATCAGACTGTGTATAGAGATTAGAAACTTTTCCCCATAGACTTACATTGGGCTGATTCCAGGCAGCTGTCTCATTAATTAGACTGATTAGCCAGGTGTTTCTGGCCACCTGTAGAGCAACTGTCCCTTTCTTAGGCTATAGACGAATCCGAGAAAACTACCGGAAGTAAGCAGGCGCCATTGTTGAGCTATACCCAGATCGCCAATCTGTCCATAAGAATAATGTGATAGCACACCATAAAAGGCCATGATTTATGAGATTCATTACTACCTGTATAATGTCAGAGTATTCCATGGTCTTTGCTGTTAGTTGTCATTGACTGTGCATTGTCAAAATGTTTTGTTTACAGTCCAACAATGGCTTTTCCACAAGATGGCAGCCTACACAAAATGCTTGTCGGATTCGTCTATAGAGGAACTCAACTGAATCTCTTAAAACTACAGATCCTGTTCAACTTCCAGTTGTCATCAACTTTGACCCCCGTCAACTTTTCCTCTGTCCACAACTGTTTCAAAATAAGTCCTCACTATAATAACTGATTTTCAATGATTTTACTATTAAAACTACTCAACTATTTAACTGTTCATTTATGCAATTTGATGCTGATGCAACTGCAGTTTGCATGTTCATGCACTCGTAATTTCTCTGAAATTACATTCTCTAGTTTTTTTTGCAATTATCCATTGTCATTGCCCTCAGCTGCTTACATGGCTGCCAATGTTGTGGGACCCCACCCACCTTACCCTGTGACAAACGAAGCTAGGAAAATTCTATGCAGGTGGTTTAAGCACAAAGCAGCTGAACAGTTACTAACAGTGTAAATTGTCTATTTTAACAATTGAGGTTTTTTTTATCCAACTTAAAGTCTGTGTAGAGGCAGTATAGACCCAAGAAACACATTCAAAAGCCATAAAAAGTGATTTTTCGTAATACGTTAACAAGTGGGTGGACAGCATACCCCTGCATTCCACGCCCACTACACCCCTGCTCATCTCCCTAAAAAGGTGTCTTATGTGGCAAACAGGCATTTACCAAGATGAAACAAAAACATTTTATTTTATACACTATAGCGATTGTTCTTGCTGCTTTTCCACGTTGCTGACACTACCATAGTTTACTCCATTGTTGTTATAGCAACCAGATTCACTGAATGGCACTTTTATTCAGTGGAAAATGAAACATACTGTACCAAACTGAGTTGAGTCGAACCGTGCCCTGCTGGTACCATGCAATTGGAAAGGGGCTATAGTATCCGGCTATAGGTTAACATCTAGCTTTCTTGAAGGTGGAGAGGGTATCCTTTTCTTTGTTAGATTTTTCTCAAAAAATTCTCTAGGACCCAGCTCTTCCAGGAATATCTCTTGCCTTAAAAAAAAAAAACTATTGTACCTTGTACCTTTTCTACAACATTCCTGAACTATCATCTCCTGCTCCCTTAGTAAGAGTTAAAATTGTGTTAGGGCTTGAATGTTTATCTTCTATGTCGATTTTTAGATAAAACGTCTGCTAAATGCATTCAATGTAAAGCATCTTCTGTCCCTTAGCTGTGTGCACAGATGGTAATGTTTGTAAGCTGGAGATCTATGTATATGTAAATATATATCTTTAAATGTATTTTTTTGATTACACAGTGAACAAACCATGAACTGAAACACAATTGAAATGTCCAACACTGAACGCATTAGTGGGAACCCATCCACACTTCTGGTCGTTGCAGAACAAGTCATCGTTTTCTTTACATGAAATTTCTGCAAAGGAAATTTTATAAATCATTATTCAATATGCATATACAGTCATACACAGTGTTCTTAAAATAAAATAAAAAAAACTTTACCAATAGAAAACAAAAAGTTTTATTTATTTTCATTTTTTTTGCGCATGAAATTTGTGAGGAGGACCCTTCCTGTCAACCACGTTTGCTGGCCAGTGTTGTAAATTTGACAGTGGCTACTATTTACACAACCTCTGTTTATAGTGCATTATTTCAAACCAAATCACGTTTTGCTGTTAGGCATTATGTGTTGTAGAGGGCAGCACAGCTTTCCAAACAACAGTTTGTCGTGACCACGATCGATTGATAAGTACGACGACTATTATCGGGATAACCCCTTGAGATTAAAACATCTCGTTTTCAAGGGGGTTCTTTGAAGACAAGACAAGTTAAGACAGAAAGTCCATGCACATACACACATACACAAAAAATGAAAGCAGTAGACTTAAAGGAATAGTTCACCTCTTTATGAAAATTGTTTATTCACCCCCTTACCTGGAGTTACATATGTGGGTAAAAGCATTTTGGTCTCAGTGCTTGCGTTTTCCTAGTATGGCATCCCCAATTTTGCCCATTTTTTAGCTTTAGCTTAGCATAGGCGCTGGAATGTAATGTTGCCAGATAGCAACTCTGTGGCAACTTTACTTTCCAGCACCTATGAGACTAAAGTTATCTTACCCACACATGTAACTCCAGGTAAGGGGGTGAATAAACAATTTTCATAAAGAGGTGAACTATTCCTTTAATGTTTCCAACAATGCTTTGTCACATGTGTTTATCCAGGACCAGAACATCAAAATTGGTTCTTGTGACGGCGTGTGCGTTAATGGCTGGTGAGGCCCTAACTGGCTATGAACTCCGGTCAGAGAGTCGATGCAACTTCAGATGCAAAATGGCAGATTTATTGATGTTCAACTTTCGTCAACAGGGATTAGGCATTGACATCAGGGTAGACTGTGTCTATATTTGTGTGGACACAGGTGTGTGAAACCATGTGTGTGTCTGATTACAGATGAGTGTGGTTTTCTGCAAATAAAGAAATAAAAGAATGTGTAATTAAATTACTGTTACAAGTAATCTGTACATAAATCACTGTAAACTTACATATTAAGCAAGTAGATATAAATTCCCAAGTACAGAATTACATAATAATACAATTACACATATTACTTGTGCAATACTAATAATAAGTAGCTGTATAAAACACTAAATTACAGTGAGCAGCTACAGAAATGTAGAAATCACAGTGTTGTTACACTAGTTGGCCACTAGATGGCGCTCTACGACCACAAATGAAAGAGAATATAAGCTCCAGAAGCCTACAGAAGACACATGGTCACATGACCACCAATGCCGCGAACACAACGGTAAATGGCACTTTGGGATGCTCAATATAAGCTAAATTACAAGCCTAACACTTGGATTCTAAGCTGACATTACACCATAATGTGAAATGAATGTCGAATGAGAAGTTACCAATAAAGGTATGAGAAGTTATGACTGTTTCTTGTCCATTACGTTAGCAACAAGTGCTGTAACATTACAACCTGCATCACGTTAAACTAGGCTAAACAATTGCACCAAGATACAAACATGTTGCAAAGTAAACCGGATTGAATGTAACAGTATATAAGCATGAAATAAGGCACTTACTTTGTCACTAACGCACACGAACACACAACTTAAGGAGATAGGCTAACAGAACACCGGAGCAGCTCTCTACATGTTCGCCATCAATTACAGAAAGAAGGACATAAGTTTGCGCAAGCGCCTAGGTGCGTGGCCTTGACGGTGACGTAAGGTCAGAGTTCAGCAGGGAGTTTTCCACAGCCGCCCCCGGATTCGTGGGACGAATGCGCAGAAACAGGAAAGTCACTGCTGGACTAGGGAGCGCTGGTGTCAGCGCTGTCATCATCGGGCATCTTCGGGAGCTCGATCAGCTTGGCAACAGGACGGGTGTAGAGGTTACCTTTAATGTCCACCTCTGCCGCGCGTACCTTGCCGTCGTCGCTGGGGATGATCCTGATGATACGCCCAACAGGCCATAGCGCTCGAGGCAGTTGTGAGTCGACCACCATAACGACAGTGTTCACTGCCAGGTCAGGCTTTGCAGTTCTCCACTTCTGTCGAGGTTGGAGACCAGGTAGGTACTTGCGTGTGAACTGGACCCAGAAGTGGTCAGCAAGCACCTGACTGTGTCTCCATCTGCGTCGCCCTAGCAGATCACTGGAGCCGTAGACTGCCTGAGGTAGCGATGCATCCCTCCGCCCCATGAGCAGCAGGTTTGGAGTGATGGGATCAGGATCGGCCAGGTCCGAAGACGCATAGCCTAGGGGCTTGGAATTGAGAATTCCCTCAATCTCAATGAGGACGGTCATCAGGACCTCCTCTGGGATGACCTGGTCCTTGAGGATGGTCTGGAGCGATGCCTTCACTGACTTAATTTCCCTCTCCCACGCCCCGCCAAAGTGTGGCGCTAGAGGGGGATTAAATCCGAAAGTGATGCACTGTTTAGCGAGGTGTTCCTTGAGAGATGGTTCAAGTGCCTCAAAGGCCTCCTGGAGCTCCTTCTCCCCACCGCGGAAGTTGGTGCCTCTGTCACTGAGTATTTCGTAGGGCTTGCCCCTTCGTGCGATGAAGCGGCGGAGGGCAAGGAGGAAGGAGTCTGTGTCCATGCTGGGTAACAGATCCAAATGGAGGCACCTGGAGGTGAGACATTTGAACACAATGCCCCATCGCTTTTCCTGTCGTCGCCCAATCTTGACCCTATACGGGCCAAAGCAGTCTACACCCGTCGACCAAAAGGGAGGCTTGTTGAGTCTGAGACGCGCAGCTGGTAGATCTGCCATCTTGGGTATCACCGGCTTACTACGCCACTTACGACACTCCACACAGTGCCGCTGGTGTTTCTTGACAGCTTGCCGGCCTCTGAGGATCCAATAAGCCCTCCTGATCTCAGCGAAGACTCTCTCGGGGCCTGGATGGAGTAGGCGCTCGTCAAAGTCCTTCACCAGCAGCTGGGTGATGGGGTGTTCAGGTGCCAAGACGATAGGGTGCAGTGTACTCTCAGGAAGGTCTTCAGCTTTGCGGAGGCGACCTCCAACTCGAATAAGGCCAAGGGTCTGGTCATACTCAGGTGAGAGCGGGCTCAGACGACTGTTAGGACGAACTGGATTGCGATGCTGTAGAGCATTGAGTTCCTCAGGGAAGCTTTCTGCTTGTGCTCGCTTGAGGAGGGCTACCTCTGTGTCTAGGCGCTCAGAGGCAGACATAGAAGCCGCTGCCGCCCCGTGAAGGGACTGATAAGTAGCCTCTAACAGGTCAGACCAGGTGTTGTACTGTGCTGGATCAGGACTCGTGTCAGGGACTGATAGCTGACCGCAGAATGTAGATTTCCTGAGCTCTTCTGTATCTTCAGCTCTGGTTGCTGGGTTAGATGGCCAGTGGGCCGGATGGTCATACAGAAAGGCGGGTCCACTATTCCAACGGGTCGGTTGAGTCAGCTGATGCAGTGACTTGCCCCGTGTGATGTCATCGGCCGGGTTCTGATCTGAAGGGACGTACCTCCATTCACTGGCATCAGTGAGTTCCTGTATTTCAGTTATGCGGGTTCCAACAAACACCTTATACTGAGATGAGTCAGACTGGATCCAGCTGAGTACAGTTGTGGAATCTGACCACAAGACTGTCTGTGTTATGATTAGGGTGAGTTCAGACCGTAGCAGTTTGGCTAGCTGAGCTCCTGTCAATGCAGCGCTGAGCTCCAAGCGTGGCATAGAGAGCTGTTTGCGTGGAGCAACACGAGATCTGGCCATCACAAATGACACATGGGCGCGTCCTTCATCGTCTTCTGCCCGCAGATAGGCGACGGATCTGTACACCTTCTCCGAGGCGTCGCAGAAGATGTGTAGGTCAACAGGGGTCGAGTCAGCATTCACACTGGCTGGCATGTAGCAACGAGACATGTTGACGTGCTGGAGGTGGGATAGTTCATTCTCCCATGTCTGCCACACTGAGAGAAGTTCACCAGTGATAGGCTCGTCCCAGCCTTGCTCATGTCTCCAGAGTGCTTGAATCAAGACCTTAGCCCTGGTAGTATAAGGAATGATGAATCCTAAGGGATCATATTGACAGGCCAGTACTCTGTAGATGTTCCGTAGCGTGGGCTCAGCGGTTGTTGTTTGGCGGAACTTGTAGCCAAGTGAGTCAGAAGGGCAGTGCCACCGAAGACCTAACGTTGACTCCTGGGGATCAGCTCTGTCTGCGGTCAGCCACAACTCACAGCCTTCTGACCTTGCCTCTGGGGGAAGGTGAGCGATGACCTCTGTGCGGTTGCTTGCCCACTGTCTCATCTCGAATCCACCAGCGGCGAGCAGGACTCTCATCTTGTCTATAAGCTGTCTTGCCTGGGATGGAGAGCGGAGAGACTGAAGACAGTTATCTACATAAAAGACCTTCATGACAGAGTCCAGTACCTCTTCGTTGCCGTTGCTGTTGTCTTTGGCGTGCCTTTGCAGTGCGTATATCGCACAGCAAGGGCTGCAGGCAGTTCCGAAGGGCAGGACGCGCCATTCGTAGATGTCGGGACTGCGGTCTCTCTCCATATCCCTCCAGAGGAAGCGGAGAAGTGGTTGATCTTCAGGAAGTAACCGGACTTGATGGAACATCCCACGGATGTCTCCGCTTATGGCGACTGGATATTCCCTGAACCTGAGAAGCACACCCAGTAGCGGTGAGCCGAGGTTAGGCCCAGGAAGGAGGATGTCGTTCAGTGCTGTCTGCTGGTACGTGAATGAGCAGTTGAATACCACTCTAGCCTTCCCGTTGTGGTGTACAACATGATGGGGAATGTACCAGGATTCCTCAGACTGGTTAGCCTCATCGCTGCTGATCTTGACCGCATACCCAGCCTTCTCGAGCTTATGAATCTCTTCATTGTAGACTCTAGCGAGGTCAGGATTGCTGGTTAGACGTCGCTCAGTAGCGCGTAGCAGAGGCATCACTGCTGCAGGAGGAGCGTGTAGCTTAGGTGCTGCTGGTTTGCGAAGTAGAGGTGTAGCATAGCGAGCTATTCCATCCACTGTGACACGGAGGGTTCGCTGCTCCAGTGTGCTAACAGCTAGCTGATCTTGTTTGGAACGTGTTGCTTCCTTTTCAGACCTGTATGGCAGCGTGTCGATTTGCCAAAGCCTTTCAACATGACGATACAAGTCCTGAGCAGGAGATGCAAACGTTGTATGGAAACATGATGTCTCCTTTGAGGGCTTCTGCAGGAAGTTGATCGGTCCCTGTATGGTCCAACCCAATAAGGTACATACAGCAACTGGGCCTCCTGGAGGTCCTGCCTGCACTGGGCGCACAGGAGTGATTAAATGGGGATGGTCGGAACCGATGAGGAGCAGAGGTTGTACTCTGCTGAAACCATGCAATGGCACTCCACGCAGGTGGTCATACCTCTTCTTGAGTGACTCCACTGGGCATGACTGCTCCGACAGACTCAACTCCTCAGCAGTAAAAGCATGACTGATGGGATACTTCACCTGGGGATTAGCTTGAGTGGACACCTCAAATGACACAGAAGCTCCTTTAAGCTTCACAACATCTTGTCTGATGGTCCTGAGTGGCAGCACTTCCTCCTCGGCATGTAGGCCAAGATGTCTGGCAGCAGCTGGAAGGAGGATGGTTCTTTCAGAGCCGTCGTCCAATATGGCATGCGTGTGTAGCGTCTTGCCTCCATTGTGAAGCTGAACGGGGATGACCTTCAACATCACACGACTGGAGTGACCTGCATGGCCGACATACACCATACTAGAAGAGGCAGTGACCGTTAAGAGGCTCTGGCTACCTTTGGTGGCTACTTCGTGCAGGACTAGAAGATGTTGCTCATTGCAGGTGGAGCATGGCTTCTTAAGAGTACAGCTCTCTGGTTTGTGTCCACGTCCGCATCGCCAGCATTTATCCTTCTCCTTTATCCATTGGCCTTTCTCAGCAGTGGTGAGCTTGGCGAACTCAGTACATGCACTGAGGTAATGTTCCTGATTGGAGCAGTAGGGGCAGTATGGCTTGAAGCGCTCTCGTTTCTTGGAGGCCTGTCCTGAACTGGGACTGGCTTGAGAAACGTCAGAGCTCTGGGATGGCTCTGAAGCCTCAGTCTGGTGGGTCATGTAAACGGTAGTTGCCTTAGGCTGCGTGGACTTAACAACCTTGGTCTTCCGTTCAGTAGGTGCCTGCTCAGGTCTGGAGGCTTCAGTAGCACACCTTGCTACTTGTATAGCTTGAGCCTTCCTCTCCAACCATTCAGCGAAGTCAGGGAGCGTGTATGTCCTGTCCGTGCCACTACGGATGATGCCTTGGGACAAGCAATACTCAGCAAAGCGGTCTCTGTAAGAGGCTGGTAGCTTACTAAGCAGTGTGTCTACATGGGAGCCACAACTCAATTCAGCTCGAGACGGTCCATCCATCGTGCTCAGCAGACCTACCAAGGTTCCAACAGATGATGAGAAGTCCTCAAACGCCTGTGCATCACCGGGCTTGATGGGAGGAGCGTTCAGTATGGCCTTCAGCTCTCCTTGCACAAGCTGGCGTGGTTGACCATAACTCTGTTCGAGGGCCTGCATTGCACTGGTGTAAGGCTTGGGATCGTTGACATACCTTTTTGCCACCTGATAGGCGTTGGGCAGCTTCAGAAGGTCTAACAGCACCTGATACTTGTAATCCTCCGTCAGGTGTTTATGTGGCCCGAGCACACTATCCAGACCTTTCCTCAACATGAGAAAGTCGCTCTCTTTGCCTGTGCTGAATGGAGTGAGCTTCGGCTTTGGAATGCCATATGAAGAGGCAATAGCCATCTCTAGGATTCCTGGAGCTGTTGGACCAGATGGTACAGTTGGTGCATAATGTGCCATTGGCATCGTGGGCATATGCTGCACTGGCGGAGGTGGTGCATACTGGGGGTAGTATGCTCCAGATGGATAAGGTGGATAGGCAGGATACTGTGGATAAGACTGGTACTGCAGTGGCGGAGGAAGAGGAAGCCGGGTTGGCTGAGAAGGCGGATGAGTGGAATGGAAGTGAGGTTGAAGCACGACAGGCTGGGCAAGCGGAGCCTGAGGTTGGGTAGGCTGTGGCTCAGTCTGTGGCTGTAGGACTGGGTCCTGTCTGAGAGGAGGCGAATGCAGATAGATGGGCTGAACGGACGCAGAAGGATCCGCAGCTGCTTGTGGCGCAGTGTGGGCAGATTGGTCCTGTCCATGCGGTTCTCCTGTCTGAAGCAGTAAAACATTAGGTTGCTGTGACTGAGGACTCAGCGGGGGACCTAGCTGCTGTTGGGCTTCTGCACTGGCTGCTGCTGGATGCCGCAGGGGACTGTGATGTGGCGTTGACCATTGGCTAGCAGCAGGGCTGTTCAGTTCCAACCGTGGCAGACTGGAATACTGTGGCGGGTGCTGAGGGTAAGGTGGAGGATAGTTTGGAGGATAAGCTGGACAGCTTTGAGGGTAAGGCATGCGCTTAGCACTATCCATGACAAGTTGCAGCTCTTCTAACCGCTTACTCATGTCGTTGTAGCATGCCTCAAGGCGGTGCCATCGCTCTTCCTCGCTGATCCTCTGCAGGACGGTGTTTGACGGGGTTGACTCAACCTGCGGTCGAAACATCGTAGCCTGGCGGAAGGGCCCCTCTAGAGGTGGTAGCTGTTTGGCTGGCAAACCAACCTCAAAGTCCGCGAGGTACCCTGGGAGCTGCCTCATTCTGCTCGGACGGGGTCGGACATCTGGTTCTCTGTCGTCATGACCTTGGAAAGTCGCCATAGCGCAGTGGATGGACCTCCGGCTCGAAGGACCACTTGTGACGGCGTGTGCGTTAATGGCTGGTGAGGCCCTAACTGGCTATGAACTCCGGTCAGAGAGTCGATGCAACTTCAGATGCAAAATGGCAGATTTATTGATGTTCAACTTTCGTCAACAGGGATTAGGCATTGACATCAGGGTAGACTGTGTCTATATTTGTGTGGACACAGGTGTGTGAAACCATGTGTGTGTCTGATTACAGATGAGTGTGGTTTTCTGCAAATAAAGAAATAAAAGAATGTGTAATTAAATTACTGTTACAAGTAATCTGTACATAAATCACTGTAAACTTACATATTAAGCAAGTAGATATAAATTCCCAAGTACAGAATTACATAATAATACAATTACACATATTACTTGTGCAATACTAATAATAAGTAGCTGTATAAAACACTAAATTACAGTGAGCAGCTACAGAAATATAGAAATCACAGTGTTGTTACACTAGTTGGCCACTAGATGGCGCTCTACGACCACAAATGAAAGAGAATATAAGCTCCAGAAGCCTACAGAAGACACATGGTCACATGACCACCAATGCCGCGAACACAACGGTAAATGGCACTTTGGGATGCTCAATATAAGCTAAATTACAAGCCTAACACTTGGATTCTAAGCTGACATTACACCATAATGTGAAATGAATGTCGAATGAGAAGTTACCAATAAAGGTATGAGAAGTTATGACTGTTTCTTGTCCATTACGTTAGCAACAAGTGCTGTAACATTACAACCTGCATCACGTTAAACTAGGCTAAACAATTGCACCAAGATACAAACATGTTGCAAAGTAAACCGGATTGAATGTAACAGTATATAAGCATGAAATAAGGCACTTACTTTGTCACTAACGCACACGAACACACAACTTAAGGAGATAGGCTAACAGAACACCGGAGCAGCTCTCTACATGTTCGCCATCAATTACAGAAAGAAGGACATAAGTTTGCGCAAGCGCCTAGGTGCGTGGCCTTGACGGTGACGTAAGGTCAGAGTTCAGCAGGGAGTTTTCCACAGTTCTGGTTCTGTTTTTTTTCATTCCTAGCAAAATGGCAGAAGTTTCTGGTTTTTGTTTCGTTCCATGAACCAGACCAGTCTTGACATTTGACAACAAGCAATTCTCTACATCAAAGCTGCTGAAGTTTTTATTGTTATCAGCTAGGCCAAAGCTACTGTACTTTGTATTACATCATGGTGGCACAAATGGTAAGGAAAGGTGCTACGTGACATGATGTAAAGGACTTGACACTACAGGCAGACACTGACACAGCTGTATAAAAGTCTGAACTCGGGACCACTTTTATTCATGTCCAACTTGGCATGTTAGTTACCGGTTCACACATAAACACACACACAGGAGCACCAATACTTTATACCTTATACACCAATAACTGTCAGTCCACATCCCCAGCCCACACATTCTAACTCATAAATTTGAAAAAAAAAAAAAAACGCTATGTCACTAAAATTCTTTATGCTCTTGTCTAGCGTAAAATAATATATGGCCAAATCAACATATCATGCTTCACTTATAAATGAAAATAAGAATAATTCAACATTACATTATAATTCAACATTACATGTAAATTTGTGAAGTACAGTCCTGGGTATGAAAAAGAAGAGATCACAAAAACAGAAAATTGTAAAATTGAGATATACTTACTGTATGTAGGAGTTACTGCTGGTGTGCAACATAACGTCAACACCCAAAATGACCATATTTTCTGTGAAAAACAAAAACAGAATGTTGACCTATTTTGTTTCTGAGAGTGTATACATTTTGTCTTGTCCAGATTGATCTATAATGCTGCTTTTCGATACAGCCCAGGACCTACTCAGCCTGGTATCTACTTGGCCCGAAACACTACCCCGCTTTTGGCTTGCATTTCCACTGAAAACATAACACCGACTTGGCCCGAATGACGTTGGTGGGTTGGGCGGAGTTACGTCACTTTTCAGAGACATATTAGCGGAGAATTAGCACCGGTGAATTAGCGCCGACAGCTAACCCATTAGGGCAGAATTTTAAACTGTTTTGAACATCTTAATATGCTCCAAATATCACCCCTAAAGCTGTGCAACATAATTGAACCCCTGCAACATCATTGAACGCAGAACTGAAGAGTGTATGACTTCAAATGACTAAAATAGTGGTTAAAGCAGTTTGCTTATCGAAGCAGCAACATACAGTACCTGTTTACACTATGGCTCCAGCTAATCCAAGTCAATTCTGCTATAACTACTCCTTCAGTGGCAGAGATGAAAACTTGTGTTTTGAAGACGTGAAAAATATTCCAAAATCTTCCTTTTTTGTGTTCAAACATTACTGACCATGTTACAATAGCCTGTCATGAGCATTACAATAGCTGTAATGCCAGCACAAAAGACGTCTCTTCAGATGTGTTCTTATGTTGCCAGATCTTGCTATATGCATCTAGTGTTATGTCCTTAGACATATTTCTTGGATTATCTACATATTTGTTGTATTAATGATTGTATTGTCTGTTTAGTGTGTCTGGTTAGTGTGTGTGTGTTTGTGTGTGTATTGTATGCTGCCTGTGCTTTCCTCTGTCTGTGTCTCTGACCCCGTTTACACAAACCCAGATAACCATAAAGACGCACATGTTTCTCTGCGGTTGCACCTCCCTGTTACACTTACCCGAAGGTGAAGACGGAGAATCTCACGAACTCCGGGCAAGGTGGAGATGTTGCTCCCTTGAAAGATCTTTGATAAAACTATGACGTGGTGGTTAATTGTCACCGCCTTTCTTAGGCGTTTTTGATGTTTGTGTAAATGCGATTGTTTTCTTACTCGGGGGAGGGGAAGATAACCGGTTTCTCGAAGCCCCGGGGTAGTGTAAACTAAGCATCTCTCTGCTCCCTCCTGTGAACAGGCAATCAAGTTAATTGGGGGCGGAGCTTTGCCTGTTAACCCAGCCTGGGCCTGATTGGCTGAGAAGACAACAAGATGGTGTACTTAAGCCTGGCTGCCCTCTTCACTTGGAGATTCTCTCCTCTCCCACCTCAGACCGCTTGTTGTTGCTACTGAGGTTGTTGTTGCTCTTGTGCTCTGTTGCTCTTGTGCTCTGTTGCTCTTGTGATCTTGTGCTCCTGTGCTCTGTTGCTCTTGTGGTGTGCCATAAGCCTACCACTTTTTGTACATTTATTTGTCTCATTGTTTGTTTGTTTCTTTTTTTTTCTCATTTAGTTATTTAATTGGGTATTTGAAAGCCGTAGGGAGTTGGGTGCCATTTTATTTGATATTTACTATTTTCTCCTGTTTTTGGCTAGTTAGGGAGTGAGGGTAATTTTCTGTTGTTAATTTGTTTCTTTATTTCTTAGGTAAGTTAGTTCCACTCCTTAAGCAAGATTCTGTTGGTTTGTTATTTTGGCCTTTCCCTCTCCTGAAGTGAATATGCTTTCTGTTTTCTATGTAAAATAAATACTTATTCTTGTTTAAGTCAGTTGTGCTTTGGGATTTCTTTTCTGTTTTTCTGTTACGCTACCCTGACCCCTAGAATTTAAAAGAGTGTCGTAACACTAGCGAAATTATAGATTTATTCAAAAATTAAATTAATTTATATTTGTTAATAGAAGTGCATTTTCTATGAAAACAGGGACGGTGAATGCAGTGAAAATGCTTTTCTATTAGTTTCACTTTTGAATAAACCTGTAATTGTTGCATGGTGCTTGCACAATAAATCAGATACTCAGATATGGCAACACAGCAACTTATCGTGAACAGATAGACAAGATATCCCGATAGCTTTGTTGTACATGCTCGTTATGGGTATTGTAAGGCTCATGTGTCATGACAGGCTATTGTAACATCATGGTTAATGTTTGAACACAAAAAGAAACATTCTTTAATATAATGCATGTCTGCCAAACAAGTTCTCACCTCTTGTAGCACAAACAGGTAACGTTATGTGGCTGCTTTAACAAGCACTGTTTCAACCACTTTTGTCATACACACTACCATTCTATGTTGTAAGATGTTTGCATAGTTTTTGGGGTGAAATATGAAGCATGTTACGATGCTAAAAACACAGTTTAAAATTCTGCCCGAATGCTCGCTCAGCAGAGTGGCGTGGCCGCGTGTATGACCAATCAGCAGCCAGCAGCCACGAGAGGGTCCCTACTCAGCCCGGCTAGTACCTGCTCAAAGCAGGGACTGAAAATGGGACCGGGTCTGGGCTACAATGGCCGGTGGAAACGGTCAGTAAAGCGGGTAGAGTAGAGTAGAGTAGGGCTAAGTAGGCACTAAAACCGTCAGTGGAAAAGGGCTATAAGACACAAGCGCCCAGATGGGGTTTCACTGATTAGAATCATGACATGATTTTTAAAAACAATTTTACTGCATCTTCTGAGTAAACCTCAAACTGGATGCACATACTGTGCTAAGTACCATGTACCAAAAAATTCTCCTTATGAACTCCCATCCCTACATGCTCGCAATCCCTATAGGTTATGCATGATTTGTAGAAACACATGAGAAGGTTGGTGTCATGAGTGTCAGCCATCAGTTTAGTTTCCAAAGTGCCGGAGAAAAATACAGATATAACCGTACAATTTGGTTTGATAAGATATTGAGACATATATTTCCCATGATCCTACTGCTATTGTAGGCATCGTACCACACAGACTCACTCACACACAACAACTTTTTGGAATTCATGACAAAATGTGGGCTAATCAAAATAAATGACAAAGGTAGACTACACCTGTTTTACTTCTCAGATTTGAATTGTCACAATTCACCTTTGGCTAAGCCCTGCCCCCCACTGTGACAATTGCGACTTGTCATGGGATGAGCCTTCGATTGTCACAATCTGCAAGCCAAATTGCAACTCTCACTATATTCGGGCGGCTTTGCCCATTGTAAAAATGTCCAGGTAGGCTACGGCACATGCCTGAATATGTCTCTGATTCTACACATGTGACTATAATTACTCTTGGTAAATGTTTACACAGGCCATTCACGTACAATTAAAAAAGGAAAAGGTCTCTATTTAGGCCTGGTTTAATGGATTAGCCTCACACCTAAATTAAATTCCATAGGCTAACGTCTCTCATTTTTTTCTCATTTTTATTTTATTCTCTAAGGCCTGTTAATTGCTATTTTAACACCACATAGGCTACTGTACCTTTTTCCTGTTTTTTGTTTGTTTGTTTTGTTTTGTTTTGTTTTGTTTCGTAGATAAAATGTTAATAATTTATTAAAATAAAAATCATTGGATTATCAATAAATACTACTAATAATTAAACAGGAAAATTATCAGTGGAATTTGAAAATTCTAAATGTCTCTTTTTTGTTTATAAAGCAATACAAATGGACTGTCTATCAGTTATATTAGGCCTAATCAGACCCTCCAGGATTTCGCGATGTTGCGATTTGCAACTTCAATGCAACTTCAACCAATCCCCGCCACTTCATCGCGGCCATGCAATTTTGAGGAATCACCGCACCTTTCCCGCAACTTCCTGGAAGGTTGCTCGAAATATCACCAATCACTCGCGAGTGAAAGATCAATGGGTGCAGAGCTTTTCCTGCTCCTTGTTTTGCGGTGCAAATATTACTGTTCAAAACAGCTGCTAATCACAATATTCTTGATCATTTAGGCTATTGCCATTTACGTTACGTTTATGTTATGAGGCAAGTGTTACCTTAAATTACGCATTGGACTGAATGAGCTCTCCTCCGTTGCGCGCGTCTCTCTCTCTCTCTCTCCCTCTCCCTCCATGTGTGTGCGTGCGTGTGGATTCCAAAATCACAAGTTATCTAAATGACGAATTCAAGCGGAGTTGAAAGTTATTGCTAATGTAGGCTAGGCCTACTGTAGAACTATCTCCACGAAGAATTCGACAAAATTGATTTTCACCGAGCCCCCCTTGTCATAGGACACTAAACGCACATTAAGTTGGTTCCCATTCTTAGGTCTTATCAGAATTCAGAGCAGTCATTTTTTTCGGTTTTTGTAAGCTAGCCTGCATCTTTTCCATGTTTTAAGATATCAAGGCCTGTTTTGGCTTGTATGAACTACAATGCTTATTAGATGGCTTTTATATTTTTGCATTAAAATTAAGCAATTTTTTTTCAGCCAAGTAATTGCCACACAGTTATTTATTGTATGACAAACAGTACAGCTCATGCCTTGCTTCTTGCTGTGGAACTACTTCACTTGTAGCTTCTAAATATATAAAGAGTGCTAGCTCCCTGGCAATGGCTTCACATTAGGTATACCACAGTTTTACTAATGCTTAGTCACAGTCTACTAGTGTAATCAATCAAGCCCAATATGATTAAGGTTATGGTGATGAATATGATGAAGCAGAAGATGATGACATGCAACAACCACTCCCTCCTTCTTTGCTTTACAGCAGCACTTTCATCACTATTTCAGATATATTTTTAATATAATATTTGGTTCTGGTTTACAGATGAACTTGGATGGCATGTAGTCATATAATGGGTTGATACCTAAAACCTTAATTGCCATCAGCCATCCATAATGTGCATTCTGCAGTTCTAGATGGTAAACAAGATAAAACAAACAAACTCAAAAACAAACTCAAGATAAAAGAAAACCTATAGTTGCAATATGGCACTGTTCACTGCATAGCTATAACCACCTACCATCATCAAACACATCAAAATGTGCTGCTTAAATTTTTTTTTTTTTTAATTTTCTTGCAATAAAATGCCTAAAATCAGCGCAACTTCTGCCGCAACTTTTCAGAAAACCTGCCGCGAAATCAAGCATTTTTGATCGCAACAATCACAAAAAAGGCCCGCGAAATCCTGGGGGGACTGCCTAATGAATGATTAGCCTACACCTGCACTGCCCATCCCCCCTCCCATAAACACCATCAGACAAACTGTTGCTTAACCATTCCTCAGTCTGAAACGAAAAACTGACCATGCATTCTCTGTGGCAAATTGTAGGCCAACCAAACCATATGAAAGGTGGGTTATGTGATCATGCTTAAAATAATTGGATGTTGTTTTTACTGTCCTGCCTGTTCCACAGGTGACTAACAATTTTTATTTTTGCGTTGGAGGATTTAATTAATTGTTTGCAATCAAGGTGTGAATGTCATTTAAAGCAATATAGTAAAAAGTGCTCCAGGAAAGCATCACATACCTCACCTTTAATCAACCCCAGATATTAGGCCAAGTTGTTTTAAATTCAAGCAAGCAACACGTGCTACCAGTAGGCTAAACCTCCTTTCACATCAGCTCAACAAAATCACTAAACCAATATACTCTTCTTTATTTTGCCTTATCTGACATACTGTACAGTAGTCGGCATATCACCAGCTTGTGAATGGACTGTGAAATAATGTGTAGACTGTATAGCTCCGGTGAGCATGGATAGCCTATGCGCAGTATATGTTTCATCAACATGCATGTTTCAACAACATATACACCAACACAAGCAAATAGCAGCTACAGCATGACAGCTATCAAACGCACAATATGGCGTATTACCCACATCTATCAAGCTGTGACAGATGCTGCAGTAAAGGCTGTTTTTAAAATCATCTATTAGACCTTTTCCTGAATCACATAATGTAAACACTGAAGCAAAATACAACTTTGAAGGGGATTACATTAATTTTGGTAGGAAGCAATGCATTTGAAAGAAAGAAATATTTTTGTACCAAAAAGGCATGTGCCACATATTGGCACCCCTACATTTCATAAACTGAAAAGCTCCCATTATGATTATCCAATACCACACATTTTATTAACGTCCTTTGACATCCCACAAAGTTGGAGAACACAAGAAACTGATTTGAGAGACTTCCTCTTCCCAGAATCTGTCCAGATAATCCCTATTCCTTAATATTCCTCAGTTCTCTCTGGAGCATACCCCTCTATGGCTCAACTCATTGGTTTGCAATACTGCTGAGATCAGGGGACTAAGACAATAGTCAAGGCTTCATTTTGTGATCAGTAAACTATGTTTTTTTGTATATGGACTTATGTTTTTGTTTAACGACCTGTTGGATGAGCCAAGCATGGCCCACTTTTATTGACTTGACAGTAACAGGCAGAATTTGGTTTAAAATGGTCAAGTATTTCATAGAGTTCATAATGGCTTCCACCCAAATGATATTCCTAGCACCTTTGGAATTAAAATAACCCCAAAACAACACAGACCCTTCACCATAACTACCAGAAGGTGCCTATTTTAAGCATTGTAATTCTTCTACACACCTAATTCACCATGAGTCAAAAAGCTAATATTTTATCTAATCTGACCATAAGATATCATTTTAAGTTAAGCCTTGATAGCATTTAGTAAGAGCAGTCTTTTAAATCTGTGATTAAATGACAAAAAAAGTGTTTTTCTAGTCTGCATTTTGAATAGATCTACTAATAACGGGGTCACTTCTGATTTTCTTTAAAGACTTGGTGAACTTGGTGAACAAAACAAATTATTTACAAAGCGAAGGGATTTTTTTCCTTGCCCCTGATTCTCATGGATGCTTCCCGTACTGTCTGTAAAGCGCCGCGAGACGATGTACTGTATTTGAGCGCTCTACAAATAAAATTGAATTAAATTGAATTGAATTGATCCAAAGATGCTCATTTTTTTAACACCATCTCTAACAGTGGTCCTTAGGGAATTGTTATACCCTATTACCACCCTTCTCACTATGCGTGGGGGCAAGATAAGAATGGATCAATACAGGCAAGGTTGTAATAGGTTCAGTACTCTGGATGTTTTTAGTTATTGTTTTACATGCAAAAACGTTTTTTAAAGCATTTCTCTGTATTATGGAAGTGAGCGCACTTTCTTTAAAGCATTCAAAATAAGTATTCTCTTGTCTTTCACGTGTTTAAAAATGACGACATTTGACCTGTTTCATTTCATTTTACATTATTTTGAACCAAGATGTCATGGAATACTACAGGTTGTTCCTTATTTTGATTTCTGAAAGTTGGCAACCATGAAAGTAATGGCCACCATCAGCCAAACAGAGAAGAGAATCACATTAAATGTTGCATTATTTTGTATGACTTCTGTGAATTGTAAAGGATCATGGGGAAATCTCACTCCATGCTTGAGACTGCGCCCTGCGCGGCGCGCACACACACACACACACACACACACACACACAGAGAGAGAGAGAGAGAGAGAGAGAGAGAGAGAGAGAGAGAGAGAGAGACACGTCACTTGCGTTAGCCATAAAGAGAAACCAGATTTTAAAATGAACTATTTCACTAACTCTCGCCCATTTACATTTTTAATTCGGTTGTAGATTTTAATGTGCATTGTCCCTTAGACTATGTATAAATAAAAAAGAACTTATTCCCACATCTTCACTAGGGGACAAAGCGCACATTGACTGTAGACTATAGCACGCAGACACGGGTTCTTCTTGACATAGGATAGTTTGTGAAGGCACGCGATTCTGTAAAAATCAATCTATCAATAGGCTAAATAAGCAAACTACTACGGTAAATTGTACTGGAAGCCTCGAATGACATAGGACTATTAAAGGACTGTCCACTGGTGGCGACAGCGTGCACTCGGTTTCGCCAGAAAAATTAAATCGAGATGAATGCCACTAGAAGTTAGTCTACTTCAAAATATAATTGCTATTATAGGCTAACATTGTCTAATTCAAAGCAAAAGCAATGGCTGCGAAACGAATTAGCCAATTAGGTCCAATAATTCACTGATCTGATTTCGCCGAAGTCTGCTATAGACTTTTGACGAGATATCTTTAACATCATTGAATCAAACCTAGTCCTTAACCTAAAGATAGATCAATGTGATTGACGGCTCTAAGAAATCCTAGACAAGCCTATACTTTCAGAGCAACTCGATAGATTTAGCCATGCCGTCGGGCTTTAGAACTAAATCTGTAGTTTCGTTTTGTGACACATTAGATATAGGCTACTGAAAAATCCAAGGTTACATTGTTAAAAATTCGACTCACGTTGTAGCCTACAATAATCAAGCCAACTTCTGAACTGTATTTAAGAATTTGATTTGCCATGTTTTAAGCCTTAAATTTACCTTCATCCCGAACCTGTTGAGCCACGATGGCGCACTCCTCGATGACGGTCACCACTGATCTTTATGGCCACTCCCCCTTTAAGTTTTGTATAAACAACAAGGTTAAGGAGGTGCACTTTAAAATATTGCATACTATCTACCCTGTTAATTTTTTGGTCTCAAAATATTGTGATAAAGAGGACTTATGTTCTTTCTGTAAAAATCACAGTGAGACTTGGACCCATCTATTTTATAGTTGTCCTCTGGTATCTAAACTGTGGAAAGACATTGTTTGTTGATTGGGTGGTGGTTGGGTAAATAAATGTTGGACTGTATGAGGAAATATGGAAGGATGAGGTGTGTCTCCCTGGTGTGTCGGTCAGAACACAGGACTAGAAACTGATGCAAACAGGACTTTTACTGAAGATTCAGTACTTAACACACAGCACAGCAGCACAGTAATGGGTACAGGCTTGATATCAGGAATTTAGATTACTTGTTTAGTTGTTTACATATTTAAATAGAAGGCATGTGTGTGGTCTGAAACGAAATAAAGAATAAATAATATTCACATTAATATTGTCAGCCTGCTGGGATATGAATTATGTTTTTGTGTGTTTTGATTGCTATGACGGTTTGCTGTGTTCACGTAACTTGTATTTTGTTTGAATGGTGTGATGTATTTTTCCCAAGCACCGTGTGTTTTTCATTGACTACTGTTGACATATTGACTTCCCCTACTGGGCTAACTAATGACTCCTAATTGCCGTGATCTGGACGATTACCTGAACAATTATTACCCAGCCTATCCATGCACTAACACCTCCGAGAGGAGGAGTATAAGAAGGGGAGTGTACGCACTTACCGGGCAGGACGGGGACCGGGAGCAGGCCAGTGGACGAGGCTACCGACAGCCGACGGACGAATCTCTGGGGTACGGCGATCCGAGTCTGATAGTCTGCGCTCACAATCCACCTTTAAAGGGACGTAAGCATAATCCTCCGTGCCCGTTATCTTCTGTCCATACTTCCGATTGTTTGGTGTTGATTCCCTGTGCTCCGCTTCACTTCTGAGGTGTGTTGACTGATCCAGCTGGTGACGTGTAGCTGTGCCGTGAGGATCCGACGTTGGACAGTTGACTAAACCTACGCTCCCAATCTACATCTACAGGGCCGTAAGAGTTCCATTGTGTTGCTGATGTTTATAGGCTACTTGCTGACTATAGTGAGAGTTGAGTCTGACGCTTATTCTTCTGCTGCTTGAGGTGTGCTGGCGCCGGTTCCGGTTTGGCCTTCTGACGTCACTGGGGATTCCCAACGCGGCCGGGACACGTATTGATGACATCATCGCCAGGGCTTCCCCAACTGTAACCTCCGAACTGCCTGTTGTTCACCACCTGCAAAGGATTGACTTTAGATTAATTATTTTAACCAAAGCTTAGCTTTAATACTACTTTTTATGGACATTTATTTAATTGATTTAACTTATTAAAATAAAGCTGTTTATATTTACTACATACATTTCTCTGGCTCTTCTGTGTCCTGGGCATTGGTTAACTTAAAGGAAGTGGCCGTGAGGCTGACACTCTTTCCTTGGCGTAGTCAGGCAGGATGCCCAGTGACACAGAAGACGGCCATTCGGGCCAGAGTATACCTAGTGTAGCTCAAAGCAGTAATGCACCTAATGTCTCAGCGCAAAATATTGAATTTGTAATCCCGGCCACACCCCTAGCTATGCCATGGTTTTATAGTGCACCATGGCTTCCAAAATTTAATGGGGAGCGGCGGCGGTTTGGGGAATGGCGTACCCAGGTACAGGCTATGCTGCGCGCGCAACCACTTTCCAGTGAACAGCAAGCAGACTTTGTATTCAGCGCCCTAGAAGGAGAGGCCCGACGTGAAGTAGCCCTGTTGAACACAGCACAGAGAAATACTGGTGATAACATCCTCGCGGCCTTAGAACAGCTGTATGGGGAGACTATCAGCACGGCTCAAGCACGGGCATCGTTCTTCAAGTGCCGGCAAGGCCTGGATGAGAAAGTGGGAGATTTTATCCTCCGCCTAAGGGAATGCCATGTTAAATGGAGACAATTAGACAGAGAGTCTGCGGGCGAAGAAGACGAGGACGCTGTTGGATCAATTTATTCTAGGCTTAAAGACTGGTTCCGTGAGGACAGAATTGCAACGTTACCTACGTCGGCAGCCGCGCCAAGGCTTCAAAGCAGTGACCACTGAGGCCCGTGCTCTGGAAGAAGAGCTGGGGAGCAACAACGAAGAGGCCCTGACCAATGCAGTACGAGCCAACCCCACCCGTACCACATCCGCTGTAGTTGGTAAGAAGGAAACAACGGTCCAGGCCCGAGGAGAGATGGATGATTGGAGGGAGGAGTTGCGACGTGAGCTGAAGAAGGAGTTGGCAGAACAAGTGCAGGCCCTTGGCGCCCAGTTAGTAGAGCAGCTACAAGGACGCACAGCCCCTACCCTCCAACCTAGGGATGGACCTAGGGTAACACCACAGGATCCCCCTGCAGCCTCCTCAGCCCCAGCCCAGTCCGACATGGCAACAAGATTTCAGTGGGACTCACAGGGACGGCCCATCTGTTTGGATTGCGGAGAACCAGGTCATGTGCAGAGGCATTGCCCCAAACGACAGAGACCAGCGAGGGGTTTTCGGAACCCCCCACCACAGAGGGCCGGCCGGTGGGGGTGGTGAGCGACTCTTCGGACTCTTCCCTGCGGCCTGCTTTAATAGGTGAGTGCCCAGGCGTAGAGGTGGAAGTTAATGGCCAATTGATACCTTGTTTGCTTGATACAGGCTCGCAGGTAACCCTGATGAGCCAAAGCCTTTTAGCCAACGCTTGGGGACTGTGGGACTAGAAGTAGGGGAGAAGTTTCGCTGGCTGTCGTTGAAGGCTGCAAATGGCCTCCAAATCCCCTATATCGGTTACGCATTATTGGATTTTAAAGTGGGGGGTGTTCATATTCCTAATAAAGGGGTGTTTATTGTTAAAAATGATTGTTTAGGAGCAGAGCGAGCTATACTGGGTATGAATGTGATAACTGACTGCTGGCAGGAACTGATGCATGGACTCCACCCCGGGGAAACGGCCTTCCGGGCCCAACTACCACCACGAGCAGAACGGGAGTGGGGTAAGGCCTTCGCTGTTTGCCGGCAAGCTAACATGGAACCAACCCCATTGTTCCAAGGACACGTGAGACTTCCTAAATCAGAGACTGTGATAGTCCCCGCAGAATCTGAGGTCCTAGTGTGGGGGCGGACCAGTGAGAGTTCCCCCTCCTCGGGGCGTACCTTGTTAGTTGAGCCATTACTGCAACCTGATGTCAAATGGAGGGCAGGTAGGGCTGTGGTTAGTACCAAGGGTGGTTATGTTCCTGTTCGCTTATGTAATCCCCACCCCTACCCCCTGTCGATTGCTCCTAGGACCATCCTCGCCGGGCTCCAAGGTGTGTCCTTAGAAGATATCCACACTAACCAAGTGTTACACTTACAGGATGAGGGGACGGGTACAATTGAAGTTGCCGTTAATAGTGTTGACACTATCCGATCTGACCCTTCACTTCCTCTTCCAACCCTAGGGGAGGGGTTAACCAGGGAGCAGCGGCAGAGAGTGACCACTCTGATGGACCGGTGGGCCAGCGTGTTTTCCCAGCATGACGAGGATTTTGGCCGGACCGGGGTCATTCAACACCAGATCCATACTGGATCAGCACCGCCCAGCCGGGAACGCTATCGTCCTGTGCCACCCAGCCTTTACCCGGAACTTCGCAGCCTATTAAAGGGCATGCTAGAGAGTGGAGTAATACGTGAAAGCTCCAGCCCATGGGCAGCACCTATCGTCCTTGTGAGAAAAAAAGATGGTTCCTGGCGCTTCTGCGTGGATTATCGGAAGCTCAATTCGGTAACTCACAAAGACGCTTACCCGCTACCACGCATAGAGGAATCGCTTACCTGCTTACGGAAGGCTGCCTGGTACTCCACGCTAGATTTAGCCTGCGGCTACTGGCAGGTTGAAGTCGACCCCTCTGACCGTGAGAAGACTGCTTTTACCACCCCCATGGGGTTGTATGAGTTCGACCGGATGCCGTTTGGGCTTTGTAATGCCCCAGCCACCTTCCAGCGGCTCATGCAACGATGTCTGGGGGGATGCTTAATGAGTCGTTACTTATTTATTTAGATGATGTGATTGTGTATTCCCCAGATTTTGAGAGCCATCTACAGGATCTGGAGCGGGTGTTCCAACGGCTGTTGGAAATGGGACTGAAGCTACAACCAAAAAAGTGCAGTCTTTTCCAACAGAAGGTGACTTACCTGGGTCACGTGGTAAGCCAGGAAGGGGTGGCCACCGATCCAGCGAAGACGGCGGTAGTCGAACAGTGGGAGGTACCCAGCACGATCCATCAGCTGCGGTCCTTCCTCGGCTTCGTCAGTTACTACCGCCGGTTCGTCCAGGGCTTCGCCAAGATTGCAGCGCCGCTACACCGCCTCCTGCAGGGAAGTAAGAATATCAGTAAGAACACCCCAGTGGTATGGAGCGCCACCTGTGAACAAGCTTTCCAACAACTCAAGAGCGCCCTGGTGAGTGCCCCCGTACTAGCATATGCGGATTTTAACCTCCCTTTCCGCCTGTACACTGATGCCAGCCTGGAAGGGCTTGGCGCGGTGCTCTCTCAAATCCAGGACGGCACCGAGAGGGTAATTGCATACGCTAGCCGCAGCCTGCATCCCACAGAGAAGAATGATCAGAACTACAGCTCCTTTAAGCTAGAACTTTTGGCTTTAAAGTGGGCTGTTACTGAGAAGTTTAAAGATTATCTCTGGGGTGCCACGGTGGAGATTTTTACTGACAACAACCCCCTTGTGCACTTGCAGTCGGCCCGGCTTGGCGCTGTAGAGCAGCGTTGGGTGTCACAATTAGCCAATTACAGTTACACCATAAAGTACCGGCCAGGGAGAATTAACCAGAATGCTGATATTTTATCCAGGTTGCCTGGGGAGCAGACTGCCACCGTGGGCCTCCTACAAGCTGCGGGGGCCGGCCCGGAGGAGGAAGAGGATTGGGGTCACCAGCAACAGCGAGACCCAGACTTATGCCAGCTGGTCGACTGGGTGAAAAGGGGGCGCCACCCGCTGACCTGGAGAAGGCCAACATTAGCCTGACCCTACAACGATGGTTGCGGGAGTGGTCTCGACTAGAGATCAAGGAGGGCATGTTGGTCAGGAACCGGATACAGCAGGAGACTGGGGAGCCCGGCCAGCAGATCCTAGTACCACACCAAGCCGCCCATGCTTTGTGGGAAGAGTACCATCGGCAAGCTGGCCACGTTAACCCGGACAAGACTACAGCACTCCTCCGTCGCCGCTTCTTTTGGCCGGGCATGGCCAAGGATGGGACTGACTGGGGCCAGGCCTGCCCCCAGTGCATCATCAACAAGCCAGGGCCAGAGGTAAAAGCGCCATTGGTGCCTATTAAGACAACCTACCCCTTTCAGATTGTGGGCATAGACTATTTGTCGTTGGGGCAGTCCGAAGACCGGCATACCTCCATTCTAGTGATGACCGATTTGTTTTCGAAGTATGCCGTGGCAGTCCCTACGAAAGACCAGTCGGCTACCACCACTGCCCATGCTGTTTGGACCCACTTGTTCCAAGTGTTTGGCTGCCCTGAACAGATCCTCTCAGATCGGGGTGGAGCCTTCGAATCAGCTCTTTTCACAGAGTTATGCAAGCTTTATGGGTGTAAGCGGAGTAGAACGACTCCCTACCATCCGCAAGGTAATGGGGCCTGCGAACGCTTTAATCAAACCCTGTTGGGCTTGTTGCGGACTCTCCTGGAGGAAGAGAAGTCACAATGGCAAGCCAAGTTACCCGCTTTGCTCCAAGTCTACAATAACACCGTCCACCGAACCACCGGCTTGACCCCTCATTTCCTAGTTTTCGGGCGCCATGCCCGACTACCAGTGGATTGGATCCATGGAGTGACCATGCAGGGGGAGTCGCATATGGCCAATGGTTGGGTCCGGCACCAACACCAACTTCTGCAAAAGGCATATCGTGTGGCCCAAAGGCATACACTGCAACAGCAAGGGCGGGATAAGCAGAGATATGATCGGCGAGCAAAGGCAGTGGACCTTCTTCCAGGTGAGCGTGTCCTGTTGAGGCACTTCCGGCGGCGAGCCCAAGGTAAGCTGGCGCCTCGCTGGCTCCCTACCCCTTTACGGTGGTAGAGAGGTTGCACCCAGACCGGCCCGTGTATGTTATCCGTCCAGAGGGGAGAGACGGACCCACAAAGACGGCGCATCGCAATAATCTTCGACTATGCCCTGTAACCTTCCCCCAGGAACCGACGACTCCAGCCGACTCGCCGCCATCAGGACTGGGCTCAAGCCCAAGGCACACACCCCTCAGCCAGACACAGTCCTACTGGCCCTTGACGTTCTACGCCCGGAGATCTGCACCTCCAGTAGCCCCTTTGGGAGCCGCCCCCCGACGCCCTGCTAACCAGACGGATGACCTTTACCAAGGGATGCCAGCTAGCATCGACCCTGGGTCGCCTGTTCGCCATGGCTCTGCCGCCTCCCAAGGGGATAACAGCCCACTATCGTTACGCCGATCTTCGCGTTCTACTCAAGGTAATAGACCTGATCGGTATAGTCCAGGGTAGTCGGGACGACTATGCTTAAAGTGGGGGGAAACTGTCAGCCTGCTGGGATATGAATTATGTTTTTGTGTGTTTTGATTGCTATGACGGTTTGCTGTGTTCACGTAACTTGTATTTTGTTTGAATGGTGTGATGTATTTTTCCCAAGCACCGTGTGTTTTTCATTGACTACTGTTGACATATTGACTTCCCCTACTGGGCTAACTAATGACTCCTAATTGCCGTGATCTGGACGATTACCTGAACAATTATTACCCAGCCTATCCATGCACTAACACCTCCGAGAGGAGGAGTATAAGAAGGGGAGTGTACGCACTTACCGGGAGGACGGGGACCGGGAGCAGGCCAGTGGACGAGGCTACCGACAGCCGACGGACGAATCTCTGGGGTACGGCGATCCGAGTCTGATAGTCTGCGCTCACAATCCACCTTTAAAGGGACGTAAGCATAATCCTCCGTGCCCGTTATCTTCTGTCCATACTTCCGATTGTTTGGTGTTGATTCCCTGTGCTCCGCTTCACTTCTGAGGTGTGTTGACTGATCCAGCTGGTGACGTGTAGCTGTGCCGTGAGGATCCGACGTTGGACAGTTGACTAAACCTACGCTCCCAATCTACATCTACAGGGCCGTAAGAGTTCCATTGTGTTGCTGATGTTTATAGGCTACTTGCTGACTATAGTGAGAGTTGAGTCTGACGCTTATTCTTCTGCTGCTTGAGGTGTGCTGGCGCCGGTTCCGGTTTGGCCTTCTGACGTCACTGGGGATTCCCAACGCGGCCGGGACACGTATTGATGACATCATCGCCAGGGCTTCCCCAACTGTAACCTCCGAACTGCCTGTTGTTCACCACCTGCAAAGGATTGACTTTAGATTAATTATTTTAACCAAAGCTTAGCTTTAATACTACTTTTTATGGACATTTATTTAATTGATTTAACTTATTAAAATAAAGCTGTTTATATTTACTACATACATTTCTCTGGCTCTTCTGTGTCCTGGGCATTGGTTAACTTAAAGGAAGTGGCCGTGAGGCTGACAATATCACAAAATAAAGTTACACAGTTTCCTGCATTATTTAGGCTAATATAAGGTGCTTAAGTCTAACAACCAAGTAACTCTCATCTAAATGAGAAATTAACCTGCAGAAAGTAGGCTAATGCAACCTGTGGCCGCATACGGTAACGTTATCAACTCTGCAACCACGAGGCACCTGCATGTTCTAAATGTGACTACAAATTCACGATCTCTAAGACATGAAATAACTCGACAAATAGAGCTACAAATGCTCAGATTAACATCACATCTACATGCTAGTACAGTTTACATGTATATTAAGGCTCATTTGAAGCATACAGCAGTAACTTAAGAATGCAAATACAAAGTGAAAGTAATCTCCGGTAATCTTTCCTACACGGCTCAAAACACATTTCACACGATCTCTAGCACAATATTCTGAACAGTACAAGCAAATATTATACTATAGATGATTGTCATACAATCCTTCAACATTGTCACTCACTTTTTGGTCAATTACGCACACACGAAGGTCACACGAATTCTCAAAGTCTCTCGCACTCAGCTGCTGCTTCAAACTCCAGCGGGCTTCAGGAAAGTTCTACTTGGCGCATGCGCAGAGGCGCGGCCTTTCTAACATTGTGAATTCTTTATTTTCCAAGAATTATCCTGATTTTAAGCTTTCTTTGAAAGATGTTATTGTTTTTGTACTTATAAGAACGATTCCAGTTTTGAGTATATTTGTAATCTTGTTATTTTGCTGGCCAAATTTTATATTCATAAGCAAAAATATGCATCATCCACTCCCAACTTTTTTGATCTGCTTATATCAATCTGTAAATCTCTGGATAATAAAAAGCATCCACAACACTGCAGCATTACAATAAGGTTTTTGCAATTCCCCATTCAGTTACTTAGTATATAGTTTTTCTTTTTTTCCCTTCTTTTTTATTTTTTTTATTTTATTATTTTATTTTTGTTTTATCTTCATTTTACTCATTGGTTTAAAGATTGTATGATCCTTATTTGTTGTATTGTTTATATCCTTATTGTTGTATGTATGCTTTTCTATGAATAAAAAAAAAAAAAAAAAAAAAAATCTTTATGGCCACTCATAGCCTAGAAAATATCTTGCGAAACAGGTCTACTAGATAGACTAGGTGGACTGACAAAAGTTCCAAACTGTTGTTTAGTTTCATAAGACAGTGACAGAAGCTACAAAAAAAATATATATATATATATATATATATATATATGTTGCAGATTGTGAACAGTAAAATGCAAATTAGGCCTACAAAAAAAGTTTATGCTCCCAATCTTGCTAACCACAAGGTGGCATACTTGATCTCGGATTTGGCATAGCCTTAGCCTGGGAATTCCCATGCTCCTTTGCACGCTTATTTCATTTCACTTGTGATTTTAGTTTGGCATTCGCCAGGCTAGCATAGCCTAGGCCTAGTTTGGTCTCTTTTTTTTTTTTTTTGAAGATGGATAGTTTGCTCTGTTTGGTTCTATCAGAGGGCCGGAGGCATCAGGGGTGCCAAAATGAAGGCCTGCAAACTTTCTCAAATTGCCTCAGGCTATAGAAAAGGCTACATTTTGTCCCAAACTCATACAATTAAAATTGCGCCTTAAAGGATATTGACAAATGATCATTATTGCCAAAATCTCTTCCATGGCAGGGGTTTCAGATAGTTGGCTAGGCCTATATATTTTTTGACCTGTTTATGGTAGCCTCCATTAATATGAGTTTTGGATACAATATAAAATACTACCTTTAATGGACCAATCTTTGTCCAATTCGCTCTCATTTTGTTTACACAAGCTCCTTTTATAGGGACTGATGGTGGATTTAGCATTTACTGTATGACGGCTACTCTTTTTAATCTGCCAGAACCAGTTCTTATCAGGAAAGATAAAGATAGTAGTAAGCAATATTAGCATCCACCCTGGCCAAAGTTAACACAAGGACAATGGTTTGTACAGAATAGTTTTATTAAGTTAAAAAATGGGCCATAACAATAGTTCAAAGCAGGGTCTGAGGCATACCTGGGCAAACTAAGGCCCATGTTGAGCTATTAAGTCCGACCTGTGGAGAATTCCCAAGATAAAATAATTTCTCATTTAGCCAAGGTGGCCTACATTATAGGACTGATCTATCAGATTTGTTGTATTCATGAAAGTCAAATCCCACCCTTTTAAACCCGCATGTTAACATGTCCTCTGAAGAAAGTGGAGCTACTGGTTTGAGAGTTGCCAATTTACCGGCATTAACACATTGACACCTGTCCCATTAGTCAAAATCTAAAACCCAATGTGGCCCTTCGACCAAAATAATTGCCCACCCCTGATCTTGGGTATATGGTAAGCTATTTCCTACACCTTCTGTTGTAAACAAAACCAATACAGATGCCGATGACAATAAAGAGGAACAAAATATTCACAGATAAAAGCAAATAATTCATCCATGAGAGAGAGGGTGGTGATGTTGGATTTGGCAAGAGATGCTCTGTAAAAGAAAATCAAACATATAGGAACATTAAACACTGAACTGAACAATGAAAATGCAGAGATGAAAATTATACTTGTTTCTTTAAAGGCACACCAGGCAATATTTTGTGTGTTTTTTTTTTATGACTCGTTGCCTCTATTTTTCCTTCCCGCGGTTACAGCACTTGGATTTGTGAATGACACATCAGTGTACAATGAAACCAAAATCAGTTGTTAAACAATCAACATAGCTTTTCGGATTACTAGATTACTGGGACGTGTAAGTATACATGTACCTTGTTTTTTTTTTAATGTTTTTTTTTTTTTTTTAGTAGTAGTAGTCAATTGGACGTGGGATGTCCTGCTCACCAAAGGGGAAACATCATGAGGAAAGCAAACAGGAAGCCCAATTTGTGGGCTTCAGATGTGCATTATTTGAAATAAAGTGAATTTAGACATGTTTTAAATGTTATTAGCCATTTTTTTTTTCGGGTCAAAAAGAGGGATAAATTCCATGCATTTCAATGATAGAAAGTTCAGTTTACTACCACGGAATGGTTGAATCTCATAATGTTCAGGTGTGAAATAAGCCCATAGCCTACAAATAAAATGTACGTTACTTCAAAAAGTGTCATTGACATTACATAATGTGCTGGCCCCTTTGGTACACTCAAATCCATATGCTTTGGCGAGAATTAACATTGTTGTTGAAAGTTAAAAAAAAATAAGGGGGAGCGCCATCAATATATAGGCTTGCCGTGGTATGCCTTTAAGATAGCCTAGTGTTTTGATGCTTTCATACCTTCTGCTTGGGAAATTTGAAGTAGGGTTCCATTCCCTAAGACTTCTCTCAGCGTTCCACTAACTGGGAATCTAGCAACACAGACAATCTCATCTGTATGTTCCATGGTCAGATTGGTCACTGTTAGCTGTGTAAAGGTCTTGTTGCCCTCTGTCTTGATATGATCCACGTAAGCTGCCGCCTTTGATAAATCTGTTTTGTATATATCTTCGCTCTCAAAAACAGCCCACTTCATTTTGTGTCCTTTGACATCAGTCTGGTCCCAGTGGAGCCTGCAGTAAATAACAGCCGTCTCTCCGACTGTGTAGTGCAGCTTATCTGTCCACTGGTCAACCCACACTCTGGCAGAGCCTACGAGCATCAGTAACATAACATATCACACATGCCTGAGCATCAGTAACATAACTTTACACATAATCATATCACACACAAACACACACCTCCATTGCAGAGCTCACACAGACTGAAGCCTCAAATGCTCACTAAACAAATTCAGGAAGAGCTCACCAAGCTCCAGTGCCCCTTTTGCTCTTACAAAAAGGGCCATAGAATAAATAATAGCAATACAGTTTCTTTGTTTTCATGCATTTTGCAGAAATTGGGTCAGTGTGTGAAAACACCAAATAGGTATACCACTCACAATTAGCTCAAAGTGTAAATTCGAAACAATAAAGAACAATTTCCTCTGGATGCAATTCTGTCACCAAATATTTCACAAATCCATCATTTCAATAGCTCAAACTTTCTACTTTTGTGGTCATATTCAGTGCCTCTTACATAGTTGCCATTTGATTGACAACCATAGATATTTACAGTTAAGACAAGGCAGGTAAACAGTCGTGTTTTGTATTTATAGTAAAGTGTTTCCCAATGATTGCAGTATTTTCAATAATTACAGTAATAACATATCTAATGTGTGAAATAAAATGTTTTTAGCGTGTAAGCAATGCTCAAAAATGGCATGACTCCACTTACCAGTCAGACATAAACAGAAAAACAGAAAAACATTGATATTGTCAATCATTTTTCTGTTGATCTTGAATGGATGATTATCCACTGCCTACACTAGAAATTCCAAGCTTAAAGCTTCATAGTTTTAACAGGTAATCAGCTCTATAGCACCTGTCAAGAGTGGTTTACCAGCCTTGTGCAACTGCATGCTTGCAAACCTCAATGTTTTTCCTGGAAGGCAGCAATTTCATAGAAATGCTAAGCCTCATCCTGTGCATCACTCAGTCAGTCTCACTGCAATTCACCTTTGGCTAAGTGCAACCGATGGCAGTCCACTCACAAGTCTGGAACCCGCCACTCCCTTCAGCCACAACAAACCCACAGCATGGTAGTCGCATGCTCTAACCCCTGAGCTAAAAGCCAAGGCCAGTTATCGAAGGAGATTGGGTTGAGAGGATGTGCACATACTGTCACCAGCTAGCCGAGCTAGTTGGCATCCATTTGCCCCGCCCCCCATTGTTGACATCTGACATCCCTTATACAGTAGAGTTGCATAGAAATATACTTGGGAGGATGATACACTAGAAAAAGAATAATAAAAACATACAAAAAAAATAATTGAACAATTGAGTACATCGAAGTTCCTCATTGAAGTAGATGCCAAATGTGATCTTTTTACCATGTATAAAACATGACTGACATGACATCTTTTATTGTCCTGATGAAGGCCAGTTTGGACATTTATGTAGCCAAATAAAAATACTTCTTACAATGCATGCTGCCTGACTTTGAAAAAAAAAAAAAAAAAAATGGGAAAAAAATTAAGTCAACTCTATGGGGCTTCAGCCAATGAATGTCGGACTGTTTCACGGTGAATCATTCTGAACTTCAATAGGTTTATCTGTGTTTGATTGGCAGGACAATTTATTTCTTTATGCATTTGGCTGACGCTTTTATCCAAAGGGAGGTACAGTTATAATTTTTTTCAGGGGCTAGTATTCCCTAGAGCAACGTAGGGTTAAGTGTCTTGCTCAGGGGCACAACAATGGCAGCCGGGAATCAAAGTCACAATTTCCAGACTATTGGCTTATTAGTCAAGCTCCTTAACCACTGAGCTACCACCGCCCCAAATTCCATTCCAAATTCAGTTCCATCAAATAACTTCTGAAACAAGTGTCCAATTACTTTTGGTCCTACTGCAGATCACAAACCCGATTGGGAAGGCGGTGGCCGTCAAAGAGCCCGAAGGACATGTCGCACGCTGGATAGAACGACTGCGGGCCTATGACATCAGGGTTGCACATAGGGCAGGGGTCAGCCATGCCAACACGGATGCCCTCTTCCACTGTCCATGTGCTAAGGACTGTTAGTGGAAAGAGAAGTGGGACTGAGAACGGCTAAGAGGTGACACAAGAGTGGAAACACATCACTGCCAACCATTACCTCACTCACGTCAGATGTAGCGCTACGCGCGTTCATCTGATATTCAGCGATAGACGAATTATTTCAGGAGCCAGAAATCCTTGAATCTAACTGGGCAAACGGCTTGTCCATCAATTTAATTGACGTACACTGCAGCCAACCACATCGAAACCAACCGAAGACGCACGTTACGTTTGTTGGATTGGTTGGATTCAAAACAGTTGCTTCTTCGCTACGTCACACCCTCTACAGCAGCCAGCGGCCCTGATTGGTCCGGTTAGAGAATAATGGCTTGAAATCTCTCTGATGGGCTTCAACATCAGATCGTTGCGCGGAAGTGCCTTATGAAAGTTACGTAGCGCATGATCTGACGTGAGTGAGGTAATGCTAACCAGGCTAACAGTTCCAATACTCACCTTCACACTGGAGACAACTGCAAGAGACAGATACAGACATAAGGCCGGCACTTTAGTGGGTGGCGATGTCGAGATGTCTGCCGTGGGAGGAAGTGTCGCACAGCAACAAAAGGGCTGTAGGTGAAGTTTGAGGTACTAGTGAAAGGCCCCCTAAATCACTTAAAGAGTCATCCTCCATCATGTGTGACTTTTTTCGGAGGACAACGTTATTTTCAATCAGACTTACAATACTTTTGTAGCCAATATTATACCACACAGGACAAAAACAACTTGGGGTTTATTATCTTTATTATTGGATCCAAGTGCAATACAATACAAAAACAGCGGTTTGGTTACTAACACCTAGCTAGATGCCCCTGGAATCTACAGTTAGCAAGTGGGTTTCTCCAGCCTGCAAGAACGTATCAAAATTCTGCTCCCGGGAAGTGTTCCAACTTTTTATAATATTACAATAATTTGGGTCTTTCTGCTTTAAAACATCTCATTTAACATTTAATACATCTCAAAGTAGTAATAAAAAAAGTAATAATAATAATAATCATAATCATAACGTCACAATATCCTTTACGATTAATCACGTTCTGAACTTTACATAAATATTTTAAATATTGGATGACCTCAAACATGACCCTTTCCCCCCAAAAAATGTAAGCAAATGTAATGTCACCATGCGTTATAATTCTACTATTCTACTACCTGATTGCATATTTACAATCCCAAAATGCTGAATTCACATATAATCTTGTAATATAACTTAATTACACTTATTACCTATAGTAACAAGACTTTCCTGAGTTAATGTACAGTCATATCTGAGCTATACTGTGTTTGTTTATTCATATGTAGTTGGTCAAGCCTACTGCAGCGTCACTTAGGTTACAAAACTTTGAGTGACTATAGTTAATTTCCTAAAAACATAAATTATGATCCTGGAAGTGGCCTCATATCACTTAGAATTAATTCTGTGTATGAAAACTGGATGAACATGAATAAAAGTTAAAGGAGAGGTCCGGTATGATTCTGTCCTATCAAGGAGCAAACTATCGTGAGATGTCATAGTTCACTTGCATCTTGCACCTTAACATCTCGTGTTAGTTTGGTCCAAGATGGCAGCGAAAGCCTGTAAGCTTTTATCGCACAGCCTGTATGAATCTTTTTATATCTAACCTTACTGTGCACTTTCCATGCCTCATTTAAATGTAAATACCACAGGAATCTACGGAATGGTGGAAAATATGGAGGTGAGCTACAGTATACAGTACTTTCAGACTATCGCGGTGCTCATCCACTACATCATTAAGCCTGTTTGTAGCTAATCAGTATCTACTTGTATTCCCGAAAGGAAGGGTTGGATGCAAGTGAACTGTCTGTGCTCCGATAATAATTTAACATATTTTAAGACAGAAACACTGGATCTCTTCTTTAAGTAACAAGTAAAATAGTGGTTACTTTTTGAAACGAGTAGAGTAACTCTTTTTTTTCTTTTTTAGAGTAACTTCCCCAGGGGCGTAGCACCAAATTCTGGGCCCTGGGCACAAGCAGTGGTCACAGGCCCCCCATACCCTCCATTAAAAAAAAAAAAAAAAGTGTCTGGAAAAAGTAGTATTGGCAGGCAATACCAGATTGAAAAGTAGTATTGCCGGGGCAATACTGGCAATACTGAGGATAACTCAGTAAATGTAGCAAGCTTAGCTGTCAGTTACTCCACATCATATGAAGCTTCACTACACTACCGGAAGACAAAATGCAGCAAGCTAAGCTATGAAAAAATGTCATAAGTAGCTTAACTATTGTGAAGCTTCTTTTTAATACACAAAAAAGGCCTATAAATAAAATCCTGTGATCCAACCAATTGTATTGATCAAACTATCAGGTCTCACAAACAGACAATAAGTAACTAATTCTATCTAAATGTAGCCTACTTTTATATGGGTAAAACATTTGTTAAAGTAAACTACATTAAATTGACACATGATAGAAGACACAATTGATTTTTGTTTTCATTTGGACACTTTTAATGGACATTTTTGAATTATGGCACCTGTCAGGCAATAAATGCATCACAGTACTGTAAAGAACTGATCCTCCGTGCATGGCCGAGATGATTTGCTGTTGTGAACTGATGCCCTGAAAATGTAGCTTAAGGGAAAGCTACCACATGGCCAAAAAAGTAGCTAGACTAATGATCTAGCTAGGCTACACTAGAGCCAAGCTACTCAGTAAAACTAGTAGCTTCACTACTTGTAGCTAGTTACTGCCCAACACTACAAGCATGAAGCATAAGCCTAACTGATGTGATTGAACTTGCTAAATAAAGTCCTTTGTGTAAAACTTACTCGAACTTACACAATTAATTTGCGTAAAAATTCAGTAAAGCAAAGAGCATGACTTGAGTGTTGCTTCACACATTATAGTAAAACCAGCATACCTAAAATGTTGTGCTTTAATGTTAAACTAAAGGCTCACCTTGTCCCAAATCCACAATAGGCCAATCAGATGATGAGAGATCTGTTGCTGCATCATTCTAACAGTCTCTGAAACTGAGTGCCCTTCATTTCAGAAGTTAGCTTTGCTACAATTTTTTTTTAACTTATGTTATGAACCTGTGGTATTGAGACTATTAGGGTACTGGCCTAATTATGTGATGGCCCAATGCATATTTATTTCACTTTCACTGTCATGTTAATTTGTAATTCTGTGTTGTGCAATGGTATTGCAGGTAGGCTATAGTGTGGGCTGTTTGCTTTCACATTTGGGCTCACCTTTCTTGGGAAAGAAGTTTGTTAGCAGTTGATTTGCCTCATCTCTCTCCTGCCTCCATTTTTGTTACTGAAAGATGGATTTTGTTTCATTCACAGTGGGCCGACAGATACACCAGCTCCAACGTGCAGCGCTGCCACAGCAGCTGACTGAACGTAAAAATGCGCCTAGTTGAAAAGGCCGATGAAAGCGGACTAAACCATTTTTGCAAAGTGTGGGGGGCCCTGTCCCCAGATACAATGTAGGGCACACAATTCACAATTAAATCCATTAATCTAACAATTTATTATTGCATTAGCTAGCACCAACATATATTGTGATATTTAAAGGCTATATTAAAAAAAAATAAAAAATAAATAAAAAATACAGATTCCTCAAGGGCCCTTCTCCCCCTTGGGGCCCCGGTAACTCAGTCCCCCTTTCCCCCCACTCCGACGCCCTGAACTTCCCCAACACTACAAATGCCTTGTTATTGATGGATTAGTAGCCTAGCCTAGTATACTGTACATACCGTAGTATCCCAAACCTGTCACACACGCACGCACACACAAACACACACACACACACTCCACAGTATATATAGCGGATGTCAGCTAGCCTAGGCTAACTATTTCTCAATGACAGGCCTGGCGTTATGGACGGGCCCTGGGGTGCCGTGCCCACCCTGGATGGCACTTGTGCCCGCCCTGGACGGCCACTGTCGGACCTGTCACTTTTAGGAGAAAACTGACGGAAAAAATACAAACCCTACTTTCTCCGTCATTGTTTCCGACTTCTCTGTCACAGAATATGCAAGAGAATCTAAACGAATGAATAAATCCATATATTTTTTATGTTAAATCTGTCAATAGGCAAATTCATTTGAAGGGGTTATCAATTTGAATGGGTCGCATATTTTCTTTTGTGTGAAAACTCGAGAAAAAGCAGTAGGGCCTATAGCCTTTTTTGAGAGTGTCCATGACACACCGACATCACACTAGGTTATGCATTCTTTTTTTAGCTTATCATTTGCACTGTATGTGAAATACATTTTTCTGATAATGGGCATTTGTGAGTAGGCCTAGTGAGGTTCGTGCAGGTGCGCTTTTTGGTCTCACAGTGAGTGGAAGGGGAAAGGGGAGGGGGAAGTTGGTGAAGTCTAAACCAGGCCAGTAATTCCTTCGAAATAAGCATACTTCATTCATAATGTTGTGAATCCAAGCCTACAATGTCACAATCAATTTTTCCTGGGTTGTGCGAAATCTTGGTGTTTCAAAACAAGGGCATTAAATGGTAATGCAAAAGTAGAGTGCAACAAGCGCATAGACCTAATTAATGCACTCCTCTACCTTCAAACCCAAACCCAAACGAACTCTCCTATGCAAATGTGAGAAAAGAGTATCGCCGTTTTTCCTAGACACGTCCTTGACATATAATATCACAGATTAAAAAAAAAATTGGTGCTCCTCAAGTAACGCAGTGCCCGCCCACCAATTTGCGTCTGGCGCCGGGTCTGCTCAATGAATCAATCTATAATTCTTGCTGCACTTACTATGCATTTGATTACAATAATTGCAGCAAAGAAAGTGATTATTACTGTTGGAAGACCAACTGATGATGTTGAACTTTTCCCCTCCTGTGTGTCTTGTTTTCCGTCTGAGGGTTCCTTTGGAGTCCTATTACCTGTTGAGGTGAGAGGACTAATGTCAATGTTTAATCCTGTTGAATCCGGTGTGATTCAATCCATAAAGATGTTATTTGGCATTTCCCCTTGATCTGCTAGCTGCCTGCCCCCTGAAAACACAGTGAAAAAATCCAGTCTTGGAAGAGATGAGATGTTAGAGTCAAACAAACAAAACAAAATAAATAAACAAACAAACAAAATGTGAAGACTGTAGGGAGTCACACACTTACTCCCACCCTTCCCCCAACTGTCTTGACAGTTATTGGCTCAAACCTGGTATGTTATAATTTGATGCACAACCTACACTGTATGTCTGTAAAGTTTGTTTGACGTTTAGAGCCCCTGTTATCTCTCTTGAGACTGGACCTTTTGATAGTATTGTGTGGATCAAGGGGAGATTGCACTGAATAGAAACCATGCAGGAACTCACAGAGCATCTTTAAAATTATGAATACATAGGCCTAATTGTAATAGCCCAGTTGTACATATAAATGCAACAATACATTCATTCAATTTGGAACACTTTCAGTTGAATTGGGTTGGACTGGCAAAGAAAAATCTGCATTGTGAATCAATCACTTCCACAGAAATGGAAGATGAGGCAAAAACTTACTTCCGATGTCCTGATGTATGGTAATTTTGCATTCTGTACCCTCTTTGAAGTCTGTGAAGCCACATCTTTCCAATTCACAAATTTGTTCACTTAATGGCTTTTCTCTAGTGGTGACAGTGATGCATTGTACATGTTCCACTGAAAAGTTGTCATAATTTAGGTCAATAAGTATCTTAAAGGGCAAGTTCGGTTTTTAGCATGTTTAGCCCCTTCTCTAGAGTATCTCTAGGATGAAATAGAATCATCAACAGCAAAATTTTGACCATTGGTCCTGTCTCTGATATTTGGCTCATTTAAATATAAATACAGTTCTTATCCAGTTTTATTTGTCTTTTTGTTGAGCTAGTTGGAATTACTATGCCGAAAAAAATTGTTCCATATACCATGTAAAATTATCGGACATGCACATAGCAAGTCATACTGAAGCAGA
Organism: Sardinella longiceps; assembly: GCA_027497455.2. Classification (NCBI taxonomy): domain Eukaryota; kingdom Metazoa; phylum Chordata; class Actinopteri; order Clupeiformes; family Clupeidae; genus Sardinella; species Sardinella longiceps. The sequence goes on from JAODXP020000023.1 coordinate 16,189,411, forward strand.
CGGGGTATTTTAAATTAGCCCTATATCCGACACAGGACCAATATTCAAAATTTTGGTGTTAATGATGATTCTATTTCGTCCTAGACACTCCAGAAAAAGGCTAAACATGTTAAAAAAAAAAAAAAAAAAAAAAAACCTTCCCCTTCAATATCTCTTTTGTAGAAACTAAGTGTTTGTTTAAATGGTGAACATACCGTATTCGCAAGTGTAACGCCCAGCTCGAAATGCATCAGTGGGAATCCATTTGCATGTCTCAGGGGTGTCACATAGCTGTTCCTTTTTATCATGGCAGATAATATCTACAGGAAATTGCATAAATCTGTTATCCAATCAATCCATTAATCAGCTGACCTTTAAAAAGACATCTTTGTGAATCAATCCATTGCCCTCTTGATACATGTTACCAAATGCTGTCCACAGGAAAAAATAACTTAAAAACAGCAATACAACATAGGCCAAACATAGGCCAAATAGTGGACCCCCAGCTAAAACTAACTGAATGGGGACACATAACTTCAGTTTCATTTTCACTGTGCACAATTGTTACTGCTGCCTCATTAGTTGGTCTATGTTGTATCAAATATTTCTGTTTTTCTCCCTGCTAACAGCAACTGGAACAAGAGGGTCATCAATTGATTCTCACTTGATTTCTCCTTTAAAGACCATTCACATTCCAAGCTGATATAGACAGTGTCCTTGACATTTTTACACTCATTGTGTGAGAGTTGGCAGTGTTAGTAGTTTGTCTTAGTAGGATACAGTGGTTGACATATCAAATGCTGATGATAGGTTAAGTATGAGTACTAAGGATCAGCTTGCCACTATGGCTTCTATTAAGGCTCCAGTTACAGACATACCATATTGGCCCGAATACAAGACAGTATTTTCTCAAGGTAAATACTTCTGAAAAACGGGCGACCATCATATCCCATACGAAAAAGATTTACATGGAACTAACATTTATCCTACATGTTGTGTAAGAATCTTATATGTATTTTATAGAGGACTCAAAGTTCATACAAGATCCACATAATGTGAAACTTTTCAAACAATGTTTTTTATGTTGTATAAGAATCTTACATGGGGTTTATAGGGGACTAACCACATGCAAAATTCATATAAAATCCATATAATGTGAAACTTATATAACTTTGCACCATGTAAGAATTGTACGTGACACTTTCCATGTGAAAAAAGATTTATACAAACTTTACAATGGTTTTATATGTTGTATAAGAATTCAGATGGGGTTTGTAGGGCAGTCAAATCACATGCAACATATAAATTAGATATATGAAAAATAATATAACTTCCTATATGGAAAAGTTTTATTTAAACTTTACAATGTTTCTATGTTTATGTCTTATGCAATTCACACATTGGTGAAATTAAAGGAATACATTACTTTTTAATGAAAAGTAGTCATCCATCCTCTTCCCTGTAGTTACATATGTGGGTAAAACCATTTTGGTCTGGCAATCCAAATTTTAGCTTTAGCTTAGCATAGTCACTGGAATGTAATGTAGCCAAAGAGTTGATATCTGGCTACTTTACATTCCAGCACCTATGCTAAGCTAAAACACATGCACTAGGGACAAAATGCTTTTACCCACATACTGTATGTAACTTCAGGGTAGAGGGTGAATGATCAACTTTCTTAAAAAGGTGAAATACTCCTTTGAATCACATAAAACAGAAACATTGTAAAGTTTAAATACATTTAAACACTTTTCCATATGAGAAGCTATAGCTTCATATATGCAATGTATTTTGCATGTGGTTTGACTGCCGTACAAACCCCATCTGAGATTCTTATACAACATATAAAACCATTGTCAAGTTTATATATAAAGTTTATATATAGCTCTTGCTCCTACTAAAGTAGTAAGGAACTTGGGTGGCATAATAGATGATCAGCTAATTTTTAAAGATCATGTTGCCTCCATAGCCTGGTCTTGCCGCTTTGCACTATTCAATGTAAGGAGAATTAGACCATATCTGACCCAGCAGGCCACCCAGTTGCTGATTCAAACCATGGTCATCTCCCGCCTTGACTACTGCAATGCCCTTCTAACAGGTCTCCCAGCCTGTGTGGTGAAACCACTACAAATGGTCCAGAACGCAGCAGCACGCTTGGTTTTCAATCAGCCCAAAAGGGCACATGTGACGCCTCTACTCATTGATCTACACTGGTTACCCCTGTCTGCACGCATCAAATTCAAATCACTACTACTGGCGTACAAAGTACTCAATGGATCTGCACCTACCTATCTGAGTACCATGATAAAGGCAAAGGTCACTCTTCGCCAACTCCGGATATCAAAGGAACGCCTTCTGGCTGTCCCAGCACCTCGCTCGAGACAATCCAGACTCTTTTCTTGTGTTGTTCCACGCTGGTGGAATGACCTATCGAGCACAATCAGAGCAGGGGCGTCCCTCTCTGTATTCAAGAAACTCTTGAAGACCCAGCTCTTCAGAGAACACCTCTTGTCCTAGCAGTACCTCACTCTAAAGACCCATGTGATAATTTCTTTCTAGCACTCCTATGTAGCTTGATTGTTAATCCTCTTGTGTAAGTCGCTTTGGATAAAAGCGTCTGCTAAATGCATAAATGTAAATGTAAATGTAAATGAATCAACTTTCACATTATATGCATTTTATATGGATTTTGTATGAGCTTTGAGTCCCCTATTTAACACATGTAAGATTCGTATAAGGATATCAATAGGATATTTGACATCAGATAGTAGGTCACTGACAATTCGCACATCAAACACATCAATTTCACTTAAAAAAATATATACTGTATATCTGTTTTTTTTAATCAAACAAAACATAGGCTACACTTCACATATAAAAAACACATGTGGTTTATATCATATTCTTTATACATGGGGAAGCCATGGTAGATGTTGTTGCCATGTTTAGAGTCAGACAGCTGTGGTCTAGAGTTAGGGATTAAGACTTGTAGGTAAAAGGTTGGCAGTTTGATTCCCATCCAATGCGTCATCTAAGCAATCAGTAGGCCTACTCTACAGCATGCAGCCCACTGTACCAGGTCAGTAAAGGCTACTTCACTGCGTTATGTCTCACCGATTCCACATGGATTAATTAGGCCTATAAATTATATTCTTATCAAAATGTAAAGCCTGCATACTTTTATATAAATTTCAAGTACAGAATATTACATGTAGGCCTATGTTTCA
>JAODXP020000023.1:16192716-16205406 GCA_027497455.2 Sardinella longiceps
TCAGCCTGCTGGGATATGAATTATGTTTTTGTGTGTTTTGATTGCTATGACGGTTTGCTGTGTTCACGTAACTTGTATTTTGTTTGAATGGTGTGATGTATTTTTCCCAAGCACCGTGTGTTTTTCATTGACTACTGTTGACATATTGACTTCCCCTACTGGGCTAACTAATGACTCCTAATTGCCGTGATCTGGACGATTACCTGAACAATTATTACCCAGCCTATCCATGCACTAACACCTCCGAGAGGAGGAGTATAAGAAGGGGAGTGTACGCACTTACCGGACAGGACGGGGACCGGGAGGAGGCCAGTGGACGAGGCTACCGACAGCCGACGGACGAATCTCTGGGGTACGGCGATCCGAGTCTGATAGTCTGCGCTCACAATCCACCTCTAAAGGGACGTAAGCATAATCCTCCGTGCCCGTTATCCTCTGTCCATACTTCCGATTGTTTGGTGTTGATTCCCTGTGCTCCGCTTCACTTCTGAGGTGTGTTGACTGATCCAGCTGGTGACGTGTAGCTGTGCCGTGAGGATCCGACGTTGGACAGTTGACTAAACCTACGCTCCCAATCTACATCTACAGGGCCGTAAGAGTTCCATTGTGTTGCTGATGTTTATAGGCTACTTGCTGACTATAGTGAGAGTTGAGTCTGACGCTTATTCTTCTGCTGCTTGAGGTGTGCTGGCGCCGGTTCCGGTTTGGCCTTCTGACGTCACTGGGGATTCCCAACGCGGCCGGGACACGTATTGATGACATCATCGCCAGGGCTTCCCCAACTGTAACCTCCGAACTGCCTGTTGTTCACCACCTGCAAAGGATTGACTTTAGATTAATTATTTTAACCAAAGCTTAGCTTTAATACTACTTTTTATGGACATTTATTTAATTGATTTAACTTATTAAAATAAAGCTGTTTATATTTACTACATACATTTCTCTGGCTCTTCTGTGTCCTGGGCATTGGTTAACTTAAAGGGAGTGGCCGTGAGGCTGACACTCTTTCTTTGGCGTAGTCAGGCAGGATGCCCAGTGACACAGAAGACGGCCATTCGGGCCAGAGTATACCTAGTGTAGCTCAAAGCAGTAATACACCTAATGTCTCAGCGCAAAATATTGAATTTGTAATCCCGGCCACACCCCTAGCTATGCCATGGTTTTATAGTGCACCATGGCTTCCAAAATTTAATGGGGAGCGGCGGCGGTTTGGGGAATGGCGTACCCAGGTACAGGCCTATGCTGCGCGCGCAACCACTTTCCAGTGAACAGCAAGCAGACTTTGTATTCAGCGCCCTAGAAGGAGAGGCCCGACGTGAAGTAGCCCTGTTGAACACAGCACAGAGAAATACTGGTGATAACATCCTCGCGGCCTTAGAACAGCTGTATGGGGAGACTATCAGCACGGCTCAAGCACGAGCATCGTTCTTCAAGTGCCGGCAAGGCCTGGATGAGAAAGTGGGAGATTTTATCCTCCGCCTAAGGGAATGCCATGTTAAATGGAGACAATTAGACAGAGAGTCTGCGGGCGAAGAAGACGAGACGCTGTTGGATCAATTTATTCTAGGCTTAAAGACTGGTTCCGTGAGGACAGAATTGCAACGTTACCTACGTCGGCAGCCGCGCCAAGGCTTCAAAGCAGTGACCACTGAGGCCCGTGCTCTGGAAGAAGAGCTGGGGAGCAACACCGAAGAGGCCCTGACCAATGCAGTACGAGCCAACCCCACCCGTACCACATCCGCTGTAGTTGGTAAGAAGGAAACAACGGTCCAGGCCCGAGGAGAGATGGATGATTGGAGGGAGGAGTTGCGACGTGAGCTGAAGAAGGAGTTGGCAGAACAAGTGCAGGCCCTTGGCGCCCAGTTAGTAGAGCAGCTACAAGGACGCACAGCCCCTACCCTCCAACCTAGGGATGGACCTAGGGTAACACCACAGGATCCCCCTGCAGCCTCCTCAGCCCCAGCCCAGTCCGACATGGCAACAAGATTTCAGTGGGACTCACAGGGGCGGCCCATCTGTTTGGATTGCGGAGAACCAGGTCATGTGCAGAGGCATTGCCCCAAACGACAGAGACCAGCGAGGGGTTTTCGGAACCCCCACCACAGAGGGCCGGCCGGTGGGGGTGGTGAGCGACTCTTCGGACTCTTCCCTGCGGCCTGCTTTAATAGGTGAGTGCCCAGGCGTAGAGGTGGAAGTTAATGGCCAATTGATACCTTGTTTGCTTGATACAGGCTCGCAGGTAACCCTGATGAGCCAAAGCCTTTTAGCCAACGCTTGGGGACTGTGGGACTAGAAGTAGGGGAGAAGTTTCGCTGGCTGTCGTTGAAGGCTGCAAATGGCCTCCAAATCCCCTATATCGGTTACGCATTATTGGATTTTAAAGTGGGGGGTGTTCATATTCCTAATAAAGGGGTGTTTATTGTTAAAAATGATTGTTTAGGAGCAGAGCGAGCTATACTGGGTATGAATGTGATAACTGACTGCTGGCAGGAACTGATGCATGGACTCCACCCCGGGAAACGGCCTTCCGGGCCCAACTACCACCACGAGCAGAGCGGGAGTGGGGTAAGGCCTTCGCTGTTTGCCGGCAAGCCAACATGGAACCAACCCCATTGTTCCAAGGACACGTGAGACTTCCTAAATCAGAGACTGTGATAGTCCCCGCAGAATCTGAGGTCCTAGTGTGGGGGCGGACCAGTGAGAGTTCCCCCTCCTCGGGGCGTACCTTGTTAGTTGAGCCATTACTGCAACCTGATGTCGAATGGAGGGCAGGTAGGGCTGTGGTTAGTACCAAGGGTGGTTATGTTCCTGTTCGCTTATGTAATCCCCACCCCTACCCCCTGTCGATTGCTCCTAGGACCATCCTCGCCGGGCTCCAAGGTGTGTCCTTAGAAGATATCCACACTAACCAAGTGTTACACTTACAGGATGAGGGGACGGGTACAATTGAAGTTGCCGTTAATAGTGTTGACACTATCCGATCTGACCCTTCACTTCCTCTTCCAACCCTAGGGGAGGGGTTAACCAGGGAGCAGCGGCAGAGAGTGACCACTCTGATGGACCGGTGGGCCAGCGTGTTTTCCCAGCATGACGAAGATTTTGGCCGGACCGGGGTCATTCAACACCAGATCCATACTGGATCAGCACCGCCCAGCCGGGAACGCTATCGTCCTGTGCCACCCAGCCTTTACCCGGAACTTCGCAGCCTATTAAAGGGCATGCTAGAGAGTGGAGTAATACGTGAAAGCTCCAGCCCATGGGCAGCACCTATCGTCCTTGTGAGAAAAAAAGATGGTTCCTGGCGCTTCTGCGTGGATTATCGGAAGCTCAATTCGGTAACTCACAAAGACGCCTACCCGCTACCACGCATAGAGGAATCGCTTACCTGCTTACGGAAGGCTGCCTGGTACTCCACGCTAGATTTAGCCTGCGGCTACTGGCAGGTTGAAGTCGACCCCTCTGACCGTGAGAAGACTGCTTTTACCACCCCCATGGGGTTGTATGAGTTCGACCGGATGCCGTTTGGGCTTTGTAATGCCCCAGCCACCTTCCAGCGGCTCATGCAACGATGTCTGGGGGGGATGCTTAATGAGTCGTTACTTATTTATTTAGATGATGTGATTGTGTATTCCCCAGATTTTGAGAGCCATCTACAGGATCTGGAGCGGGTGTTCCAACGGCTGTTGGAAATGGGACTGAAGCTACAACCAAAAAAGTGCAGTCTTTTCCAACAGAAGGTGACTTACCTGGGTCACGTGGTAAGCCAGGAAGGGGTGGCCACCGATCCAGCGAAGACGGCGGTAGTCGAACAGTGGGAGGTACCCAGCATGATCCATCAGCTGCGGTCCTTCCTCGGCTTCGTCAGTTACTACCGCCGGTTCGTCCAGGGCTTCGCCAAGATTGCAGCGCCGCTACACCGCCTCCTGCAGGGAAGTAAGAATATCAGTAAGAACACCCCAGTGGTATGGAGCGCCACCTGTGAACAAGCTTTCCAACAACTCAAGAGCGCCCTGGTGAGTGCCCCCGTACTAGCATATGCGGATTTTAACCTCCCTTTCCGCCTGTACACCGATGCCAGCCTGGAAGGGCTTGGCGCGGTGCTCTCTCAAATCCAGGACGGCACCGAGAGGGTAATTGCATACGCTAGCCGCAGCCTGCATCCCACAGAGAAGAATGATCAGAACTACAGCTCCTTTAAGCTAGAACTTTTGGCTTTAAAGTGGGCTGTTACTGAGAAGTTTAAAGATTATCTCTGGGGTGCCACGGTCGAGATTTTTACTGACAACAACCCCCTTGTGCACTTGCAGTCGGCCCGGCTTGGCGCTGTAGAGCAGCGTTGGGTGTCGCAATTAGCCAATTACAGTTACACCATAAAGTACCGGCCAGGGAGAATTAACCAGAATGCTGATATTTTATCCAGGTTGCCTGGGGAGCAGACTGCCACCGTGGGCCTCCTACAAGCTGCGGGGGCCGGCCCGGAGGAGGAAGAGGATTGGGGTCACCAGCAACAGCGAGACCCAGACTTATGCCAGCTGGTCGACTGGGTGAAAAGGGGGCACCACCCGCTGACCTGGAGAAGGCCAACATTAGCCTGACCCTACAACGATGGTTGCGGGAGTGGTCTCGACTAGAGATCAAGGAGGGCATGTTGGTCAGGAACCGGATACAGCAGGAGACTGGGGAGCCCGGCCAGCAGATCCTAGTACCACACCAAGCCGCCCATGCTTTGTGGGAAGAGTACCATCGGCAAGCTGGCCACGTTAACCCGGACAAGACTACAGCACTCCTCCGTCGCCGCTTCTTTTGGCCGGGCATGGCCAAGGATGGGACTGACTGGGGCCAGGCCTGCCCCCAGTGCATCATCAACAAGCCAGGGCCAGAGGTAAAGGCGCCATTGGTGCCTATTAAGACAACCTACCCCTTTCAGATTGTGGGCATAGACTATTTGTCGTTGGGGCAGTCCGAAGACCGGCATACCTCCATTCTAGTGATGACCGATTTGTTTTCGAAGTATGCCGTGGCAGTCCCTACGAAAGACCAGTCGGCTACCACCACTGCCCATGCTGTTTGGACCCACTTGTTCCAAGTGTTTGGCTGCCCTGAACAGATCCTCTCAGATCGGGGTGGAGCCTTCGAATCAGCTCTTTTCACAGAGTTATGCAAGCTTTATGGGTGTAAGCGGAGTAGAACGACCCCCTACCATCCGCAAGGTAATGGGGCCTGCGAACGCTTTAATCAAACCCTGTTGGGCTTGTTGCGGACTCTCCTGGAGGAAGAGAAGTCACAATGGCAAGCCAAGTTACCCGCTTTGCTCCAAGTCTACAATAACACCGTCCACCGAACCACCGGCTTGACCCCTCATTTCCTAGTTTTCGGGCGCCATGCCCGACTACCAGTGGATTGGATCCATGGAGTGACCATGCAAGGGGAGTCGCATATGGCCAATGGTTGGGTCCGGCACCAACACCAACTTCTGCAAAAGGCATATCGTGTGGCCCAAAGGCATACACTGCAACAGCAAGGGCGGGATAAGCAGAGATATGATCGGCGAGCAAAGGCAGTGGACCTTCTTCCAGGTGAGCGTGTCCTGTTGAGGCACTTCCGGCGGCGAGCCCAAGGTAAGCTGGCGCCTCGCTGGCTCCCTACCCCCTTTACGGTGGTAGAGAGGTTGCACCCAGACCGGCCCGTGTATGTTATCCGTCCAGAGGGGAGAGACGGACCCACAAAGACGGCGCATCGCAATAATCTTCGACTATGCCCTGTAACCTTCCCCCAGGAACCGACGACTCCAGCCGACTCGCCACCATCAGGACCGGGCTCAAGCCCAAGGCACGCACCCCTCAGCCAGACACAGTCCTACTGGCCCTTGACGTTCTACGCCCGGAGATCTGCACCTCCAGTAGCCCCTTTGGGAGCCGCCCCCCGACGCCCTGCTAACCAGACGGATGACCTTTACCAAGGGATGCCAGCTAGCATCGACCCTGGGTCGCCTGTTCGCCATGGCTCTGCCGCCTCCCAAGGGGATAACAGCCCACTATCGTTACGCCGATCTTCGCGTTCTACTCAAGGTAATAGACCTGATCGGTATAGTCCAGGGTAGTCGGGACGACTATGCTTAAAGTGGGGGGAAACTGTCAGCCTGCTGGGATATGAATTATGTTTTTGTGTGTTTTGATTGCTATGACGGTTTGCTGTGTTCACGTAACTTGTATTTTGTTTGAATGGTGTGATGTATTTTTCCCAAGCACCGTGTGTTTTTCATTGACTACTGTTGACATATTGACTTCCCCTACTGGGCTAACTAATGACTCCTAATTGCCGTGATCTGGACGATTACCTGAACAATTATTACCCAGCCTATCCATGCACTAACACCTCCGAGAGGAGGAGTATAAGAAGGGGAGTGTACGCACTTACCGGACAGGACGGGGACCGGGAGGAGGCCAGTGGACGAGGCTACCGACAGCCGACGGACGAATCTCTGGGGTACGGCGATCCGAGTCTGATAGTCTGCGCTCACAATCCACCTCTAAAGGGACGTAAGCATAATCCTCCGTGCCCGTTATCCTCTGTCCATACTTCCGATTGTTTGGTGTTGATTCCCTGTGCTCCGCTTCACTTCTGAGGTGTGTTGACTGATCCAGCTGGTGACGTGTAGCTGTGCCGTGAGGATCCGACGTTGGACAGTTGACTAAACCTACGCTCCCAATCTACATCTACAGGGCCGTAAGAGTTCCATTGTGTTGCTGATGTTTATAGGCTACTTGCTGACTATAGTGAGAGTTGAGTCTGACGCTTATTCTTCTGCTGCTTGAGGTGTGCTGGCGCCGGTTCCGGTTTGGCCTTCTGACGTCACTGGGGATTCCCAACGCGGCCGGGACACGTATTGATGACATCATCGCCAGGGCTTCCCCAACTGTAACCTCCGAACTGCCTGTTGTTCACCACCTGCAAAGGATTGACTTTAGATTAATTATTTTAACCAAAGCTTAGCTTTAATACTACTTTTTATGGACATTTATTTAATTGATTTAACTTATTAAAATAAAGCTGTTTATATTTACTACATACATTTCTCTGGCTCTTCTGTGTCCTGGGCATTGGTTAACTTAAAGGGAGTGGCCGTGAGGCTGACACTTACACTGGAAATAAAACATTATTTAGAGGGAGAGTCAATCAAAATACTCGATATTAAGGTATGAGTAGTAGACCACATGTTTTCTGAGGGACCGACCAGTGTATCTGAAATCTACTGATTCAGTGCCTTAAGAAAGCATCAGATTCAAGTTTCATCAATTTCAAGTTTTGATTAAATGGAATTTTGATTGAGTAAGTTCTGCGTCATGGGAGTGTTACCATACAGGCTAGTTTACAGATGAATTGTAATAGTTTACTGTTGAATATGTCACAATCAGTCAGAATATGAATGCATTTTGTATTCTTTCTTTTGTTGGAAAACTAAATAATTCTGGGAAGTAATATGCAAAGTCAGGCAAATGAGAAAAGTGGCTGAAGCCATTATGTGATGTGTATAACAATTGAATATTTGCATAGGGTCTTCATCATGGTTTTATAGCAAACCAATTTTACCTAGTTATTTAATAAGCTTACCCTGCAGTGTCAAGGAGCCACAGGTCAGAAAGGGACTTTGTGATAGCTAGACAAAATGTCTTTATAGACAAAAGCATCTGGTTATACCTGTCAGAAGAATTTGATTGTAAAACAGACACGCAAAAGGATTAGTCTACTGTTCTCCGTCAGTGACTAAACACATCACTTGGCATGCAAGCTGAAAGTTCAAGTGTCGGACAGCCTGTCTTTATGCAATCGCTGTTGTTCCTGAACGGCGGAGGAAGGTACATGAAAGAAACCACCCTCAATGAATCAGCAGTCTGGGCCTACTCATCCAGGAATTGAAAGTTAAAAGTCATTTCATATCAGGTTAGACTAATAGACTTTATTATCATTTCCATTTAGTCATATTGCATAATATTATTAGCAATGACATATTCATTGTGACTTCTAATTACTGTGTGTGTCCCAAGATATATTGCATGCAGTGTCAGTCATCAATGACACATTTTGTGTTTTCTATCACACGTCATCTTCATTTTTTTTTTTTTTTTAAACTAAAACTGATGAAGCATAATCGAAGTTGACTTTTTATGAACTATATTTTATATAGTTAAGAATAGTATAGTGAAGTTGGCAAAAAACAAAAGTCTAAGACTAAGTACATTAACACTAAAACTTATACTTTAATACTAAATCTTACACTTTGGTATATCTTTTCTGCCACAAAGCACTAATACTAAGTATATCTTGCTCCAAGTGCATGATTACATCAAGTAATTGACACATTTAATTTATACAACTGAATTCCAAAAAAGTTGGGACACTGCATAAATTGTTAATAAAAGTGGAATCCAATCATGGACGTCACTAGGATCCATAGTCAAGGGGGCTTAGGCCCCAGAGGGGTAATATGTAGATGCGCGCAGCAGCGCGCCGAAAATTTTTAATAAATAAATTATATTATAGGCCTACAGTGTATGTGTGTGTATATTGCCAACTATTTATTACTTGAAGGACATTTATCAGAATATCTCATATCTTAGGCTATTTTTATTCACAAAATTAGTCTAAATCAATTCATCAGACTGGTTTGTGAAGAGAGATGTTTGCAAATATCTCCATCAATGACTGTGGTGTAAATGAACTAGGCTCTTCTATATAGCTGCATTTATTTCAGTCTAATGCACTGAGCAAGATACAACAATGGTAACAACTAGCTTAGTTCAAATCCTAGGGACATCTGATGATACAGTCAAATATGAAAGTTTCTAAAACATTTATTCTGCAACATGAGCATACAATAGCTACTACAATATTATGCTAGGCTATAGCAAATAAATATGTCCATCAATGCATGTAGGACAAACTAATATGGCATACAGTAGACTACAGGCTAATGTATATTTCATAGTTCAGTCTTTTGGAGAATATGTTGCCTAGAAATTTGCTGGATCAGACTATAGCCTACCAAACTTCAGATTTTTCCTGCTCAACTTGAAGCATAGTTCGTCATCAGTTACAACAAGAAAAAAATGCTCTCAGTGGATGCAGGCAGAGCTGGAGAATTTACTGAGAAATTTCACATGTACTTAAAGTGGACTTTCTCGTGGACCGTTTATCATAGCAATTAGTGACTAGTACCATTGGAAAGCTTGGAGCCTTCTGAATCCGATGGTGCCCGGAGATCGCGTATCTGACGAGTAATATAACCGCTAAGAATGGATGTAATTTACATACAATGAAAATAATCTGCCCAGCGTTAGGGGGCTTGGGGGAAATTTAGGGAGGCTTGAGCCCCCCAAAATGGACCTAACAACGTTCATGAATCCAATAATTTACAAATCACATAAACCTATATATTGTTCACAATAGAATATAGATAACATGACAAATGTTGAAAGTGAGAGAAAGTGAAAGAGTTTTTCAGACAAAAATTGAGTTTGAAGGTATAATAATCTACAGTGCATATCATCATCCAAAGATTCAGAGAATCTGGAACAACCTATGTGCATAAGGGTCAAGGCCGGAATACCATACTGGATGCCCATGATCATTGAGTCCTTAGATGGCACTGCATCACATACAGGAATGCTAATGTAATGGATATCACAAACTGGCCTTAGGACTACATCTCTGATGGTATGGAGATGTATGAGTGTGTGTGGCATGGCCAGCTTACGCATCTGGAAAGGCACCATCAAGTCTGCAGTCCAGATCTTTCACCCATAGAAAACCTTTGGTGCATCATGCATAGGAATACATGACAAAGAAGGCCTAAGACAGTTGAGCAACTAGAAGCCTGTATTAGACAACATTCTCTCCACAGTTCCCAGACATTTGCAGACTGTTTTAAAAGGAAGAGTGGATGCCTAACAGTGGTATACTGTATGTGGCCTTGCCCCAACTATTTTGGGATGTGTAGATGCCATGAAATTGAAAATCAACTTATTTTCCCCTTAAAATTATACATTTCCTCAGTTTCAACATTTGATGTCATCAATGTTGTATTCTGTGTAAAATTTTGAAATTTGAAACTTCCACATCACTGCATTCTGTTTGTATTCACAATTGGTAAAGTGTCCCAACTATTTTGGAATTCGGTTGCACATTTATATCACATAATCAGAAAATTAGAACCTCCACCTCCACCTCCACCTCCACCTCACAAAACAATTGTAGTTCAATAGTGGTCACCAAGGAAGGCGCCATTTAGCCAAAATGGACAATCCCCAATCTAAATGTGAGATTGTGAAGATTTAATACCCCTTTCATCCATTCATGCCCCCTTTAAATAGTATACATTCCACCATAGTGTTTAAATTTAATTCTACAATGTGTAAGTATATTTGGAAAACCCTTTCACTCTAACTAATCCATTCGACTGTGCAGTATTTTTAATGCCTTCAGTTGAAGTGCACCTGAAAATACATTTACATTACCCTTACAGTCCATTACAGGAACATGTCTTTGAAATGCAACAGTAGCAGACTTTATTTTTTTCAGGCGAAGTCAAGTAAGAGTACTTCAAAACAGTTGGTTGTTGCAAAGTGTCATGTTTTAAGTTACAAACAGTTTTTTTTTGCAAAAACAAAAAAGTGGGTTTACAATCTGTGCATCAAGAGAGAGACAGCATGTTTCACAAAAAGGTCCACTCAATGCTCTAACTGGACAAGGAAATTGCCTGACTTTATGTAGCCAGGTGGATGGAAGATGGCGTTGGTCATGCCAGTCGGTGTGGCACTGAATCAGGCCAGCATGGTATGCTATAACAGATAGCAACAAGGACAAACGTAGTCAGTGCAATTAGTGACTATCTTTTCCCAAATGACAGGGGAAAGCTTACCTCACTCACGTCAGATGAAGCGCTACGCGCGTTAATCTGATATTCAGCGATAGACATTCAGGAGCCAGAAATCCTTGAATCTAACTGGGCAAACGGCTTGTCCATCAATTTAATTGACGTACACTGCAGCCAACCACATCGAAACCAACCGATGACGCTGGTTACGTTTGTTGGATTGGTTGGATTCAAAACAGTTGCTTATTCGCTACGTCACACCCTCTACAGCAGCTAGCTTCCCTGATTGGTCCGGTTAGAGAATAATGGCTTGAAATCTCTCTGATGGGCTTCAACATCAGATCGTTGCGCGGAAGTGCCTTACGAAAGTTACGTAGCGCATGATCTGACGTGAGTGAGGTAAGGGAAAGCAGGAGCAGAATAAAATAAAAAGTCATGTCATATGTGAAAATATATTTAGGTCTAGCTCAGAGATACAGCAATAAACTATGCAGCGGACCTTACGCACGGACCTCAAAAAAAAAAAAAAAAAAAAAAAAACAGAATATTCCAGTAAGAAAAACACAAAGCAAAAAACACTCCCCTGCTATTACTGCAAATCCTTCATATTTAGTAGGCCTACAGTATATCATGTATAGTAAAAAATGTGTTATCCTTATCTTCTTTAATCATTTATCATCTACAGAACAAAAACTGTTTCTCAGTCATTTTGGCGAATTTGTCAGACCAGAACTGAAATTCTCAAAGTTGCAGTAAATATTTGCAAATTGTGCAACCATACAGTGGACATACTACTGTAAAATAAATAATAAATACAGTAAGCAAGACTAGTTAATTGACTGCAGACTTTTGCTCCTGTTATACAAATTGAACAGATGGGCAGACACAACTGCGCACAGTGAGGGGGATGAAAGTAATGACGAAATTGATAGTGAAGTAGCTTGTGCATTTGCACCTCCTTTGTAGTATTTTTGACTTTAATATTCCACTCTTAATTCAGTCAATATATATATATATATATATATATATATATATATATGGGCAATTCCAGCGTTATGGACGTGACATTTTCGTGCATTACTGATGAACAAAAGGCCACATAACCTCTGCAAACCTAGCAGTATTTCGCAATTTTTTCATATTCTTCTGCAAACTCCATGGCTGAATACAGGCAAACAGAAAAAACTAATATCATGAGTTGCATCATAAGAATATGAGCCTTTCAATCTGCGTTATGGACGTGACGAAAAACGGACAAACTTTTGAGAGAGCGTAGTTTTTGCTGTGAAGTGTGTGAAATTTCTAGAGAAATGTAAATATTACTACATTCACACCAAAGAGGACATCTCAGTAAAGGCAGAGAAAGACTTAATTTCAAATGTAAATGTAAAAAAGTTGGTTTTCATTGGGAGAAATGGCGTTATGGATGTGACGTTATGGACGTGACGCCTGGAAAAACCTTCCAGAAACGATACAAAACAATTGTGAATGGTGGATTTTAACCTGTAACGACAGAAATAGTAATATAACAATGAAAAATAACTGATAGCATTGCAGCTTTGTGTGTGTTATCACCCACTTATGCCCATTATAAGCCCCTCCATAGACTTACATTATAGCTGAATAGGGTAAAAATTTTTAACAAACAGATATCCTTTCGAAACTTGCTCAGTTGAATCTTTAAATCGCGACAATACTTTTTGTATTGGAAGTTTTCTGAAATAATTTGTATGTCCATGTAAGTGAGACTTAAATTTTTAAGGTGAGGTTTACTTTTTCGTGGAATTGCCCATATATATATTTTTTTTTTTTTTTTT
>JAODXP020000023.1:16205506-16213006 GCA_027497455.2 Sardinella longiceps
TTGGGTTTCTGTTGTTGTAGCTGGTGCATAACATTAGCGTGAATCATATTTAATAATTTCAAACTTCTACAGTTCACATCTCCAGCTTGCAATAATTTGTCACTGGTGCAATGGCAGACCCTTGTACGAAGCTAAACCAAGGGGCTGGCCAAAGCCAGGCTAGCAGTCAACCGGTTAGCATGTTTTTCAGGCTTTGAGAGGTTTACTAGCACTCCCCTCACACAGCTAGGCAAGCTAGCACTCATTACATCAGCAACTGTGGGGTGTGAACACGTTAATGGTTGGGTGCTAGACGTCAATTCGATCATCTTAATTACTTCACCAATGGTGTGCATATCCTGTGAAACTGCACAATGTAAGCTCTCCAAAGGTGTTTTTTGGTCGTTGCTTTGGTTTGCAAGGATTTTAGTTTTGCTCAATGGTGTTTTTTGCCCCCAACCGCACCTTCCAGGCAGCACACCCTATTCCTAACCCTAACCCCCTCAACCCTCATCCTAACCCTAAACTGAGTGGAGTAGTGCCTTAAAGGCAGCGCTGCCTGGAAGGCCATTGAGGGCAAAAAACACCAAAGACCTTTAGTTTTGAGTCAACATTACATAACATACTCATATTAATGCCGCTCTGCATCCATTTCATCATCATCCATCTCAGTTAAAAATCTCATGATTGTTAAATCAAATATGGCACTATAAAAAATAAACAGGGGAACCAACCTATCTTTATAATTAGCACTGCCTGTGTAATATTAGCCTGGCTTTGCCTTGCTACATAGCGCCGCACAATAATCATCTCCCTTCACGACTGTACAAAGCTAAAGGGTGGACCAAGGGGATGAACAGGTGCGTAGCACCAAATTCTGGGCCCTATTCACAAACAGTGGCCGAGAGAAATACAACTCCAGATTTCTCAAGGGCCCTCCCTCTTCTTGGGGCCCTGGTAACTCAGTCCCCCTTTTCCCCCACTGCGACGCCCCTGGGGATGACCAAAGACAGGCTAGAGTAATCTGCTCTTGAAATGACATCAAAAGTCTCCATCCTCCAATCTCCACCCTTGCATATCGGGGACAGGTAGGACAGGAAAGTTCCGAAGTGGGGAATAACAGCAAGTTTAAAAACCAAAGCATTTTGCTAGGTTACTTTTCACCATCACACAATCTTTAATATCATATAACAATGATCTATTGACTGTAATAGCACTATATTTCTAAACAAGCTACTATGTGCTGAAAATAATGAAGGAAATATATTTAGCTTTACAGACCTTTAATAAAAAGGATGTAAGTTTTAATGTTTAATGTTACATTCAAACTTGCATTGTGGGGGTTTAACTGTAGTTTCTTAATAGAAAGATGGAAACATCTTTCATCTTCATAGACATCTATGGGGGGAGGGGGGGTGTAAAGTTTGTGTAATGTGGTCTGCTGGACAAGACCTGGCTGCACTGCACTCACATGTACTTGCAGGATAAAAAAAAACAGTTGTGATGGAATTAATGAGAATTCAGAAGGAACTGATCCAAAGACAGATTTGCAATCATTAAACAGAAGATTAGTACTGCTTATTAAATGTTCAATTGTAAACAAACACGCGTGCGCGCACGCACACACACACACACACACACACACACACACACACACACACACACACACACACACACACACGACTGCACAGTGCCAAATCTGATTACTGGGAAGAAAATTATGAAGCGTGATCATAAAAAAATAAATAATAATAAAAAAAATGCATCTTCACGTGACACACAAACCAATGTAATGTCAGCAGGGGGAATGAAATATAATGCAGTATATTCACACACACACACACACACGCACGCACACACACACACACACACACACACACACACACACACACACACACACACACACACACACACAAACAAATGCATAATAGAATGGAGAATCATAACCCTGAGATGGCGGACACAGGATGAGAATATTCTTGCCTGTGGCACCTCAGATTACTACCCTGGAATAACACACAGAGCCAAAGAACAGTGTCAGGCCACATTATCCAATCTGGAGACAGCCACTTTCAACTCTCACTTCCAAGTAATTCAGAGAGGGGTGGAGAGAGAGAGAGAGAGAGAGAGAGAGAGAGAGAGAGAGAGAGAGAGAGAGAGAGAGAGAGAGAGAGAGTGCTATATTCATTTTTCACATCAGCATTCGCAGAGTGTCTCCATTTCATCACCTCACTGAAATCACTAAGCTGATCTCTGGCATTCTCTCTGATTTATACAGCAAACAATCTCACACTTCTCCCCGGAAATAAACAAATCCATCTGACATATTTCTATATGCCCGCTAATAAATAGCGTCGACAAATATCACCGGAACGCTAAAACCAACTATGATTGCTCATTAATTCCCATTATCTGTGTTTTTCTATGAGCTCCTAATCCAATGTAAATGTCATTTGCTGAAAGCCTGGCATACTGTGTCTTTGTTTTGAATACATTTAAATGAAACTATTTAGTAACCTCACACTATCTCCATTTACCTGCCCTTTTCTTACTAGTGGTTTTCTCAGAGGGAAAAAGAAATACAGATAGGCCAACAAAATCCTAAAATTGGCAGATACATCTTTCTTTTGGCGAGAAATCAGCTATTATCTCAAAACCAGCATGCCAGGTGTCAAAGCAAGATTGCAGGTGCTGAAACAAATGGCAAGCCTTTTACAGTTGATGGCTGAATGGCAATTTTAATGAACTTCAGGCAGACATTTGTCAAATAATTTTTAACGCATTGCATTTTATGGTCAATTTTCCAATATTATAGTCAATAATGTCACATGTACACCTTTAGAAAACAAATTCTCTCTCTCATCCTCTCTTCTCTCTCTCACTCATCAGCTAATCTAAATCATTCCTGGTCCAAATCTAAATCAATAAGAGAGCGCTGAACTAAAAGGTTTGCACTCTACTGCTGTTTTATACTAATTTCAATGTGTAAAATCTATTCCAATGTAATTCTTTATGAATGCAACAATCAATGTGCAATGGAATAGACTTGATATGAAGACTTTTAGTCTTATAGTACAATGGTCATATAGACAATGACATGAAGTATCTGCATGATGCTTACGTAATTAACCAAAGTCTAAGCAAAATATCTCTCTACTCCCTCCCCTCTAATAGGCTGATATTTCCTAACTCTAACTGTACAGCTCCAGTGTAGATTTTGCTCACTGAAAACAACATAGGCTCAGTCTGCAGAACTAGTGTGTGATGAGCTGGGACTGCCACTTAAAATGACAATAAAAAGGCTTCATTACAGACCTGACAGCAAGTGTTTCATGCTACCATGAGTGCATGACAAAACTGCCAAGACAATCTTTTATTTACCACGACACGACAGTGCTCAGCTTACGGAATGGAAACTCAGTGCAAGGCACGATTCTCGATAAGCGCACCCTGATGTAGGGGGCCTGAGTGTGTTTGAAACCTAGTGAGGCGAACCGCTCTGAACTCTCTGCTCTAAAGAACGGTGTTGTTTTCCACGTGCTTGGAGCAGGACTGGAGCGGACGGACGGGCAGCCATGTTTCTCCTTGACCTTGGCTGAAAGCCGCCGTGAGTTTAATTACTGCGGCCCCAGCCCGTGGATGTGTTAATCATAACGTACACATGTTGACATGCTCCCCCCTGCAGGTCCCCCCTGGGGAAGCGAGAGAGAGAGGGGGGGGGCTGATGTGGTGGGGGCCCCCGTCAGAGGATGACGCACAAGCACTAACCTATTTCCCCCGCACATGATGCACACACACACACAAACACACACACACACACACACACACGGACACACGCACACTAGGGAGAGCGAGTGGCTGAATCACACAAGTAGAGACTCACACATCCACACGTCGCTCGCATGCTTAGCACCCTAAC
This sequence comes from Sardinella longiceps, assembly GCA_027497455.2. NCBI lineage: Eukaryota > Metazoa > Chordata > Actinopteri > Clupeiformes > Clupeidae > Sardinella > Sardinella longiceps. The sequence goes on from JAODXP020000023.1 coordinate 16,209,405, forward strand.
ATCTTGTCATGTTCATTTGTCTGTGGCCTTTGAATTGTCCCCTGCTGGAAAGGACACAGTGAACTGAATGAGTGTGAGTGTGTGTGTGTGTGTGTGTGTGTGTGTGTGTGTGTGTGTGTGTGTGTGTGTGTGTGTGTGTGTGTGTGTGTGTGTGTGCGTGCGTGTGTGTCTGTGTGTAGCCAATCTCACCCTTTTTTCAGGAACACTCAATCTAACGTATATCATTGAATGATTTGCAGCTGCAGAAGAAAAATGCAGATAGTGGATTTCTATTTTGCTTTCTTGTGTACCTTAGCAGAGGGGCATCTAGTCAGAACCCAAATGCCAAATGCCATTGCCGTATGAGCCCAACTCTGAAGGAGCTGCCACTGACCGGTAGAGACATATGTCCTGTGCACGTCAGGAAGCATAAAAGAGCATCTGTGGGATGTGCGCGACTTTGCTCGTATAGAGGTCATCTGTCCTCCTTGAAAAAAGGAGCTATAAAGATGCACATTATGCACCCGTCACGTCTTAAATCGAAGCCGACGTTCCACTCTCCAAAGTCTTTAAGTCAGAAGGTGACACAACATTGAGGGTGATGCGACGACCTTGGTCAGCAAGCACATCCCTGTTTGTTTGTGTGTGTGTGTGTGTGTGTGTGTGTGTGTGTGTGTGTGTGTGTGTGTGTGTGTGTGTGTGTGTGTGTGTGTGTGTGTGTGTGTGTGTGTGTGTGTGTGTGTGTGTGTGTGTGTGTTTATGAGTACCTGTCTGCAGAATTTTCAGCAGTATTTCTTATCCCCCTGGTCAGCAATACCTGCATCTGACTGCAAAAAAAATTCAGTTCAGCTGACTGCTACAGTTAAGGTTATGGCCCCTGTGCCTCTTGCAGTGCTTTTGACACACACACACAAACACACTCACACACACACACACACACACACACACACACACACACACACACACACACACACACACACACACACACACCTACAAACAACACACAGACAGACACACACACACACACACACACACATACAAACAACACACAGACACACACACACACACACACACACACACACATCGAGAGCGCTCCAGAGAATGCATTGAGACAGAAACACACAAGAGATGGCAAGAGTGACAAAGATGCATGGCAGGGTGAGGAGAAAAATGAGCTCGGGGTATCGAGGGAAGACAGCACTAAATCAGACACGAGGCTTTAGTGACCAGAAAACAGCACGGTCCGCCATCTGCACCACATCTAGCTCTTGACTTATAGAGCAAAATTAATTCTGTCTTACTACTAGAAGTGTCTTATTTGAACATCTCCCGCTAAACACATCCTCAATGGCCAACTAAATCACACATAGAGACATACTGACAGACAGAGACACATAAAGACAGACGGACAGACTCACATACACACAAAACTACATTATGTAGATACATAACACAGATAGAGAGAGAGAGAGAGAGAGAGAGAGAGAGAGAGAGAGAGAGAAAGAGAGCTGCTCTGTAAACAGATCCAGTCATCACCAAAATCACCCACTATGGCCAACATATCATTTCTTTCTGATTGCAACGATGGGAGTCCTTGACAAAGCTATCATTTCCTCTGCTGACTTTGTCCTGATTGGCTCAGGCATTCTCTTGCAAAACGTTAAAAACCAAAAGCACCCTTCTCAGCACCTGTCTGCCTGTCTTCTCTAATGCAGCTCTGGTGTAGGACGTGAGAAGAGATTGCACAGCAACACCACACTTCAGCACTATCCATTCATAAGGTGTTTTTGGACACCAGAAACACCTCCAGTTGGTTCTAGGGACTACCAGGGAACTGACTGCTCACTGGGATGTTTAGACCTATAACGAAACGCCTATAGGTGCTACAGAAGATTTATTTTCCTTCTCACACCGACGGCAGGAATGATAAAGTGAAGAAACTCACATCATGACTGGAACAAAACATAAATATATTTTTTTTCTGGAGTGAAAAATAATTCAGACACTTCAGTGGAAATAACAGGCCAACCATTCTCAAATATAAATTTGTTCTTACGTATACTCCACTTAAGAATTTTCTGTGAAAATTCTGGCGTTCACCTAGCCTGACACGCCAGACTATAACATGAATGTATAGTCTAGAGACGACTGATAGACCACCGGGTAAAACTGTTAAAACTAATCAGCGCGACTAGCAACTAACAAGCTAACAATGCTAAGCCCGCCAATAACTCCCTGTCCAGATATAACGTTGTGATTAGCTAAACACCACAATGTCTGAATGCAACCAAGAGCGTAAACAGCTCAGAAACAGCTCAGACGCAATCGAGGTCTGAGCTATGGCTCGTCTCAAGACGTACTCGCTGAGCAAATTTAATTTGCTACCGCTAGAGTGCGTTTAGAGTTCTAGGCCAGCGTTCACCAGTGTTTTCTGTTGAAATAGTGGGAATCTGTTCTTATGAAGATTTTTCTGAAATAAGCAATATAATGGCAAGCAGAAGTCCATTCAAAATAAGAATTTATATGAAAGGTGGTTCTTTTTTTTCAAAATGAATGCAGGTTCTGCTTTCTTGTTGTTGAACATGTGCTGCATCTATGCAGTGAATGAATCACAATAAGACTGTTGTCAAACCCTAATATCAAAGCCTAATAATAAATAAAATCTGTATAGTCTAGGATTATGCTTCATCACATGTCTGGGAACTCTCCATCCAACAACGCATTTTTTCAGTATGATACTAAGGTGTTAATTCCAACACAGTAAACAGAGAGCTTGCAGTGCACCATGGGAAGAGTAGGCTAAAATGCTAGCCTACTGAACAAGCAGTTGGAATGAAAAGAGGCAAGAGCATCACGAGATAAGTGTGTGTGTGTGTGTGTGTGTGTGTGTGTGTGTGTGTGTGTGTGTGTGTGTGTGTGTGTGTGTGAGTCAACATCAAAGAGGGGGAAAAGCATACCTCGCTAGTGTTGAAATGAGTGGGCAGCAACCATGGTCAGACACAGCTCACCCAAATCACATTAGAGAGAAAGAAAGAGAGCGAAAGAGAGAGAGAGAGAGAGAGAGAGAGAGAGAGAGAGAGAGAGAGAGAGAGAGAGATCCATTTAGGAGTCTCTTTAATTTCCATCCAGAGAACAGACTGCTCAGACAGAGAGAAACGGAGAGTTCATTTCATATTTTTTTTTTCCTATTTACATTGCGGCGGACAAAAACAAAGTGGTGATTCAATTTTCCACTGAGGAAGAACTCGCCCGTGGCTATAGTCACCTCTTCATTTACGAATATAAAATCCAAGCTGGCAGATAGTTAGATGCAATTGCACACATCATCCAGGAAAAATGTAATTCTATAAAAGAAATTATATATCAGGCGAGGGTTCATTGCAAAACCAAGGGCTAACTTATGTTTACCTCCTGACCCTATGCCTATGTTAGACTTGATGCCTCATTATAAGGGTGAGTGGGGGTTTCTCTGTCTCTCTCTGCATCAAATCACTTTGCGCTGCAGGAATGCGGACCTTATGCCGCATTTCAGATCCCCAACAAGAACAAACAGAACAATTCAAATGTGACAGATGGGTCGAACTTAAGCATCCCCAATCTTGTCTGCATCAGCTAACCACTGC
>JAODXP020000023.1:16220506-16240506 GCA_027497455.2 Sardinella longiceps
TCAGTACCAACCTCCAGTCCATGACTCCACCAAATTGTCTGTCCTGGTTTTCAGTGTACTGAGTGACTTGAAGTTACCTTTGACATTTCACATTTTTTCCAATGTGTTTTTCTTTTTCTTTTTTTTTTTTCATTCCGTAAACAAGTGGTAGCTGTAGTTTGTGACTCAAAACATTCCCCAGTACTATGACTACAGGTAGCGTAAAGAAGCCGACTCACAAGCGGTTTCAGGCCAGCTACGGGCCAGCCCCTTCCTGCCAGCGTCTCGTTTGCCACTACCTGGATTTAGAGCACGTTCCATTCATGAAGACCCTGACTCACTCTCCAAGGACTAGACCACAGCAGATTTAAAATAGATGAGACAAATCGGGCCACATGTGGCTCTGTGAGAAAATCCCATTGCATTTTCTATAGGCAAATTCTCGCCAGACACACAGATCATAACATGCAACAATATAGATTTTCATGGATTTTAAAGCCTTTTTATCCAGGGAGTATACACACAAAATAGCATATCAGTCATCAGATTTGAACAGGTTTTTGTCTGTGAGAGGAAAGCATAATACTAAATGATGGCTCAAAGCAAATGTGTAGGAGAGAGGTGCTCAATTAAAATCAGATCTGTTGAATGCAGCCCTGATGAATCTATTCAGTGGAATGCTATGATATTCGTGCCATTAAATAATTACATTTACCTCTTTATTCTCTGAGTTATTTATTTATTTCGACCAGATAATGCTCGCTGATGAACAGCACCAATTATTCATGCAAATTTCTTGATCTCAAGTTTGGCTTCCATGTCAAGCAATTAGTACTGTAGTAATTAATTCAGCTAATTAATCTGTCTCTACATTATGCGTTATTCAAAGTAATCAGCCAACACACACCGTTTTTCCCTGTATCACACATATATTTTACACAATGCATTGTTAATAATATCAGGTCTGTTCCGTAGTAAAAAAAAAGAGAGCATTTTGCTTCAAATGATTGGATTTTCACGCCTGACTGACGTCATTGCTGGGGAACTTTTAACCATTGGCTGTAGCAATATGCAAATAACCTTCCACAAAACTGCAAATGGTCTGTGACAGCATTCAACTCATGCTTTAAAAACAAAGTCACTTTGATTACACAAACACAGACAAAAAGCACCGTCTTTACGCAGAGACTCTCTCTCTCTCTCTCTCTCTCTCTCTCTCTCTCTCTCTCTCTCTCTCTCTCCCACCAGCGTATAAAACATTGTTTATTTTCTTTTCCTACTTCTATCCTAATGCGTCTCTGCCAACAATGCTAGCCACACCAGAAGGGAGCTCTGAAGAAGCTGATCACTCTCTTCAGAGGTCGACAGTGGCCACTTGCTTCAGCCAGTCTCTTCAAGGAGACGATGAGGCCTCTTCAAATATGAAGTGTCTCTAGCTGCAGCCATGACAACTGCACCCCCGAGACTGCTATCATTTAACACAGGGTCAGCTGGTCACCAGACACTCCCAAAGAAACAGCCAAAGCAGGAACATATTACCTCATCCTCATGAGGACATAATTTTTCTGTATCCAACGGATGAAAACAACGGCTGTTTTTGTAGTTGTTGTTATTGTTTTGTGCAGCTACTATTCTGTTGTCATCCATCAACAACAATAACAAAAGCTGCATTTCAGTATCAGTCATTGGCTATATTTAGTTGATGTCCCATATCTGCAGGCATTCAGATGAGTCCACTGAGCGCAGAGTACTCAGCCACCAACTCCCTAAAAGCATACCGCAGTGTCCGAATGCATTCTCATCCTCCCTCCAAAATATACATACAAAATAAATAAACAAATCTGTGGTTCAATATGTTAACTGTGCTGAAAAGACAACCGTCTTGCTCGGGAAAAAAAATGACAACTGTCTTGTTGCTGTAGAATGCTACAATGTGTTTTGAGATGGATAAGAATGCCATGTGTTAAGATTTAATTTTAATTTACCCTAACATGGTGTTAGGCACCATGACTTCTTCACCAACTACTTAACTGGCGCAAACCAAAAAAAAAAAAAATAAATCACTTTACAAAAACAAGAGGGGAGGTTCTCAGGGAAATATTTGCAGCTAAATTTTGTACATTTCGTAGGCACGGACTGGTTTTGTTTTTCAGCCTGGCAACACTACCACCACCCACACACACCACTACACTCATACACAAAAAAACAGCCCCAATTCAGCAACACACACACACAAACACACACACACACACACACACACACACACACACACACACAATCCACGTTGCTCAGAGGCACAGGCAGAGAAGAACAGCGTGGCACGACATGACATTTCCTCTGTGCCTGCGACAATGGAGGTCGACAACATCTGGCCACTCACAGCGTTTCTCTCTCTCCCTCTCCCTCTCTCTCTCACGTGGAGCCCCCCTCGTCAGCCACTGTCACTGCCTCTGCTGCTGCTGCTGCCGCTGCTGGTGCTCTCCCCTGTTTCTCCATGCTAATTCCTGATTAGCGCTGGCAAGCAGAAAAGGTCTGCTATTGTAGGAAAGGTTGTAATGAGAGGGACAGCAGCATGGCCCTGTAGTTACACCAACAGCAGCTAGAGCAGTTTGCTCGTGTCAGGGACGGATAAGGCTTGTGGTGGGTGAGGGAGGGTGAAGTGTGTGTGTGTGTGTGTGTGTGTGTGTGTGTGTGTGTGTGTGTGTGTGTGTGTGTGTGGAGGAGGGTTTCTGAGAGGGGTGGGGGGGCCAGTGGTTAGGCAGCCTGGAATGGCGAGCCAATTGAAAGGCAAAGAGGGGGAAAAAAGAGCCGTTTTATCTTGCTCGGGGCAATGCACAAAAGAGGCAAGCGCAGCAACGTGGCAGGTTTTTAAATCGGGATCAAAAGGTTTGAGCTAATTAACAAACTAAACGAGAGTCCGCGGCGCTTTGCCTGTGCTGCTCGCGACTCCCTTTCACTGCTTTACAGAAGACCTGCTGTGTGTGTGTCTATGTGTGTGTGTGTGTGTGTGTGTATGTTTGTCTGTCTGTATGTCACTGTGAGCGGCTGTGTTTGTACAAGTTTGAGTCTAGCTATGCTGGCTCTTGTATAGTTCCCAGGAAGACAAAAAAAAAAAAAAAAAAAGCTCCTGCTAAAATGCCCATATCCTTGTCACTGCCAGTTAAACATGTCTGTGTAACCTATGACCGTGAAGAAATAAAATGGCTGAGGGTCGAGGTTTCCCGTTTGACTGCTTTAATTTTATTTGACTTTCCTCCGCAGACTCGGCACTTGGGCAATGGAGGCCACGGAACGGGTGAGACAGGGGCTCGTAATAAAGACAAATGGGAAGAACATGAAATTTGATTCTGCGGCGTGGTAAAGCGACACCAACAAAATAGACAGGTGTGTGTGTGTGTGTGTGTGTGTGTGTGTGTGTGTGTGTGTGTGTGTGTGTGTGTGTGTGGAAGAAAGACAGGGAGAGAGAATGGGGGGAATACAGAAAAATAGAGGTGAGGAAAATGAGGGAGATAGATAGATAGAGAAGAGAGAGAGAGAGAGAGAGAGAGAGACTGACAAGCTATGAATCTGCAGCTGGTGTCAAATCCAGAAGGGCACACATCCTCCAATAATGACATTCCATCTCAGGAGGCTTGAGTCGGAGCGGCGAGCAGGAAAGCAGGAATGAGCAACATTATCTCTTCCAATCACATTTTTCCTCACCTTTTCACCCCGCAGTCTCCCCACCCCCAACTCCAGCCCCTCCACCACCCCTAAATCCCACAGCATCACATCGCATCAGAAGGACAAACACCAAACAGAAAAGAAAAACAAAAGTCTTTGAATTTCAGAGACACTCAAACAACTCGTCACACCAGCATGCCCCAACAGCACACCGCGTCTCCCTGGCGACATAGAGGTCGCCGCGTTATCCTCAGCATGCCCAGCCGCACTTTTTTTTTTTTTTTCAATAATTATTTAACTAAATAATCATCGGGAGCATATGTTCCCCTCAGACCTCTCCATCGTGGAGCACACACTTTGTACTCCGATATGAAAACACCATCTGTTTGGAGAGCACTGTGAGGCTACCAGCCACGACTATGTGTGTGTGTGTGTGTGTGTGTGTGTGTGTGTGTGTGTGTGTGTGTGTGTGTGTGTAGTTGGGGGCTGGGGTGGAGGGGTGGTCTCGGCTGGTATTGCTGATGCTTATGGCGATTGTGGTGTTGGTAATGGTAGGGGCCTGCTGTGGCTGAGGCAAATGGATCTTCAAGTGTTTGTGTGGGTTCCCAGCGTTCCGTCCTTATCCCTCCTCCACTGGGTACCCATTTCATGATGTTGATGAGTCATAATGGAAGAGTCAATTAAGTATGAGAGGGAGGACAAGCTCCGATCCCACATGACGGCGTGACAAGCTGTTCCTGAGCGTTCGTCGCCAGGGCGCCTCCTACAGAAGGCGCCGACTTTGCGTTTATCGCTCTGCTTTCTTGGCCGAGGCTCAATGACTTGAGGGGGCCTTCTGCAGAAGTTCTGTGTGCCACTGACGACGCAAGATACATGATGAAGAGCCTCTTAGTTATGGATGGCACTGAAGCCCCTGTAGTTTAGCTAGATCTTTCCGCAGCGCCTTCATTCATTTGATCCCACGCAGCGAGGAAAAGCAGACGTGACGATCCTGCCATATCTCCATGATTTAAGGGCACACGAGACAACACAACAAGCTATTCATTCTCAAGCCTATGTTGTACACAAAAATATCTGTCTCTTTTTTAGTACAGATTATTTGCTTCCTTCTGTGTAAGATGTGATTCGTATGCACACATCAGGCTGCATTGTGCATGAATACACTATGTATAGCCTATCATCAACAACATATTGTCACTATACACAATACACAATATGTCGTCTCTTGAACTGTGTTTGTGTGTAACACATACTGTAGAAAGAGGGAAAAAGAGAAAAACGGATAGACAGAGAGAGAGGGAGGGGGAGGGGGGCTGAAGCTAGGAACAAATCCAAATCTGGCTTCTTGATCACCCAGCAATGAAAAAAAAAATACTAAGGGTGGGGGGGAAAGGACAAAATTACAAATTTGTGTAGTGTCTGACTCAATCTTTTGGCTCCTCTGTTAGCAGCCATTAAACCTGGCCAGGATCCATGCTGTCTGACTAGACTTGTCACTTGTGGTGCGAGCCACGCTACCAGCGAGCACATGGGAACAGGACATTCAGCATTATAGCACAGGCCAACAGAACGCCATGGAACAGCTGCTCTCTCTGATTGGCTAGATTGAGGCAAACAGTGCCAGGCCATGGGTGTGTGTGTGTCGCTGTTATTTTCAAGTGGATAGTGATCTGGGATCCAGTTAAACCTGACATCTGTGCGGATGACAATATTGTGTGTGTGTGTGTGTGCGTGTGTGTGTTAGTGTATACGTCTATGTGTGTGTATGTCTGTGCATCTGTGTATTTGTGTGTATGTGCACTTGCGCTTACATATGTGCAATGTACATGTGAGTGAGTGTGTGTACTTGCGTGTTCCTGTGTGTGTGTGTGTGTGTGTGTATGTATGTGTGTGTGTGTGTGTGTTTGCATGACTGAACATTCATTTGGTGATGATGTGATGCGATTCCCCCATTCCTCCATTATTCAATTTGCATGTAAAGAACAGCAGCTTCCTCCACACCCCATAGCCCCAGTACCACAGTACGTGTGAATTACTAGTCAATGTGTGAATTACACTGCAGAATTACACTGCAGTCCCATTGGTCCACACTGTGTGTGCATGTACGTAAGACTGTACCAGCCGGAGGCGCTCCCACTCCAGGTATAAAGAGATTCACTGCCTTTGCTATACAGATCCACACCTGTGTGCTTACAGAAAACTGGACTCAGCATTCAACATGAAAGGCTCCCCTCTCTCTTCCAGACTGACCTCCCTTTTGACCCATGCCTTGGCTTTGTTCAAATGCAGAGCAGGCCCCCCATCTCCTCCAGCACCCCTGGCTTCTCTCTCTCTCTGTGTGTGTGTGTGTGTGTGTGTGTGTGTGTGTGTGTGTGTGTGTGTGTGTGTGTGTGTGTGTGTGTGTGTGTGTGTGTGTGTGTGTTACTGCCCCAATGCATTCTGTCTGCCTGCGCGACACTGCCTCCTGTCACCAGAGCAATTAAATTTACATGAAAATGAAATATTCATTTTGCACCGAGCAATTGATGGCTGCCTTATTATGGAATTAAGTGTGATGTTGCAGTTGCACATTGCACAACCAAGGCCTTTCACATCCCCCTTATTTTTTCCCCATCCTTCTCCCTTTTTATTTTTATTTGGTGGCCACACAACTCTACCTGATCTCCTCTTGAGCAAGCTGTATAGATGTGTTATAAATATAATGGTGTGTCTGTGATGGCGGGCCCTTGGAGTCTATTTTGAAAAGATCCCAAGGTCACCATAGATGGGCTGTTTATGTGAACCGTGCTGAAGAGGATCCAAGTTCCCGTCGGAGTGGGTTTGCTCCTAATCTCCTTCCTCCCAGGAGACTGCACGCAGCGGCAGTCACGGCGACGGGGTTCTCACAGAAGCATGTGCACTAGAGAGGGAGAGAGTGCTCCAACGCCACCAGAAGCGACAGCTACAGGAAAACCATTTGGATTATTCCCTTGCTTGCCTCTCAGAATTCATGGGGATCAAATATTCCCATCCAGAGGGCCAGAGGTATATTTGAATAGGCAAAGTCGGCAGTAGGCAGTTTGGTTGTGTCCCAACCAAAAGAAAACAGCTTACACATAAACTCACCATGTTAACTAATCTGACACTATTCAGTTACAATACATTCAAGCAATTAAACATAATCCACAAGCACTCTGACTATAATATAAAATGAATTGAAAATTCTTGAAATTCTTTCTCAACACCATAAAAGACACCATATGGACAGAGGTCACTGCACTGTTTAGAATAGTATACTACACTGTGTTGAATAGTATACTGCACTATGTTCCACCTCCGAGCATCCACACAAGCAGCTAAGAGCTTGCCCACGCATTCATAAATCCTCTTGATTTCTACCAACTACTGGCTACTTAATTTATTGCACAGATGACGGGTGATTGATGAATGACCCAATCAGTGTGCATCTGTGTAAGTCTTCCTTGTGTCGGCTGCCTAAATTAAATAAAATTAGAGAGAATGAAAATTCCCTGCACCCTCAGGCTTCGCTGGAATGACAGAAACAAAAGGCGACATAAAATCATGGGCCAGATTGATTAACTGGCAATGATGAAGCACTTTAAGTATTAGGTAGATAAAGCAATTGATTATTCAATAAATCTTTGTCTGGCACTAAATTCCCTCATTCAGAAAATAAAAAGGACAGGGCAGAGGCCATAAATTAGTTCAATCCATCCTCTACCTCCCTCGGAGATGAAACGTCAGGAGCCGAAGATACTGTAACACAAACTCAAAAACGATCTTTAAAATGGCAGACACACAGTGGGATCGCTAAATCTACAATAGGCTTGCTTAGGACATATGAAGAAAGCATCTGACATGCATGCTGCTAGGCAGGCTCAAACACATGCACAGAGAGACTGAGACCAGTGTTCAGAGGACATGTGCCTTTGTGCTAGCAGGCCGTGCCGAAAACAAATGTGGAGTTGATTTTCTGAGAGAAAAACTGCTCAAGTCTCTGCTTGTTGCTATCACAGTAAATCTTCACCATGCCTGGAATCTCGAATCAGATTTTTCTTCGCAGTATACAGGACACTTGTCCAATGTGTGAGAACAAATAAGTAAAATGTATCACAGCAAGTCTTCACCACGCCTGGAATATGGAATCAGATTCTTTTTCACAGCATATAGCACACTTGCCCAACGTGTGAGAACAAATAAGTATTTTCATTGACAAACTGGTATGCTGTATAACACTGATCCAGTTTGGGACAACAATGTTCAAATATCAGTCATAATATTACAGCCTGAAATAGGGGACAGAAGCTGACCGTGAAACAGCAGGGGAAAAAAATACAGAGGAAAAGAAAGGATGACTCCTCTGCGTTGGACATTTATGAGTCTGCAGAGTGAGACTGATTGACCTTCCAGACGCAGTGAAAAGGCCTGTAAAAACAGCCAAATCAATGGTGAGGTCTGCCATCGGATGCTGCATGGGGCACACACAAGTAGCGCAAAGCTCTTCGTCTACAACACAACAAAGTCTCTCGGTTTCTCTCTTATTCACTCTCTCTATCTCTCTCTTTCTCTCGCTATTCTTTTCATTCTGTGCCTCTCCTAAAAAGGCTTACATGACCCTTTCAGCTTGTAAACTCTGTGAAAATGCCTCTTTTAAAATAATCCTCCTTCCCTTCCGTCGAATCACTCAGAAGGAATCGTGTGACACCCCTCAGTGTTCTAGCCGCCCTCTCTGCTCAGAACGCTCTCTCTGCTCTGCTCCGTTTCCTCTTCAGGGATGAGTCCGGTCACATACTGTATGCGACTGTGACCCACTACTGATGTGATTTGTTCTGACTGGACCAGCAGCGTAAGGCTGCGGTAATGTGCACAGAGGACCCAATGCGGAATCCCGTGTGTGGACAACCCAGTCTGGATCGGGTGCAGAGGGTGGGGGGGGCGTGGGGGGTGTTGCTGATGCTTGGGCCTCCAACTACTGACTTTATACAGAGCCCTCTTGTGGCCTCACAGAGAATGGCCTTTTACACACCACTTTACCTATTTCAAGCTCACATAAGGACACACACACACACACACACACACAAATAGTGTTAACCCACCGAAACACACACACACACACACACACACACACACACACACACACACACTTCCCATGCATATTCAAAATGCCCAACTGATCCTTATTTACACTCACACACACACACACACACACACACACACACACACACACACAAACATATTGCATGGCCAGAAATATGAGAGAGAGGGCACGGAAAGCGAGGCAATACAAAACACACATTGGGGGAATGGAAGTCTATATGCAAATATGCAAATGTAAGGACAACCACACAAGCACAGCCTTGCGGCAAAGTGCATGAGCACGAATGGAACAACTTGTCAGCTTGTTTTTTTTTTGTATTATTTTATTTTATTTTTATTCTACCCAACACCCTGCAACCTTCTCTCTCAATTCTCTTCTCCTCCGTTTGTTTTCAAATACAAGACCAATGAAAGTGCTACACTGCACCTTAGAAAAAAAAATATATAAAACAGTCACAATGTGGCTGTATCACATTTCAAGGTAGATTTGACTCCACTCTGTGTCATTTCAAAAACAGTGCCTGTCACAGTTGATTTTTGGCTGGGGATGAATGTGCAGCTTACTACTAGGAAAAGATTTGTAAGAAAAATATTTCATTTTACAAGAGCTCGACAAAGGAAAAAAAAAATAATAAAAAGATCCAGACTGTGTTTCAAATGACAAAACAAACCTCTGCCACAATGTAACACAAGTGAAAGCACCCCTTCAAACAACTATCAATCAAACCCTGAGAGAAAATGTGCCCCTGAAATCCACATAAGCTACCCAAATGTCTATTATTTTCAGTCTGTATGAATAACAGTTGTTTCGAAATAGCTTTCATGGTAAACGTATGGCATCAATACACTACAGAAAACACACTGTAAAAGCTGCATTTGCCAAATTGATCTAATAAATCACAAGATGTAGGCTGGAGCCCATATTTTCAAATGAAGATTATGGGAGAAATATCTCGTTGTAAAATCAGATGGGCTTGACAAGCAAGGGTTATTATAATGATCGATTTCATTATTGAAATGGGATTTCTTCGAGTCGAGGACAGCAGCCTGACTGGTGATGTGTTGTTTCTGTTTGGAGCGCTGATGTCTATTCAGCGGAGTCTCCTATTCATAGGGTAGGTATAGTCTATTAGGATCCAACGTAAAATGCATTGCTGCCGTGTCCTCAGTGCACACCGAGATGTGTTAATGTCTTCTAATGACATTTTGAGTAATTGTCCTGCATAGCGGCAGGCTACTTGTCAAAAGTGATTTGCCCAGGGACAAAAATGTATTGATCTCCATTCGAGTCCTGTCTCCTCGCGGCGTTTGGTGTTTCATCGCTTCACCGCGCTCCCAATGAGAGATTTTACAATGTTTTTCACTTTGAGATTCCTAAAGCGAGACAGCATCGCCCGTGCACTTTTCACTTCGTATTAATGTCAGAAATGCTTTGAAGTTGTTGTCGATGTTGTATAAATTGAAATGCGTAATAAATGCACTTGCTGCCACCTGCATGGCAGAGGGGACGTTAAACAAACTTTTTTCTCCTTAATCCAGTTTTCCAGCAAGATATGGACACTTAACCAAGTTAACAAAATGTTTTGAACTGAACTGATAATTGATAGTTCTGAAGCAGACATCGATTTACTTGGCAAATATTAAATAAAACCTGCTTGCTGACACATTTTACGCAACGCACTTCGGTTGTTGTTTTTTTGTTCTGGGTTGTTTTTCTGGGTTGTAGCATGACATGCAGCTGGTGTGTTTTTAACAACACATAACATATTAATCAAGTAGCAGGATGTTTTGAATTATTTGAGGCATTACACAATTTTTTATATCGCCAAATCAGTGATGACACTCAAGCAAATGCATGTTACGCTAGCCATGCAAGCAACACTTAGTCTAGAAAGAACGCGTTTTCGACGCAAAACGAAGCCACATGAAGGACCTATAGGGTCGGGTTTATTAATGCCGAACACATTTATCATTCATACAGTCACCACCTTCAGCTGATCACTTTACTCCGGGTGACCTTTCCTAAACTGTCGTTTGTTCCGCACCAAAAGAAGTTTAGAGGCATATAGTGACATTCGTGGAAGACACTTCATTTCAACAGGGACACGCATATACAAGAGAAAGAAAGAAAAGGCAACGAAATATAAGATATTAATTTTAAAGTATGGCGGACAATGCATGTTAATCACTGAAACTCTTTTCGGGAGGTAATGTGCATTACGCACGAATATTTTGCATTCTTACCTATCCGAATGACATGAGGCATCCCGAATGAACACTGAATCCAAAAAAGACACACAATGACCGTTGTCCAGTATTCCAAAATCGCACTCCGGGGTGACAACCAAGTATTTCTCATGATTGTGAAGTAGTGGGATCCACTTTTTTTAACAATCCAAAGACGTTTCAGAATTGCTCATCAAATATGTGTTGGTAGGAGTCATATGTAGACTTGCCAGTCTGCGACAAATCTGCTCTCATTGTACTTGGTGCAACATTTTCCTAGTTTTCTTTTTTTCACTCTCAGGTCTCAAATCGGTTCGCTGATAAAAAAAAGCCCCGGCGCCTCGCACACACAGATCACTGTTACACCTGCGAACGTTGGCTGCTACAATTAGCCTGCAGGAGTCCCTGTATCCCCTCCTACCGCTGATGCTATCTGTCGGCTGGCGCGGGCACCGCAACAACCGGTCTGGAATCCCGTGCAAATGTGGAAGGGGACTGCGCCTGCGGTACCATTCCCCGCCAGAGAATAAACCCTTGTCTTTTGTTGGTTAAAGACATTCAAATGCTATAGAAGAACACGTGAAGATTCCTAGTCTATTTTTAGAGCGCGCGCCGCACTCGCAAGAACATCCAAACGACTTGCTCCTCCACATATGTGCCCGATTGCTCATTCGCAACATGTGGGGACCACATCCAGTTATTTAAGAGACTTTCATATTTAACACTTGACTTTTAGGTCAGACAATTAAAGTTATTGCTTCATGTTTCATTCGTTTTATTCATTGACTTCAGTCTATTTATTTAACCAATGCACTAGAAAAGAAGGTGTATAAGTAAAAGAACACACTTCAAAAGAGAATACTGAATGCACTGTTTTATTTAACAACTTGAGCCAGAGACAGCGGGCAGATGGCCTGGCCAAAAACAGAAACACCCATGAAACATTAATTGCACCTTTTGACTCCCGATGGTGCCAGATCGCAGTCGGTGCAGGTGTGATCAAAGGCCCAAGCAACCATTTCCTCTTCAATCAGCAAATGACACAAGTAGCAAGTAGCCTTGTGGAGAGGAACAGGAGAAGCTATGCAAGAACTCCCTCTTTTGTTCTCTGCTATAGTATTTCAGCATCACACAGCTGCTAAAATGCTAATTGGTCATCTACTATGTTGTACATGATGAATCGTAGGCTAATGGTAAAGAATGATGAATGATAATCTAACCCCACACTATGTTTGTGGTGTTATGAGGAATATATGAAGATATTAACCTCACAACCTATGTTTGGTTTTCCCTTTGTGCCAAATTAGGGTAGGGTGTATGCGGGTGTGTGTGTGTGAGAGAGAGAGAGAGAGAGAGAGAGAGAGTGTGTGTGTGTGTGCATGCGTGTGTGTGTGTGTGTGTGTGTGTGTGTGTGTGTGCATGCACATGTTCAAGAGAGGCAGAGAGAAAGACGTCTAACAGAATCACATTCATTTCCCTGCTTTTCTGATGCCTCGGTGTAAGCACGCAGTTGAGAGGTCACATGCCTACTGGGGAAATGAATCACGGTGTCCAAAACCAAGGGCCGCCCAGACATTATTGGTCTTTACGTCGCAATAATTCTCCCAGGGGAATAGAGCCGTCCCTGCCACAGAGAGAGGAGGGAGGAAGCATTGATAAAGCCCACTGCTTACCCTCTTTATTTGGGCCACTCTGTCTGTGTCAATGAGTACATTAGCCCCCACAAACGGCTTGCTGCCTCGCTCTCTGTCCATTTTTCATGCTTTATGTGGGGCCATCAGCCGCACGCGCTGAGTGAAACATGATGGTGATCACTTAGGAGGAGGGAAAGAGCAAGAGAAAGAGAGAAGGAAAGAGAGAGAGAGAGAGAGAGAGAGAGAGAGAGAAGCCAAGTCACTCCTCCTCCTCTTCTCTCTCACCCCCTCGTTATTCCTCAATACCCACAAAGCCTACAACATCGTGTGCGAATATCGACTGTACTGAAGTAATGGAATCACATGATAAGTGTATTTATTTGCTTCTGTGACATGGCCACTTTATTACTGTCGCCACACATTTGGAATCCACACTCATGGGTTATCCCACCGTTCATCATGTGCTCAGACAGGGGGCCATCTGCTTCAAATGGACAAGACTAACGATCACATCCAGCATGAAACGCAAAATCACAATGAGCAGACACTGCATGCAAAGATGTGTATTATTGAGCACATTTGCACTGATATAATATAGACTACCTTCACTGTTAGCAGGCTTTCTGGCAAGGGTCATTAATTAGTAAAAAGAAAATATATTAAATGATTTGTTTTCTTTGTAGAATGCGATGTATTGTGTATCGGATGAAATAACGGGCTAGTGTAAAGGATACCAACTAGCCTGGAATAGCTGGCGACATAATGTGGTAAATCCGCACACCCCTAGCCTTAAAGGGGAGGTTCGGTTTTTAACACATTTAGCCCTTTTCTAGAGTGTCTAGGGTGCAATAGAACGATTGACACCAAAATTTGGATGATTGGTCCTGTCTCGAGTATACGGCTATTTCAGAACCCCCCTTTCCTGCTTCAGACAGGCTAGCTTTGTGCATGTCTGACAATGTTCCCTAAAACCACCTAAAACATAATTGTCATTTTCAAATATGCAACTCACCGAGTCATCAGTGCTGTTATATGAGCATGCAAAACAATTCTCGTCGTGAAAAAACATTCCTGTCGTGTTTTATTGAGCATTTTGAAAATCCTGGAACTATTTTCTCCGATATCTCACAGCCGCCTATAAACTTCCGCTGTACGCTTAGCTGTAGACTTTTCACAAGCTGTGCAACTGTGCAACTCTTCACGTTCAAACGTACAGCGGAAGTTTATAGGCGGCTGTGAGATGTCAGAGAAAATAGTTCCAGGATTTTCAAAATGCTCAATAAAACACGACAGGAATGGTTTTTCACGACGAGAATTGTTTTGCATGCTCATATAACAGCACTGATGACTCGGTGAGTAGCATATTTGAAAATAACAATGTTTTAGGTGGTTTTGGGGAACATTGTCAGACATGCACAAAGCTAGCCTGTCTGAAGCAGGAAGGGGGGATTCTGAAATAGCCGTATACTCGAGACAGGACCAATCATCCAAATTTTGGTGTCGATCGTTCTATTGCACCCTAGACACTCTAGAAAAGGGGCTAAATGTGTTAAAAACCGAACCTATCCTTTAAGACCGCTTCTAACCAGAGAGTTGGAAGCCTGAGCTTTTCAGCTCAGTGGTTAGAGTGTTCATCTCCCATGCCATGGGTGTGTTGTAGTTGACGGTGTGGTAGGATTGAGACACTTGAGCTGTCGAAACCGACCTCGGCTACAGATACATATGCACTGCATAGGGAGAAACAGCCATCTCTTCTTTGTTGCCTAGTTAGGCTTGAGTGAAGACATTTGAAGGTTGTTTGCTGAAATTTTCATCCAGACAGTAGTTGTAAAACTGCAAGGTGTGATCCATGTCCTGTTCACTGTAAAAACTCACTTCAATATTCAGACATCTTAAAGGAATATACCGGAGTAAGGTTAAGCATAGCCCTGCTGCACAAGCCTTCTAACAGCAATATATTTCGTATGAAATGAAAGAATTTCGAACAGCATAGACCTAACGCGAACGCAAAACACTTAACATTGAGTCAATGTAACCTCAGATCTTATTTTCGGTTTCCAACAGTCAGGTCCCATTGATTCAGTGTAAAGTGCCTGTTCGCTTCTGTGTTCGCGTTCGGTCTGTGCTGTACCAAATTATTTTGTTCCGCTCGCTAACTAGCGCATTTAGCAAGCTCTTTCATCAGGGCTATGCTTGAATTCACTCCGGTATATTCCTTTAAAATCTGTTTGTTTGTAATTGACATTATACATTCTTTCGCACAAATGCCAGTTACAGACTGTCATCTTTTTTTTTGGTAATTGCATTGTATAAGCAATCGTGTACTGTCTAGGCTACATGCCCATCTGGTCTCTCTGTCTGAGTCAATGGGCCACTCAATGTCATAAGGATACAGAGTATTATGTTATTCAATATTTGACGATTTCAGATTCAAAACCCTCTCAGTCCATCTTTAGAAATATGCCATTTTTTTTATAATAATTTTCCAATAATTTCCATAAAAATTAAATTTGAATATTAATTAAGTAAAAGAAAAAAAGCCAAAACAATCCAATTGGCGTTGGACTGTTTATAAAGTTGAGTTCTCTCAAATGGACTTATACAGTTTTGAATCTGAACTCTTATTGGTATGTAATTAAAAGCATACATGTGTTTGTGTAATTACAACTGGCAATTAATTGTCATCTGTGAACAAGACATAATGGAAAAATAAACGAGCTCATGATTATTGATACATGTTGCAAGCGCAGTTGTTTTCATATGCAGATTTGAATATGGAACCCAGTGAGAGAGAAAGTACCATGGCGACCAGCACGAGGACCACAGATGCATATTCATGTCAACCCTGGAGTGCAGATTTACGAGCCTCCGGCACAATACAGGGATCATCAGTGTGAGTTATGTGGCCTCTGGCTTGTGCATTATCAAGATGCATTGACTGCCTTGGTGACCTCTAAAAAGTACAGCGGCCTGTGAGAGAGAAGCACAGGCCAGGGGTCTAGGTGGTCTTCACATACCTAACATGTGAGTGTGTGTGTGTGTGTGTGTGTGTGTGTGTGTGTGTGTGTGTGTGTGTGTGTGTGTGTGTGTGTGTCTGTGTTTGTGTGTGTGTGTGACTGCCTGTGTGTGTGTGTGTGTGTGTGTGTCTGTGTGTGTGTCTGTGTGTGACTGCCTGTGTGTCTGTGTGTGTGTGTGTTTGTCTGTCTGTGTGTGTGTGTGTGTGTGTGTGTGTGTGTGTGTGTGTGTGTGTGTGTGTGTGTGTGTGTGTGTGTCCACACACACATATGGGTCCTTCAGCAGGCCTGTTCATTACACAGAGCGCCCAGCAGAACTGACCGATGGCCCTGATCAGCCGCCATGGCAGGTGGGTGCCCGCAAGACACAAGACGGAGAGATGGCGCAGCAACATGCCATCATCATTATCATCGCTCAGATACCCAGCTCCACCCTCCCTCCCTCCCTCCCTCCCTCGGCTGCCCCGTCTCATCCCTTCTCCCCGCGCTCCCTCTCTATTAGGTGGAGGAGAGGGGCAGATAATGGAGAACATATGCGCTGTCACTTTGCTTTTGTGATCACGGCGAGAGTGATGAGAGCGCCGAGATTTATGACGCCCTTAACACTCCACGCAAAACTGCGAGAGGCATTATCGCCAGTCGCTTCTAATAAACACCCACTCTGACATCGTATTTCTCTTTTCCTCCCAATCTCTGTCACAGATAGACCCACACACAGAGACGCACACACACACACACACACACACACACACATACACATTAAACACACATTCATATCTAGACATGGAGATTCTCTCTCTCTTTTTCATTCCAATAGAATGATACTAAGCGAAGGAATAATAAGACTTGAAATGATTTGAGGGTGTTATGGTAACTCACAATGTATGGTGTCTTCGTCAGTTGGTCACTAATACCAATCAGGGATGTGATCCGTGTTGTTTTCTCAACTGACTACCTTACAAATCAGCTTCTGACTTTATGTGTTTTACTTCACAACTATACTTCATTTGATATGCCACCCTTAAGGTCAATTCACTAATTTTCTACCTCCCCTCGAGTTAAACCATTTTTGCTTCAGCCAGTCATTTCTTGAATCAGTTCATCCAGCAGTTGTCCGAGTCTGACTGTAGTGTTTTAAGTTTCTAGTTAGAATATATACTTAAATCCTTCTGAGTTACTAAGCATCTCACCCAATTGTGTCTGAGCTATTCTGAGCTGTTTATGCTCTAGGTTCTATTCAGACGTTGTGGTGTTTAGCCAATCACAACGTTATATCTGGACAGGGCAGGCTTAGACTTGTTTGAATCGCTTGTTAGTTGCTGCGCTGATTAGTTTTAGCCGTTTTACCCGGGGGTCTATCACTCGTTGCCAGACTATCATGTGATAGTCTGGCGTGTCAGACTAGGAGGAATTCATATTTGGGAATAAATCACTCAATTTGTTGTTAATGTGGCTTTTTCATGAAATGAAGCTACAGTAGGTGTAACCCTTTAAAAAAAAAAAAAAAAAAAAAAACCTTTGCTCCACTAGCTTCATGCCAAACAACACCCTTTAGCTGTAATGCATTTACAATATCGAATGGTCACTGTTTGAGCTATCCTTTTAGTCAGTCAATTAGTTTTAGTACCATCTCCAAATTAATTTGGATTACATAAAGAAAATATGAGGTGTGGGTAAATGCAAGTTTTATTCCCACTGTCCTACTCATGTTATATCAGAGATGGTTGATGTAGGTTATATTGCTTAAACATGAGGTCAATAATATATAACCCTTTATAAATGTGTTTTTAATGTTCTATAGATACAAGTATTCATCACAAAGGTCTAATTGATCTCTCTTTAGTGGCTTTGTATACTCTGAACATCATCTCACACAGAATTTCTCCAACCAATTATCTGTTGCTCAAGAAGACATCTTATACCACACTCTAACCCTCATATTTACTTTAAAATGAATCATGACTTGATCATTTCACTCCAGGAAGTCAAAGTTTTTATTGGACTCAGTCGTCTTTACTTTCAGCACAGCAAAGTTTACAAACATGAAATAAAAATTAAACACAGAGATCCAACATACAACGTCCAAGTCGTATTGAGGACCATAAAAATTCGTTATGTACCTCATTTGACCGTTCTGATGCATGCTTTAATAGAGTACTGAAGGGCAAACAGCAATGTGTCAACTCATACTCACCCAAACATGACACACACCAACTTTAAAGTACCAGCATTTACAATAGACCGACATCAGGAGGGAATGATTGTGATTGTGCATAATTTGAAACAAATATTTGAAATTGATGGTTTTTACAAAAAGGTTGGAAAGGCTAAAATCAACATTATTTCATTATTCTGAAAGTTTGCTTGCCATTGATTTTGAAGTCGATAAGGATTGTAAATTCTCTCTCTCTCTCTCTCTCTCTCTCTCTCTCTCTCTCTCTCTCTCTCTCTTACTATCTCTCTTACTATCTCTCCCCATCATCAAGCTGGTTTAGTTTTGTCATACACATGCAACAACAGATTAAAACTAATTAAAAGGCCATGCTACAGTTCAGAAGCCAGAAGTCAAATCTGTGTCTGTCTATACTTTGCCCTTGGGGACAAAAAACAGGAACATTTACAAGCCAGCAGACTTCAGAAATCAATGGCTTGTCTGGCAAGTCAGTTCAAACTAATGGATCAGAACGCATGTGGCTCTCACTGTAAAACTAGAAACATTGACGAGCGACGCACCAAGATTGTAAGATTGATCAACACAAGTTCATTTTTCAAGCCACTGCCACCAAACTCAAAAGACATGATCAATGCTCTGGAGACAACTGTGAGTCCCTAATTGCGAACTCCCTCACACAATTGTTTGAGAGAGAGGGTGCATCATACAAGTTGCTAGATTGTTCATAATTGTTTGGATAAATTGCAGGGATAGTATTGAGCTGAAGAAAACAAATAATGTGAAACATTTCTGTTCATCGATTTTCATTCTCTCCTTTTGGAAAAAAAAAGGAAAAAAAAAATCCAAAAGCTTCGCCAGTAGGCCGTGGATAATTCATGAATCGAACATTCCCTACTGCAGGGAGAAAAGGCAAACAGGCTTCACTCTTATTTTCATATGGGTTCAAACTTGGTTTTCTTTCTTTCACTTCCTTCCATTCTGTTTGTTTCTTTCTCCAAAATAAAAGTCACAAATAATTTGAACTCAATAATACACCATTGCTATTACTGTAAATTTAGACCAGGGGTTTCAAACATAAGGCCCGGGGGCCAGATGCGACCTTTTACATCATTTCATGAGGCCTGAATTCAAAAAGCTTGAAAAGAATTGTAGGCTGGCAATTCGTTATGAGGTGCATCATAGACCTGATTACTAAGTGGAAAAGAATACAAAATTAACTGGTGGCACATTAGGACTGTGTTAGTGATGTTAGTGACAAGGACATGTGCCTTTTTTCTTCACCCTAGTTTGTGATCACGCATGTAGACTTGGCATGGTGGCCCTCTACGGAAAATCCCAATGCTCATGTTGCCCTGATTTAGACGTTCTCTTAAACCAACAGCTTTTGCTCTTTATGGTTTGTCTACATAGTGCTTAGTGTACACTACAAGATTTCAATACAGCTGTGCTAATATGAAAAGCATCATGATGATATAACTTATAGCATACATTCACAAAACAAAACTGTGAGCATGAACAGAAGTCTTGCCATATTCAAAGGTGAAAACAATTCATCAGTTTTATTTGTTTCATGCCACCTGGGTACTCTGGATTTTGCTGTAGAGACACATTTTGTGTTTTATTGTTTGTGTCATTTGCTTGCTGACTCAAGTCCGTGTAGGATCACAGGTGAACTGCAGATTTCATGAAGTATATACACAGAAAGTGCTCACTGGTCATTTTCAATGCAATCAAACCTCCTCGTAGTTTGGAATACTTGTGACACTAATCTGTGTCAGCATATGACCTGTCAAGTGTGTGAAGTCAGCCGAATGTTACTGTCATTCAAACCTGGTACCTCTGCAAAAATGCTCTTAGAAGAGCTAAAAGCACCACAAATCAATAGATTTGGCTTGACATTAAAAGTGCCTTGTCACAAGCTCTGAACTCAACCTTTTGGTTGACTATGCGCCTCTCTTCTTCCTTAAGCATGTCACTCGGTGGCAAAGTGGGTCCTATAGTTATTTAATTATTATAACAGAATTGATACATTTTCACTGATGCATTGTATTTCATCGTGTGAGCTTTGTGTTAATAAATAAAAACAAATAAAAACAGTGAATAACAAAAAATAATTGATACGGGCGCTGGTAGCATAGTGGGGGAGGTAGTAGCATAGTGGTTAAGGACCTTGACTCTAGTGTGCTAGCAGTCTGCAAGTTGTGGGTTCAAATC
>JAODXP020000023.1:16245506-16288006 GCA_027497455.2 Sardinella longiceps
GGCTAGGGTAGGAATCCCCATAGGGCTCAGTATCTTACTTTAAAGCAAAACACCAGCGGTTTAAAATTTTAGGTTGTATTTCTGCATGGCACAACTCAAACATTTATGCAAAGAGACAATTATGTCCGTATAGCTCTCTTGTAGAGTTTGATTATTGTTCATGTGACAGCTGATTGCCTTTCAAAGAGTGAAATTTACAGGTTCACATATAGAGACCCTGATAATTCTGTGTCTGAAGGTTCACAAAAGACAGTTAGGTTTGACAGACACATCACATGCAATCATTGTGACTGGTTGTTTAAATTAATTGGATGTTGTTGTTTTTTTCTGTCCTGTTTGTTCCACAGGTGACTAACAGATTTTTATTTACGTTGAAGTATTTAATTAATTGGTTGCTATCAAGGTGTAAATGTTTTAAGCAAGATAGTAAAAAGTGCTCAAAGAAAGCATCTCATACCCCACCTGTAAGTGCTCAAAATATATTTTTTTTTTATTTGCCTGTAGACTATAGGTCATCATTTTCTCTCTCTGTGAAGATACAGCCTTTCTCTAATGTAACACTACAGTAATGATTGCAAATCCTGCAGTACATCTGTTCGTCTGGGTAAAGTGGTTGCTGTACATGAACAGATTGGATATAACAGTATGGCCTTTCCTATAGTATTTCTGAAGAAAGGAACAGTGTCCAGACCAGCTGTCAGTAAGAGGGAAGGAAACCGCATGTCAACAAGTGACCAGTTGAATGGGAAAAAGAGAGGCTCTTGAACCAGTGACAATGACAAGAATGTCACTCCCAGCTGATGTTTAAGAGTTGTCGTTGTGTGAAAAGTGGTGGTGGTGGTGTGTGTGTGTGTGTGTGTGTGTGTGTGTGTGTGTGTGTGTGTGTGTGTGTGCGTGTGTGTGCGAGAGAGAGAGAGAGAGAGAGAGAGAGAGAGAGAGAGAGAGAGAGAGATAGATTGCGAAGGGGTGTGTGGTGTGTGAGCAAGAGAGAGGGAGGAAAAGAAAGAAAGAAAGAAAGAAAGAAAGAAAGGCTGTAATCAAGCACGGCCTTCACGGTTCGTAATCAGCTGAGCTTTTCCATGGCCATTCCTTTCTTTTCTGTAGTGGCTATTTTGGGCATTTGAGTAAATCAAAAAAAAAAAAAAAAAAAAACAGAAATTCACATATGTACATGCACATGTACAACTGACATAATATTTCAACCAGGCCTATGATGTCCAATAGCACCACTTATACAGTAGGGACAGTTACTTGTGTTGTCTCCTTGTGATGTTCAATACTCTCTCCTCATATTATTTAGCAAATACCAATGGAGTTGTAGTTGTAACACATTGATAATGCTCATTAGCACTTTTTTAAACCTATAAAAATGTATATGCATAAACCTATAAAAAAATGTAATATCATGGCAAGTGGCGCCAAATAAGCAAGATCACATTACAGCTCTTGGAAATGCTATTGGGTTTTTCACCAACCTATGTCATAGAATTCATTGGTGGGCTTGGTAGTCAGTCAATACAGCATGATTATACATTAGAAGCTAATGTAAGCTCCACTGTGCCCCATTAACTAAGAGATAATATTCTCTGCCAGTCATAGAGAAAAAAAAATTGCCTGCAGGGACCCCCTTCTCACTTCTACAGCAGTTGTTTTCAGATTCAGTTTTAAAATTACTGTTTTGTATCAGTGAAGTGACCTGCCCATTGCCCTGACGTGTAAGATTAAAAATTTAGGTTGAATCACAAAAAAAAACACATCAGATGACGTGATTGATTGTCCTACCATCTCAACAAATGAACCCACAATCATGCTTAATTAGCACTAGAAAACTTCATTCTGGATATTTCCTTTAAAGTCAGCTGAACTATGAAGTATTGCTACAAGTTATCCATTAAATGTTTTACACAGACTGCAAGACTGGAGATCTGTGGACAGATTAGAACTCACCAGCCCAAAATGCAGCTGACGCAAAAAGACACCTGTGTTTCTAATTGCCTCCCAACACACACACACACACACACACACACACACACACACACACACACACACACTCTCTCTCTCTCTCTCTCTCTCCCCTGATCCCAATCGGAGAGAGTGGCATTGCGTGAAGCTCTGTTCTCTGCACTATCACTGTCTGAGATCTCAAAAATCAGGGAGCTGGATAAAGAGGTCACCGAGGTGCTTGTCCTTTCAATCAATGCGTGGATTGAAGTGGCGGCTTAATCAAAGACCTTGCACACAGGTAATCACTGCATGGAAGCCTTGGCTGCGCTGCGATTTGCATGTATTGAGTTACAGGAGTCAGTCTCACTCCAGCGCTATCTGATGGATCAGTGTCTCGGATGCTATCATCTGTAGATTGAGCATGGAACAGAGATTTATAATTGCCTTTGCGAAGTCATTTGCCCTTGTGAATTTGCTTTCTTTTGCCCCCTTTTAAGTCACCTTGGACAGAAAATCATTTAAAAGTAATTATTTTGAACTTTCAGGCTCAGATTAATCTATTAATAGTGAGGAAATATTCGAGCGGGACAACGGTCGTCCTTCCCAAATCTGTCGTTGCAAGTCTCACCCCTTTCATTTTGGATAAAAGCATCTGTTGAATACCAGTTAACTTTTTCCTTTTCTAAAATCATTTTGCAAAGAAACAGACAAACTGTAGAACTGTAGGAGCAGTGAAAAGAGAAAAGTGCCCAGTTATCTAATTGAAAGACACATTCACTAAAATGAATGATTACAAGTTTAATTCCATCGAGTCAGGGTTTTATTGCTATTGTTTTCTTTTCATGTAGCCTCCTATGTGACTGCACATTGTGTTTCCAGGCATAATTATAAACCCTTCTGCTGTAGCGACGACAAGCACATGGAAAAGCATGAATCCCACTGACAGCGGACGGGAAACCTACCCCTGACAGAGCAGGATTCCAATCAAGCTGCTGTTCTCCCTCAGGAGGAAAACAAACTCTTTGTTTCCTCCCTCAGTCGGCTCCTATTGGCTCCGCTGTCAGACAAGAAACCAAAAATGGAAGTTTTTTAGTTTTTTGGTTTTATCCCTCTCCCCTTGAGAAAATTGGTGAAATCTGTATAAATCTCTGAGGCATTAATTAGCATGTGGTCCAATATGGTATTTGTATGGCGACCCCCTCCCACACACACACACACAAACACACACACACACACACACACACACACACACACACATACTTCCACAGTTCAACCTAGAACTCACAGGCTCATTGGTACAAGGCAGATGTTGAGAGGAAGTGATCTCCTCCAAAAGCATCCTCAAAAGGGCTGGGATGACATGTACACAACGGTTTATTAGACAGTGAGACAGCGAAAAAAAAAAAGCCCTTGTGTGAGTCACAATTCAAGATAGCTTCTAAGAAGGACTGTTTTGCACAATTAGCATTGACACTAGGAGGTAGGGAACTGTCAGTTGTGCTTGTACTCAACCTGAACAGAATGTGAAAACCAACTCAGGTAGAGCCAAGGCAAAGCAAAGGCAAATAGAACCAAAATCATTTCTTTGTTTGTTTTGCTGTGGGCGCACACTGAAAGGTGTTTACAACTGAAATGCTCATAGTAGAATCATTAGAAAGAGTAGAAGAAAACAGCCATTGGAACAGACCTGAAACACAGAGTCCAGCAAATACAAAAGGCAAATACGAAACATAGACAAACAGACAGACAGGCAGACAGACAGACAGACAGACACAAAGAATACTGTACTGCAGGAAACAACACTCACTCAACACTCACTCCAGGCATGCTCCCTGTGGAATGCCAGGGATGTAACCAATGTGAAACATGAAAATGAATTTTCACCTGGCTGCCCAACATCAAAGAGCCGTAAATAAAGTGATCTCTGATGGCTGTCCTCCAGGGTCCCAGAATCCCACTGGCATCACAACCCAGCCTCCTGCCACAGAAACAAAGGTGTGGTTGAGTCAGAGACCTGTACTCCCACTTCTTCTATCTCACTGACACCTGGGAAAGACCTTCAGCACATACAGTATCAGCATTCTACACACATAATGTGACATGAGCTGTCATCAATCAGTATTTTCTTCTGACAAAAAATGTAACTTTGATTCATGAAGCACTGTAGAATCTTCATAATCTCTAGTGTTTAACATACATAAATTGTACCTGTGCCATACACATACACGTATGACATGCTACACACTATACACACTATGTAATCATGCTACACATGATACACACTATGTAAGGGATAACGGCCGCCGAGGAGTCCCGATATAGAAAAATAATGGACGACGCGTATGCGCCAAAGGGCTGTTTGCCTACGCGAAGTTCATTATTTTTCTATATCGGGACACCTCGAAGGCTGTTATCCCGCTTATCACCCGGTTGCAACTAAAACGTATAGATGGTAAGCAAGTGTTTAAAACATAAAAGAAACATGTGGTTCCGTTTAGAAAGAAGTTATCCTGTTCGGTTGGGGTACTATTTTCTTATGAAAGAAGATCCGTAAGGCTGCATTCTAAAGAGCATTGATAAAGAACGCTGGTTAAACTTTTTTAACCCAACAATGCCTCAGGTGTCCTGTTATCTAGAAATAACGGACACCCTGACAGCCAATCAGAAAACAGTATTCCATTCCACCGGGTGATAAGCATTCATATTAGTCATGTAGTTCAGACATTTTGACAAAGGTGTAGTTCAGACATTTTGACAAAGATGCTGACAGGAAGTGTCATTTGCTGTTTTTAGGACTAGACTATATATAACCTGGACAGATATTAGATTTTGGTTTCTTTAATTTCTTTTTGTGTAAAATTGTTATAACTACATGTAAATGCTAGTATTTCAGATCCAACATATAGGGTAGACACATCAGCCCTATATGAGTGAGTGCTCCTGTCTGATAGATCTACGCTATAGTCTATGCTAAAAGTGTTTTTAAAAATACATGTAGTCTAGACTTTTTAACATTTTGTATAATTGTTCATTTCATTCTTGACTCCAGTCGTTTAAAGGAGCATAATTAGTGGCTTTTGTGTTGAGTGAATAATTATACTAATCATTCCAAACAGTCCCTTCACTCTTAAGGTTTAGCAAATTGGTTAAATTTGGCTTGGACTTTTCTTTTGTCCTAATTGTTTGAGTTGTGGATGGACAAAGCTCTTTCACATAAGACTCATAGAGACAAAAAAACATACTGTATCTTTTCTTCACAGAACTGTAATAAAAAACACAAAACCATCTCTTGATCTTGTCAATCAAAATAATGTATGACAGATCCACATAGCATCTATATTTAACTCATCATGCCGATAGTCATATATGATCTACAGTTAGGTTGTTCATAAGTTGGTGATGAGCTATCAAAGTTAAATATATATTATAATGAAGTAGAATTTTTCTTCTGTATGGAAAAGAAAGTTGCACTTTGGAGTTGAATGGTTAGCCTGAAAGTGTACTTGAAATGCTTTATTTTAAGATAAAACCCAAACAAGATAGTAATCATGGGCATGGTCAGTGTTAACCTGGTTCTCACGCAGATGGATGTTTCTCATCCATCTGGAATTTCGTCAGTTGCCTAGCTGTTTTCTGCTGTGACGGGGCGGGGGTTGTATTAAAAAAAAATCTCGAACCTGATTGGAAAATTCAATGTGCCTGTCACGTACTACTTGCTACGTCATACCTGTTAACATCCCGCCCCACGATTGTGCTTGGATCTATGGCATAGAGGCGGGCTCGCGTATGGGGTAAACGGAGACTTCGGGCTCAACAAGGCTCTACCAGACCCTCGTGCAAGCTCACGAAGTTGAACGAAGATGCACGAAGCACGAAGGGTCTGTGTGAGAACCAGGCTAGGTCAGTGTGTGGATGGTGTAATGTGAGGATCCAGTGTGGTGGAAGCTCTAAACAAAACTAATGACAAGCACATACAGTATAGAGTCCAGATATCAGCACCATGGACAGCGACCCACTTGCTGGCCATTGGATCTCCCTCATAGACTGTATAAAAGGTCTCCCTGAGATGAGCAGAGGCTCTTTGTCTGGCTTTAGTCTTTAGTGGGCAGGAGAAAACACATTTAAAGATATTGATCATATGCTCATGGTCATAACTGAGCGCATTAAATGTACATGACATGTGAGAACTGCCGCTTCAAAATAATTCTTCTAAATTGAATTGGAGAAGTTCAAGAAGGGTGATTAACAGGCCATGCAAGCCATCCAGGTTGCTGCAGCCTTTACACTGCCGTGTGTGAGCCGTGAGGCAAGTACTTCAGGAGTGAGCAGTTCATGGAAAATTGAGGTGTTTGGCTCACGCAACACACATGCAATACCTTAGGTGTGAAAAAGAATCAGAGGAAGGTTAGATAGCTTGGCTCATAGTTTGTTTTTGCAGACTGAAGCCACACCGTGTTGCACTTTTTTTTCTCAACATTATGATCTACAAAAGCCCCCTCTCTAGGTTGCTTTATGTATGGAAACAGCAACTTTATCTTTTTTCTGGGCAAATGAAAATAAATCTTTGGGTGTGTGTGTGTGTGTGTGTGTGTGTGTGTGTGTGTGTGTGTGTGTGGGTGGGTGTGGTGTTTTGCTGTGCGTGTGTGTGCATGCCCAGGTATGTGGATTAATTTGACTTTTTTTCATGAATTCAAGAAATTTCCAGAAAAATTCTGGTTTTGAATCCCAGCTGTCACCATTGTTCCCTTCAGTAAAGCACTTAACCCTAAAAGTAATTGATCGCTGACAAATGTAAGTCGCTTTGAATAAAAGCGAATGCTAAATGCATGAATGTAAATGCAAATGTACTACAGTAAATGCAAACATCACTAAGAGGGTGATCTAAGCGGTTAGATTCTGAACCTCTGATAGATCTGTGGCTCTCACTCTCCCACCCCTCTCAGTCCCCTCTTCTATTCCTTCTCCGCCCTCACGCCATGCAACACATCCATTCATTATTAATCTAGCCCACTGTCGAGCGCAAGTCGAGGAAATGTGTTTGAGCGGCGCGACGGCTTCTTGTTTCCTGACTACTAAAAGATTCATGCGCTTAACCAGGAAAGCTGTGAAAGGTTAGCATGCTTGCGAGGCACACTATGCAAACATCATTCCAATATGGAAATCCCCGGGAGGAAAAAGTGTTCATCAAATGGTAGGCTGTGCATCGCTGGATGGCAAAATGGATTCTGGGGCCACGGGTGTGAAGTTGGCAGACACTACATTTGCCAACCAAACACAAAATTGCCATGCTCTTTAGCGGGAAAATTGTGAGATGATAATGGTATAAAAAGATGTTTATGTGATGAGCGGGCAATAGATTTTTGCCTACTTCACCATAAGAGCGGCGACCTGCAGCGTTGGTTGTTCTGATTCAACAGGTACAGTATCTGAGAGAGCACCTGGCGGCCTCGGCTTTGCCCCTGCACTGCCGCTGGATTGCATACGGGGCGCTTTTGAAAGATTATGATAAGAGCAGCCGGCAGACCTTGTGTGCTCTGGAGGGTTTTTTTAGCTTTACTCTAGTGAACCTTTGCTACCACATTGTGCCAAGTAAGTCCTAAACATCAGTCCTCTAAGTCCTTGTATGTGTGTGAGTGGAAGGGTCTGTATGTGTGTATGTTTGTGTCTGTGTAAAAGTGTCTGTGGGTGTGTGTATGTGTCTATGTGTAATTCTATGTGTAAGTCTATATGTGTGTGTGTGTGTGTGTGTGTGTGCGTACGTGTGTGTGTGCATGTGCATGTGTTTTTATGTGAGTGTGTGTGTGTGTGTGTTTGTGTGTGTCGTTGTGTATGTGTGTGTTTGTGTGTGTGTCTGTATATGTGTGTTCATGTGAGTGTGTGTGTGTGTGTATGTGTGTGTGTGAGTGTGTGTGTGTGTGTGTGTGTGTGTGTGTGTGTGTGTGTGTGTGTGTGTGTGTGTGTGTGTGTGTGTGTGTGTGTGTGTGTGTGTGTGTGTGTGTGTGTGTGTGTGTGTGTGTACATGCATGTGGTTAGCGAGGCTGTGTGTCAGTTTGGGAGGCATGCCAACCTCAGCATCTGCCCGTCGACTTGATGGTTCCCCCTCCTCACTGCCATTCCTCTCTGCAGCCCACGCCACTCAGACGGATTAGTGGGTGTGTTGGGTGTGTGTGTGTGTGTGTGTGGGGGGGGGGGGCACTGGGGCAATCATGGCTTGCAAGTCCCTTCCTGGATAAAGAAAGCAATAAGTCAGGAGAATTCAGGGCCCCTGTAACAATGACAAGCCCGGCCCCGCTGCTTGCTTTTCCTCTGTCCGCCGACTTCCCAACTGCCACTGGGGTGGGCGAGAGAGAGAGAGAAGTGTGCGTGTGCCCGCTTGAAGATAACATGCTGTTCAAATGAGGGCCATCTGTTTTTTTTTCTGTGTGTGTGTGCTTGTGTGTGTGTGTCTGTGTGTGTGTGTGTGTGTGTGTGTGTGTGTGTGTCTGAGACACTGTCAATCTCAATGCACCCCCCCCCTTCACAGTTCTGCAAAAATACTGCTATTGTGTCCTCATCTTGTTCTTATGACAAGGAGAAAATGGACCCCAGGACTTGGCATTGTCCAGCTTTCACAATTAAAAAAAATATATTTAAAATCCCCTGAGAGGGTGAAGTAAACCGGCCATACATGTCCATCTGTAGGTCTGTTAAGCCTTCTCCAGAAAAAGAAAGAAAAAAAACATGCCACATGCAACAACTCTCCAGCAAAAGTGGGCTGCATTTGTCACCAAACGGTCACAGCGCAGGCCCACCAAGCGGAGAGAAGAGATTAAACAAAGGATGAAAGAAGGAGCTAGCGAGCGAGCTAGCGAGCGAGTGAGCGCTGTGGGAAAACAAGCCTTCACTTCACAGCCCCAGAACAGGGGTCTATTTGTCAGCCTGATGTACACTTCTGGAGCATGCGGGACACATTCTGACAACCATGAATTACACATATCTGCCAGCTCCTTAGCTGCAGGGCTGGAGTCTCTGTGTGCTTCACTGGGAGGCCGCACACACCCCCTCTACCAACCCACCTCCCCTCTCCCTCCCCTGCCTCCCCTCCCACCCCTCGACTCCAACTCCCGCTGCTCTCTGCGTGATCTGATCCCCTGCATGTTCCGGATCAGTGCATAGGCGCGTGCATGTGCGATTGCAGACAGGCACATACACACACACACACACACACACACACACACACACACACACACACACACACACACACACACACACACTGTCCAACACACTCACTCATATGTACATGCTAACACACATACACAGAAACTATAGGCTACTCTCTCTCTCTCTCTCTCTCTCTCTCTCTCTCTCTCTCTCTCTCTCTCTCTGTCTCTCGCACTCTCCAACACACTCACTTGCATGTACACGCTAACACACATACACAGAAACTGTAGGCAACACACACACACACACACACACACACACACACAAACAATATCTTTATGTTTCTCCCTCTCTTTGCAGTTTCTCTCTCTCTCTCTCTCTCTCTCTCTCTCTCTCTCTGGTAAAATTCAACACAACACAAACACATGTAAACAGACACACACAAGTGTGTTTCTCTCTCTCTCTCCCTCCATCCTCCATTGCTCTTGCAGCTGGAAGAAACCACGCATGGCAGCCCCAAGCACCACTCTAATGCCATCCCACGATGGCCATGGGAAATGCCAATCTGAGCAAATCCTGAGAATTCTTTGAGGTGGGGTGAGGAGCGGGAGGAGAGAGGGGGGGGGGGGGGGGTGTACACAACCAGGCAAAGCAGCAGAACATCCATTGAAGCTTCTGGCAAACTACAGAGAGATCTGCATACATTTAAATGGTATGTGGGTGTGCGTAAAATCAGGGTCTGATATGTATGTGATGTCAGAGCATGAGTAAGAGCCTGGAGATGGCAGAGGTGTTTGTAGCCTTGTTTCTGCTAATGCTCACTTCTACTGAGCTCACTGCTTCAAATGTAACTGTAAGGCTTGCATTTCTATGCATGCTTAATGTTCCTCTGTGTTTACTTGCAAGGAGGAGTTCGGTGAATTTAGTCCACTTGTATTTCAACACCCCACCACCCCTCCCCATCACCAGCTGTATTCTGCCAAGATGCTTTCAACAGGAATTATAAGACTTTAGTGCAATGCAATTTATGGAGACACAAAATATGGTTGCATCATGACCATACCACAAGAATTGTGATTTATGCCATTCATTTGACTCCATCTTGCTTTTGTTACTTTTTCTACTGCATTGTTTGCTCTCAGTACATATTGTATTTATGCATGTACAGTATGTTTATTTATTTATTTAAATCACACACACACACACACACACACACACACACACACACACACACACACACACACACACACACACACACACACAATGCCCAAATCTCTTAGTATTCAGCATTGGTTGTGCTTCTGAGAAACTAAGATGAGAACAATTGAAAGCCTTCTTAATTGAAAATTTTCTGTGGTTTATAACTTATTGTCTTATTGTCGGGATATAAAGTGTCTCTACTTGTATGCAGAAACACACTCTTCAAAGGATGAGTCTGGATCTTGTCCAGTCAGGGGTCAAAGGTCACATTGAGTTCATGACCTGCAGTGTGCTCACTTCTCCTGAATTATGGCCATAAGGGACGTTTCTCTATACAAAGTATACGTACAAGAATGTACTTCCTTACTTGTGAGTTCATACTTGGAAAGTCGAGAATGAGAGTACAAACTTCCAAGAATGCAAGGACAGTGCGCTGAAGGACAGTGCGCTGAAGGACAGTGCGCTGAATCTGCAGTTTGAGATGTTGGGAACTTGTTACGTTAGCTACGAAAGCTACAGTGGGGAAGCTGTCTACGGTTGACCAAAAACACACCGGCAGGTTAGTGGATGACAAGTTAACAGTGGTACAAACATCTTGGCTGTGTTTTATAGTGTTTCACAAGTCCACGAGATCGCAAGTACATTCAAGTACATATATTGAGAAACGGCCATGGCCTATGGATTTTGACGAGACCAGTATGTGTGAGGCAAACTTGGACCAGTCAATGCAAATCTGGGAGGGCCACATGGCACTCACATAGCACAAGAGCTCTGACTTCACTGGTATAAAATGATGAGGCTATCTTTTAGTCTCACACACAGTCCGTAGTCAAACACAGTCCCACCCTCCCCCCTCTCACACACACACACACACACACACACACACACACACACAAAGGAAAAACATGAATGAGATTACGACATAAGAAAGCTCTGCTGACGCTAAGTGATTCCGAATGGTTTCAGCTTCCCTCACTCAAAAGCACTATGTCAAATCTTCAAAGCAGCCAAGGGGCTACACCCCACCCCAATCCCCCCAAACATACACACTCCCCTTCCAAGACATGATCAGCAAGGCAGTGGCCTTCTATTTCACTTTGATTTCACTAAGTTTACCTCTCAGAGAAAAGACAGTAGGTTCTGCAGGAAGTGATTAGCAATTTCACAATGGCCCGTCTGTGGTTGTTTTCAGAATACTGTAGCCTACTTAGACACACACACACACACACACACACACACACACACACACACACACATTGAGAGAGAGAGAGAGAGAGAGAGAGAGAGAGAGAGAGAGAGAGAGAAAGCACATCCCTCAAGTATACAGTCATACACGCAAACACACACCTTAGATGCATACTGACATCAGTGAGTGAAAGCTTCATGCAATAACTGACTGATGAAAAGCAGAAAAGACAGTATTTATACAAATCTAAACAATTTGGTGGAAACTTAATAACCCTCTAAGGTTAAAAGAAAAAAAAAATGCTTTTTGTTATCAGCCTCATACACAAGAAAATGAGTATTTCCCCATGTGAGGTGAACTCTGAGTGGGCCTTCTCCTAAAGGTATTGCAAAACTAAAATATTTAAATTCACTACATTGTCTCAGGAAACACATTCTTTTGTTTTTATTAAGGCACGAACACTCTTTCATCTCTAGAGACATAAAATGTATAAAACTTCTCACTTCAGATTTGGAAGCTTCATGCCTCTTGATTGCAAATGCACACCTTTTGAGTTGCACACAGTTGTTAAACACACTTTCAATAGAGACAAAAAGTGTTGAGTGTTGAGTGTTGTGCACTCAGAACTTAGTATATATCCTTATTCAACAGGGTCATTTTTACAAACATATCATTCATTACTGTATGTTTTCATGTCCTAATAGATTCTCCAGATTAGACAAATGTTAATTCTGTGTCATGATCAGATATCAGCAAAATATACACAGTATAATTGTCACCAAGAGCTGCAAATAAGGAGGACGTTATACAGTATAAGTTATACTGCAGCTGAAGGTAAGTCGCAACACAGGGCAGCGGTTGCTAGGTCAGAGGTCAGGCTTAAGCCATATCTGCAGCCTCTAATTAGTTGTTTTTACTTTTACTCTCTCTCTCTCTCTCTCTCTCTCTCTCTCTCTCTCTCTCTCTCTCTCTCTCTCTCTCTGATTCTTCTCTAACATTGGTGTTTCTATCTCCAGACACAATCTCCCCTCCATTACGCAGACAGATTTACTTGTGTGATTTAATTTCCTCAGTCTGACAGTGAGCCTGATATATTCCTGAGGTGGGACAAAGGTCTGCATTGCACTGAGTCCTTCTGTCAGGCAGAAAACAATTAAACAAATAACCTTTGAACGTAGCAGACCAGTTGCCTTCATTACCTTAAGTGGCTTGTGCAAGTGGTGAGACCTAGAGCCAGAACGGCTGCCCAGCTCTGACACAGCGAATGGCTGACCAGCAGAGCCAGCTGAGAAAGGTCAGACAATAATAATAATAATAATAATAATAATAACAACAATAACAATAATAATGATCATAATCATAACAATATATTGACATTATTATTCTTATTTGTTTATTATTATCATTATTATTTTTATTATTATATATTTTACAATATTTTATTGTTAACATCTTTAAGGTTATGTGTGTTTTGGTATGTATGTGTGTGTGTGTGTGTGTGTGTGTGTGTGTGTGTGTGTGTGTGTGTGTGTGTGCGCGCGCGCGCATGCGTGCGTGCGTGCGTGCGTGTGTGTGTACAAATAAATTGTGTTTGACTGTATTCCCCAAGGCACTGGTCAAGGAGAGCGAGGGAAAGACAGAGAGCAAGGAGTCGGGGGGAGGGGGGTTAAGAGAGGGGTGGGGACGGGGGGATTTAGTGTGCACCGCAGTCACATTCGGAGTGGGAGTGACTATCTTCTGTCAGCTGCAGCTGAGGGAGTGGGGCCGAAATGAGAGAAAACAGGTACATCTCCCCCAGGTCTATAATCCAGAGATTACTGTTTGCTGTGGGGGCTGCAGCCCCGGCACTCGCATGCGCCCAGACCTCACTTCTAATCTCCTCGGACCCAGCTGTCTGGGAATTGATTTTAAGATTCTCTAAATCAATTACTCTTCTGTCCAAGGTCTCGCTGGCGAGAGGTTTCCTCCATCACATGCATACCAACACACACACACACACACACACACACACACACACACACACACACACACACACACACATACATACGCACACACACACACACACACACACACACACACACATACACACACACACACACACACACACACACACACACACACACACACACACACACACACACACACACACACCCATGTACACAGACTCAAGAAGGAAAGAAAGTGAGACAGGGTTAGTAAGTCTGTGTGTGTGTGTGTGTGTGTGTGTGTGTGTGTGTGTGTGTGTGTGTGTGTGTGTGTGTGTGTGTGTGTGTGTGAGAGAGAGAGAGAGAGAGAGAGAGAAAGAGTGAGGGAAGAAGAAAAGGAAAAAGAAGAAGAAGAAGAAAAGGAAGAAGAACAAGAAGAAGAAGAAGAAGAAGAAGAAGAAGAAAAGGAAGAAGAAGAAGAAAATAGAGAGAGAGTAAAATAAGGCAGGCCAGAGGAAAGGTGACAATTGAGACGCTGTTTGAGCATATTGTCAAACTTCTCATTCCCAAGTAATATCTGCCATACCATGACTACCATGACAATTCTAACTTGCCTTCTCAAACTGTCATTCAGCATCTTTCAGCTGTCAATTACAGGGTTATTTGTGGACTGTGTAATTCTTTGGTTTTGTTGATTAAATGGAGAGAAAAATCTCTTTGAAACAGTAAACTGGGAATTGTAACTAATTGCACTGTTGCGAATACAGCTTTACCATCAAGTTCATTTTAATTTTGCATTATGGTTATAGTCTCGGTTACATCTCGGTTGTGTTTTGCCCTTTAGTGTAAAATATGCTAGATGAACTAGCAAAAGCTTTTATGTTCATTGCTTGAGTGAAATTCATTCCAAAATATATACAGTAGTCACCTATGTTTTTGTCTGTTTCTGTTTTAACAATTTCTATATTTTTATGTTGTTCCAACAGAAGGCTACTATGTTCTTTGTCTTTGTTCTTTTGTTTATTATTTTTATTGCAGTTTTAAGCAAACAGATTTAAGTTCAAATTCAGTGCCTTGCAAAGAAATTGAGAGAGGGAATATTAGTGCACAGTATTGGCTTCTATTTTGAACAAACACTACTGGATACCTTAACCATGTGACCCAACAGTCAGATGTACAGTATGGTAATGTCCAGCAATGGAAAGATGTCATATCTCCTAATATCAACTACACTATTAACAAGAGAATGGGGGGAAAGCCATGATCTATGATTTACAAGGTCTTGTTATTGGAGGTACAAGCAGAGTGTGCCTCCTTTCAGATCTGACTGAATCACAGCAATTAACTAATTAATTCATTAATTAATTCTGCATTGCGATTTGTTGATATGGGGGAGGGGGGATTACGAGTCTAGTCGATTCTAGTCTTCTCCTTCACTTGGAGCTTATTTTTATGGATCATTCCGTGTTTCAGAGATGTTCATAGCACAGATTCTTTTTGCTCTGGCAACAGAAATAATTGCAGTTTATTGCCAATTAAACTAATGAGATCCCAAATACCCCCAAGGACTACAGCCAGACACACTAAACAGAGGAAGAGGGAAGCAGAAAACAAAACGAAAAAAGATCTCCCTCAGGAAGCGGAACACTCCCGTGGTCCTTTTTAACTTATTTGCTTGTTTGTTTGTTCGTTTGTTTATTTGGGCTCTCAAACATGGCAGCGGACAAGCAGGCAGGGGTGTGTGTGAGGGTGTGTGTGTGTGTGTGTGTGTGGGGGGGGGGGGTGTAGGGGGAAGTGGCTCACTGTGACTGATGTCAAGCAGAGGGCAGTGCCAGAGGGGGATGGCGAGGGATGGAAGAGAGGTTGGAAAAGGAAGTTTTCATTAATACTTCATCTTGCATCATGTGAAACTGGCATGCAGTCACACTTCTGTTGTGTGCTTTGGGTGGCCAGTTTCAAAAGGAGTTCTGCTATTTTTAGGCAATGATAATACAATTAAAGTAAAATTAGGAGGGACCCATTGGCTACAAAACCTGTAGGCAAGA
This sequence comes from Sardinella longiceps, assembly GCA_027497455.2. Lineage (NCBI taxonomy): Eukaryota > Metazoa > Chordata > Actinopteri > Clupeiformes > Clupeidae > Sardinella > Sardinella longiceps. Next base: position 16,260,947 of record JAODXP020000023.1, read on the forward strand.
GCGGTACAATGAAGCCAAATCTGGAGTGTCTATATGTGCCTATTACACATGGTCTTCCCTTCAGTTGTCTTCACTGTAAAAAATATATTTTTGTCATATTGAAATTTACTTAAGTTCCTAGAATTTTAAAGTAACCAGTTTACGTTTATAGAGATGTCATTTTTTACAGTGTTGCTATAACTGATACTTTTCCCCCCTCACTGAATGTGGACAGGATAGAACTACAGTAGTGCCTCAACAGGGGCGCTGCTAGAAATTTTGGGCCCTATGACAAAATAATTTTTTGGGCCCCTCAAATATGGATTTTAATATTAAAATTTTCTCTGGGCCCCCCTGTCTGTGCTGTGCTGGGGAACTTTCCCCCCCCCCCTAGCGGCGCCCCTGTGCCTCAATACTCTAATACTGTATGTCAGAAGAGGATGTAGAAGCCTATAAGTGCTGACTTGACTCTAAGACAGGGGCTGTCAAAGTTTTGATATGTGAGGGCCAATTTAGGGACCCAACGTTGAACTGATGGCCGCCAAAGGGGCGTTGGGGGGAAAGAAAAAATAAAAATCAATTTGTTATAATATAAATGACCATGTTGCATCTCTACAGTTTACATGTATAGATACCACTAAACACCACTAAACGGAGATTCATTATTTCAAAGCAATATTTACAGATATTATCAGATGTAATCGTGGGCCGCCAAAAATGTTTTCGGGCCGCACTTTGAGAACCTATGCTCTAAGAGATGAATTGAACATCACATAGCCAATTGCACTGTATGTTTGCTCAGGATGTGTCAGAATACAGGCATTTGCTGACAGAATAAACATAAAAATTCCACATAGATAAATAGATAGAAATAGGCAGATCAATGCAAGAAGTGATTTGCATTTTGTAAACATCTTGTAAATTCTCCTACATGAAGCCTATAGCAAGTGATGTATGCATACCGTCATGCAGTTTGTATACATGCGGTACATCAAAGTCTAGTGGATTTGTGTTAAGCCCACAATGCACCAGTCTACATCATGTCAATTTATATTGTTTTGCATCAATGCATATAGCAGTATATGTCAATGTCTTGTCTTTAGAGCCAACCCACAAATGGATTTCTTCCCAAGTAACATGACAGTATAAAACATATATTTCATGTTATGCTTCACATAGTGTATATGATGGCAGCAAATGCTGATCAATGTAACTTCAATGAGCTCTTGACCCTGGCTGCCTGCTGCCAGTTTTTAATAGCACTTGTGTGTGTGTGTGTGTGTGTGTGTGTGTGTGTGTGTGTGTGTGTGTGTGTGTGTGTGTGGGAGAGAGAGAGAGAGAGAGAGAGAGAGAGAGAGAGAGAGAGAGAGAGAGAGAGAGAGAGAGAGAGAGCAGTAAAACATGTAATATTTGGGATTGAGTGCTGAAACTGAATATGTCCATTATTGTAGAGTCCAATCCATAAGCGTGCCAATTAGGGCATGGTGACACTATACTACCTGTATGATATGAGTGCCATTGTGCATAGTATGTGTGTAATATGTGACTACTGCCCACATGAATTTCAATTGTACTCATTACTGATGTGTGCTCCATTGCTGTCATTACTGATTGAGTGTACTTAATTCTGATGTGATGTTCCCTGATGTTCCTTCCTGAGGGCCAGGCCGAGCTTGTCCTGTGATTAAGTGGGGCACCAGGAGGCAAGCTGACCCAGCAGCTGGGTTGGGCAAAGATTGTATGATTATGACATGGTCAAGTGTTTCATCTTTACTGTAAGTACTTAAACTTGGGTTGGTCACGCACCTACCTCAGAGACAGGTTATTACCTCCATCCTGGTCTCCGGTGGAATAAATCTACTCCTTTGTTCAACTTCTAAGTGCAGCTTGGTCTCCTGTCTACTGCAGTAACCTCAAAATTACCATCATAGTGAAAAGAAATGGTGGACCTCATACACAAAGGCTCTCAACAAAAAGGCTCACCAGAGATTAATGACTGTTCTAGCAGCCCTTATTTTGAAGGTACATGGAAGCCATTATAGATAAGTATAAGCATGACGTGCCAACCGCAATGATATGGTTTCAAAGGTAATGCAATGTATTACATCTGTTTTCTAATATATTGCAAGAGCTGCAATCAGTGCTTGCACAGGGCTTTTCAAAGTACAACAATAATGTTTCACAATGAAGTCCCAAATAGTGATATCAGTGGGAGCTGAAATGGTACCTCCACGGGCCTAATACTGATTCCATTTCTTTGGCCCAGGCTTTTCATTTCATTATTTTTATATCACTGCTGAGGGTATAAAAGGATCACAAAGTGTTGCATTGAGAATCAATGTGGAAGAAAATGCATCTGTGGTTTTCTATATAAATCTCTTCTATTCTTCTGCATGAAGGGAAATAAGAGAATAGACTGTGATCTGCACACTGGGAGCACTAACTAACTGCTAACTTGAACTTGTATTTTAATAACAATCAATTTCTAGGACCTCTTCTGGGATGAGTGGCATTTACTTACACTTAATTCCAATGAATCATGTTGTCCCATCACTTACAGTGAAACTTGTTTGTTTATGTGTGTGTGTGTGTGTGTGTATGTGTGTGTGTGTGTGTGTGTGTGTGTGTGTGTGTGTGTGTGTGTGTGTGTGTGTGTGTGTGTGTGTGTGTGTGTGTGCGTGTGTGTGTGTGTGTGTGTGTGTGTGTGTGTGTGTGTGTGCGTGCGTGCGTGTGTGTGTGTGTGTGTGTGTGTGTGTGTGCGTGTGTGTGTGCGTGTGTGTGTGTGTGTGTGTGTGTGTCCAGCTGCATGGAGGTTATTAAAAGGGAGCACTCTGTGTCTGTTGGCGGCCGCATGCGCACTTGGCCTCTCTGCAACTTTCAAGATGCAGCTAGTCTGGATGTGGCACATATGAAGTGATTGGAGATAAAAATGAAATTGACTATCAGCATGGCTGTCTATCAACATTCCCATCTGTCTCTGCTGATAAGACTGTGCCTCTCACAGACTTGTCCACGCACCCCCACCCCACTTCTTTTGTGTGGTTTTTAACTTTCACTTCTGTATTTTATTTACTGAAGAGGACATTCTTGATTTAAAATTGGTGTTTTGAGGAAAATAATAGGCTGGAAATTTAAGAAAGGCTAAAGGAAAGACTGTGGGCTCTACATTGTGTCTAATAGAATTTCCAGGCACATACTAGTTCCTGTCAATTGAAATTTGGAGACCTGACAGTGGTCCTGGGCAGTGATTCGATGCAGTTTCATTTTGCAGAGGTCACACCCTCCTTCCATCTCATTTGCCTGTTCAGCCCTATTCTTTTGCCCAGCTATGGGGAAGGACTCTGATGTTCCAATGAAACTGGCAATATAATCCTCAGACTATAAGAGAGATGAACAGAACATTTCCTCCTCTGGGGAAAAAAAAAAATATCCTTGACAGTGGTACAGACAGAATCTCGGACAGGATTTGAATATCATAACAATGATCGTAATCTAATTTCAAATATCTGAATACATCCTTCCTGGCATCTTTTATGCATGGTCTTGATTGCTTATTAATATTATGTGTAGTGTTTGTGTATGTAAGCACCTCGACACTGACATATAGCAGATTTTGATGTATGTTCGATGTAATTCGATGTGATTGCCTTGCTGTTTGTTTGCACTGTTCTATAGTGTTAAAAATCAAACTGTGAGACCCTGCAGTAGCCTAGCCATGTGGTGTAATGAAGAATTTGTTATGGGGATTGCTTCATATTTCGCTCGGCACTGTACTTGGGAGAGAATTAGACCTTAGACAGTGTGTAACAACATAAATGTCAAAACATCTGTTTCTAAGAGTTGGCTTACTTTCTGCGCTATTAATAATTCAATGCTATCGAGCGCAGACATTTCAAAAGAAAGATAATCAAATGAGAGCGCGGTGAAAATAAAGGCAGAATTAATAATTAATGAACTCGTCCTAGTTTTTTTCCCCTTTTTAAACCTCCTAAAAGAACATACTGCACAATAATCTATGTGTTTATGTTGGCCATATATATCAATACACTCACACAAACACACACACACACTCTCTCACACACACACACACACACACACACACACACACTCTCTCTCTCTCACACACACACACACACACACACACACACACACACACACACACACACACACATACACACACACAGTATATTTTTATGAAATTTCATACATACTGTACATACTGTATCTGTCCCATTCTGTTGGTCAAAGCTTGGTTTGTAAACAACTGTTCCATACTGACACCATCTGTTGCACATTTGGAAGAAAAATTACCCCTGCAAGCTGTCGGGAGCTAATCACTGCTGTTTTACCCAGCATAAATACAGTATATACTTTTTAATGGTATGTATAATATGTCACCTTCCTAAATATTTCCTCTGATGGTTTTGGTTTCGGTAACCAAACATTACGTGTACATTACTGTGAAGGTGAAAAATTCAATGGTCATTATCCTCATAGATCATAGACCCAAGTTAGAACGTAAACCTTTTTTGGTGTTTCAGCTGAAACTGTGCACTACTAATTTCTGAATAGTATTTTTCAACACCTTTGAGCTCTCTGTATACATTAAAAGCAACCAGGCATGTAGAAGGGAGAACATTTTCAGCTCACACATACATTGAACTTTAATTCATATCAGTGCACAAATGCAGACTACTGTACAGTAATTCACTAAAAGCATTTTGTGAATCAATTAGCAGCACAGTGCTGGTGTGATTCTATTGCTGGGTTAACTAGACAGTGGTGATTATTAAACATTTGCAATAAGCACACTACGACATTGTTGAGCAGTACCACTCAGCAGGGTGCACGGATGTTGACTTTGTGGGGTGGAAATGTGGAAGTGATTGAGACACATGGTCGATCCCAGTCAAACCAGTTGTACAGTGTGCAGGGCCTCAACCCATGCTGTGGATTATCTTAAGTTCAGTGGCCACAGTAATTGGCGTTTGACTTCATGTCACCCTGATGTCCTTGTACACTGTACGTCCTGGCCGGCCTTGTGTGGGTGATGCTGGTTTGACTTGTTTATCAGAGAATTGGTTTTGTTACCATTACTGAATTAATTTGGATGACAAATAATCATATGAAGAGTGGATAAATGCAAGTTTTATGCCCACCATCCATCTAGTATATCATGTACGTCTGGGTAGAAGGTCTGTAAACCATCTCAAAATGAAAAAAAAAAAAAAAAAATCCCCCAAAAATTCCTCGGTTTTTTTCTGCTATTAGACATTAGCATGTACAAGTGTCAGAAAGACATGTAATTAGATTTACAGTCAAAACCAACGCCACACTGACAACTGTGGTGGATGGGAGGAAAGCAAACATGTAGGAAATATTTCATTAAAAAAAGGCTGCTCAATGTGATCTTCATAAAATAAAATGGCACAGAAAGAAAGTAAAAGTGCACAAAGATATATTTATAGAATACAAGTAATTAGTTAAGGTATAAAATGATTAACATAAAACAGAAAGAGTGCAGAATATATAAAGAAAGATATCTGGAGTAAAAAATAGAAATAAAAAGTTTAGAGCTCCCTTGGTTGTGTGCTAAGTTGTATAGATGGCCGTTTGTGGAGTTGTGTGAAATTGCGGTCAGTGTGCTAGTGTAACACTAAGCCAAGATGAACAGTCGGTGGGACACAGCTGACGTGTGGGTTTCTAACACTATAAAAGTGCCTCTTCATTAGGCTAATCGGGGGTCTCCCGAGCCTGCAAGGCAAACCAATTAATTGCCATCATAACAATTTTAACACCACATTCCCCGAGGCAAATTTAGCTTCTTTTGGGGGGGATCAGTGATTTACACACTGCAGCCGCAAATACCACTTGCCAAGCTGCTTGTTTCACCAAAACAAAACCAATATAAAAGTGTATAGCATACAGTGTATATAGCTGGGAAAGTGTATATTTTATTATGCTTTCATTAGAAAATCTACACCCAGCATTCTCAAGATTACACAAACTTGTTGAGGGAACGATACCGAAAATATCTTGCCTACATGCTCATTTAACATGTTCAAGGTCAGATACAAAAGCTATAAAATGTTTTGAATTTGTTCTGATTTTCTGACGACCCTGCAATCTGACCATTTTTTTTTTGTTTGTTTGTTTTACTAAAAGTAAGAACTATACTCAGATGTACAGTATATGCCTGCAATACTGTTGGATGTTACTATGGCCTATGACAGTATAAAGAGCATGATAGCTGGATAAAGCTGTGATATCCAACCATTCGAAACTGTCATCAGTAACTGACCAACCAATACAAATAATGTTAAGACATGTCTGAGTAGGAGTTATTATTTGTTTTGTGAAATACATCTAGTAAATTTAATCTATGTTATGGATAGGCATATGAAACATTTGAAATTGCCGAAATGTCCTCCACATTGAGTCCAATGCAAAACCAAACCATTGTCTCAGCACCTGGGCCGGCTCTCCAGATTTAATACTGACCATCGCATCACCTGGCCCCTGCAACTAGCAAAGTAACAAGAACTTTGGATCGAAGTGTGTGTGTGTGTGTGTGTGTGTGTGTGTGTGTGTGTGTGTGTGTGTGTGTGTTGGAAAGAGGAAGGGAATGGGGGTGAGCTGGTGTTAGCGTGGAGGGTGCAGTGAACATGCTGACCGGCGCTTTCCCGACTGTCAGAACCAATCAGTGTCTAGGAAGTTAATGGAGAACACAAAACCTATTTAAAAGCTACATTTACCACTTGGCTGATTCCATTACATTGTGTAATTTCCAGGTGTCACATACCCCATCCTCACGTCTGTCTTAATGCTCTCCCAAGCAGCCTCTGATTAGTCAGACTCTACTGCCTCCCCCAAATCCTCCTTGTCTCTTCCTCCTCCTCTTCCTCCCCCTCCGTCTCAGCCCCACCTCCTCCTCTTCCTCCTCCTCGATACCCTCCTTTCTCCCCCAGTGGCCAGAAGATGCTGAGAAACCGAGAAACACCCCCACCCTCCCCACACTTCTATATATTTTTTTCCTATGCTGCCTTGCTGGTGCTTGGCAGATGCTCAACATGTTAGCCACGGCTAATAGTCCGATGGCAAAAAGGGCAGAGTCTGTGCAAAGGCTCAGCTGAAAGGAATGGGTTGTGTATTAAGAGTGTAATTTGCAAAAGGATCAAAATGCATACTTATTGTGTGGGAGAGAGTTAGACTCTGCCCATAGGCTGAGATTTGATTGCATCCCAAATTGAGCTTCTTCGTTTTTTTTTCGGTATAAATTTCTATCTCAAATATTTATCTTTGCTTGTCCAGATATTGTCGTGTTTTTATGTATGGCACTTTTAAAAATAACGACAATTTGATGTATTTCAATATATATTCCGTATTGCTAAATATAAGCTAAATTATGTTAGTGCATTGTTCTCAGTTATTTGGCTGTGCCATTTTGTTGTTATTTGCATGTTTGTTAGCCACAAAAATTGAGGAAATCTCCATTTATTTTCCCTTGTACAAAGACAACAATATTTATTGGATTTTCTGACCACAGAAACTTCAGAAAGAGTGTGTGTAAGGGACAGAGAGAGACAGAGAGAGAGAGAGAGAGAGAGAGAGAGAGAGAGAGAGAGAGAGAGAGAGAGAGACCAATACAATTCCCTTTCCACCCAAATGACTCAACATTCGGAAGTGTGTGATGGAGGGAAAACATCATTAAACATGCATGCTCCCAGTCACCCCTGGGAGTCATGGCAACCCCGAGGCTGACCCATGGGAGCCTTGACTGGACAGAACCCGGAGTGGGTCAGAGCCTTGGGCAGCTGACTAATAACCCCATTGATTTGGTATTGAACCGACCTGACCCAGGGCTAGGGCACCCAGTGTTGAGCAACTGAGTACCAACCGAAATGACTAAACTAATTAATTTGCCATAAACACACACAGTCATTGGGTGCATAAACGATTCATTTCCACTGGGAATGGGATTGATTTCTTTTTATTTCATTTCGTTTCTTCTCTTTCTCTAAAATGTTGACTCCTAACAGGGCAGATCAACCAAGGGCATCTAATAAAAACTCCAGGGTGTCAATATGAAATGCTAGCACTAATTAATATTTAAAATGTCATTGAACATGTAAATATTTGCACTGGTGTGTGAGAAAAGTACAAATATATAAAGTGTCCATGTCTGGTGAAGCCTGATGCTGTCATCTGTGAGAAACTGCACACCCACCCAGGATAAATTACTTGCTTGTAGAAATACAATGAAACACCTTCCACTAAGTTAGCATTTATTGCTAAAATTCATTTATTGTGGCTCATTTTCACTTTTCAAGTTAAACACAGAACTCTCTCTCTCTCTCTCTCTCTCTCTCTCTCTCTCTCTCTCTCTCTCTCTCTCTCTCTCACTCACACACACACACACACACACACACACACACACACACACACACACACACACACACACACACAGAGGAAGTCTTGCTGGCCTGGCCCCCACACCTCTTCACTTATAAACCTGGGGCTTTGCGTTTCATGTCAGTCTTTTATCCTCATTTTCTTGGTGCACAGTCGGAGGGAGGTGGCACATTTACGCTTCCCTGCAGGGGGTTGATTCACAGCGAGCGCTCAAATTACCTCCTTAACAAAGCTAGGACTCCCGGACAGTCAAGAAAGGCTAATAAAAATCTGAACGGCTTTAAAAGGTGATGGGCGGTGATGGCGGTGATGAAAATGACACTGAGGCTTTGAGTTTCTTTTTAAACTACTTGTTGTTGATCTACTCCCACTCAAAGTGACATGAGGTTTGACCTGTATCGTCCCCCAGTGCAGGCCAGGCAGAAGAGCTCAGAGGCATCAAAGTGTATTAAACCGACCCAAAGGGGCACTAACGATTGGCTCTCCATCGATGCACAGCTCGTTTGGAAATGTCCTAAGTCCTTAATCACAGGTTGACTGACAATCAATTGGTGTATATGTTAAAAGCAATTAAAACAGTCTGTTTGAAATGCATCCATGGTCAAAGAGCCAAGAGCTTTAGGCTAAACTTACAGGCTATACGCAGATTCTAACAACACTGGAAAGCAAGTCAGTCTTATATTGAGTCTGGTGTTAATGTCATATTCTAACTCTATTCTAAACACAAAAGGAAATGCACTAGGCAGTCTTACTGTTATGTTGTGATTTCAGAGTGACTAAAGAGGATGGGTATATTTCCTAAAAGTGTTGCTGAGCAACCACCCCTGTCGTAATAGCAAAGAGAAACTGCTCAAAATCAAGCATCAAGCTGAAGCCGTTTGCCAGCGCTTTCAGGAAACACGCCCATGGTGGACAGAATCAGTCTCCCTCCCCAAACAGCAGTGCTCCCGTGGGGGTTTAATGGTCATTGCTGAAAGATTGTTTTGGTCCCCAGTGCGCTAGCTGCACTTGTCTGCTCAATCCTTGGGGGCGTTTGCAATTCATCAACATCTGTGGTTTGCCCCCCCTCAGCGGCAGACTGGGCCGGTCCACTGCTTCGCCATCAAGCCAGCCAGCACTTTTGGCTCTTGCCCCCAATACACACCCCCCTCCCCACACACACACACACACACACACACACACACACACACACACACACACACACACACACACACACTTCCTCTCCACCCAACCTCTTTGACGAAGGCCTGCTCTGGACAACAGCCCAAATGCTTGCACTACTCTGACATAGAATAATAAATGGCCGTAGCACCGAGATTCCCCCCCCAGCGCACAGTTTAGCTCGGGGTGTAGGAAGGCCTCCTGGGCTGCCAGCTTCCCCTCTGTCTATCTGTGAGCCAGAGCAATTACAGCTTTCTTCTTCAATGACAGATCCGCAGTGAGAGCACTTTAAGTCCTGCCCAGTGTGCTAACATGAATATGCATGTGCACATGTGGATGTATGCATTTCGGCATTGTTAGAATAACTTGGCATGTCCTCCTGGGCTACATAATTGAATTGGCTAGACTTTAAATAGAAACGCCACTGAAGCTGGAACCACTTGCCTTGCCTCCAGATAGTAAATACTGTGCAGTGTGGAGCTGACATTTTTTTTCTTTCTTTCTTTTTTTTCACTCTGTTTGCTTTACTGTAGATGCATGTGGATATATTTAAAATGGAGAAGCCTGTAGGACTTGAGGGCATGCGGGGTAGTGGGGTAGGGGGTGGGGGGTTAAGCAGGAAAGCAGCTAAACGCAACAAGAGCTCCACAGGAATCCTAACATTTACATAAGCAGAGGTTGTTGGAAGCTTGTTTAAATGACCTGAATTGAATAATTCAGGATATGTAGCATAAATTTTGGATGTTCCGAGGTTTAGTGCAGAGTGCAGTAATTACGCCTGTACTAAATTGGTCCCTTGTAGCTTAGCGTTGTTGTCAAAGGGCACTGGGAAAAAAAGAGAGAAAAGAGTAAGACAGAGAGTGCGAGGAGATTATCAACTGTATTAAACTGGTCTGACACGACAAACACACATCAAGATACTGGGTCTGAGGAAGCTCCATTTGCGGGGATGGGGGGGATGGGGGAGAGGGGTAAAATGGGATAAACAGTTGCTTTTCAAATCCATCTGCAACTTTGTTGTTGTGTAAAGCCCTCTAATTTTGCTCTTCACAAAGTGATTTGCCTTGCCAGTTTTTGGTTTCTATCTCGCAAGCCCACAGAGAGTTGCTAGACTATGCCTGGCTGCAAATCATATTTACTGCCACTAGGGGCATTTAGATTTTTAGGTTAGTACTAAAACCAACCTGGTTGCCTAAAACTCATCTCACTGAAACCATACAAAGGAGTCAGCATGTCATTATGTTTACAGTAATTAATATACAGTATTTGGATTGGATTTATCCCAAGTTATAATGTATGATGAACCAGAGAAGTACAGTAAGCTCAAAATCTTAAGGCAAATGATCACATGAGGTCTGCTGGCATTAAATATGCCATTCATGATTCAACTATCTATGTCAGATATTGATTACACTCAAGAGCTCAAGGATTCTGTGCTTACATTTCCTGATAAGTTGAAGGAAATGAAGTAAGTCTATATGGAGGAAGACTGTTGAGACTGCTGTGAGTCAATCCCAAGCAAAAGAAATGTGAGGGGGTCTGTATGTATACAGCAGGTGCACATTAGTCCCACCTTGGCTCTCTGTCTTTCAGCGCAGTTAGGCTGATTCAATGACCTTACATGTCCAGAGCGATTATACAGGGCTGATGACGTCTGCTCAAATATGCTCTGTTCATTCAAAGCATAATGATACCCTCCAGGTAGAAATTATGCTCACTGGAAATATTTCTAATGACAAGGGGACCAGGTGGCCCTCTTGGCATCAGTGAGTTGAGCTGGCCTCTACAGTGTTACAGTGCAACGCCATCCAACCTCATTCTGCTTCCATTAACCACCATCCAATCATTCATTCATTCATCCATCCATCCATCTATACATCCATCCATCCATTCATTCATTCATTCATTCATTCATTCATTCATCGCTTCCACTGCATGGATGGTTCTTGATTTTCTTCTCCAAAGAAGAAGCTCCTGAATCTCTGTTATCTAACCCCGCCACCACCTTATCTCCCATCCAAAAAGCTAAACACTGAACACCCATCACAATTTGTGCCTATTCACGTTACGACAGTATCAGCCATGCCTATGCCAGCCCCCTCTCTGCTTCTCTTTCAAGCTCCTGCCAGCTAGCTCAAGCAACTGACACACACTGCACACTTTGCTTTCTTTTCTCCCAACACGCCGCTGTCACTGCTCAGTTCCTGCCCTGCACACTGCCTCCAAACCTCCACCACACGCAACAACATGAATATTTTTAACTCACAGAGAGGTGCAGACGACAGAAGCGCTTTTTCATATTTACTCCGCCAAAGACATTGCCAGAAAATTGGTGAGGGTTTGTATAGGGCAGATTTGTTTAAAACATTGCAGGTTACCTTGGTTTAAATGAAATATGTTAAATTAAAAGTAAATCCCAGAATTTAAATTAAAGGAAAACAGTGATCTGAGCCAGGGTTATACTCCCTCTGCTCAATATTGTACTTCGCTACATGACCCTGTTGGAAGGAAGGAGATCAAAAGAAATGTACCAAATAGCTCATTGTACACTAACTAAATGGCATCACAAGGTTGCTTTAACTTCAGACATCTGGAAGAATGGAAGACATCTGGAAGAAACAGTATAAGTTTATTCTTTGCAAACTATGGGTGGAAGTTTTTATAATCCATTTATTTTTTATGTTTTCCATGTTTCTGAAATAATTTATATCCTCATTTTTTTTTATTTATTTATTTTTTTTGGTAGCTCCCAGCTATTATGGTTGTGAATTACACAGGCTCTTTTTCCTCTTTTGCTCTTTTTTTTATTTTGCACATCTCTTTTGCAGCACAGAGAAAATCACTGTCATCTCTCTGCATCTTAAAATCACTTGGGTTACAACCAAAAACCTTCCTGTGTATTCTCTCTCTCTCTCTCTCTCTCTCTCTCTCTCTCTCTCTCTCTCTCTCTCTCTCTCTCTCTCTCTCTCCCTCTCTCTCTTTCTCTCTCTCTCTTTCCCTCAGGCCCTCCTTCAAAATGACATACAGGCCCTGATTGCGGGACCAGTCTCATCCACTCATCAGCCACTTTCCAGTGCATGCAATCACTGCTGATCCATACCTGCCTTCTCTTTGACCGTTGCCATGCCGACAGCGCCAGGGTGATCAGGCACCCATTCATGGAGTGATACTTCCGTGGCTTTTTGCGCTATATGGGCTAATGGAACATCCAAGCCATACTGTATGAGTGTATGTGTGTCAGGGGTGGGGTGCATTTTCATGCCATATGGAGCAAAAACTTCATTTTTATCATTATTATTTTTTCTCCCCCATTGCATTCTCTCTGCTTTTGTTTTTGTTTTGTTTTTTCAAATTCATTGAGATTATTTTTGCCCTCTGGTCATACTGTATGGATGGCAGCACAGGTGAAAGGGTCATTGACACTTTAAAGATCTACTACACAGTGACCTGACCTGGCCAGCTCACATCACATCACTCTATGTATATGTAGGCCATGCAAGTGGTCTGGGAATAGTCCTAGCAAGTGGTACAATCTTCTTGAATAACTTGTTCATAACTCATGTATAATGTCAACGTAATTCCACTTTGAACTCCAAAGCCCTTAGCCTTTAGCCTCTGTTAGCCTTTTTTTAAAATCTACGGACCATTGAAATAATGAAATTGATTACTATCTGTCAATGACATTGAAAGAAAACTGGTTGGTAAAGATCTGTGATTGGAGATATTGGGGTTGGTGAGTTATGTGCCTAATTGTCAGAGAAGCTAGTTAGATCGAGGATGAATAAGTCCCCTCCCACTGACACATGCCTTGGAGCAAGAGAAAAGTGTTTCTCTGGAGAACGAAGATTTTTCAAAGATGAGTGTCACCCCACCCTTGAAAGAAAAAGAAAAAGAAAAAGAAAAAGAAAAAAACAGTGTCAGCTAAATCTCATCCATCACCTCCTTGTCTGAGAGTTAGGGGAATTATGTAAGGCAGACCTCATAATTTTTGCATTCAGTTTAATGTTCCACTGACAGAAATAAGTCATTCTCTGAAATGGCTAAATAAATCCAAATTCACCTTATACTTTCTCAATTTTATTTCTTTTTTGTTCTTCACAACCTATTTTCCTTTTTAGACACTCGGGTCAGTACATGGAGGCTACTATGACTACCATTGGCCAACATTTGTCCAGTGTTGTCACATGAATGCAAGAGGCCAACGCTATATGGTCGAAGTCAAGTCAATTGTGCCATCAGAAGTACATATACAGCCCTGTATGGATGTCCTTGTATCTTAGAGTTTATGTGACAATTTTAAAGACCCTAAACCTTGAAGATAATCGACAAAAGGTACTGAAATTTAATCGTTTTAGTCCATTTGTGTTAATTCTGCTTTATATTTTTGATGGCAGATGAGAGTGTGAGAAAATATTGGTAGGTCAGAGGAATTTGGTAATTGGATTTTTTGATGCTACTTTGGAATGTAGGTTTAGGGTTTCATAAACAAGGAAGTAATGAACACTCAATGATGGACCTTTAATTAACATTTACTCAATACATGTATTATGTATTCATGCATGTATGTCTATATATTTATTTAAATCAATCCACCAATCAAATCACACACACACACACACACACACACACACACACACACACACACACACACACACACACACACATCCTAAGGCTGGAAAAAATATAACAAAGAGAATGGGAGAATTACTGTAAAACATGAAAAGAGGAATGATGAGAGATGATAAGAAAAGCAGTTGATTGAGAAAGAGAAGGGTAACAATAAGAGAGAGAAAGGGAATTGTAGATAGTAATGACAAACAGGGACAGTTAGTAAAGGCAGAGATGGTGAGAGAGAGGGAAATATTTGCAGGAAAAATAAGAAAGAGTCAGAGGTATAAAGAGACAAGATGAGACAGAGTGATGGAAACTAAAAAGAAAAAGGACATGAAAACAGGAAGAGAGAGAGAGAGAGAGAGAGAGAGAGAGAGAGAGAGAGAGAGAGAGAGCAAGACAGATGAATCGCTTGCAATACTGGAGGCACAGACATAAAGGGAGAGAGAGAGACAGAATGAGATAAAGGGAGTTAAAAGAGTGGAGAGGGGAAGGAGAAAGAGTTTAAAGTGGAGGAAGTGAAGGCAGAGAGAGAGGGAGAGAAAAGGAGAAGAGAGGAGAGAAGAGAAGAGGCTTGCCAGGAGGTGCCCATGTGACAGCAGGCCCAGCAGGCTTATCACCAGCCCTCAGTCTGAAGCACTGCCATTACGACTGTCACCCTGGGCGCTGAACCATCCCTCTAGCCCCAGGCAAGCAGCTGTGCCCGCCGCCACTATGACCCCCAGCGGGCTGCGTTGCGCACCCAACTCACCCCCCCACCCCCCCATCCCACCCCGACTTCAACCAGCTCCAACCGGCCTCAGATATGACACATTCATTACCTGCACAAATTGCACTGTCACAAAAATCCATAGCATGTGCAAGTGGCCTTTGTCCATGGGAAACTGAGCATGTTTGTTATCGAGTATCGAGCCTCAGGTTCACGCTGCTCTTGAGTGCTGACCATTAGAAATAGCTGCTTTCGATTTTGCTTGTTCAAAGGATGAAGGTTCTTTTTTCAAAACAGCAGACGAGGAGCTAAGCCTGTGTTAAAGAGGACATATGTCTAAACCAAAACTTATACAGTCCTTTATTATGAAATGACATGCGTTCCTGATTTGACCGCCATGAAAAATTAAATAATTTGTTGCCATGGAAATGAGATTCTTTGAGGTCACCACAGATGTTATCAATAAATCTCACTCTTAGCACAGTAAGAGAAATTTAAACACGTATCTTACCAAAGTTGTTTCATATTCTAAGTGTTCATATTCTTCATATTAAGTTTTAATTGTAATCAGTTGTGCCTTAAGGTTTCTAGGGCATTAAAGTGTATCAACCAACGTCCAAGTAGCCTATCAGTATATTATCAGTGTATCAAGAAATATCCAAGTGAAAAAGTGAACACATAATTAGTGAGTCAAAGTGACATATAAGTGACCTGTTTGCTTTTTGAGGAAATTGAAGAAACAAAGCAAATGAATTTGCTTTATTTTTTTATTTATTTTTTTTTTTTTACTTTATATAAAATAAACCACCATTTTGGCAGCTTCCATGGAAGTATTTTGAGACCAACACCACATTTGAGAATTAAAATATGATCTACATTTCTTATGTAGGCACATGTAAGTGGAAACATGACAGACATTTCCTCCTAGGGTTAAGGGCCCCTCCTTATCTTGTCGCCTGTCAGACCATCACAGTTAAACTCAGGGAATCTGAGTGCCGATGAACTTCACCTTCTGTTCATGCAGAGATTCCATGTTTGCCTGCAAGTAACCCCCACCCCACCCACCCACACACACACACACACACACACACACACACACACACACACACACACACACACACACACACACACACACCACGCCCCTGGCTACTACTGCTGCCTTAGCCGTAGAGCCTGGACACAAATTTGCAGGGACACCAGACACAACAGTGAATCAGAGAGCTGGGCAGGCCCAGGGAGCGCTGCTCTTTGCGACGGAGGTAATCCAGGATGACAGGGCCCTGCCTTAGCGGCGGGCCCACGGGCAGGTGGTCACATGGGGGGAGGGGGGCTCAACGTCCCCCACCCGACCCCCCACCCTACCCCCCATTCCATCCGCACTCCCTCAGCTCTCATCTGCTGTCACTGCATAACCTGACACTGCTGACTGTCACTGTCCCTCTCTTTCTCTCTAGTCACCATGCTGTCTTTCCTCTCTCTCTCTCTCTCTCTCTCTCTCTCTCTCTCTCTCTCTCTCTTTCTCTCTACTTGCTCTCTTTCTTATCACTTTGTGCGATCCATCATGTTCTTCACACTCTCTCCATTCTGATCTTTCCTACTCTAAGAGTCTGCCTCAGTCATGTTATCTTTCTGTTTCCCATCTTTCATCCCTCCATCCATACTCTTTATATCCTGTCTTTCCTTTTCCATTATACTTGTTTTCATCTTCCTTTTTTCTCTGAATTGCTCTTTTTTATCTGACATATCCTTCCATGCTTTGTTTTCTTTTGATTCTCTCTCTCTCTCTCTCTCTCTCTCTCTCTCTCTCTCTCTCTCTCTCTCTCTCTCTCTCTCTCTCTCTCTCTCTCTCTCTTTTGTTGGTTTCGGCACCCCTAGTCCCTTAGTACCCTTTTTTTCAGGTGACCTACCAATCCTCCACCTACATGACCCCCTGCACCCCTAAACCCCCTTCGGTAGCACCCAAACGACTTGCAGTCACCCCCCTCCCAGCACTGCAACTGTCCAAATGGAGCATCGTGCTACGTTGTGCCAATGGGATTTGACATTATCAGGGCCGCAGTCCAGAGGAGGGGCCGTTTGTACGTAAACAGTCTGTGACAGCAGTGCTGAGTAACAGCACACATCTGCAAAGGAGCAAAAGAGAAGAGGGAGAGAAAAAAAAGAAGAAAACAAAAAGGGGAAAAAACGAGGGAAGCTATTTTTAACTTTGGCTGTCCACAAGTAAAGGTGACAAGCTTGGGCCAGCAAGATGTCTGCCTAACAGAAGGCTGAAAGAAGAGGAAGCCTCTCAGTTTCTCTGTGCCCAAACTCCCCATGCCTCCAAAGTTTGAGTCTAAGCCTTTCACTACTCCCCCTTCTCTCTGTCCTGCCAGGTTTTGCAACCACCTTAATAATAGTTCTAGCCAGCCGACAGCATTCCGCTGTCGTAAACCAGTGCTAAAAGGTTAATGAAAGGTGGACTACCCAGACGGGGCCTTGCGGAAGATGCAATTTGGCGGATAATGCCAAGGAGGTTTTTTAAAAGGGACATTGTCCCGTCCGGAAGGAGAACAATGAGTGCAATCTTTCACATGGATGTCGGGGCAGCACGGTTCCGAAGGCTGGCAGTGGGCCAGGCGAAATGCTGACATGGGGAGAAGCAGGAATTAATGGCAAATGAACGCAAGCGAGCGAACGAGCGAGTGAGCGAGTGAGTGAACGAACACACCACTTCTTGGGCTCCCTGGGCACAGCCCCTGGTGTAGACTGCTGATCCTTCCAGCCCTTAGCTCCCAGGCAGGCTTGAGGCGTTTTGCTGCACATGCTGCTTTACTGCCTTCACTTCGGCCTGCATGGCCCCTCAAAGATCTTTCCTAGTGTTTGGTGGTGGTTTGTATTGCTTGTTTGTTTGCTTTGTTTTGTTCTCTCAATCTGTGTAAACGCAGGTAAATAGTGCCATAAACCTCCTTGGATCGATGTGTGTAAAGTGTGTAACGGCACAAGAAAAAACTAATCTCAGTAGCAGTAGTAGTACTAGTACAGACTAGTATCAGTAGTAGTAGTAGTTAGTAGTAATGCTAGTACAGTATTATTGAGTGAGAGGCACAGCTCCAATAGCCAGTAGCACAGCATTCAAAGACAAAATATGAAGCAATACCAAGACTTCACAAATATGAAGTTGGAAGGAAGTATCAGAAAGACATGACACCAATGCCCATTATGCTGTGTTCTTGAGCACAAAATAAAAAAAAAAGCTTATACTCGAGGGTAATAGGCCAATGCAAAGACGGGAATGGATTAGGAAATTGCCTTGTTTTCATCTCGTTGCAGTTCATTATTTCAAAGAGAATACGGCATTAGAGCAGTCTTTCTACTATAAACACATTTTGATTAATTTTTCTTGGTAAACAACACGTAGGAACTCTATTCTCAGTAAAAACTCAAAGATTTTCTTTTCATAAGCAATGGAACAAAGCTGTGCAGTGAGATATTACTGCATTTCACTGAAAAACAGTCTTTCTTTCCGTGAAAGATATTCTGAAACAAAAAAAAAATTGACATTTAAAAGTGATTAGACAAAGCTGTTTATTAGTCAAGTTTGATTGTTCAAGGTGTTGATACTTCTCAGAGCAAATGCCTTCTGGGACTGTTCATTAGGGATAAACAGTGAACCAGTTCACTGGATACACAGTATGCATCATTGTATGCATATGTACACAAACATGGAGACTCACCTAATATATTCTAATGTGTCATTCATGTGTGATTCATAAAAACCTAACTAGACACATTGATTCCATCCAGAGAGATATTATGAAAAGAAAACAATGTAACTGAGAGGAAGGGCAAGCGATATTTCTGAGGCCAGATCAGAGGCCAGTGATTAGTTTGACATCCTTTCCTCCTTTTTTATAAGACCCAACTGAGGCAGCCCATTTACAGTCCAGACTCTCAATCTGAGTACTAGGGCACTCTGGTTCTCACTCATTATGCTGTAGTGTTGCCCTTTGCATGGGTTCTAAGGCCTCTCTGCTTTAGACCCTTTATAGTGCACTGTCTAAGGTCCTAAGTGTCACTCTGCAATCCAAACAGAACTGGCATTCACCTGAGCTCAAAGGCTTCAATCAATGTTAGTGCTGTTTTTTCTTCTCATGGTCATTCTACATGCCTTAAAGAACTGGCTTTCACTTGAGTTCTAAAGCATACATTAGCCGTGCTACATTGCTAGCTTTTATCGCGGTTCTAAGGCCGACCTCTCTGCCATAGACCTGTTACCGTACTTGCCTCCAGAAGTGCTGCCTCTCCTCCTCATCCGCTGCCTTTGCCATGCAGCAGGAGCTGCTGCTGATTTACATTCTCTTGTGTGGTCTGAAGAGGGAATATATTAAAATGTAATTCTGAGCGCTTTAGCAAGAGAGAGCTCGTTCCACATCCAAAAGGACCATTACAAGATCTGACAGGTAAGAGGCAGACGCATGGAATAATTCCTTGATAAATTAATAGCAATGAGCTCTGTACATGCACTCCGAAGCCTAGGGCAATTCAAACATACCCCAGCTAAATTCGTTTAATGGCATATATTAGCATTTAATGTCGAGGAGGATTGGCCGGGAGAAAGTACCTGCAGTGCACGAGGGCCGCTTATCCAGGCGTATCATGAAGATGTAATACCGAATCTCCCTGGGAATGATTACAAACATGCAGCTCCTTTATTTCTGTAATCATGAGGAGAGCAAGAGGGAGGCCCTATGGCTGTCTTTTGGTTGGAGGACCATGAAAACAGTCTTGTAGGCAATTATGTATAATGGAAGAAAACAAGCCGATCCAATCAAAATGTGTCACTCTCATCAAACCAGTCAAAGTCAGACAGGGAGATTTCTCAGTTTTCTTGATTTATCGACTCCTTTGGGTGTACATCAACCCATACTGACTTTCTGGTAACTTTCATCATGAGCCCTGTATCTATGAAACATTACAGACATATTTACATATTTTGAAATCTGTGTTCAAGAGGTCTAGGATTTTTTTTAGCTGGCCTCTAGCTGCCCTCACTTTTGTAAAACAAAACAAATGTTTATGAAATTAACTTAGGTACAGTATTTTCTGAAAAAGGTTTTAGTGTGATGATAACTTGGTCACCATGTGTGCTGTATATGCCAATATATAGGGTGTAAGTGTGTATGGTGCTGTATTATCTCACTCTGTGTCACCATGTGTGCTGTATATGCCGATATAGGGTGTAAGTGTGTATGTGTGCTGTATATGCCAATATATAGGGTGTAAGTGTATATGGTGCTGTATTATCTCACTCTGATGAAGTGGAAGTCTAAAGATGAAGAGATTCATAGATGGATCTTGAGCTTCATTTAGAAATACACAAAATGAAAATACCAATATAATTGCTATGAAATCACGCATGGTCATTTTGATTGCACCAACAGCCTCACTTGCTGGTCCCTCCAAGTACAGTATCCATTGCCTTAGCTCACAGAGTCAATATGGACAGGCTGATAACACTTTATTTGAAGGTGTCTGAACAAAGACATACAGAGTGACATGCATATAGGCCAGTATTCTCCAGGTGCTTAAGTCCAAAAAAAGCACTTAGCTCCATGCATTTCAGCCTGCACTACAGTAAGCACCAGGGAGAATACTGCCCAATAGTAAAAATGGTAAAGGAGGTGTCTGTGGCTTTGTCTACCTTGCTTGCTCTTAGTCTCCACCTCTCTTCCTGTGTACAAAGGGGAGATCCTTTGTAGGTCGGAGTCACTCAGTGTGTAACTCCAAGTAAGTTGGTCCAAGATGAGCAGAAAGGGACACTAAATGATGTTACAAAACTGTATTGAAAATAAATGCTGAAATAATAAATCAGAAACAAAAAAAAACAAGAACATTAATGACACCTTTTCAATGTTGACACTGTGGGCTATTAACAACAAAAATGAAGGTGTCTTTGATGAAGGTGACAAAGGTGTAGAACAATCTGTAAAGTCTCCATCCACGTAAAGCTTCTTATTCACATTTCATTCAAATTCTACCATTCTATAAGTGCTTAAAGGAAAAATACGGAGTGAATCAACACATAGCCCTACTGTTTTATAGTGGCAAACGCTACTGATAGCCACCTCAATCACTGGATTTCATGCAACGCAGACGGAGATAGCAAAACGGCAGCTAACGGTAACAGAATGGGGCATTTCAAAATGAAAGCAAATCGATAGGTTTAGTTTTTGACATGCCTCATTCAGTGTTAGCTGCCGTTTTGCAAACTTGGTCTACATTGCATGAAATTCTATCATTGAGGTGGCTTTCAGTAGCACTTAGCAGTATAATACAGCAGTGCTACGTGTTGATTCACTCCGGATTATACCTTTAACATTACCAGTCTCATCTCAAAATCAATCATGAATTCTGAGTCTTTGAAACACTGTCTGAATGTCTTTTTCAGAGATTTTTTTCAATGTTTTTTTTTTGGAGTGTCTTTATACTACTACTGCCTCAGTATAATGGACAAAAAAAAAAAAAAAAAATGTGAGGGCAAAGTGGATGGATTTTGTCCAAAGCAGGCCAGCAGGTAATTTGAGCCTAGTAATGTTATGCCTCCCACAGCTGTCCTACAGGTATGTTGAGGGTTGGAAACCACCTCCGCAAACACCCATGTTGAGACATGGTGCTGTACCTTTCAAAAGAGGGGATACAGAAAAATCATAACGGAATTATTGCTATTTTGTATAGAAGAGTGAGATACTGTAGAAGATATACAGAATGTTCATGATTTTTTTTTTTTTTTTTTTTGCTTTATTCAATGATAATTATTTAATTTACCCATGTTTAACTTCTTGCCATAATTAATTGCTATCTCTTGTTCCAATTCTTGCGCACATCCTTGGGGTATGTTCCCACTAAAACAATTTCTAGGTTATGTTATACACAAGAACAGCTCAGCAGTTTCTACTAATGAGAACAAGCGAGGCTCACAGCCTCCAGCTTGTTTGCTTGGCTGATATTAACTGTTTATATGCTTATTTGCTAGGTCTGAGAAAGGCACTGATCTAAAATACAATGTGACAATGATAATTCATAAACATATTAGTGTGATAGCTCTGTCACACCTCATCCACTGAATCTCAATTAGACATGAATAGGACACAGAAGTTGTCTTAATATTCCACATTGGATGCTGCTTAATGATCTCAAGTGTTAATTTTACAATCTAGCAATCTGTAGTAATCATTGGGCTAATCTGGACTTTTAATTTTGGTACACCCGGATCTGGATCTAGAGGAAGTTATGAGTTGATGGCATGATACTCTGCTCTCAACAGTGTATTGTGCAATAAATTCAGAGTGAAATACATTCAGAGTGAAATATATTTTGAATTTGATATGTTGTAGATTTTTTTTTTTTGCGCTGAAGTTGCAACTTTAGCTGGGAGGCTACACGTCTTGTTATTTGAACATGATAACGTACTGTAGCTTTCCATATACCATTCCTCCAATGGTTCGGCATTGGGATTTCAATCCCACTTGAAAGCAGTAAATGTAAAGGAACATATTGTGGTGATAATGTTGTTGTGAAAAATAAAATGTAATACTTGTTGGTAATGTATTGCTATTGGAGAGACTTCTGCTAGCTAACTCCAAAACTGACAAAACATTCACAATAGGCTAAGATTTTAAATAAAGTAGCGTAACTTTGCCTCTCTGAATTCTGACACTCCCAAGTTGAATTTCCCACTCCCAAGTTGGATTCAGACTGCAGATGAAGACATGGCCACCATCAGGCCTCCTCACAGCCTTAGTGTGGTCTGCTTCATCAGTGAGGCATCTTGATGTGTAATTTGGACACAATCATCCATATGATAGCTAAACAGGTGTAGAACAAGTGTAGAGATGGAGCGTGTTCGAAGAATAGTTCACACTAGGCCACAGTATGAGACCTTCTTCCTCTCATCACACAAACACACACACACACACACACACACCAACATGTGGTATAGTTCCTGGGAGAGGAATTGATCTGACTGTTAGTGTGTTGCTGGGAAATCATCGAGTTTGAATTGATTAGCTTTCAGGCTTATTGGATTCAGAAACGTTCCTGGGGTGAAATGTGTCTTTGAATTCCAATGCATAACCTTCCCCTGGGTGCCTAGCAACATCATTATATACGAGCATATCACACACCAACCAATGCTGGTCTGAATGGGAGCCAGGATGCCAGGCGTACATCCCAAACACAGCCGCTGAAACAATATGTTTTTCGACTTCAATCAGCACAGCAAATGAGGTATTACAGAAATATTGATTTCAATTGTCTTTCTGTCTCTAAATACCACTGATCCAACCTAGCTCTGCAATTTACGGTCCCTCCCTTAGAGGCGCAGGGTCTCACCATATTGACTAAACTAATTATGTTGCTCTGGTGAAAATCTCACTAATGCCTTTTTATAGCATTCGACTTTCATTTCCTGTCACATTGTTAAATTTATGGTGCAGACTAGCTGGCAATGAATGGCATTGCCACTGGGTTCTACCCTCCTACTGAATCTTTCCTCTGTGATGCTTGAGAGTGGGGACACAGAACACAGACAAAGTAAACTTGAATCTTAAAAATATGAGAATTACAGGCCACAAGGATATACCGGTAACTAAATTGTATGTTTATACGTATTACATTGAATGTGCTCACTTTTTATTTTTATTTATCTGAGTATAAATGAAGCATAACAAGGACAAAGCATATATATCCTTAAATGAATGCCTGTAAAATACTGGATAACAATTTATTTCAGAAAACTTCCAGTATAAGACGACATGCATTGTCATTGATATGACATATTCAACTGAGCAAGTTTCGTAAAGGATATCTGTTTGTCATGACTTTTACCCTATTCTAGCTATACATGTAAGTCTATGGAGTGAGACTTATAATGGTGGTCAGAATGTGCGATGTTAAACATCATTCACAGAAGCTGAGTAATATCTATCATTGGACGTTTTCAACTTATTTCATCCAGTCCTACTATCAGCTGAGTTTGTCTCGGTACAGGTTAACGAAGTGAGTGCACCGTGCTAGCCTGACAATAAAGATAGTTTTGTCCACTCTGCAGTTCCTTGGCAGTGAATTAATATGCCAGACGTCATCGATGCATAACGTCCACATCTGATAACACCATCATCTCCATGAAGTACACCTACACTTGAAATGTGTTACATTTTGCATTTGACATTAAGTTCCCTGTTTGTCCTAGTGTACAATGCAGCGAATTGATATTACCTCGGCTATCTAGCATGTTTTGCTTTATCTAACTAATGTTAGCATCTTGTCTATCGTCATATTAGTCAAACAACTTACACTGAGCAAGGTAATATTCCGCTGCTGCTCAGAAAGTAGTCTGTCAAAATGTAATGTTATCATGGCGATTCAGGTAGTTTTCTATAACGTATTTTAATCGACACCGATGGCCTCATATTCTTAGTGTATTTGCCTAAGAGACTGCAAGTGAGTAAGACTGTTTTTATGCCAGTTTAGCACTGTACTCAGCACACTGGCGTTTGCTAGACCAGGAATACTGATAAAAGGACTGGATGAAATGACTGACTACGGTTTGCAATGACGGATATCACTCAGGCCTATTTGTTAATCAGATTAATGCATCGAAAATGAATCACGTCCTATAACGACTAGAATTGCCATGATATATATATCATGTTGTATGTACAGTATTACATGTCAACGTCATGTCATAGTTGATGACAGTGTCATGTCAGTCTTATTACGGTACCTTCAAATAAAGTGTAACCAAAATGACCTTAAAGCTATTTTGACCTAAACTGACTAAAAAGTCCCATCTAGAAATCAGATAAGAGGTAGCTTTGAATAATATGGTAACACTTTGCGGTAAGGGTGCATGAATTATCATGAATTCATGCATGAGATCATTCATGATAAATTCATGATTCATGCATTACTTCATCTCTGAGAGTCTAATGAGTTATCAGGAATTAACATGAATTCATTGTTTGTCATTAATGACCTCCTGCTGAAATAGCACATGATCTTAAGTATTAGTTACTCTGGGTACATCATCATGAGTCCTGATTAATTAGCATGAGT
The DNA here is from genome assembly GCA_027497455.2 of Sardinella longiceps. Taxonomy (NCBI): domain Eukaryota; kingdom Metazoa; phylum Chordata; class Actinopteri; order Clupeiformes; family Clupeidae; genus Sardinella; species Sardinella longiceps. The sequence continues at coordinate 16,285,914 of JAODXP020000023.1, forward strand.
CATGATTAATTAGCATGATCATGATGAATTCATCATGTTTGTGCCCCCTCAACTAAAGTGTTGACATGGTTAAATTGGTAAAATTTAGTTGACGTATGGGATCAATTTGCTTCAATCAGCAATTCTAGGGATTCCATACTGCATTGCGTTGCTTTCCATGTCCAATAGGGGGACAAAAATAAACTCTCAGCCAGGTCAATCCCTTATTGAACTGGTTGGTAAAAGCAAACAGTGCTGGCTTAACAGACCCAAACTTTGTGCCTAGGGTATTTACTTTCAGACCCAGATGGTAGGTGGGAGGGAAGAGGAGAGGGAGGTTGGGTCACTTCATTACTGGGATTACTGTAAAACAGCAGATGTACCCTCAACCTCAATGTGTGGAATCAATTGGAGGCTACTTGCTGACTGTCAAAAATTCAACCTGTCTCATTTTTTATCTACTGTCGGCATATGCAACTTTTCACATATGCACAGAGGTGTGCAGGCACCTCACACACACACCCACACACACACACACACACACACACACACACACACACACACACACACACACACACACACACACACTATCATCTGCTCCTCACCATCTCCTTTCATGAGACTTTGATGATCTTGGTTATAATGAGATAAGAGACTCGGTAACCAAGGTGACAAATGCAAACTTTTTGTTTGGTTGGAAAGAGAGATTATGCTTCCAAGCAGGTGAGAGATATGGCACTATTGTTATATTATGGATTGAATTCAACCATACTGTACTGCAACCTGCTGACACACACACACACACACACACACACACACATACACAAACACATTTTGTTATCTTTATATTCTTGGTACTAGTTAAGATGACTGTGATTCATCACTTTGTTCCTGCTACAACTCACAGGTCCACTCATGTTACTGTAAATACATAATTATTTCAGTTAACTTATGTGGATATCATTTTTGACAGTGTAGCACACACACAGACACCCCCCCCCACACACACACACACACACACACACACACACACAAGCGCTACACAGAATATGCTGAACAACTCAGGCTTGCTCCAAATGCAAATTCAGCCTCAAAATTCAGCAATTGATTTATAGCACAAGGTCTCACGCTGTGCCTCACAGCTCCTTCTTTGCAGAGGGAGACAAGAGGCCGCCTCAGGACTCTCCCCACCTGCGAGAGAGGATTTGTCTTTTTAGGGCTCTCAGCAAGAGCAAGCACAAGCGAATCCTGACCTTTACCCATCCCCTTTATGAACACACAACAGCACAAAGATCAATGGGAACTTTAGCATCTTGTGTGAGTACTGTGCTGAGCTGTTCATTCATCACTAAGCGAAAGAGAGAAAGAGAAAAAGAGAAAGAGAGAGATCTTTGCTCTATTCATCCTTTTGCAGGACCAAAGGCTATATCTGTAATGTAATTACCTTTGCACTGTGGAACAGTATTTACTTCCAAAAATGTGGGATTTCTGTGTGTGTGTGTGTGTGTGTGTGTGTGTGTGTGTGTGTGTGTGTGTGTGTGTGTGTGTGTGTGTGTGTGTGGCAAATGCATTTCAATGAGTAGCCGACTTCCAAGCAGTGGTCCGGAGTTCATCAGATCGGCGCTCCGGCTCACGCACGGCCATCCGTCACGAGCCAGATGAGAAGTGAAAGGGAACTTGAGGGAGGGGATGATAAAACGCGGGCGGCCGCCGAGGAGCACGTTTGACATTATTAGATCTCATCACATGGACGATGAGTAATTCATCTGGCCTAATGCACTGCAGCTGCGCTCTAATGAGCTCAAGACCGAGGAAGGAGAGAGGTGGTGGTGGTTGTGTGTGTGTGTGTGTGGAGGTGGAGGGAGGGGTGTTACCTGAAGTCTCCACCCTTCATGAAAGAGGTGGGAAAACTGAAAAGCCTCTCAATGCCAGCCCCAGTCCACTTTGGGTCCCATATAAGAACATACTGGAACTACACTCTGCTCCAGCCTATAGCTTTCACAGAATACTGAACTCAAAAATGGCAACTTACAGATCTTCAACCTCTAACATGATGTGATGTGACCTTCACTTGAACCCTGCATCATAAGACTGACATAAAAATGTAATAAACA
>JAODXP020000023.1:16293006-16299153 GCA_027497455.2 Sardinella longiceps
ACCGCCTTCCCCTACCTCTCCTCAGGCAGGCCTTCACTTATACATCAACCCACCGCATCCACTCCTCCTCCACCACACCACCTCCTCCTCCTCCTCCTCCTTCTCTCCCAGGGTCACAGAGATACTAGATAAACACCGATACACTGAAATATTCATAGGGTTTTAGCTACCTTGCCCAGGATGCTAGGCTAACACTGGGTGTTTTTTTTTCATCAGTTTTAAAGCTGATGAGAATGAGAGCATGCAGTTAAGTAGCAACTGAGGAGATGTGAACGTCATCTTGATGAGCAGATGCCAGAAAAACTAATTGACGATGTTGGTTATGAGATTGTGATGAGAGTAGCTCACAAAACACTGCTAATTAATAGCCGAATATTACTTAGCTGTGTATTGTCTTTAATGTAACTGAGCACTGTGACTGTGCCATTGGCACACGCAAAAAAAGATGTCAACTAAATTGATTATGATGATTTTATTGGCTGTGATGCTACTGCTACTGCTGTTGTATGCTGATGATGGTGATGTTTGGAACTAATAATGGTTGTGTGTGTGTGTGTGTGGGGGGGGGGGGGGTGTAGTTGCTGTTCAGGAAATGCGAAGGCTCCCTGCTGAGAGAGAGGATCCGTTTAGTGTTGTGCAGAGCCCTCTTCTGGCTGCTTCTGCTCTCGTCTCTCTCTCTCTCTCTCTTTCTCTCTCTCTCTCTCTTGCTCTCTTTTGTCACCCACCCACCCATTCCCTCATACAGCGCAGATATCCGAGCTCCTCCTCTGCCTGCTTGCATTGTGACTATATACCAAAGTGCTGTTTAAACACAACTCCGGAGGGCTAGGAAGGCTTTAGGAGAGGGAGGAGGATCACTCAGTCCTCTCTGGGTAACCATTAAATTTAACTGCCTATGGGTCATTAATGGATTAAATGGCCAAGGACAACTCCATATATTTGACCTTTGTGAGGATACTTAGCACGCAGAACATGAGATTAATGCAGATACCAGAGTGTGAGTGTGAGTCTCTCTCTCTCTCTCTCTCTCTCTCTCTCTCTCTCTCTCTCTCTCTCTCTCTCTCTCTCTCTGTGTCTATTTGGCTTTTTTGAATGCATTAGATCTGACTGACTGTATCAAGGGTAGGACAGCCTGGCGTAAAGTGGGAATTTCAGCCATCACTGAAGAAAGATAAAAATGGCCACCAATAATTAGCAATGGTAGAAGTGCATTAGCACATGTTAGCGATTCGAGAAATGGTTCACCTGTGATTTGACTAATTCTCTAAAATGGTAGCCCCCTTTTTTCAGTGATGAATGGGCTCTGCTCCATAATGACATCATTAACATCCCAGATCCTACTGCAAGCCTTTCCTGGAATCATTCTGACTTTACAGATCCACAGGGGCCTTCTTAAGGATGAGATGCGCTAAGCCAGTCTGCAATTTGAAGTTATATAGTGAGTGGCTTCCGAGTGAGCCCGTGCTATTTGAAAGTCGCTTTCAAGTCACTCTGGCTAACAGGAAATTCCGATCCCAGAGTGCTTTGCTGCTTCAATGGCACGGGGAGGGTCCCTTTGTTGCCTCCTCTTCAGCCCAAGGGAAACTTCAGAGAGGTTTCTTCAAGCTACCACATCAAGTCGTGGGGGGTTGGTGGAGGTGGGGTGATGGGAGGTGGGAGAGGGTGGAGAAAGTCACGCATGAAGTGGCCTGTTTACAGGATAATGATAATAAATAAAAAAGAAAAAAACAAATAATAATCATAAAAAAGCATCCAGACAGCTTAAGAGAAGCTTAGTGTGCAAAACAGTAACAGGAGAAGAGGCAGGAGCGTGGCACATTCCCGATACTTGTGGAGATGCCTCCCCAGGGAGACAGTAAAGGGGGAATGAGGAAAGTTCTTCTCTGCTTCTGGGAAAACTTTGTCATGAAGAAGTAGGTCTGAACATGACAGCAATAGGGGTCTTTTTTATTTTATTTTATTCTATTTTTTTATTTCTTACGAAAGAAAAAGAGTCTTTGTAATTTTCTTAGAGGAAGAGAGACTGCCTTGGCGGAAGCATGACCGGCAATCATCTTGCAGTGGTGCTCAGAATGAAATGTATCAGACAGTCTTTTCAGGCTTGGAGAAATGGTGTCTTGAGACAGAAGCTGTAAGATGTTTTTAATCCTACTGCTTGGCCAAATGTATCTCCAAGTCTATCCAACCCTGATGGACACTGTATGTTGAAATTGTGTTTTGCAGGTAAGGTGAATAAAATACAGATGGGTGGAAATATACTGTAAAGCTGAATAAACATAAAATATGTGTGTGCCTGCATGCGTACACACACAGACACACACTCATACACACACTTAAGGTATTCTCTTGAATTATTAAATATTGATGATAGAAAAAAAAGTGTTTCATTCCATCTCCCGAGGTGTGCAGTGTGAAGGTCATGAGCTTGTGAGGGCAGCGATTCTCTCTTGGCCTAAAGGAGGCGTCCAGCATGCACACCAGGGGCCAGCAGGACCAGCCAGCCCAGTGAAATAGAGCAGAATGTCAAGCTGAGGCAGTGAACACAGCCCAGCCACTGCAGCAGCCTGGCACCATCTCTCTCTCTCTCTCTCTCTCTCTCTCTCTCTCTCTCTCTCTCTCTCTCTCTCTCTCTCTCTCTGTCTCTCTCTCTCTCTCTCTCTCTTTCTCTCTGTCACCCCTTTCTCTCTCTGTCTCTCTCTCTTTCTCTCTGTCACCCCTCTCTCTCTCTCTGTCTCTCTCTCTTTCTCTCTGTCACCCCTCTCTCTCTCTCTGTCTCTCTCTCTCTCTCTCCCTCTCCCTCTCTCTATCAACTCATGCATTCTGCGTGTGTGTTTGTGCTTCCCTTACACACACAATTCACACTCATAGACAATCTACTTGTGTATTTCATTCATACACATACAGTAATCTCTCTCTCTCTCTCTCTCTCTCTCTCTCTCTCTCTCTCTCTCTCTCTCTCTCTCTCTCTCTCTCTCTCATCATGTGCATTATCTCTCTCCCTGTGTCCCTTACATACACAGTATCAGTCATTCACACTCATGCACTTTGTCATGTCTTTGTGTCTTTCATTCACACACATACAGTAATCTCTCTCTCTCTCTCTCTCTCTCTCTCTCTCTCTCTCTCTCTCTCTCTGTCTATCTGACAGGCACATACATAAAACAAAACAGATACAAGCACAAGTAGTCTTGCACAGCCACATATGCATGGATGGAGAATAGAAAGAGAAGGGGTTAGACAGTACAGCAAAACAATGTGTAATGGCAGAGATGTTTCCTGTGTAATACTGGTGCAAGTGTGCATGTGTGCGTGTGTGTGTGTGTGTGTGTGTGTGTGTGTGTGTGTGTGTGTGTGTGTGTGTGTGTGTGTGTGTGTGTCTGTCTGTCTGTCTGTCTGTCTGTCTTAAGCACTTTAATGGGCAGAGGCCTTGGTGATTTTGCGAGTCTAATTGTGTAATTATCTCCCCGCATCCGGGATATGTCCTCAGTGAAGAGCCATTTTTAAATAAGCAGCTTAAGAAAGTAAAAAAAAAAACACTGTTGACTTTTGTTAATGATCAGGTTCATTTAGAGCTTTGGAGGGAAAGGATTGTGAAGGCACAGTGGGGGAGCGTGCGTGTGTGTGTGTGTGTGTGTGTGTGTGTGTGTGTCGGTGTGTGTGTGTGTGTGTGTGTGTGTGAGAGTGTACATGTTATCCACACAGCCAAGCCTGTGTGATCCCAAGGGACCTCTGTCTGAGTGTTAGGTGTAGGAGCCCCACTGGTCAGGGACACCCAAGGAGCTTCTTCCCAGCCGACAGACTCTCCATCTCCTGACTCTCCTGTTTCTATTCTCCTCTTTTGTTTGCTGTTGTTGTTGTCGTGTAGAAATTCAATTCTTGAACTAGTTTTTTTTTTTTTTTTCCCTCACTGTTGCTATGGATATTGCAATCACAGTTGGGACTACATGAAGTGCCTCTCTTTTAGAATTAGCACAGTGCATGTGCATGTAGTGAAGAAAGACGGGTAAAAAAAAAAAATGAAACGAAATGATGAGGTGAAGGGATAGAGAGATGTGTCAAGGAATCGTGTAAGACTGGGGAGAATATGTCTGGGAAAGAAGACACTGAGGTTTAACAAGCTGAAGGTAGGAGTATAGCAAAAGAAAACTTATGTATGCTTGAGAAAAAGCCAAACTTGAAGCTTTGTGTCAAAATCCCTGCTATCATTCCTGCTCGAAATCTCCAAATGATCATTGGGACTTTCTGGAAACCTGTCAGAACGACTACAGCTCTTTCGCTCCCTTTCCTTCACCGGTTCCTCATCCCTCGCTTCATGTCTCCTCTGTCGCCAGTCGCAGCCTCCTCCTCCTGCTCATGACAAACACAAAGAAGAACAGCAGAAACCCTCCTCTGCTTTCTGTTCTCTCTTTCCTTTTCTCGCTCTTTCTGTTTCTCTCTCTCTCTCTTTTTGCCTCTTTCCCTCTTTCATTCTATACAGAGGGAAAAGACAGAGCGGGAGCAATTACTGTGGCAACTGCTCGTTAGTGCCATTGATAAGATGATTAGACGCTTGCGATGCCCCGCTAACATTTGACATTGTGTGCATAACAATCACTCCCCCATTTTATCAGAGGTCCTTCACATCCTGATCGCTTGCCAAGGCAGCAGAGACCCGCGGCAGCGAGGGGGGAATGCAATCAGCTTAATTAAGTTCTATTAGACACTCTCCAGCCTCAACAAGACGAGCCGTCAGAGAGCACCAGGACAAGAGCGAAATACTTGATGGCGCCGGATGGCGGATTTGGCGGAGTTGGGAGTTGGAGGAGGAGGAAATACAACAAAGATTAATGAGAATCATGGAAGGAAGGAAGGAAGGAAGGAGGGAAGGAAGGAGAGAGGGAATACCAAGAATTGAAAGGAAAGGGGTAGAGAAGAAAAGCTCAAGATGGAGGATACTTGTGTGTGTGTGTGTGTGTGTGTGTGTGTGTGTGTGTGTGTGTGTGTGTGTGTGTGTGTGTGTGTGTGTGTGTGTGAAATCATGTGGGCATGTTTATGTGTTGGGAAAGAGTAAGTCCATCAGTAGAAGCTAATGAAGGAGCTTAGGAGAGGAGAGAGAGAGGGGAAAGGGGGGCCTGTTTTAGGCTTATTATAGACTCTTAAATGTCACGTCAGTTGGGCCTCTAGTCTGCGTCTCCTCTGCCTTCTCCGCTCGCCCCACTGACTCGGCAGAAATTCCATGGTAACAGTTATTAATCTCATGCTCCTCTCCTCTCACCCGCTGCCTTCCGGGCCTCTCTTCTCTCCTTCCCCCTCTTTTTTCTCTATCCCTTTGTTCTTTGATTAAACAAGAAGCAAAAACAACCGGAGACCTTTCAGCCTCTAACCCATCAGTGGAGTCGCTTCTGCACTTTCATGCTTTTCAAGTTTGTTTTCTTTATGAGTTTACAGGCTTTCTGTTGTGTGTGATTTCAAGAGACACAACGTGATAATGATGGCTAGTCACACACACACGCACACACACACACACACAGGCACACACACACAGATTTTGCACAGCTTAGTGTAACACAGTGTTACTAACACTTGGAAAGGTAAAAGGTCGGCCCCAAGTTGCAAGTTGTGACAAGGATGTGATAGTTCGCCATGTTGTGCGTCTGTCTGCAAAACGCAATGGGTAAAGCCCTGGGCAAGCAACTCTCCTAAAGAAAAGTCATTGAAATCTCCTCAGTGGCAGGATCTGTAAATAGAGTTTAAGTCTCGTACTAAATGTGCAGCAGCAGCAGCAGCAGTAGGAGCACTATTCGTCTCTCCTTTCAGTTTAGGAACACTGTTTCTCAAAACACAAGAACTGCTCCCTGAAGTCATTGTTTGGGAGTGCCTGTGGTTGTCATATAGAGTGCCACTGAATGGTAAAGACAGCTCCCCCAAACCAGCATCTTCCACACATCACTTGAGTCGCCGACTCTGCAAAACTGTACGATCCAATCAGCCTCTTGTCCAAAGTATGCATTTCTGTTGGCTAAGACAGCTCTCCCACCCCACCCAAGCCAAAGTGAGCAGCCGTCTAGTGTGTAGGGGATGCACAAAACCTGAGAGATCCAGGACGCAAAAGATGAGGTGTGTCTTCCATGTTTCCCCACCGTCTGGTTTGTTGTCAACTCACACTTC
>JAODXP020000023.1:16299253-16326753 GCA_027497455.2 Sardinella longiceps
ACGAGTTGATTTCATGTTAGATGTTAGATAGTCTTTGCGTCTGCATAAATACTATAGAAGACGGGTGTCCAACACTCCTGGAGTTGAAGATGAAAAAACGTTGGAAAAAAACTTTTATGTCTCGCATAAGGGTGAATGGGAACCGTAGATAAACGTTGCAACCGCTGTGCCCCACTATTTCTCCCTTCCTTTTACCGTCAACAACACTCTACACTTTATTTTTATTTTTTTAACGATCGCGCAAGACTTTCACTTGTGGCTGTCCGTTTACCAACATCTAACTATGGAATGCTCCCAGAATTTCCTAAAGACGATAGAAATGCATGTGTCTTCATAAATACCCGAAACGACGGCTAAGTTCTCTCTGGTAAAGTTAGGCTTGCTCAAAGCGGTGCAGGGAACTTAGATTGTTAGCAGCAGTCGGCGCGCACCTTTCCAACATGTAACGCACGTGATCGAGAAAATATGCGCACAGCTGATCACCGTGATCGAACTAAATTTGATCGCGATCCCTAATCGATATCGCATAATCGCCCAGCCCTATGTCAACTCACACTTCACGTCACTTGTAGTCGGAGATCAACGGTCCTTCTCTAACTCAGTACTAACTCCCACTCGGGAGCTCTGGGTTTCTGTCTTGCAAAACCTATAAAGGTGCTTCCACATGACCAGCGTTGAAAAGCTCAGCTCGCCCTTGACGTGACCCTTGATCCAAAATGTTAATTCTGCCTCAATTTGACTACTGCCTCAAGGATTCTTGATCCATCAAGATGAGTTGATTCCTACCGAATGATAAAGACACGTTGAAAGGAGAAAGATGAAAGGAACCTTAGCACATTAAAAGACCATTGAATATGACTTCAAAGTTGGGGATATAAAAAAAAAAAAAAAAAAAAAAAAACTTGCCGTGACCCTTGATCCAAAATGTTAATTCTGCTTTTGACTAATATACCAGAGGCTAGGAGAGCTGTAACATAGATGAAATAGCCTGTTAGTTTGTTTATCCTAAGAACACTACAGCAGGGGCGTCGTGGCTCAGTTGGCTAAGGCGCCATACCATAAATCCGGGGACCTAGGTTCAGCAAAAGAGGTTGATAGCATCAACACCAGCAGTTCTCTCCCCTCATAGGAGGCTGCCTGACATTGCCAAAATGCCTGTAGGCTACTGTAAACAAATATACAAAGTCTGATATCTCGACAATAACTCATCTTCCACAACCACGCAGCGCAGTGTCATGTAGTAGCCTTATGCTAATGTCATTACAAACCCACTCCTAATTTCATGACATTAAAGGTAAAGCTCTAAAGTCTAGTATGGATGTGGTAGAATCTTGGTCTATGGCTGCATGAGTACATGGGGAGTTCATAAAAGGAAACTTAAACTCCAAGCAGAGCATGAAACTTGAGTGCACTTTTCATGTTCATTAATTTCCCAATGGCAATTCAGTTCATAATCATTGTCTCCCTGGTTTTTAAACCAGTGTTCTTAGCTCATAACAACAAGGCCAAGCCAGGTTGAAAATCTTTGGCACATTGTGAAGATGGTGCTTTAAGCCATCATTATGCCTTTCAATTTGAGAAGGACTTCACAACACATGTATGCCAGACTTTCTACAAGGCTTTTATTCAACATTACTGAGCATTAATGTGCACAATGGGCTTAATGTGCACAATGGGTGACAATCGAGCCCTATATGGATTAAAAGTCCTTTAAACATTTATCCAGCCTTGTTCCTTGTCCCCATCTGACCTGATGTCCATCACCGGTGGTAGTTTGGAGCAGGGGAGCAGATGAAGAGTAACATGTACTGCCTCAAGGATTCTTGATTCATCAAGATGAGTTGATTCCTACCTACTGATAAAGACACGTTGAAGTGAAGAGAGATGAAAGGAACCTTACCACATTTAAAGACCATTGGATACGACTTCAAAGTTGAGGGGAGGGGACAAAAAAAAAAACTTGCTTGGAAAATCTCAGCAAACGATCACTGTAATGAAACGATTTCGGAGAAAGTCTTTGGTGACACATGAAGCTGCACGCAGATTCTCTTACTACAAGAGCAACTAAAGATTCATATTCAATATTGACAAAGTGACTATCTCAAAGGAAGAACGCACGCAAGGTCTATAGCGGGATTTAAAACTCTCTTTGAACCTGCCATCTCAGCTGTTTAAAAAAAAAAAAAAAAGAAGGAATATCAAAAACTGTTCAAAATCCCCCGTGGTGACATTTGCAGAGTTGGTTTACAGCCCCCTTTGATATTTCAAACAGTGGCAGGTTTGAACATTCAAAGATATTTTCGTCGGATGTCATAAACTTTAAAGAGATAGGCACTATAGCACTCTAGCATTAATTTTAATAATTCCTGTCTGCTCCCTACTGCATGTTTTACGGTGGATTTAAGAACACCTGGAGAGCGATAGAATGCAGCATTTAGATTTCATGTTGACATTAGCAGTGGGTATGGAAAAGCGAGCGAGAGAAATCTATTAGTAGTGTACATTTTGGCACAAAGAAGGGGCCCCAAGGCATGACATTAAATCAGCCCCCCAGTGAAGAATTGTGTGTGTGTGTGTGTGTGTGTGTGTGTGTGTGTGTGTGTGTGTGTGTGTGTGTGTGTGTGTGTGTATGTGTGTGTGTGTATGCCTGTGTGTTTAAGAATATGTATAGTGTGTGGGTGTGTGTGGGTATATGTCTGTGTGTGTGTGTGTGTGTGTGTGTTAGTGTGTTAGTGTGCAAAATGTTAGCCGGCGCACAGATGCAGCCTCAGATGACTCCCCGAATACTAATAGCTCCCAGGGCTCCGTCATGTCCGCCCATTGACACATCCATCATAATTTCAGGTCATGTAGATGGGCCTCTGACAGCCGCTTGTCCTGGGAGAGAGAGAGAGAGAGAGAGAGAGAGAGAGAGAGAGAGAGAGAGAGAGAGAGAGAGCCGTCGCGGCAGAGGTGGAGGTGGAGAATAAAGATATCAGCCCCCAGCCTCGGCCCCAGCAGGACAGACTCATGCCAGCGCCACCCTCCCAATGAAATATTAATCTGCACTTCCGTGCTAATGATAATGCACCGCGGACCGTGAGAGAAGCGGGGAGAGAGAGAGAGACAGGGGGAAAAGAGAAAGAGAGAGAGAAAGAGAGACCATGAAAGATATGGAGAAAGAGAGAGAGACTGGGCTATCTAAGGTGGTGGAGGACAAGAAAAGAAAAGAAAAGAAAAGAAAGGGGGATGAGGGGGGCTCGCAAAGCTGATGCTCAGCCGGGTGTTTTAAGAGGATAACCTCCCTGTTGGAGCAAATGAGCTGCAGATCTGCACGTCACGCACGGCGGCGATGCTAGTCGAGGTGGTGCTGGTGCTGGTGCTGGTGGTGCTGCTGGAGGTGGAGAGGAGAGCTGGATAATTAAATCACAGAGTCCCTGAAGGGCTGTGAGATGCTCGGCCTGCAGACCTTATGGATCTCCCCGCAGCCAGTTACATTTGAGGTTAATGTAGCCGTGCACCGGAGGCATGGCATGGCTAGGCTATCTCATAGAGAGGAAAAAAACTATGGTGTTCTGTTCATTCAGTAGCCGCACAGTATCTTTCTCCTATTTCTTCTTTTACTTGTCTTTCTTCTTCTTTTCTTGCTCTTGGTCTTCTAGTCCTTTTTTTGCTTCTTTTCTTGCGCAGGGTGTATCCATACTAAGTTGACAAAATCGGGTAAACGGGTAAATTGGATAAATCTACACTATGTCAAAAAATATTCCCTATTCAGACACTACCATTTTTTTGTTGTTTGTTTGTTTTGTTTTTGTTTTTTTATTTTACTCTCAGATTTTCAATGTATGGGTTTTCCATGTGTGTAAATTAGTTGAATTAATATGATAATCTGTTGTTCAACCTTTATATATGAATCCAACATATATCAATTCAACATTAAGATTTTAATTAGGAAGCACTCTAGCACTCACTTGCTACAATATAACAACACAAAACAAACAAACAAACAAACAAAGAAACACCCCCATCAAAGCCCTTATTGCAATGCAGTGAACATTTGTGTCCAGTAATTTGACTAGTGTCTTGCCACTGCATAGTGAGACAGTAATGTTGCTAGCGAGCACAGACATGGGAATAGTGCCATCATTAGCCCAAGAAGCAGAGCGAAGCAGATGGGGAATGAGGAGGACAGAGCCACTGCATTGCATTGCCACTCCATGTCAGCCTCCAACCGCCTGTTAAAGCGCGTAGCTGTGTGTGTGTGTGTGTGTGTGTGTGTGTGTGTGTGTGTGTGTGTGTGAGAGAGAGAGAGAGAGAGAGAGAGAGAGAGAGAGAGAGAGAGAGAGTGTGTGTGTGTGTGTGTGTGTGTGTGTGTGTGTGTGTTTGTCTGTGGGAGTGTGTGTGTGTGTTGCCACCAGCGAACCCTGCTGTTTGCTTAATTTTCTCAATCTTCCCCTTCTATTGTTGGCCATAATGTCAAACCCTGTCCTCAGGGGACATGTGTGCTGTGTGCAGAGGTGTGTGTGTCTGTGTCTGTGTGTCAAGATGTCTGTGTAAAGAGTATGTGTGTGGGAGACAGAACATGCATTTGGATGGTGTGTGGGTGTGGGTGTGTGTTGACGGTGGGGTGGTATGTGTCAGAGTGTGTGTGTGTGTGTGTGTGCTTGTAGGTCTGTAAGTATGTGTGTGTCTCTTGGAGGGTAAGACAGAAAAGGAAAAACAGCAAGAGTGTGTTGTGTGTGTGTGTGTGTGTGTGTGTGTGTGTGTGTGTGTGTGATAGTGTGTGAGAGAGAGAGAGAGAGAGAGAGAGAGAGAGAGAGAGAGAGAGAGAGAGAGAGAGAGAGAGAGCTTCTGGCACCAGTCCCTTGCCCATCAGCCTTGAGAGGGGGGAACAGATGGAGCCCTCTGTATGGGAAGACCTCACGTCCGCTCCGATCCCCCCTCTCCGTCCCAGCATCCAGGCTCCTCGTCCTGAAAGCAGCCAGCTGTGTGCTTCTCTCCCACTGGCAGACCCACCCCACCCCCTCACCCACACCCCCACCCCCACCCCCTTGCCTGCATGCATGCCCACCCGCCAGTCCATCAAATCTTCTCTTATTCTTTCCTGCCATCTCACTGTATGAATTCACAACCTTGATGAAATCCACCCTTCCATCCTCTCTACACACACACACACACACACACACACACACACACACACACACACACACACACACACACAAAAACCCCTGGAGAAATGTTCAGGGCCCAGATGGCTGATGGAATGGCCTGGGTAGAAATAGAGCTGATTGAAAGACTACAGTAGCCTGCACTTTTTTGGCCAGTGAGAAGTCTCAGATGCCTATGATTGCTGTTACTTGCCCGTAAACGCTAACAAAGCCTATACATCAACACAACCAAAGCCAGCGCTACATCTTCTCAAAACACAGAAATATTTCCACCTCGCTAATAACCATAATACAAATACACAATCGACAATATTTCTTGAAAAATGAATATGGTTACTCAACATCTTATGGTCCAAAAGGATGCATTGGAGTCAAACTCCTCTTTCACATTTTAGCCTACACATCCGTTCATCGGATTTGATTGACTTTGCGCAGAACTCTCTCCAAATGCATTGTGGGTTGCCTGTGTCGAAAAGTTATGTTCACATTTTCAGGCAGAAACGGATCTGTCAGCCATTTAAATAGACTCCCCTTACATCAGATACACCCTCCGTCCGGTTGACAGACGTGTACAGTGTGAAACAAGCATTACACATTGAACAAGCGAATCTAAGGTCTACTGTACATAGCTTACTAAGGCCTGGAGCTGGGTTTCATTGGATGGTGTCATATTTTACCCACCACTGATTTTGTGTCTTGTTTGTTTGTTTGTCTGCTTGTGCTGCTTTGCTTGCCAGAGTGTCAGGCAGATGGTGCCACTGGCAGGCTGAATTTGGTGCCCGAGTCCAGAGGTTAATGCTGATGGGGGAATTTGTACTCCCAAGCCTGTGCTTATGTGCCCATTACGGTGCAGAAATGGCTAGGGCAGGTCATGTGCAACTGCAAACATGTTGGGGATTACTGGTGACCTGACCCTCATTCACACCTTGACCCTGCCTGTGGAAGCCTAAATAAATGTTGGTAACACTTACAGTAAAGCCTATGGAGGATCAGTCATGCCTCTCCCTTTATGTCATATTGGATATTCTTTTCTTCAGAACACGAAAAGCCTATGTTCCCACAGCCCCATTCTCTCACATTACAAAGATTAAAAAAAAAAAAATTAGACCCTATTTTCCCACAGCAATATGTTCCGATAAGGGCATGTTCACACCAACACAGGTAATATTTATCCAGTTAGCCCTTCCGTTCACATTAGAATGGAGGATTCTGAAACTGAAAACGATTCCAAGAAATGATTGCTGAGGTCTATTTCAAAAATGATCGCTAAGGTGGATGAATATAAAATCGTTGTGGAAGTGGATGCAAAACGTTCTGAAAACGAGAGTGGATGAAGATCGTTTTCATTGTGAATATAAATCTAGGCAGCACAGCATAAAAGTACCTTACCCTTACCCTATACCTAACCCCACTATCTGGAAGGCCATTGAGGGCAAATAATACCAAAGATCGAAACTTGCTTGAACTTACATAGGGGGTCTACCATGCAGGGGTAGAAATGTGGGACTACAGTACCTGACTTTGAAGAAAGAAAGAAAAAAAAAAACCTCTTAGAAATGTGAGAATATAGGGCTGTTGGAATATAGGGCTGTGGGAACATAGGGCTGTGGGAACATAGAGTTGTGGGAACATAGAGCTGTGGGAACATAGACACGCTCCCAGCTACTCCTTTAATGTTTTTGTGATTAGCATTTTTCACTACACTATGTGGCACAGAACTTGTATTTCAATAACATTTCTTAAATACTTGAATATATAAATGTACAGGAAAACTGTTACGTAATTTCAGCAGTGTACTTACAAATGATTTGTACTATATTCTCAGGGATCCTTAAAATATATCCCTTCAAAAATAAATTATAATTTGAAAAGCATTAGCCCATGTTAAAAATATATTAAACTGATTTATTCTAGTTTATTATTGACATATTAATGAAAGTTTTATTAATGAAAGTTTTAGAGATGTTACCTAAATGTTTTTTGAATTGTACTTATTTCTTAGTAGGCCTACTTACGATTTTTTGCATACTCAAATGAAAAAGGTGCCTCCACTCCAAAATGCCAGTACCTAAAGGGAGAAGTGGGCACAAACATGGGTGGCATTCTCCTTCTCACCCAACAGCAGTGGGCACGTCCTCTCCAATTAGGGCCATAGCGGTGACACGATAGGGCCAGGCCTGCCTCAGCTGCCACCATGTCCAAAATGACCCTGAGCCTCGGAAGCGGGTCTGACAGCCGGGCCGGTCCGACGGAGCTCTCTGTGGTTCGGCTCTGGCGCCTGTCTGCCTTCAAGCTGCAGTTCATCAACGTGAACTAACAGAGGCCTTCACAAGGTGTTTCAAATGCACTCAATCAAATTTAGCCACAACACACGAGTGGCAAAGATGGATGGCTGAAGTTAAGATTAATCATAATCACCACAAATTTCCCTCACACACACACACACACACACACACACACACACACACACACGCACACACATACAGACTCACTTACTAACACCCCCAAAATCCCTTAACTACCTGCCTGTGTTGCATAAATACTGCTGATATGCTGTTATGAGGGTATACTTCCTTAACCATAACCATAATATTACTTGTCATGAACCTGTCAAGTTTAAATGGTATTCTGATATCATACATTAAAGTAATATACCTGTGCTAATCTAGAAAAAAATATTTGTGCCCCATGTTACATGTATGTCCTAATCTTGATTGGTAAATAATAAGATACTTGACATAGGGTCCTGTGTTCCCCAGGTTAAAGGAAAAATCCGGAGTGAATTCAAGCATAGCCCTGCCGAACAAGCCTGCAGTAGTTAACGAGTGGAACAAAATAATTTGGAACAGCATAGACCAAATGCGAGCGCAGAACGATCAAGCACTTTACACTGGATCAATGGATCCTCATTATTCAAAACCGAAATTAAGATCTGAGGTGCCTTTGACTCAATGTAACGTGTTTCGCGTTAGCGTTAGGTCTATGCTTTTCGAAATTCTTTCATTCCATGTGAAGTATATTGCTGTTAGAAGGCTCGTGCAATCGGGCTATGCTTAAACTTACTCCGGAGCTACCCTTTAAAAGGTCCGATGTTTCCTTGGCCCAATTTTCTAAAGGTCATATGTTATGTTCCCAGGCGCCATGGGCACCAACTACAATTTGTTTTGCATTTTAAAATACCATTATATTATAATACTTTCAGTAGCTGATAAGATTATGATTATTATACTCACTGTTACAATCCTGAATAATAAAATATTGTGCAAAACATATATTTTCTTTTTTTTCTTTGCACAATCCAACCAATTGCATTAAACAAGAGCAGATTGCCCCAGGGTGGCGTATAGTAGGAATAGTAGTAGTCTGTTGACCAGTCACTTTTTCATTCACTCTTGCTTTTAATTAAAATGCATGGCGAGTGCCAACAAAGTGGTTCCATCTTTTGTCCAAACAGTCATTTAATGGAACTCCTAAAACAGTAGCTCCTCCGTACCTACCGCCGTATTATTAAAATGAGTTCTGTCTAATTCTGATGAAGCTTTGCTGCTATCTCTGCGCTCACCTGTTTGCTGTCCCTCTCTCACAGATTGCTTCTTTATTACTATCTTATTTTGTCCTCACTACTAAGCAGCTGGAGCTACTGGAAAGGTAGTGTACTGCTCATTTTGTTTGTGTACATACCATTTCTCTCCAGGCACAGGCTAATCAATAACATTTTTAATTAATCTTCTTTTCTGTTGGACAGCTCCTGTGTGTTGTCGTGCAGATAAAGAAATGTGACGTTCCCCATTTTCTAGGCTTTTTCTGTCAGTCTTTGTTTGAGTGTTGGCACTGTATGGGGCCTCATCATTGTGGAAATTAAAGTTTCACATTTGTTCAGTTCTATTGCCTTTCACTAGGCTGCTATATGAGTTGCTCCTGACTGCACACTTTAGGGCCTAACACCACGTTCACACCTTCAGGCTAAATATTGATGCTGCATTACAGAAAAAGCAGAAAAGATTATTTCTTATTTCTACTATCAATTACCACACATAAATTGTCATAACTAATGTTTGCCAGCTTCATCATATTTCATATAAACATAATATATAATATATATTATTTTGTGCTTATACTTTAAATCTTTTTCTCATGTGCGCGTGCTTTCCTGAGAGGATTGATGCGATAATCAAGGATCTTTTCCTCCCTCTCTCTCTCTTCCCTTCCCCGTCTCTTCCAAACACAAGGACATCTACACACACACTTCTTGCTTTTTCATACACATGCACATATATACACACATAGGTGAGTGGGTGAATTTGGCAGTTTACGATCCATCCAATCCACACCGGGGTAGATGCTTTATTTCCCATAATTATTCCTAATGTGCTCCCTTACGCAAGTGGGGATGATGCCAGCGTTTCTACAGCTCTCTAGAAAGGCCTTAATAACCTCCATAATCTGCTCAGTTGTTTCTCATTTATTATTCGCCATTGATTTCCATCATCGCTCATATAGCCCCCCCATGAGTCATGCCGGGCTACTGCGCGCTCACATGGCCTGCCTGACTCCGGAGTGCTCAATCGATTGCACTGCCCTGAGTTCACAAGAACAGGTTGCACACTACAGGAGAAAAAAACAGGGGGCCCAGTGTACAAACACACACACGCACACACACACACACACACACACACACACACACACACACACACACACACTCATAGATACAGTACAATCCATGAACACAGGAACACACTCATACATACAGTACATGAATACAGGTACACATACACACAGAGACACATGCATACACAAGCAACACACACCATGCACACACACACACTCATAGATACAGTACAATACATGAACACGAGAACACACACACAGACACACATTCAAGTGCATGTAGTACATGAACAAATACAAACACATGCACACACATACAGTGTGCAAGAGGTATAAAGGATCTTATTGATGTAGTTGTGCCCTCTCATCTCAAAAAGCTTTAGGAGAAATGTATTGCTAACATGCTATCCACATCTGAATATTATAAACGTGTTCTTTGAGGCAATCATAATCATTGCTATGTGTCGGGCTGCGTTACATCTCTCTGTCGGGAGATATCACGCAATAATGACCGCCTCACAGAATGTTATCCCTGTGTCCCTACAGCCTAGCTTTATCCTTCCTCTTTATCTTTGCTTTAGCTTCGTACTACGAACGATTGCAAGCTGGAGGTGTGATATACAGTATATATAAGTTTGAACCTATTAAATCTGATTTCACCCGATCTCTAAAGTTACGGACCTGCTTGGTCTTGAAGTAAGCTATGCTACAACAGCAGAAACCCGACGTAATCTCTCACAACTCCCGATTATGCTTACTTTATGGAATTGCTCACTGCAAACGATGCCAATGGCCTGAGTCTTGGTGGAAGATGATTATCGAGCCGAAGCACATAAGAAGGCAAGGCCAGATAAGTGTGCCTATAACATGACCAAGAATTTTCCTGTCAGATATGGGGGCTTTCTAGCCTGGCAAATGCCAAACTAAAATCACAAGTGATATTTAGTCTGGGGACCTACCTATTGCATTTATCGTAGCAGAAGCATCGTTTACAATTGTCCATAGCCGTTTATTGGGCGCTACGAATGTCTATCATAGTGTCTGTACATACCTCGGAGCCAATACCAGAGCCACCACGTGACGTAAAATGCGATTGAGGGCCGTACAAATCCCTTTTTGTTCTGCGATTGGATACCGAAAGCAGGCAAGAAAAACGGCCATGGTCTCCATGCTCCTCTGCAGAGTGAAATGAAATAAGCGTGCAAAGGAGCATGGGAATTCCCAGGCTAGGGGCTTTCCCTCAGATGTGTAGTATGTTTGACTCAGGTTCAGGTCTTTCACTTAATCCAAAACCAACCTTAAAAGGTTACTCTCTATCCTATTATTGTGTGAATCAGGATTCACAACGAGATGAGACGGTTTTAGAGAGTAATTCCGATAGTGTGAATCAATAATCGCGGGTTGTTGCAAGCAGTTGCAAGCCATCGCAAAAGATTTAACATAATGTCACATCGCAGTTTTAGAGTTTTAGAATGTTGCAGGTTTTTAGAGCGTCGCAGCCCGTCTCGACGCAGATCTTTGGTGTATAGCCACCTTTACTCATCGTAAACACACTCAAAATGTCAATGCGTAGAAAATCTGGTTGACTGCTCCTTTTTACATGTCTGACATTCGCCCTCAGAAAATGAGAACAGATAACCTTATATTGCTAATCAGCAGTTAATTTCATTATCACACATGTCAATGGTGACTAGAGGGAAACATCTCCTGGATGATAATCAATTTTCGAGGTTAATTAATTTCTCCACGGCACTTTGCCACTTAGCAAAAATAGCATATTGATGTTTACACTGGGCTGCAACTATAGTATGGTGTGGTGTGTGCGAATGTGTGTGTATCCACTCGTGTGCATGCATGTGAGTGTGTGTGTATGCATGGATTCATTTGTCTGTGTATATGAGTATGATATGTGTGCTTATGCGTGTGTGTGTGTGTGTGTGTGTGTGTGTGTGTGTGTGTGTGTGTGTGTATGTGTGTGTCCTGAATAACTGGCTTTCGAGTGCAAGTACACACCGCCACAGTCTTTCCTCAGTGTGGAGCCGGTGAGCCCAGCGTGTCTGAGGAGGCTGAAGCGGAGTGGATTAGGGACTTTGCCCGCGCACTGATCGAGTCGGCTGTGTCAACACGCCAAGCGCCTCCGGAGTCTCCGACTAAATCAATGAGGGGCTGCTGCTGCGGAGGTTATGCAAATGAACGAGGCGTGGATGTGACATTTTGAAAGCCCAGGATGGATCACCCCCATTAGTGAGGGCTTTGTCAGATCTTAAAAGGTACTTTCCTGCTCCCGTGATGGAGGTTTGCTTTACGTGTGGCTTTCCTAACACTCCCCCACCCCCTTGAGCCTCTGCCGTTTTTACACCATGATTTGTGGAGGCCAGGGTCAGCCTGGCAGCGAATAAAACACAGTGTGTTCAGCTTCTGCACATGCTCAATGATAGTAGTGGTGGCAGGAAAGGTGTTTGCTCACCAGTGGTTCCAGAACTTTCCAAGATTTTACCAATCCACATCTCTCCTCCCCCACCCCCCACTGACATTGATGTTTGTGCACTTAAAGGTATGATAGGAGATCTTGGAAAACTAGGCATTTGAAAATAAACAATTCAGAAGTCCAATCGCCTGTCTTCAGATATCCCCTGAAGCCACTTCTCCAGAGTACAGGGAATGAATAGGGAGGGGGTGGGACAAAGCAGTTGGGTTTGATAGATATATCATCAAATAATTTTTCCTTTTTTTTTTTTTTTTTCTTTTTACATTTAGAGGCCCTTCAAATTCAGATATCCTCATATTCTGTGAAAAACACATCCACATGGGTCAGGCATTTCACCATTGTCAAGTGATTGCAAGCTGGATGTGTGAACTGTAGAAGTTTGAAACGGTTAAATCTTTCACCCAATCGCAAACATTATGCACTTGCTTGGTTGTGAAGTAAGTAACCCTACAATGGTAGAAACTCGACGTAATCGCTCACAACTCCCGATCCTGCTTGCTTTTTAGCTGAGTATGTAATTGCATGCAAATGGGCAGAGAATTTTGAGGACTCAGGTATGTCCTTCTTGACAAGCTACTATCTCTATTCCTCCATCATTATAGCTATGTAAGTCAGTCAGTCAACATTTCTAAAGAAGGAATTGAGTGGTTAGTGAAAGTTGAAATGTGGAACTTATGTTTCCCTCACACCTATTTAAGTAATTGTCCTGTAATTAAACTTCCCCTGCAATTTAAATAGCAACATTCTACACAGTTTGAAGCCTCTGATTTGTAAAGTCCATACTTCAGCGTCTACAAAATGGGCTCAAATACAGACCGAAAAGTACCCATGAGGGAGAGAATATCCTGAGCCTTCTCTTCATTCCGTTACCTCCTCTCTTCTGTTTGTTGATCATCAGGTTTGTCAGGAGAATAGTGTTGTAGGGGTTGCTTGTACAGTAATTTGCAGCAGGCTTATTGGAAGTGGGCGTAATTTCTGCAAATCCCCCCAGTCATAAACCGTTAAGACTGACTTCTCTAAAACGGCAATGATCAACATAATTAAATGCCTGCTCAATACGCCGTACAAACACGCACAGTCTTTAGTATTTTTTTTTTTTGCCCTCAACAGCACTGTACCTTCCTGGCAGCGCTGCCATCAAGGCCTTACTCCACCCAATTTAAGGTTAGGATGAGGGTTGAGGAGTTTGGTTTAGGGAAAGGGTTAAACTGTGTGCTGATTGGCGAAGTAGTGTGCTGTGAGCGAACCGAAGTAGGCACTCTGGTCCGGAAGTAAAATTCATTTTAACGTAAGTACGTAGGATGGCGCTGCCAGGCTAGCAAAAAACACCATTCAGCCACAAACGCACACACACACACACAAACAGGTACAAATACACACATAGAATATCATGTTCAGCATTTACATATAGTTGGCTGCCATAAGAAAGAGGAGCTTGGGCTCCAACCTGCAATCCTCTGGTTGATGTTGGTCTGTTAAGAATACAACTGTATCGAATGCAATAATCCATCCTGCTCCCTTTAGATCAATAAGTTCCACTACATAGAGATCAACAACTCATTCACTGATTACAGGTAAAAATTTAGTTACCTCCGCCAAGGAAGTTATGTTTTCGCCAGCGTGTGTCTGTGTGTGTGTGTGTGTCTATGTACAAGATAACTTGAGAAGTACTGCACGGATTTGGGTGAAAATTTCGGACAATGTGTGTATTGAGACAAGTAAGAACTGATTCGATTTCGGCGGTGATTGGTGATCCAGAACACATCTGTGATCACATTGTCTTGGCGGAGGTCTGCGCTCTCTGAGCGCTTTTCTTGTTTTTTTTATTTGTTTGGTTGTTCTTCTCAATTGCTATATGAAAATATGGATGTGTTTGGCTGGTTTGTTGACAGAACCTTTGCTCAATAAGGAAGACAATCTGCACCTTTGAATTTTGAATCTGCAAAAGGCCTTTCACATTGCAATTTATAAATAAAATAAATGTCTAAATAAACAGGTGTAAAATAATGCATAGCCTAACTCTACAGCATCTATATAGCCATGGCGACATGCAGAAGGAGTCTGTGTAATGACATCATAGAGATCACATAAATATTTCAGAGACTGCACTCGGCTAACCTGCCTTGGATGGATTGATTTCTTTATCTTGAAATTCAAAAAAAGGAGGCTTTGCAATTGATATGGAAAGCATAACAGTGTGGAGGTGAAGGCCATTAAAGTCTAATGAAATGGAAAGCTTTGGTAAAGTCTTGCTGCTCTTTCCTCGCCGAACAAAGGCTACCCTGATGGGCTCTACATATGTGTGACCACAGGCCCAATGGGCCGCATCAATTCTTAATGAATCGTGGAGATATTAGAGTGAAGGTATGGAAGTGCAGTTTAAAAAGGCCCAGACACCCAGCTGAGGAGGCTCCATTCATACACCACACTACCCATTCTGTTTCTTAATGCTGCAGAAAGGATTTGATTCTTCTCATCTACAAAGGGTAAGTGAAGAAAAAGAAAAAAAAAACTGGACACAGGTTTTCAACAATCAGCACAATATAAGTTTCGATTAATAATTTGAAGTTTAAGGTGTCTCGGATTCCTTTAGAGATAGCATTATGATCAAAATGATAGAGATATCATTTGACATTGTGCACTTTTCTTCTGTCTGCCTACAAGTCCTAGCCTGATTTGATCATCCGTTTTCACTTTGTGCAAAGCGTCTGAAACATCTCCATTGGCAATCGTTTCCTCTCTAGAGGGCGCTATGCAATGTTTTAAAACATTTTGCTACCTATAAGAAATGTTTTGTTATCTAAACTCGAGGTTAGTGATGTCCGGGCACAATCTCGTGTCTTCAGTTTCTCACTCTGTTCGCTGAATTCGGCCCACAGGGATCTGTGTCGGTGAAGGCGAAACTCTATTGTAATGTCCCTGACTGTCTGGAGGAACGAAATGAAATGAGCAGAGCCAGCAGGTGGCGTTTGCCTGGCGGTACAAGTCCTACATTTACTGTATGAGAGCAATGCAGTACATTGGGATGATTGAGCAGCTTAAACACGCATTAAGTCTATAGTGCGCCTCTAAGAGTCAGAGGGTCAAATAGGAGATTAAATCGTCTCTGGACATTAATCTTACAGGATAACGCCCTTCTGTTTGTATTTGTAGACAACTCGGAAATAAACACGTTTATACGTCGGCAATCTATTGGCCTTGCACATGCACTGTAGAAAGGCTCCTTTTGCATGTGATGAATGTCATGTAAAGCAGGCCTTCTCTCTGGTGCATGCGTACGCTAATCCATCATGAGAGGCTGAGCCCACACAGTAATTCCTGTCTTGATGGAGCCTCTCGCGGTTAACCGCTCCGCATGTAAACACGGGGCGTGCCGTCGAGGCATGGCACAATCCATCCGGGAGCCATCGAGCATACAGACGTGGTAGTGGCGGCCTAGACCCATAAACATCTCTCTCACTTAAGGGTGATCTATTTCACAGCCACCCATTTTTTTGTTCAGTCTGTTTTGCTGCTCACTGGTTTATCCAGTCATTACCACTTCAGCGTGCCTTGAAGGAGCCATCATAAACATCCACACCATGCCTCTCACCCCACAGCAGGGCAAACAGACCCAATGACTGGTGCTGGAGAGAGGAGAGGGTGATTACACCTACATTTATTATTTTATTCCATACAACACCTAACACATACTACCACCACCATTATTGACATGTACCTGTGCATTAAAACTGACAGTTGCTATTAACACAAAGGTCAGAGTTTGGAGCTTTAGTTTATTTGTGTTAAAAGTCACAGAAGGGAAAGGAACAAACAGAGCACGCATGTAAATGTACATGTTAACTAAAAAGCACACTTTAATTGGTATTTTATAAAATTTGCATTAGATCATCAACATGACAGAAAATTCTCTACATAACTGACATAAGTGAGACATTGCATAGATATAGGCTTACTTGCATAGCATGTCTTATGTAACTGATTGCTCAGTCTGGAGTTAAGCTTGGTGCGGGCGGCCTTCTATCATCTGCTTCTTCCCTGAGGTGGAATCAATGGAGTAGAATCAAAATGCCTCTGTATGCATTAGACATTAGTCCTACTACCAATCAGATCAATGATTCTAGTGACGAGACCTAACGGCATGCATCATAAATTTAAACATAACATGCACCAAGCCTTCCACCACACTGTAAAAAATAAAAACTACATTTGAAAAAATGATTTCTAATATGTTTTTTGGTGAACCTTCTCAACTAAAGAGTAAATATCAACATGACAAAAAGGGCAAAACAATATTTACAGTGCATCTCTCTTAATGGGTGAAATCCAGTTTTTGACTGGATAAAGCAAAGGAAGCTAAAATACTGTGCTGGGGTATATAAAAAAAAATGGTTTGATGCCAAAATGTGTTTGTCGAGGGCATGGTGCAATAACTCTCTTTTATTACTATTACTATTATAAACATGGGAGTGCAGTTGTTCTGTCCTTTAAGACTGACTGTCTTAACTCACACCTAAGAATTTTTGAAGTTTCGGAGTTTGAGCACGCCAATACTGTTATAACTCTGGAGTATAAAACTCAACTGAGCTCTCAGATCAGCATGCATCAGCCAAGCTAGAGTAGTTCACAAAACACAGGGAATGAAACATTTACATTTACAATTCATAGTATGTCCCACATTCACACTCCACAGTCAGTTACTGTGTGTCATTTTCATGTCATGTGGAGAACAGGCAATCGCAATGGCTTCTATAATATCAAGAAGCTACTGGATGACAGTATGTTCACTTACTTGTCTTGGGAGTGGAATACCTGATAAGGGGAAGGAAATGTGAAACAATGCTGAGTGGGTCCCCCCCCCACACACACACACAAAGACAGATGAATGAACAATAGCAGTGCTGTGTCTGACCCGTCGTCATTGCTGAGCCACGGTAATGAAACTTTGATTAGTCGTTCTCTTTGTCGCTCCAAAGGAGCCGGCGACAGAGTGTCATCCGTTCATTTAACAGCGGATCATTTGACTGCCCTGCATACAATAATGTTTTTATGAGCCTTGACCCCTCCCCCACCCCCCACTGTCCCCTTCTCCATCCCAATCCTCACTCTCACTTGTGAGTGTATTAGCAGCACTCTGCTTTCAATGATTGATGGAGAGGGATATTTTCAGCATCACCAATTCAGGTTAAGTGCCTTAGCTTCAGGCTATGCGAGTCAAGTTGCGGTGTAGATTCACAAGCGGAGAATCAGAAATCCACACTGACACTGATTCTGCTCAAAGCACATGGTGGCTGTGACTGGGAAGTGGAGCTTGAATAGAGTAGGCCTATGTCTACTTTTCTAAAAATCATACTGGACAAAAATGACATTCTCCAATGACCATGCAGCATTGGTACTTGAAAGGTTCAAGATTTTTATGGACAGCATGGCCATGTGGTCTGCGCTGTGGCCATGCACAACCTCTGTAAACCACGGCTCTCTTTCCATTTTCTCCGTCATTTTGGTAAAGTAAGAGAAAGAATTTCTTACTTCAATTGCCACACACAAGTGCAAATCCTGGGCCTGCTCCCTATGTAATTCTGAAGTGGAGTTGTCTTTTGTTTCTCCTCTCTGTTTGAAACCCTGGCATGACAATGTTTCTAAATATGGAGTATGCCGGGGTACCCAGACGCACACACACACACACACACACACACACACACACACACACACACACACACACACACACACACACACACACAAACAAAGCCCTTGTTTCCAAACACAGCCTCTATAAAGCAATAGATCATTACCCCCTGCTGCTTACAGTGCCACACACACACACACACACACACACACTCCACCCCCTTCCTCCCCGCCAACCTGACAGTGTGTCAGAGTAGAGACGACCCCCTCAACAGTGTTTTTAAGCCCTCTGTAATAAGGTACTGGTCGGTAAATAATTGAGCTAACCTTCAAGAAAATAACAGCAAAGTCACATCCAATGATATACCTCCTTTAATAACATGTGACCCCACTCACTGTGTATGGAGAGGGTATATCATTATTTTACGGAAAATTACCAGTGCTTCATGACTGGGATGGTGCTCTTTAGTGGATTTTTGGAGATACAGTAACTGAAATAAGTCTTGTTTGATAGGACAGAATGTGTGATAATGGTGAATGCACATATTGTATACTGGAAGGGGGTATTTGCATAAACTGGTGTTGTTGCTGTTGTTGTTGCTGTGTGTATGTGTGTGTGTGTGTGTGTGTGTGTGTGTGTGTGTGTGTGTGTGTGTGTGTGTGTTTGGGTGTACAGTATGTGTGCAATGTGGTTTCAGTGGGACTTCAGTGGGATATTTCTGAATAATAGTTTAGCATAAAAGTGCAAAGATAAAAAAAAAAAAAACATTGCCATATCCAATCAGTTTATCTTTAGGTTAAGATGTAGGTGTCAGTGGTTGCACACAGCCTTCGTCGTTGTACAAGTGGCCTGACTACAGCCATGGCAATATCTGCTAACTGACCACAAGTCTTGACATGGTATAGCCATTATAAACTGAATGAACATTATAAACATTATAAAACAACATAAACATTATAAAACAAACACAACAAATTATTTTTCCCACTATTCACACTGTTCACTCTCCTCTGTCTCCTCAATCCTCTGTTCCTCAAAATAGTCCCAACCTTAGCCATCTTGTTCAGCGCAACAGTTTAAACAACTACTTTCAATGAATTAGTTGTATAGTGTCACCCATTGTATATTGGTGGACGTCTCCACTCCTGGTGATAGGTAGAATGTGTCTTGCCCAGTTTGACCAGGGCTGCATAATCCACGATAATGACCACCTTGCAGCTTACAATATTGTATATTTATTTATTTATTTACATAAAATTATACATGACTTTTTTTTTTTTTTTTGACACTCTGTCTAGCGGCCAGAGGCAGCCAGGTTGCTGTGTTGCTTTGGGATGGGCTGTAGTGCTGTGTGTGGGTGGAGGAGATAGGGAGACAGGGGGCACAGATAGAGGGGAGTTTGATGTACAGCATCTTGCATGTTTGGACTCTGTGTTTGTTTGGCCCTGGGCTTGGAGGCTGTCAGAGAGAGAGAAGCACACAGAGAAGGAAAACACGCTGTCATCACCCTAACAAGAGCCAGTCATGAGGGGCCTACAAGGAGCAAAGGATAGAGAGAGAGAGAGAGAGAGAGAGAGAGAGAGAGAGAGAGAGAGAGAGAGAGAGAGAGAGAGAGAGATCTTCCAGCATCAGAAATTCTCTGGGCCAAGGTGGGCTAGGTCCAGAAAATCAGAAACTGTCATGATAAAACTGAGGAACCGAGAGAGAGAGAGAGAGAGAGAGAGAGAGAGAGAGAGAGAGAGAGAGAGAGAGAGAGAGAGAGAGAGAGAGAGAATAAGAAAGAGAGAGGAGTAAAGCAAGAAATCTTGCATCATGTTGACTATGCCCTTATTATTGCAGAGGCTCTTTGTCTGTGTGTAGAGGTTTTACTTGTAACCACAATACAAGAATTAATCATCATTCTATGCTTGGTTTATACAGCACATACCAACCACATTAAATCTGAATGTGAACCCTCTAATGCAAAGTTATTATCATATGAACACCCCACCCCATACTATTCATATTCACCCAAAGATCAATAATCAGATTTAGAAGAATTGTATATTATCTGTTTTAGATTCGCAAATATTTCTTATGCTGTACGTCAGCTGTCTTACCTTGCTCAACGTAAACCTTTCAGTAAAACTTTTACTGTGGAGCTCAGAACCCAGTTATCAATATGTTGGACTTTTCAATATAAATAATGGATCAATAGATTGTTCTGATGCATCAGGAGATTGACAGACATATCTCTGACAAATATTGATCTCCTGCATAGCCAACTTGAACAGTTCTCCTTCAACAAGTCAAAAGTAATGTTGGCTTTGTTTAGAAATCGCTTGTCCTTCTTGACCTCTGTCCACACTTGTGAGCCCTGTGTGGCCCTATACTTTATGTAGCAGAGAGGGGGAAAGGAAGGGAATTGTGAGGCTGTGGTCTCAGGCCCATTCACAGCTGAGAACTCAAGGGTTGCTTTCCATTCCTCATATATTCCTTTAAACCGTAACCCAACATGACGATGGGGGGGGGGGGGTAGCAGTGGGTGCTGAGGGGGTCTCTGTCTGTTCCATAGGGTAACGAGCACCGATACCTCCCCCCTGGACGAGCTGTCATTCAGGATATGTGTCACATGTCCTCCCTCTCTGTCTCCCTCTCTCTTTCATTACATCTCTCTCTCTCTCTCTCTCTCTCTCTCTCTCTCTCTCTCTCCCTCCCTCTCTCTCTCCTTCTTTCTCTTTAACTCCCTCCACCCTCCAACTTTGTTTCTCTTCCTTCTCTCTCACTCCAAAGGCATCCCTCATTCTATAAATAAAAAAACAGACCAGCAGGGCATTAGAAATGTCTCTGTGCTCATGCCCTGTGTTATCTGTAATCATATTTTCTCTCTTTTTTTTCCGTCTGAACATAACAGAGAGAACCGGACGCCGAGAGGGCTGACGGACGGCAACACCCCCAGAGTTGTCAAGCCCACTGGCTCTGACACCATCCTGTCAGCATGCTGCACCACACAAGCTGATGTACAACCCCAGGCCCCTCTCTCTTACACGTTTCAATCATCCACACCTCCAAATCACACCTCATGAATGAGACACAGTGCATCAGCGCACCGAACACATAGATAAGGAACAAGACACACACACACACAGAACCAGGAGTCAGACAAGGGGAGTGATCGAGAACGATCTCACAGAAGACGATAGCAGGGAGGAGAACGAAGAAAGAAAGAATCTGGTCTTTTTAATATATATTTATTTCATCCATTTCATCAGTGGTGTAATACATTTTCATTTGTATTCATTCAATGAGTTTCATTTGTAATGATTTCTGCTCAGCAACACCAAGGATTATTGGAGTTTAAAACTTCCCGGCAATAAAATGGAAGAATATCTTGACAGACTATCAATTAGCAAAAGAATGAGAATCTACATTCCAAGTTGCTGACATTCATCTGAATGAATTCTCTGTCACGTTACATCTGAATGGCTGAGCTTTATTTCTCAGTCTAATAATATGAAATTCAAAAAGGATTTATTATCAGTGGAAGACGGAATATATTCCTCTTGTCTGGATGACATTTTTCCCATTCGGATTTGTCAAAGGTTCTGAAACAAAGCACACTGACAGCCAGACAAAACAAACCTGGAAATTAGTATTCAAACCCATTTTATTGAGTAAAATCCTTGTGTATGGCTTTGAGCATACATGAGTGAACATGTAAAGTTATCGGAGCGACCTTTTCATTAGCTCCTGGGAGGCTATGTACCCGTGCCAGTTTGGGCATATTGAGCACAGTGAGCTGAACAAATGCATTGCCCTCTGAGACGGGTCACTTGTTCATGTGTGGTGTGGTGTAATCTGCTGTTTGGCCTGTCTGGCAATCTCACACTCACCAGCCAAGACCCCTTCCCCTACCAGTAGCATGTACTCACTGGTGCGCAGACACACACACACACACACACGCACACATACACACACATGCTCACACACATTCAGACACAAACACACATATGTACTTTCACACACAGACAGACATGTACAGATACACACATCCACACAAACATCCAATCCCACAGACGCTGACATTCACACATACACTCAAAGACACACACCCACAAATCATCACTCGCACACTAACACAGACACCCATAATCACTCACACACACACACGCACACTCACACACACACATGACAGACAGTTGTAAATCCGTTGGGCCTGAAGGTCAGAGTACAGACCGGATGCCAGCATGAGATGTCATGCCGAGAAATGACACGGCAGCCATGCACAAAATTGCCAACGCCGGCCACAGACGTGCTCCCATCTGTCCACGGAGCCGGGCGGGCGGGCGTACGAGGGGATGGGGTGGGGGTTGGTGGACAGGGAAGGCTCACTGATCTAGTTAATAGTGTCCTGTGAGGCTGCGCTGGCACATTTGGGGCCCGTTTGAAAATGAAAAGCCTTATTCCCAGTCGTCTCACTCTGCCCATGTCCACAGCGGTGTGTGTGTGTGTGTGTGTGTGTGTGTGTGTGTGTGTGTGTGTGGAGGGGGGAGCGGGGCACATTTTGGGGAGGGAGAGCAGTCGTGTGATGTTAGGAAAAGGTTAGACTATGGATGGCAATGAAGGATGTTTTATTCCTCAACAGCAGGTGAAATGTAACACATTGCATCATTATGGGAGGCTGTTGAGTGACAGCATCAAACTAGTGACACCAGCAGCACACAGTGCTGTCATTACATCACATTCTCAGTCGGAGTTCCACTCTGAAAGTCTCCCAAATTGAACCCTATGCTCCGCAGTTAGCTCCCATTCCGTATGTTTCCATGGCGCTAACCAAGAGAAGCTATTAGCACTCTGACCTTCCTCGCCATTTACCATTTACTCCCAGTAAAGTAAAGCTGCAAAAAATCCTCATCCATGCAATGAAAAAAAAAATGTTGCCACAAAGACGAGTCTGTTAGATGTGGATGGCAGAGGCCAAACACACATGCAGCGAGCCGTGGCTGTTCACACGAGGTGAAAGGAGCAAAAAGTTTGCTTATCTGGGAATTAATTATTCTTTCCCCTGGCATTCCCGTTCAAACTCTCCACCAAAAGTGCTGACCTCTGGGGGGCTTTTGATAGCATGCACGCCACACAGTTCCACCGCATAGAATATGTATTATTGTTGTTATTGGAGAGAACTCGGCAGCCGAGTGAGGAAGAGTGAAGTGTGGTGGGTGGGTGGGTGGGTGGGTGGATGCTTTTGGGGGTTCGGTGGTGGTGGTGGTTAGTGTGGGGGGTAAAGAAAGCCTGACTGCCTGATTCTATTTCTGATGCCGTTCTCTGTGGCGGATGTGTCCCATCTTGGAGGAGTCAATCTTCAGAAAGGAGGAGTTGTGCCCTCTCCAGGGACATCCTTTATTCATGTATCAGACTCACTTCTCCCTCCCTCGCCGAGGTCTCCCCGGACCTGCGCTGCATTTATTACAGCTTGGTAATGAAAATTGAATTTATACGGCCGGGCCCCACATGCATTCTCTGGCTGGGGGTGGGATGTTGGGAAAATGCTGCATGCCTCCCCAAAAGCATCATGTCCTCGAATCCCCCCCCCCCCCCCGCTCTCCTCCTCCATACTCCTCCCTCTCCTTCTCAGAAAAGGGAGGTTTGGGGTGTGAAAAGTTTCTGTAAATAAAAACGGAGGGAGGGGGAGGGGGGGGGGGGTAGAATTGTCGCCACCAGAAGTTGCAGTGATTGAGAATCTTTTGTACTTGTTTGAAAATCTGCGTTTGTTGTGCTCATCTCTCTGCCACTTTCTGTCCCTCTGCCTTTTGTCTACGTATTGATTGAAGTTGGAAAGTAGTCCTTTAATGGCTTTTTTCCTTTTCTGACTCAACTGAGTGAGTGGACCCTACAGCAGGGCTGGAGTGAGTGAGGGTTTTGCTTAAAATTGGTCAAATTACTGCTCTGCCTGTACTTTAGAAGGCATTATCTGGCAGTATTATTGGTGCACTGTTCATCATGAGTCACTCAGAGAAAGATTTCGAAACTGGTCTGGTAGTACCAAACAAATAGCTCTTTCATACAATTATAGTAAATGTTTTGTATAGCTTTTTTTGGTAGTCCACTAGCTGTCAGTTTACACAACTACGCAGAGTGAAAAAAAAAATCACATGTTCCTTTAGCCTTATTGTTTTTGTGTATTTGTATTTGTATTTGTATTTGTATTTGTATTTGTATTTGTATTTGTATTTGCGCATTTACTGTAGGCCTATTGTGCTTGGTATGTGCAACATCATCTTTGTACACTATTTTGTAGGGGATGTTATCGAATGCACTCCGCTTTTCCCCCCTTTCTCTGGTTTCCATCATAACACATCCCAGAATAATCTATGTGCAGTCAATCCCAGAGATGGTGAGTGTGTTGTTGCACTGGAATAAGAACCTATGTGATATATTGCCTATTTGGATAGTATAACATGTCTTCATAACCTCTGTGTTGGCAGTCAGGTGCTCATAATTAAAACATTTTTACAGTAGGCCTACACTTTTGTTTAAGGATAAAAAAAACACTGGCTACAGCAGCCAAAATCATAAAATCAGTCAAAAATGTATGAGGATTATATATTTTATATATGTTTATGAGATTGACAAAAATCCTTTTGCATAGTACTTAGAACAATGCAAATAGGCTATAAACAACTTACAGTAAATATGTTTATATAAATAAAAAAATATTATAGCTTTGCAAAAATAATTTGCTGCCACATCCTTGATCAAAAGAACTGAATTGTCACCACAATTCTGTCATTAAACATAATCAACCACAAAGTGACATTTAGGACAAATCAATCACCCATTATTTTGATGAGGAAACCCCTTGAGGTTAATATCTCCCAAAGGTGTGAAAGCAATAATGAAGAGAGGCACACAGGGCACTGGCTTCTTGCTCTCCCTTCTTGCGACTGTACACTTCTTCACAGGGCTTGTAAATTTGCCAAACAATACTCATTTAGCAGTAGGCCTATGTCCTGAGGCCAGCCCAGTTCAATTTTGTTATATTGAAAGAAAAAGCAAAATACTGCCACATTATGTATTTTTCTTATTTTCCTGTCTCATCTGTGTCCAAGGTATGGCGTAAACAAAACAATGTATGTGTATAGTGTGTATAGTGGTGGTGTGATGTGGGTAGTGTGTATGTGTGTGTGTGTGTGTGTGTGTGTGTGTGTGTGTGTGTGTGTGTGTGTGTGTGTGTGTGTGTGTGTGTGTGTGTGTGTGAATGTTACCAGTAGCAAGCTCTTCCTGAAGCCAGCTCTCAGATAGGTTTTCAAGGTGGCCCAGCTCCTAATAGTTTCAGCCAGTGGCTCAGACTCCCAATTAATAACCTTTACTGAGCTTCATCAACAGATCTATGTCTATCTCCTCCTTCTTCTTCTTCTTCTCTCTCTCTCTCTCTCTCTCTCTCTCTCTCTCTCTCTCTCTCTTTCACCCCCTTTCTTTGTCCTTCTCATCTCCCTGCTTCAGTGGCTCTCTCTGTTCACTCGTTTCCCCCTCCTCCCTGCAGGCATGTCTTTAATTTATCACTCCACCACGGCCCCTCTCTCAGTCTCCTTGATGGAGTTGGCCATTTCAAACCAGCGTTTGTCATTCAGGAGGACAAGTCTGCGCCACTACTTAGCAAGACGGTGGCCCGAGAGAGAAAGAGAGGCAGAAAGAGAGAGAGAGAGAGGGGGGGGGGGGGGGGTGAAAGAAGGAGGAGGAAGAGGTGCAGAGAGAGAGAGAGAGAGAGAGAGAGACTGACCTGGTGACTTCTCATTCAGCTCCTTGGGCTTCTCTATCTGGTGTTGAGTCCCCAAAGACCGAATTACATTTTATGATATGGAAGTTACTTCTTCTTGTGAAATCTGCCTTAGAGATGTCGGTATATTCTGCTCTGCTGATAGCGTCACAGGTGAAATCCCTCTTACATTTGCCTGCACACAGAGATACATGAGAGAGGAATGGATCTATCGAATGCAAGCCGCTTTTCCTCCTTTTCTCTGGTTTCCATCATAACACATCCCAGAATAATCCATGTGCAGTCAATCCCAGAGACGATGAGTGTGTTGTTGCACTGGGATATCAACCTTGCTCTGTTTTCTGTCTTTTTGACACAAGTGAAAAATGTGGAAGGAATTCAAAACTGATTTGTGCACATCACCCATCTAGATCACACCAATGTAATACTTCACTGAGGCCCTCCTACCAGAGAACAATCATTTCCACATGATGTCATACATGTAACTCCCTCATTTACTGTCATAGTAACTGACGTCTCGGGAACCTGATACTGTCGCGTATTGTCATGTTATTATAGGGCATCGATTTGATAAGAGTGCTGGGTGCTTTATCTGCATGTCTGGCACTTATAAAATGGCACAGCATCAAGAAATTGTGAAAATGACTGATAATGATTAGATGATACTGTTTGAGCATTTGACAATAACTATGATTAGATCAACTATCATGTTTATGATGGTATATGCCATCTGTGTCTCATTCTATGTTTGCCTTCAGATTAGGGGTCGACCGATATGCTTTTTTAGGGGCCGATACCGATATCGATTTTTATTGCCTCTGGGTGGGCGATAACCGATATATGGCCGATACTTTGGACTGATATTGTAATTTTTTTTTTAACCTGTTTGACTGGACTGCTAATTGACATATTTATATAAAAGGAAAAATATTTCTAAATTCCATGAAAAGAAACACATTGAGTTGCCTGCTCAATCTCCGTAAAATTTTGAAAAAAGACCATTCATTCTACCTCTACTTCAGATGCATACTGTACCTTGTGCATAGTATCCAATTTTTGTGTAGGCACTGGTTCCACCAAAGCTCCTCTGCTCAGTATAGTATTTACACTACATCAGGACACTCTCTGAAGGCACTGGATTCCTCAACTAGAAATTGTACTGACCAAACAACAAACAGAAGACGAAGGTGGATTAGGATTAAAGAGATACCATGCAACATTTTTCGAGTTCTGGTGTGATATAGGAAAAAAAGTATATTGTAACATCATAACAAGTCCAAACATTCGCCAAAAACTTTACTAATTTTAATGACAGCCTATTGTCTGAAGAAATACGAATCTCCCCATTTCACCGGGAAGATTCAAATAAAATTCAAATGAACAAATAATTCTTGCCACTGGACAATTATATCAATATTTTCATGTTACATCAGTGGCAATAAAGTCACCATGACACCATGCTTAGTAATTCCAAAAAAGCCAAACCAGCCAGAGGTGAGTCATGGCCGCCTAGGATGACTCATCGTTTCTCTATCAGCAGGCTAAAGCAAACGATCCCACATTTCATTTCCCACAGGGACAGTAATTATCTGAAGTCAGAAGATAAAAATCTCTGATTTTCGCCAGTGCTAGTTTGTCCTCCTCTCTCATTGCAAAGCTTCACTCGGTCATGGCTGTTACTGTACGATGAGAGATGGAATTTCTTTGTTGTTGCGGATTTTAACAGAGGAAACAGACATTCTCTCTCTCTCTCTCTCTCTCACACACACACACACACACACACACACACACACACACACTGCATACAAACACCCATATAAATGTGTGTGTGTGTGTGTGTGTGTGTGTGTGTGTGTGTGTGTGTGTGTGTGTGTG
>JAODXP020000023.1:16334253-16346753 GCA_027497455.2 Sardinella longiceps
TAAGTTTTATTTGAACATCTGCTACTTGGAGTATGCCATGAAGACTGGAAAAGATAATACATTATGGAATATAAAGACTTTGTCATTATATGGTGAACAGTGACTTTCAAGCAGTTTTTCCACAGGCTTCAAATGTCCTCGCTCATAGTTTGCTTTTGAAACTCTGAGAGACAGAGAGTGTGTGTGTGTGTGTGTGTGTGTGTGTGTGTGTGTGTGTGTGTGTGTGTGTGTGTGTGTGTGTGTGTGTGTGTGTGTTTCATATGTTTTACATGAAACACAGCACTCCAATAGTGGAGCAATGGGTTTGGATAATGAAGTGTATGAGAAAGAGCTTTAGCATTCACTTGTTGAGTGTCTCGAGAGGAACCATACACATCATTAAGCGAGGAAACAAAACATAAGCAAAAATAAATAAATAAATAAATAAAAAATCAAGAATCAACACCCACGCCAAAGATGTCAGCAGCAGAGCTCTGATTTCCACAAAACTTCAGCTGAAGATTGCCAAAGATGATATAAAATGGCAATGTCAATTATATTGCTACGCCAATGTACAATAGAGGACGATTGGTTTGAAAGAAGAAAAAAAAACAAAACATGGATGGTAAAAAGGAGAAGTAGTAAGCAACAGTATGTCTGAATGACATTTTTTTCTAGCCTTTGAGTGAATTCACTCATTAAATAATCAATGCGTCTTTGGATTTGCTTATCATTGATTCCTCGTTGTGGTTTAGATGTGTTTTCCATTGATCTCAGGGACTGTGTACCACTGTACTGTATTCTTCTGAGCCTTCAGTCATTACCCATCGATTTCAAAAAGAGCGTTTGGGTTTTTAGTGAGATGCATTCAGGTGGGTGGCGAGAGCCTTTCATCCCTCCGGCAGTTTCTGTCTGAAGAGTCCTCTGCCTCTTTGAGAGAACTAGAACATATAACATAGAACTGTGCATTAGTGGTTATTAAATGGCTCTAGCCTCATAATCTCAAAATCAATAAGCCATATACTTGCAGCAAAGCACATGGTCTAGCTCATTCTGTTTGGATACTGCGACAGAGATTGCCTGAATTAGCCTTAGTTAACAATTCATCTGGCGATTACCATTAATATGACAGCTTCTGATGAGTGTCTCTCAAAGGCGAAGGGGGAAAAAATCCCCCCCCCCCCCTTCATGAAAAAAAGTGTCTCATTTACAATTTTATTTATTTTTTTCTAAATTCGGAAACAACTTCAAGGTAGACCCCTTGTGTTTGTGATGCTCAAAGACTTTGTTGTTGTTCTAGGAAAGAGAGAAAGAGAAAAACAAAACAAAAAAAGAAAAAAAAGTGGGTCTATTTTTGCAAAGTGACAATTCTCTGCAGTCTTCTTCTTCTTGTAAGAGGCTGAATTTACAAGACAAAGGCAGGGAGTGTTGTGCAGGCATGCTGTGCCACTCGCTTGACAGATGGGTGAGAAACCAAGTGTGGCAACTAAAAAGAAAAAGCACAAAGCCCCAACAAACTGAGGTAACACTTTGGACACGATGTCCTCAACTGTGGGATGTAACAGCCTGAGCTCTGTCACTTACAGTCTTTGTTGGAACTTCCTTTGGTGCGTATTTATAGGATCATTTCTAGATTTTCTGTTGCACACACACACACACACACACACACACACACACACACACACACACACACACACACACACACAAATACACCTTTCCTCTATCTAGCACCCCTATTTCAGTTTTCATCTTTCTTTCATTCACGCAAACACATTCACTCTCTGTGTGTGTGTGTGTGTGTGTGTGTGTGTGTGTTTAAAGAGTACTTAGCAGTAAGATGACTCAAACAAGTCCATCTGCATACTCAATGTGGCATTCATCTTCAACTTTCATCCATACAGCCTATTATTACATGCATTTTATTTTTCAAATAATTTAACACTAAAGAGATCCTATGCAAGATCTGGTGGCGTCATCCAGTAAGCTAAGAACCAAACAAAGCATGTATTAAGTGTTTCTGCCAATAACCCTCCATTTAGAATTGCGTAGTCGATGGAGAAAGCCGCTAACCAAATCGACAGTTGAATGCGCTGAGAAGGCACACATTGCGTGGTAATTCAAACAGTTAGCTCCAGCTAAATCATGTGACCTAGCTTGCTTGCTAACCAAAACAAACGGGGGGTGGACGCTCCTACTGGTCTTGCAAGGGTGATATCTGCCTCTAGGAGGCACGGACAAGCTTGTGAAAGGGCTCATTTTACTCCAGAACTTACCTAAATGTTGCAAGTGGGGGCTTCAAGTTGACCTAAGATTACATTATATCTAAAATGTATTTGTGTTTTGTGTCTACCATTCAAATTAGTAGTTGTAGTTTTACTGTTGATTGTTTTAGTAATTCAGATACTAATGTATGCAACTCTACTGATCTCCTTTTGAAATGTGTATGTTCTGCTGTCAATAAGACAGCAACAAAAACCAGTGGTACAGTCTGTGATCAGGTATGTCAGTTAGGGCAAAGTCCTTCTAAGGCAAGTCCCATCACTCGGCCGCCATATTGGACACGCCTCCGGGCAGCTATTTGGGCTTAACAAGACCAGACCCTCCAAAATGAATGGGGAAATATCCATAAGTACAGATTGGCTGGTCGTATGGACTTAAAAAGTATATGGTGTGAATCCTTGTTTAAATCTGAGTTGAACAGTGCCAAAATATACCAGACAGACGCTAAAACAAAGCTAAAAAGACGTTATTTAAAACGGCAAATTGCTTACTGCGCCTGCGCTGACAATCGCGGCATGGCTATCACCATAGTGACGGAGGGAGTAAACAAAAAGCCAACCGTCAGTCATACAGCGCTCAGTAACGCGATTGGCTATTTCTACAGAGGCAGGACTTCCAGTTTCTCTACTCCGCCATCTTTGCGTTACGATCGGCCGTAGTGCATTTCAATGGGAGGACTTCTGAAGTGATTTGTCTCCTCCTATATAAGTGTCTCTGGTTAGGGTAGACTCCCAAGCGAGAGACTGGGGGTAAAAAAGACAGGTTATCTGATGGACTAGTCACAGAATGCATTTGTTCTTTCTCTCATGCTCTCACAGACATAAGAGTTAAAGAATTTTGGCAATGGGGTACAACTCTCCATATAGCTGTCAAAACCTATGGTTTCTTCAGTTTCTGAGATCGATTCAGGCTGTCTTCATCTAAATTATTTACCTTCTCCTAGCCTTCTGGATAAATGTCAGCTTCCAATATGGATTCATACACAGAAAATAACACAACTCTCTACAGAACCAATGTTGTGACGATGTGATACAAGTTCACCTAAAGTGTTTTGTGAAGTATTGCCTTCAAAAGTTGAGAAGAATAATGCAAAATGCCCAAGCCTTTACTCACAGTATGACACAGTGTAGCCTACTCACATTATGACGCAGCTATGACAACTAGTGTCACCAAACAGGACGTTAACTGGATTATTCTACGCCCCAAAAAAGTTAGCATAATAATCCGCTGCACATTTCCAAGATGGAGATAATGACTCTGGACCCTCCTGCTTAACCCAATATCCAGTTAGAGTTCATGCAGCTATGCCTTATTTTAGAATGCCCAATCCTACTTCTCCTAAATTAGCTAATCCAAGGTGTCTCGAGTGACAAAAAAGATCCTGTCAACTGGAATTGCTTGTACAATGTACACTACACACACAGTACACTAAGGTGTGGTGTTGTTTTCCTCTCTTTGTTCACAACAAGGCACTGTATATATGATGTCTGAGTATGATGCTTGCCTGGGAATTTTGTGTTTGATTTTCGTTTAACTACTCAGTGATTCTCAGCATCAAATATAAATACTAGAAAAGCAAGTTTTCGGTGATCACCGATCACCACCAAAATTGAATCAGCCGTTATTTGTCCCAGTACACACATTTGGAACTTTCATCCAAATTCATGCATAACATTTTGAGTTATTTTGTACACAGGCACACACCCAAACAGACATGCAAACAGACGCTGGTGAAAATATAACCTCATTGGTGGAGGTAAAAATGGTTACCATCAAACTAGACACACATTTTATTAAAGAGCAAAAATAGATTTCCACCAAAAAATGGTATGAACTTGTATGAATTATGTAATACCTTTAACGCTATAAAAAAACAGAACGTAAGGAGGTTATCATGTGTTTTGTGTCCTCTCTTGCAAACAATTTCAGGTCTCCATTCAAATTATTAAACAAAAAACATAAATTTTGTTTTAATGCAGTAGTATTGAATAGTGTGATTATCCTCTACAAGAAGCCTATTGATTTGAATGACACGTCTTATTATACAGTTCTCTTTAACAGCAGTTTTAGTGTTCTGAGCTGTAAAACATAGCAGGATAAGATCAAGATTCAAATTCCAACATTGAGCTTTACATTTTTAATTCATATTTTCAAAAGATTTTTATTCAAAATTTATACTTGCAAAATATTGTTGTGAATTGTTTATGCTTGACAGTAAAACATTAAATCAAGCATGTCATCTAATTACATAGCCCACTTCATATAGAAGAGGAGTCTGTATAGATTTAAACTAATCATGCAGATTTAAACATTAGCATTAACAGGCAGAAGGGAAAAAAGACAGTGCAGTGCATTGTGATGCTGTTTATTGTTGTATCGATCTGAGCCCTGCTCATATTAACATCCTTGAAAAGAAGCCAGTATTATCTGCAAGCCAACAGTACAAACTCAGTTGCCAGGATGACTCTTGATAACCTTATGCAGTAGCCCAAACTCTTAAGTACAGCAGCTAAACTTTACTTTAAACAGACACTCCCACTGTGTGAATATGTAATTTTGTTTCCCCACACGAGCTTGTTATATGAATATTTACAAACTTGGAAACTTGGAGTGTGAGACAGGGAGTTTTTAAAGGGAATACATTAACGATAAATGGTAGTGTCATTCTTCTCTTCTCCAGCATTTTTATTTTTTATTTTAGATATTTATTTATTTTTTTATTATTATTTTTTTTTTCATTTTTGTTCAATTCTACTTATGAAGCAGGCTTTTATATGCGGAAAACACAAGGTCTTTGTGGGTTCTTAACCAAGGTCTTGAAAAATGAATGGCATCAGGAGATGAAAATATTCAAGTCTACCATGACCGCTGGTTACTCTGGACTGGATTCTCATTACTGCTTCTAGTAAGAAAAGATCTACATTCTAAACTCTTTCAAAGAACATCAGTTTACAGTGTTTATTCACGTATCCACGTGGCACGTGTCCATACATGGCCCAATAGACATCGTGTCTGGCCCAATAGACATCCAGGCTTTTACTGGCATCTCGCGACACCAAGCTAAACCCCAGAGGTGCTTGTTTGACACATGGTACGTGACCAGATGACCGCAATTTCTGGAGACAGTCCTCATTACTGGCGGCCAATCCAGTCCAGTCGGTTAAATGTAATGGAGGCCCGGTAGCCCGGCTAGCTTGGTGGCAGTACGTGTTAATCCTCATCACCCAATTCCTTGGGCGATTCTAACAGCTGAGTTAGAAGCTCGGGCTTTTAGCTCGGTGATTAGAGCGTTCCACTCCCACGCCGGGAGTTTGTAGCTTGCGGGGTGGCGGGTTTGAGACCCGTGTGCGGTGCAGACCGCCACCGGCTACATTGGTGCCATGACCCGGATGTGAGTGAGGATTTGGAGGGTGAGTGTAACGGAGGCCAGCTAGCTCGGCTAGCTTGGCGGCAGTATGTGTAAATCCTCATCACCCAATTCCTTGGGCGCTTCTAACAGCTCAGTTAGAAGCTCTGGCTTTTAGCTCAGTTTTTAAAGCGTCCTACTCCCACACTGGGAGTTTGTAG
Organism: Sardinella longiceps; assembly: GCA_027497455.2. Classification (NCBI taxonomy): domain Eukaryota; kingdom Metazoa; phylum Chordata; class Actinopteri; order Clupeiformes; family Clupeidae; genus Sardinella; species Sardinella longiceps. The sequence goes on from JAODXP020000023.1 coordinate 16,340,080, forward strand.
CTTGCGGCTACAAAAAAAACTTTAGTCCCCAGATTTTTAAATCTAAAACATTATGTATTTGGACGTTTTTCCAGGATTTATATCTTACTGTAAAGAGGATTATTGTCACTCTCATTCTGTTCTCTGCTTGCTGATCTTAACAGTAGTTTTTCCGCTGGTCTGGTTCACATGCCTTTGAAGGGCATCAGTGCCAAACATGCTAAATAATATTTTGCAAAGCTACTACATTGCCACAACCAGGCAGGCTTGACTGCTCCAGCACTGGGCAGCAAAATGTTTCACACTTCGGTGCTACTCTAGCTGTGATGTGTGATTCACTTGTTCCCTCCAGTGCTCAGTGCCTCCAGGAGCCTCAGTGCTCAGTGTTTCTGGAATCTCGCTGACCTTCATGTGTGAGGGGCAGTGCTTGCTCACTGGATAGGTTTAAGGGTTTCTCACTGAAGATTTTCTATGTAGGAGTGACATAAATGTGTCATAAATATGACATGACTGTCATTACTAGAGTGTCATTCAGTTAAACATGACAAAACATGTATGTACATGTTTATGACATCACTGCTCAGTTAAAACATGATAAAACATGTATTATGTTATAAGCCATAAATAATGCGTTCATTACTATAAACTTTGTGTGGCTGTAAGGAAGAACTGCAGGCAGACACAGAGAAATCTCTATATCAATGAATCTAAAACCCAACCTGACTTGTATTGTGTTGGTTGTCTTGAATTCCTCTCGATCACCTCAAGATACTACTACACTAAAAGTATGTGAAACTCTTTTTGAATCCTACATGTCGTTTGAGTATATGAAGTTTTTAATAGCTGTTTATACATATACATATACACATATACGTCTTTATATGTGTTAAGTGTGGTCTTAAAATCAGACACAATCACATCAAGACTATAAGATAAAAATTGCACCAACTATCATCTTAAAGCTTACCTCATACTGTGTGTGTGTGTGTGTGTGTGTGTGTGTGTGTGTGTGTGTGTGTATGTGTGTGTGTGAGTGAGTGAGTGAAACTACAATTTCAGAGAGAGAGAGAGAGAGAGAAGGAGATTATTAGTGCTGAGTGTCTTTTTGAATGCTCTAGACTCTAATCTTGTCTGTGTCTTTGGTATCCAACTGTCTAATTTCTCAGAATCTGCATGGAAAAAAACAACAAAACAAAACAAAAAAAAACAGAAGATTACATTACCTCATGTCTAACATATCAACTCCTGCTGACTTAGGATTTGGATGTCTGAAATACAACCCACCCAATCTTCCCACCACTATCATTTGGGACCTTTTAATTTATTCATGTTACTTTATTTCTTTGTATTTCTACATTTTAAAACTCTGACCCGGAGAGCAAAAAAAAAAAGAGGAATAAAAAACATAACAAGCTCTTATTCTGTCCTGCTGTCAACACCTTTTGAACGTGATTCGAGGGCATTAGTGGTAATATCCACATCCCAGTGGGAAAACTCTTGTTCCTGTATGCCACTTTCCCAGAAGCCAGAGGCTGATGGCTGAAGGACATTAGCAGAGTAGCAGTGTGGGGAGGTCAGTCACCATGCAGCCACTGTTGCCGTGGCAGCTAATGAATTCCACCTCCTCCCGCAGCAGAGCTAGCAGCATGACTTAGTGAAATGAAGGAAATGGAAAAGGCCTGTACTGAGAAGAGGTGCTCATGCTCTTTTATGTGCCTGAATCAAACATCCCAAGTGCCCCGCACACTCTGAAGGACTCATATTTAGATAGTGGCTCCTGGACCCCCGCGAGAAAGATAAAATATGTGCGATCACACAAATTAAACTAGATAGAACAAGTGGCAGAACCAGCAAGACAGAGTACTAATGACATAAGGAACAAGAAAGAAAGTGTCGACATCAGTCCTATGTAGTATTTTTTTTCATATGTAGGTCTATAGGTTACTTTAAAGGTGCCTGGTGTAATAGATTACATAAATTCATACTCCAGGCTAAGGCTGGCTTTACACGTGAAACCGACAAAATATTTTATCAGATGTGCCTTTCTTTTAGACGGTGACGGCAGTTTTGGGGCTTAAAAACGCAAAAATTAACCCACCCTCCAGAGTGGAAATCTTAAAGACGCTTGACAACCTCGCCAAAGGGTTGAAAACGCAAAAGTGTGCTATGAGCTGCTCACGCTGGCTATCCTCGCATACGCGTTGACGTCATAACCACGTGCAGTACAGCAAAACAAAGTCCTTCCTTCTCATGGGGATACGCCGTCACTCCAGGTACTGGATACTGATGCAGAAATCCGGTCCTTATATCCACATATTTCTAATCCAACGTCGTTTGCAACAATAGCTCGACCTCCTCGTCTGTCCAGACAAAGTTGTCTGTCTTACCTCGCTTCTTCGCCATGTTTTTGTTTTTGACACGCTACTACGGCGAGAAGGAAGTTTGTATGCCAGTGCTTCACAGTACCACCTAGCCACCTGGCATGCACACTACATCAAATTTCACACACTTTTGCATCACCGTGTGCATACAGATTTCCACCCAAAGACGCTCGTCTAAACGTGAAATAAAAAGTGGGAACACAACGCCACTTTTGCGGATTGTGTTGAGATCGTTATCGTGTAAAGCTAGCCTTAAATTGACGCTATTGTCAGCATACAGTCCATGCAGAGAGTGCACAGTCAGTTAGTCAGTCAGTCATATGCAGAGAGCTTTTAGGTTTCTGCATAGTCAGTTAGTCTTGCGCCAAAAAACAACTAAAGAAATGCACAGTCCCTTCAATAGGAGATGGTTACACATGACTACCACTTCCGCCGGGTTTGCTGCAACACTTGTTGTTCCAAACTATTTTGCATTTGACTGTACTGAGATTGAAAAGTAGGTGTGTCTTCCATTCGTTTTACCACTATACCCCTATCAATATGTTTAATCCTGATGCTTGGATGAAATCATTTGCCTATTTTTCACACATTGGATGCGAGCCATAACATAGAGAATACTACTTGGTAAACTTGGCTTGTTTACCTTTGAGGTGTTTTAGGAAGTTTTAAAAAAAACCTTTTAAACCATCTCAGTAATGTTTGTGTTCCTTAAATATTCCAGTCCATTTGTCAATAATTATCAGTGTCTGTGGGCTCATTTTGGCTTAACATAAGCAGTGGCACAAATAATCATCCCATTTAAGCACAGATAATAGACATAGCTTGAGTCTTTCAGTGCCAAAAAACACCAACAGGAGAATTAAGCAATAAGCCTCAAGCAATAAGTAAGCAATAAGCCCCATAAGGCAGTGGTTTTAGAACAGCTAAGGGAATGCTGGAATCATTTAAACCACAACTTTGTGGAGCGTATTGCTTTTTTCAATGGTCACAACATACAGATTTCATAAAAATTAAGACGGGGTAAAAGGCAGCAATTTATAAATACAAAAAATATAAAAATATTCCTCAATGTTAAGCAGTGTAGTCCTTCAGCTACATGGGTTGCCAAGCAACACAAAAACGCAAAATGTTTTTTTTTTTTTTTTTGCTGAATAGGCTACAGATGTAATGTTCTCCCATGGTTATAAAGTATTTACCAAGTATTTTGAACAGTAGCAACCTCATCACATAAGACCATACTATCCTGTTCATCATCATTTTGAGTGTATTGTAACATGGCTGACACTACCTTGGGATACTATTGCACATAAATTCAAGCAGTGTTGAATGAAATGGACAAGCTCCTTATTACATCCTTGCAAAGCCCTTACAACTTGATGAAAAGCTTTTGGCCATTAGGCCGTAATTGCACATCTGCTTCTCTGATTGCCAAATGATTGTTGAAGGGCTGTAACAGCCCTTCAAGGCACCTTGAATAGGTAGATGGCGTAAGAGGTTAATCAGCTGGTGGGATGGGGCAGAAATCTTTCACACTGCTGAAGGAGCTGCCTTGTCACATGACTTCCAAACAAACCTGACAGAAATTCTGACAAATTCAGTACTGCGTTCTTGAGCATCTTCCATGCAATCCAAATGCTATCTGATCCACAAGTTATGATAGCCTCTTTTTTTTGCTGTGCAAAAAGATATATATTTTTTTCAATTTTTGAAATTGAAATTTCATTCATCAGTAGCCTATTTTATGTATGTCCATTGGACTGTATGGCTAAATTGGCGTAAAACAACATAAAAACTTCTCCATGTTTTTAGCGCAGTAGTTCTGTAACAACTTCATCTTCAACTTCAAACATCTGTAAATGGATGTCTGCATGTTCCAAAAATCTAATTTGGTATAGGTTATTAGTCAAAAGTTTTCTCTGATGCCTATATGGGTTTCCTAATAACCAACCGAAAGCATACCCTCATGTTTCCATGTAGGCTAGCCTATTCATGATGAGTCTGGAACCTTATTTAGGTGCATATACAAAGATCATTATGTTGACATTGTTGTAAAGATGTCTGTCATTTTTGGTTGTCATGTTTTTTTTTTCTTTTTCTTTTTTTTTTTTTTTAGAAAATGGCCCAAAGACATGGATTAGAAAAAAAAAAAAAAAACATTTAAGGCTACCCTTTTGTGAGCACACTGCAGATCAACAGAGGTAAGGTACAGGGCTAACCATGCATATCGTTTTGTTCGTAAGACGTAAGATGTTTATGTTGCACAGTTTGTAGCCTCCTAAGACTCACAGGGTCACAATTTGTTTTGACATTAGAAATGTGCCCTTAAGACTTGCTAGCTGCATTGGTAGGTTTGCTGCTAACTGTGATATCTCGGCCTAGGCAACACTGATTTGTTTCATATTTCAACTGAGAGTACTCAACAACTTCTAGTAATGGAATGTACTGCTGTACATGCTAACGTTCTCCTTTAACAGGAAAATAAGGGTTTATGTAATTTTTATGGAAGTGGGTAGGTTTTTTTTCCTTTCTTTGATGGTAAATTAGAGGCCAGAGATTACAAATCAAGAGATGACCACATCCTAACTTAACATTCTAAATCCAGACTCTTTTCTGATCACCCCTGCCCTCCACCCTTCCCTAGCAATCAGGTTATGTTACCATGGAGAGTAGGTTGGGTTTGCACCCTCAATTTCTGTCTGGTAGTCTCATTCCATGGCCGAATGGACATCCACTGATTTGAGAGGGATGTATCTGAAGGTGTCAAGGAGGCACAGAAATGAGAGAGAGAGAGAGAGTTTGAGAGTTTTTCACTTTTCCATCATGAGCAATCCAATGTATTTATTTATTTTTATTTTTATTTTTTTTCGCAAGCTAGTGACAGTTTTGAATCATTGTCTTTTGAAGGCTTTGGTTTGGGTATATCTGCTCTTAAAATGTATGTATTTGGTATTATATTAAACTTAACAAACATAGATACATCCATTTATGTACCATAACCACATCCATGCCACTTATAATGTACATTGTTAAGAATCTGTCATAAACTTTATAAACCTGTCATGACTGCTGACATACCCTGACCCTAACCCTAACCCTAACCATGACAAATACCAGGGGAAACTTAATGACAGATGTCATGACAGGTGTATACACTTATGACAGATTCATGACAACATCATCTCATAGTTAATGACAGTGTCATGTCAGTCTTGTGACTGTACCTTCAAGTGAAGTGTAACCGAACTTTCTCAAAAATAAGGGGGTTAAATTTAGTCTAAAGATGGCCCACATTTAGGCGAGGGAAGTATCTTTATTTGGTAATATAAACTTGGCTTAGAGATTAGAGATGATGTTTTCCCAGGGATCATAGAGAGTAGGACCGCCCCTGACTAACCACTATTTCTATAAATACAATAAAAGTCTCCGAGATGAGAAAAAGGAGAGTGAAAATGAAAAGCAGTGTTTACATTCAATTCTAAAGATATGAGTACATGAGGATTTACTGTAGCTTAGGAGGTTCAGCTCTTCCCAAATCTTGCTGCATTGCAGCAGCAAAGTTGTAGGTTGGTTTCGACAGACCTGAGCAAATCTCTTAAAGAATACATAGGGGCCTACCGCTGTCTACCACCATTCAGGCCTGAGTGGGTAAAGCACATACCAGCGAACATTTGATATTCTCCATACAGTCTGCCATCCTGCAGCAGAAGCCTTGGAAAGCTACATTGACAGTTTCCATGCAGGTGATCCGTGCCAGTCCACCTGCGGACTGTCACTTTTTGTGTTGATGCATATGGCAGTAAAATGCTCCTTCCTCTCTTGCCACTTACAAACATTGATAGTGATAAATCCTCCTGGCTAGAACATACTGTATCAAGTAATACTGTGACTCCTGTCATGGAACTTGTGTTAGTGCTTTCAAAGAACTGGTCAGTTTGCAGGTCTGGAAACTCTTTAACGTTCCAAAGACGTACAGGTTTTGATTGATTGATTGATTTTGTTTATTGACATTGTACAAAGCATTAAAAAAGTTATACAAATGTACAACATGTCAAAAGGATAACACAAAAAAGCTTAGGGAGCTTGTTTCCATTGTTGTCCTTGTGATTGTATGTATGTGCTTTGTGATTGTATGTACAGTATGTGCTAGATTGCAGTCAGTGTATATACTCCAAGCCATTGCTGATAATGAACCAAGTTGGCCTAAGCACTTTTCTTCAAACAGACAATAAGAAATGACAGCTTGCAAAATACCATCCCACAGTATTCCCTGATACACTTGCCAGCTCTTCACCACATGATGTGAGAGAAGACACT
>JAODXP020000023.1:16351753-16354253 GCA_027497455.2 Sardinella longiceps
CTCTCTTTTGATTTATTTATTTTTGGAGTCAGAAGGAAACGACTCAGGCAGGAAATAGGCTTCTTGGAGTAGAATTCAGCACCAGCCTGGCCAGGGATATTGATTGGGGGAATTGAATCAGTTTGGGTGTCTCCACACAATGCGACCAAGCTGCATCTGCTGGAGACGACACAGTAACACACACACACACACACACACACACACTAGCCCAGAATCAATTAAGACGTAAGTGGCTTCAAATGAATGTGCAATGAAGGTTTGCATAGTCCATCTGTATCTCAATCTGCTTCTCTTTCCCCCTCTCTCCTTCTCTCTCTCTCTCTCTCTCTCTCTCTCTCTCTCTCTCTCTCTCTCTCTCTCTCTCTCTCTCTCTCTCTCTCTCTCTCTCTCTCTCTCTCTGTCATTGTCCCTTATTTTAACATGATGTCAAGTCTTCATGTCATCCAGAGCACGATGGAGAGTGAACAGAAACTCCAGAAAGTCCATAGCGTAAGTGGTCGTGACACATGTGCTTGATGTTGAACAGAGAGGACCCCAGTTAAACAGTGTTCAAAGGCCAGATGAATTATCACTGTGAACTGACTGCATGTTAATCTTGTACTTTCCAATTGAATGGAGAAAATTTACGCAAGAATTTCATAACGAAAGAGGTTGTGAAAACTTATTTACATTTCTGACTTGAATCAAGATTCATCATGATTCACGATCAATGTTTAATTTTAAGAGAAATATGTGCTGATATCATGCTCACAGAAATTTTGAAAACTAGAAAAAGCATTTATACATTTTGTAGCCACTGTACATCCTACCTGACTAAGCTTGTTCATTTAAAGGAGCAGGAAGTAGGAAATTATTGTAATTAAAAAAAAAAGAAATGCCCTTAATGTATCATTAGGGGTTGAGAACTGGTACAGCCTGTAAATCCATTACTGAAAGTCCTGTTTTTGTTTTGGATTTTTGTTTTGGTTCATTGATTCGTTTTGGTTTATGAAATATTTTCATAAAGTTTTGTATGGTCTTTACATGGCAACACACAAGAAGGTTGTTTTGATCGAGGCTGCAATGCCAAAATGAAACACAAGAGTGTGCAATTCTACATACGGCACGTGCTACAGTATGTGTTGGTCTCTTCCAAATTCTGTTTGTCTTGGACGCTGCTACTTGAAATACATGCCAACTTCAGTGGATTTCTGGACAATGCAGTGCTTTGTTCTTTTTGACGTAACAACAATATCTGTATTTCTTATATTCTTACAATCATAGTTCCCTTAATTGACACCTTGGCCTGGGTAATCCCATTCTTCAAAATCTGATGTACTGTATCTGTAATTGTTGTAAAAGAAGGCTTGCCCAACTGTTAGGATAATGGTGAGGACTAATTAATTGGCAACATTATGTGCTATATATCTGACATGAAAACATACAGTACTTAACACACACACACACACACACACACACACACACACACACACACACACACACACACACACTCTCACTCAAACACAAAGAGGGAGGGAGAAAGAGAGAGAGAGAGAGAGAGAGAGACAGAGAGCATTTTACAGTGTCCCAGTGTCCATCCTCGGTTAGGACAAGAGATCATTGTGGCATTATTTACTTGCATGTTGTATTACGGCATTACACCGCCAAATTCATCTAATAGAGCAGTTTGTCAATACACGGCTGGGCATTTCCCAAGAATATTAAGTAGGACGCCTCCGAGGATTAACGGGGCGCTCCTCGGCTACAGCTCCTCCACCACACATGAGCGTAAACACAGATATCGACACATTCACAAGCCACTCATCTTAGTTAAGTTTTACAGCTTAGGAGCCCAAGGGTGATTATGAGGCGGTAGACATGCAATTCAGCCAAGGAGACGAGGACGGGAGAAGAGGTGAGCCAGAGGGAGGGGCTGTTGGCAGATATGGATAAATAACCAGGCCTGTGTCTGGGCCGCCACTGGCTGCAACATGGCTTACATCCGCCTGACATTCTCAAGGAGTCATGCAAAAAGAATTGTGAAAGCTTCTCAAAGTATACCTGGAACGTACATAATGTCTGCTATACTGTTTTTGTTGCTGCATTGCTGTAAGTTAACTGAGGGAAAAAGACGGCACATCCATTCTCTGACTCAAGGCATTCTAGACAGCAGTGATGAAATGTTTTGACTGGATTCCCCTTCAAATCTCAGTCCTTTTTATGGTGCCCTGTACTTGACCCCATGTTTAGCTCACTCTTGCATTTCTTACGTCAGATTTTTTTTGTTAGTCTAAGGGAAAGAGCTTCCTAATGTCACCTTGAAATATCTGCGTATCTAAAATCTAGACATACTCTGACTCAAGAAATAAGTCACTGTATCCAGTTTGGTTTGTTTTGTTTTTAGAGCGTGAAGTACAACAAAATTCATTCCAGCGCTAAGATAACTGCGGGATTTGCAATGTGCTACTACAATGTGCCTCACTTATCTATGAAAAAGCTCATCCACACTTTATAGGTATTA
>JAODXP020000023.1:16359253-16541002 GCA_027497455.2 Sardinella longiceps
GGGAGCAGGGATGTGTCTCAACAAGACGACTCTCTCCTCCGCTTGCTAAGCCTTGCATCAGCTCCCCTTTTCTCTTCCTCATCTCAGGAGTCACATGTCGACCACATAACCAATGGCATTTATATTGTTTAATATACAAATCCTCTATGCCTATAAAACATGTCAATACGAGAACTTATTGCATAAATGAATAGATAGATAGGCAACAGCAACTCAAATACACAAGTAGTAAAAACCCAAGGAATGCAGAACTCCATCTCTGAATGCAAACATGTTGAACCTTGTAGAAGAAGGGCTACAGCAGCCGAAAACAACAACAGGTGTCACTCCAATTTTACACTCATTCCGTGTATGAGTGTAAAATTTCTCAAAAAGTAAGGCTATGAAAACACATTGTCATGCCTCACTGTAAAATCCCTACATATAAAAGTAGACAAATTTGAGGTTTAAAAAAAAAACACCGATCTGAACTTTCCCAGCATTTTATTTCTTATTGCCATTGCCTTAGCCTGACCATGCCTTCCTATGCACTTTGGCTTGATCATCTCCCTACCATGCTGGCAGGGCGTTTCAAGGTACTTAGGGGCCCCCAAGCAAACAGGACATGGAGGTCCCCCACAAAAACCTACTTGTACATGAACCACATTGTTATAATATTCAAGCATCTTCAATATTAACATTTGTATTGTACAGTTGTCTAACTCCAGTAGTCATTTTTAGTTGAAAAACATCAACTAAACTACTAAAATGATTAAACAGTCAATCTTGGGGGCCCCTTTCAGTCTGGGGCCCCAGGCAATTGCCTGGTTTGCCTGTCCTGTTGCGACTGCCCTGCGTGCTGGTCTGGATTTGAACCCATTGAGTTTTAGCCAGGCCAATGCAGCCTACTGGCTCCACTTAGTTCCACCAGATAGTCAGGAAGAGCATAATGCCTTTTTGATGTCGGCTGGCAATGAGCTGTGCAGCCAATCAGCGAACAGGGTGAGAAACAGACGACGTTGAACCCTATAGACATCAGCCAGCCTCAAGTTCAAGATAACTAAATGGTGCAACCTATGGTTGCAACACATTTTATTCGTTTTATACAATATAAAAGTGAGAAAACGTCTGCACACTGCCACAGCTCCATACAATTTACAAGACTTTAATATTTCAAAACAGGCAACATTTCAATTTGTATGGATCCATAGGCACTTAACAGTAGTATGGACATGTTTTTTTATGCATCACCTGACCAGTTAAGACACTTGCTGTAATTAGCATGGTGAAGAGCACCCAAGGGTGGCATTCCGCCAGTCATCAGGGTGGCCTATATCTCATTTTGGCCGATATCTCATTCTCAAATACATAGCATTTCAAAAGACGAGATCAGGAAAATTGGGCTATTTGCGCTCTGACCTGGAGTTAGTGGGTAAAAGAATTTTGACTCCGTTTATGTGTTTTCCTAGTCTTGCCATTTTACCTTTAGCTTAAGATAGGTGATGGAAAGTAAAGTAGCCAACGAGTTGTTATCTTGCTACTTTACACTCCAGGGCCTATACAGCTACAGTGGTTAGGCTGGTTAGGGTTGTCAGACAGGGAAAACACATGCACTGAGGGCAAAATGCTTTTACCCACAAATGTAACTCTAGATAAGAGGGTGAATGACCAAAAGAGGTGGAATCCCTTTAAACACGTCCAGCAAGCAATCGTTTCCGATTACTGAATGTCCAGGCCATTTGTATGAAATGAGGTGTAAAAACGAGAGACTTGTTTATTACCAAGTCACCATTATGGTACCTGTTCAACATTTTCATGTTGACATTGGTCTGTTCACATTGGTAGCAGTTAACATTGGTATGTCTATTCATTACATGCCATCATAGATAATTTTACCATTTTGTGAATGGCATTCCATCAGATTACTTAATTCATTTATGTGAACAAAAGCATAATCTCCAAATTCAATTATCATCCCACTGATTTTTGGTCCAGCTGGTCATGTGGGTGAACTGGAACCTTGTTTGGTGACTGTTCCTGGATGACTGCATGGGCTGCAGCCTATTTACTTTGTGTTTTTACACTGATAAGTACCACGCCTCCCCCCTCCCCCTCCCATATCCCATGACACCTGATTTTCCAGCCAGCAATCTTAATGAGACCGCTTTACAACTTGCATTTCTCACGTCAACACTCAACACCCTTCTACCTGCAAATCAGTATATACATGTAAGTACAGTAAATGCACTCACACTTGCACACACACACACACACACGCATCTCCCTTTCCTTGTGGTACCTAAATACGAGTTACTGAAACCATAGTTTTCTGAGTGTGTGCCATATTCAAAATGAATTTCATTGTGAGTCATAAAAATCTAAAATGGTGGAAGTACTCAGATGTCTATTGCTCAAATGATACAGTGCATTCAGTCATGTATGCCATGATGTATCTATTTCAAATACCCAATCTGACCGGGTTTTCTAATTATCTGATTGTTTGGTGTAAGATAAGATAGGTAGGATAAGATGAGATAAAATAAAGAAACGTTATTGTCTCCAAAGAAGGAATTTATCTTGGGCACCACAACATGCTGTGTCAACTGCTCTCTACACAGACACTGCATACATACACTTTGCAATAAATTATAGGCCTATATTACATTTATGCAGGTGCTTTTATCCAAAGTGGCTTACAAAAACAGGATTATCATTCAAGCTACAATAAAATTAAAACACAAGTACAACACTTCTAAAGTGGCAAGTTGAAATTAACAGGAGTTAAAAGTGTGTGGTATTGTAAGTGCATAGCCAGTGCATTACGTATTGTAGTTGGAGGTTTTAAGGTAAGAGGTAGGGTATTCTCAGAAGAACTAGGTCTTCAAACAATTTCCTGAAAGTAGAGAGAGTCTTTAAGAATTTCCTGAAAATGGAGAGTTTCTCTTAGATGACAGATGAGAATGGCCTGGATTTACCTGTGTGAGGTGTTGGCTGTGGCCGTGTCAGACAGCATTCCAACATGAGGTAACATGAGGTAGATGGGAGAGGATCTGTCAATCACACTGTATATCAGTACATGCACTCACACTCATACACACGTGCGTGCACACACACACACACACACACACACACACACACACACACACACACACACACACACACACACACACACTAGTGTTGCCACCTGTCCCGGATTTTCCTGATTGTCACAGATTATGATAGTCTGCCCGGAATTAAAAAAAAAAAATAAAAATCCTGAAAAGCATTTAAAAATAAACCAAAATAATAAAGGCCTGCTATTAAAAAAAAAAAAAGCAATTAACTACCGGTAAACAACTAACTAGTAACTGTCATTTTTACTAATTAGAGCTCTACAATTGTAGCGTAGAAGGGTTTTTTTTTTTATCTTGGGTTAGATGTGCGAAGGGCGCCGTTGCTTACAAACAAAAAGGTCAATTGGATGGTCAAAATGTACAGGATTTTTGTCAGACACAGGTGCCAACCCTACACACACACACACACACACACACACACACACACACACACACACACACACACACACACACAAACCTCCCCTTCCCTGTGGTACCTAAATATGAGTTACTGAAATGAAACAGTAGTTTTCTGAGTGTGTGCCATATCCAAAGTTAGCAGGCCGACTTTAGTGATTTGAATTTCATGCTAGCAGCTACTGTAGGGATAGCCATTGGAGCTCCATGAACAGCCGTGTGACACATGCTCTTTTAGGTGGCTGACATCCACATGCACATCTGCATACTAGATAGTCTGTAAGGTTTCACCGTAAAAATTGAAAGTTCATACAGATCGTATGTTTTATCAGTATCCCATATTTCACATTTATATATTTAAACATTCCCAGATAAAGAACATCTTCTAGGTTACACGAATAAATATATACAGCACATTCAGATAAATATTGTAGTATATGCAGAGAACCAGTAGTTTACTGTAATCCACCAGTCTTGGCAAGAGTCCAGAGCAGTGCCCTGGAGGTAGCCATCGATCCATGGCAAGAGTGGGCGGGTCACTGCCCAGCTCCTCTGCCCTTTTGTTCAGCTTACGCTCTGGAGCCCCCTGACTATTGGCCCTGGTGGGAAGGGGGAGGTTAATGAAGATTTATCCACTTTATTTTCTTATTATTTGGTTACATATAGCTAAGCATATGTTGTGGAGATAAACAACTACAAGGAAGACACTGTCAGTATCATTTAGTCATCCAACAGCCTCTGACCAACGGCTGATTACTTCAGTGTATTAGGGTCATAGATTAGGGTGGTGTGATGGTGGTGTAGTGGTTAAGGGACCTGGTTGGCATTATAGTTGCCTGAATATTGTGGGTTTGAGTCTTGGCTCTGAAGAAAACAAAGTAATATGCACACAGTGGCTCCCATTTGACCGTTTTATTTGTGGGAGCTCCGGTGTGCATATTACTTTGTTTTCTTTAGTGACACCTTTTTATGATATTGCACCCAACTTCATCCGGATGTGCGTGAGGACTAAATGAATTTACCTTTGAGTCTTGGCTGCCAGTGTTATGCCCTTGAGCAAGGCACTTAACCCTACGTTGCTCTAGAGGAGATTGGGCCCTATTACAGTTGATATATGACAAAATGTAAGTTTCTTTGGACAAAAGCCTCTGCTAAATGCATAAAAATGTAAATAAAGATTTAAATCAATTTAAAGCATTTAAAGCAAGCAAACAGGACATGGGGGCCTTTCACTTCCCATGAACCACATTGTTCAAGCATCTTCCATTAATATAATTATTTGTGTTGAACTTACAGTTGTCTTACTACAGCCTAAAGTTATATTTTATTTAAAAACAAACAAAAAAAAACACCCCCAACTAAACTACTAAAACGGTCAATCTTAGGGCCCTTGTGGACTGGGGCCCCAGGCAATTGCCTGGTTTGCCTGTCTTCTTGCAACGGCCCTGATGTCAGGGGATTAGGGATTCTTTGCCCATAGATAAGCCCCTGACCTCTGTTTTTCTCTGGTCGGCAGAGAAAGAGGACTGACCTCAACAATGTTGCTAGTGCTGTACCTAAGATAGGCCCGACACAGGCATAACCTTATATGAGTGTTTTTCTTGCACATTAGGAGCAAGGAATCCATTTCCTTCCTCAATCTCAATTTCATTGACCTTGTCCTGATCGGATTAAACTTGCTGAAGGTCTGATCGTGTCTGAGTCTTTTATATTTTGTTGTTCTTTTTCCCGATAACACTTGGTGACCTTGAGGAGGTTGTAATGTGCCAGAATATCCATCATATTTGATTTCTGCTTGTTAGCATATATTGAAATAAAGTTTTGTAATGTTTTAGGAAATTGCATATATTGCTACTCACACAATTTTAAATAAGCCTACAATTACAATTGTGCCATTTTTTTGATAGTTTCAATAATTGCTGCCACAGTTGAAGATGTACTGTATACTATATATCTATTGTTGCTCTAAAGTGCATCCTATAGTCATAGCTCAACCTCTACTTTCCATATGTAAATTAAACATCAAAGTTATGACAAATAAATGGCATTCATTTAAATAATCTCTCCGGCAGTCCAAACATTACATAAAACTTGGCTTTGGGAAAAGAAATAGTTACAATTGCATAATGTATTTCTTTTCCTGATCTTTCTTGTGCAAGGATAACTACACAACGCAATCACAGAATAAATTATTCACCCCCAATGGGAAAATATGAGTCATGATATGCCGGCTGTAGTTATTTCACGCCTGACAGAACTGCACCTTTAACTGTGGGCTAGGGGTCCTTTCTGACATGGCTATTCTAATGAAGCAATAATAGAAGTATTCTCTTTTTTTAATTGGACATTGTTAGACTGACATATCAATCTCAGGAGTGAAATACCCTTTCCGCACACATTTGAATAGAAACAACTTCTTCCCTAAGCTGAGTGCCACTGGAGAGAATACAAGCCACTTCACAATCTCTGTCCCTCTGTCTGAGAATATGATGTGTGTATTTAGATTTCAATACTACAGTCATTTCTCAGTTCTTACCTCTTACCTTGAGAGCTGAGGGGAAAGCCAGCTGTCTTTAGGTTGTAAAATCTCATTATGTTAACCTTGTACAGGTATGTGCCTTAGGCCAATGCATTGGATGTATGTTTTTTTTTTTGGTAGCTTTTAAAAACATGCAACAAATACACACCGGTAATAATCTTAACTCTTAGCTCTACTGTAGCTTTAAGAAAGACAAAAAAAAACTGTTCCAATCAAATGAAGCAAACCTTCAACATGATTTCATGTTAGTTCATTTGTCATCGTTAAGATATGAGTTAACAGGTTTCAGTACTTGTAGGTTACTCAGTTTTTTTATCTGATGTCTTACGAATTTTCAGTAAAATCAATAAAAGTCTAAACCATACCATCACAACTAAAATATTCTTAATAGAGTCGATTTGGCTACATCCAGTGTTGGGCAAGTTACTGCAAAATTGTAATGCGTTATTTATTACTTGTTACTGACATTTTAAAGTAGTCCCTTACATTACAATATTAGTGTTTTGAAAATGTAAGGCATTACATTACTGTTGTATTACATTTAAGTTACTCTTCGGGCCCTCCAGTAGCCTATGACCTTCATTAGTTTGTTATCAATGTTGAGAATGACAAGCAGAGACTGTGAATTTCTACATTAATTCCGTACGTTTAACTTTTACCCATGCTGACCTCTCAGTGATTTTTGGCGAATTTGTATAAATGAAAAAAAAAAACACCACTTCATTCCAAGTTAAAAATGCATTGTAACTTGAGTTACTGACAATTGAAAATATTACCAGTTTTTTTTTCTGTAATGCCTTACATTACCAAGTTACCACAAAAAGCAATGCATTACAGTAATTAGTTACTTTTGTAACTTGTTACTCCCAACACTGGCTACATCATTACAGAACGCTGCATTAAAAAAAGAAGCTGCTCGACCTCAGGTGCCATTCAATGTCACTAAAACATTCTCATAAATGATTCATAGATTACTTTCTAAGCATAACTTATAGAAAAGCAGGAGTCAAAACTACATTAATAAAAGACTTCATCATGATGGTTTCTTTGATTATCTCTTTTCAAAATTTGAAAATAACATCTATAAATAATGCTGATACAAAGTCTTCATCATAATCTCTTTCCATTATTTGATGTTTAGACACTAAACATTTCAGCCAAGGATCATGGGATTTTATTTCAGCTCTAGTGTAGGCCTAGAAAGCATATTGCTTCAGTTATTGCTTCAGTGTATTGCAAATGATCATGAAAAGGTATAACTAAAGTTTAAGAGAACAATCAGAACTTTTCAATCCGTCTTTTTGGGAAAACATTTTTATTTTTATTTCAATTTGAAATGTTTGTGGTAATAAGTTTCCTCAAACACATTATGTTAATCAGTAAGGGGCCTTCACATGAACAGCTTCAAAATGCTTGTGACGCGCGTTGGACATCTATTTTTCTCTGAAGAGGCGTTAAAAGCTAGCCTGTCTTTCAGCGTTGCTGTAATGTTTTTAGCATAAATAAACTATAGCAGGCTATTTCAACTATGTTACAGCTCTCCTAGCCTCCGGTATATTAGTCAAATGCAGAATTAACATTTTGGATCAAGTGCTGTGTTAAGGGTGAGCTAAGCTTTTCAACGCTGGTCATGTGAAAGTCCCTTTCAGTAACTTTTCATGTGTTGTTCACAGCTGAAAATATGATAGCTACAGTACAGTACATTACAGTTGAATAGAAGATTCAAGCACACCCAAAGAGCAATACATGTTGCAACATACAATTGTAGTTGATATACTCTGCCAACATAGTTTTACTATGTGTGTGTGCCTCCTGGATAGAAATGTATTCTCACAATAGTGTCACAACATAGGACAGAACAGGTCGGATTAACATCAGACACCAGCACACTTTCTACCGTCTTCTCTTCATTGTTCACTTCAGCATGCATGCTTCAGCTTATGGTATGCCAAGTCTATAATCCCTGTGAAAAGCTCTTGGGCCTAAATCCTTTTTATAGCATCACCACACCTTGTTACTTTTGATTCATCAGTAAGCACGTGACTTTCCTCATGGTCCACGTGAATGTCTCTTGCTATATGCAAAACATTTTCTAACACCTCTTGCACATAATTACATAAAACACAGTGTACATGTTGTATTTATGAGTACCATCACTCAAAAGCATCACTCTATCTGATCCATACAAACTGAATATTGGACAAATTCAACTCAACTCCAGAGTGCAAGCACAGACACACTGCTATGTGTTCAAAAGCACAAGAGTAATAAATAAACAATATGAACTTCTTAAAATACCACAAGATCATCAAAGACCACTCAACCATGGAGGAGTTGAGGATCTGAGTTTAGCAATGAAATGGCATAGGGACAAATGAGAATCTGAATCTATTAGGTTTTTTTTTAAGTCTGAAATCTGTGCCAGAGGGAAGTAGCTGGAACTCAGGGTACGGAGGGTGGACACTAGCAGTAGCTTTTCTGATTCAAACCTGTACCCACTGGTTTGCACACTGATTTACAGTAGGAATGTAACAACTCCATTGCATAGGCTTACTGATTTTACTGTAACTGAGTGTTGTACTGTAGCCTATGCTATGTATATGGGATGGCAGTGGTGTGTGTGTTTTTAGGGTGCGGCAAGGGCTGTCATGAGGATCAAATGGGTTGTTTGTTCAAAAAGGTTGAGAACCACTGCTACCGCTAGAGTTCTATTGTAGCGGAGCAAGAGTGATATAACTCTATAATTCTAAGAAAAAAAAATCTATATAATTGATAATTGATAGCCTACAGGTTTTTAGGATAGGTGAGCAAATTCAGTGCAATAGATCTATTACTCTTGATCTATTACTATTAATGAAATTTTCTCAAAATAAATTATTTGTTTAGAGAAGGAATGTTTGAGATGTAGTAAGCTAAATTATTGCAATTCCCTTCAATTTTCTAAAATGTTTAAATAAGGCATTTCAGAAAAGAATCAGAGAAATAATAATAATAATAATAATAATAATAATAATAATAATACTCTCTCTCTCTCTCTCTCTCTCTCTCTCTCTCTCTCTCTCTCTCTCTCTCTGTCTCTGTCTCTCAGCCTTTTTCCCTATCTCTTGTGTTTCTGGCTTGGAAAGAATAACATGTTGAGCACTGCCAAACCATGTAGATGTTGATTTAAGCAGGAACGGGTCTCCATCACAACCTAAAGTAAGCCTGAAGCAATGCTCCTGTCATATCCTGTTGGAAGGATGCAATATTGTTTCAGACCACCAGAGGTCAGGTGTGTGCCACTTTTACATGATCATGTAAGTTAGTGCCCTGCCCTCCACAAAGCCATAGCGCTTTCTTCGAAGGTTTACTCCGGTCAGGGGCGGTGCTGGAAATTTTGGACCCTATGACAAAAAAATATTTTGGGCCCCTTAAATATTGAGTTTAATATTAGAATTTTTCTATGGGCCCCCCTCTCAGTGCCAGGCCCTTAGAACCATCCTAACTTTTCTCTGCCTAGCGGCACCCCTGACTCCAGTGAACAATTGATGAATTATTACCTTAAATCAATGTAGCCACACCATGCACCAACCAGCTACACGACTACACTCACCTAGCTATTAAACCTTAACATTAGTATTTCAAGCAGACATAATAACATTATGTTCATCTCTAAGAACATATATATATAATCAGGGGTTAAAGTGGGGGGGAACGCGGGGGAACGCAGTACCGGCACCTCAGATTAATGAACAATATCATACTATTCTTCTCCTATACATTTTTCTTTGTTTGTGTAGACACAAAACATGAGAGTTCCCCCTCCTGCCAAATCCCACTTTAACCACTGTATATAATATATATATATATATATATATATATATATATATATATATATATATATATATATATATTGTAACTTACTTGGTGTGTTAGTCTAGCATGGGTCATGTATTTGTGTCACACATTTGTGAAATATATTTGTCTAAAACAGTGTCACAACAGAGTACAGAACAGGTCTGACACCTGTTTCCCAAAAGCATATTGCCAGTTATCAACTTAGTAACAGTAGTTGGTAATGGCAAACTGCATTGCAACCAACAGACTTGCAAATGTAGCAACTATGCTTTTGGGAAAAGGACCTCTGCTTGACATCTGGCAGCTCACCAGCTGTTCTTCAGCTCATCAGCTTGTCTTATTTGTGCACTTCCTCTTTCATTGAGCATGTGATATGTCAATTTTATAATCCCTCTGACAGCAATTATACCTTTTGATGTTACTATGAGCACGTGAGGCTTTCATATTATTAAAAAAAAAACAGTCCACGTGAATGTCTCTTGCTATATGCAAATCTTCTGCAAAATTGTTATCACTCTCTGGCGCCTGTTACACATAATTACTGGCATCCAGTACATAGAGTATAAGGGTGCAATCACTCAAATACACCAGCCTGTCTGATCCACACAAACTGAGCACAGTCTGGATCAACACTGTAAAAGGTGAGTACATATCTGTGGAGACAGCAACAGTTTACCCTATTTATACTCCTCTTGTGTTTACTGTAAATGTGGGACTGGGGTTTAGATAATGGACTGGGGACCTTCATGAAACAGCACAGTATGCTCACAGTATGGTCGGTGTATACAGGTAATAATCCTTCATTGTGGATATTTTATTTGTCTAATTTTATTTAAACAAATATTTTTCCTCTTGGCCTGTATAGTATTTTTCAGAATGAAGTGTTTTTTTAAACAAAATACTTAGGTGGAAGTTCCTTAGTATTCAAAATGTTTTGTACTTAGGTATTGCAAATAGAAGCATTTTTAAAATGACTACTAAAGTAGTGAAATGAAAAGTAGAAGTACAGTCTACAGTGTATATTACATGTACCGCTTGAGTGCTTGAATCGTCCAATAATGATAATGAAAACCTGGTGACTGGTACTGCAAATACGTACTACAGTATGCCCATGGGAGCTGCTAGAAACTTTGGGACCCATGATGGGGGAAAAAATAAATCTTTTCCCTAAACAAATCTCTCAACACCCATGCATTTTCATTATGCTCCATTGTAAACTAAAATGCAAGGAGGTTATTTTATCACCCGCTGTCATATTGAGGAAATTCTCAAAAGACTCAACTCAACGACAATCTAATCTATTTTTTTTATTATTATTATTTTATTTTATTTTATTTTATTTGTTTTGCCCATACACTGAAATGTTGTTTCCCCATTTTTCTCTGCAGACTTGCTTTCATGGCAAAGTAGGGCTTGAATGAATAAATGAAAATGTCACATAAGCTAATAGAACTGAAAAAAAGCTTTCCTTAGGCTATGACTACACTCTTATGCGTGCATAATAATATACATACTACTAGCCTAAATCTTACCAGATTTGAGTAGTTTTGATGAGGGAGACCTGAGATTTGGCACGACAGCTAGTTATATTCTAAAAAAAAATAAATAAATAAATAAATAGAATGTAGAAAAGAATAGAAATATAGCCTACAATACATTTTCCCCCCTTTTTGACTGGAATGCAACCATCGGTGCTCTTTGGCAGTAACATAAGTACAACACCTTATGTTGTAATGTACACAGATGATACACACGGATAATGTACATGTGTCTTATCTAAACCCATATTGGCCCAGGGCAAGAATGATTGAGACAAAAAAAAAGTTTTGGACTAATGTCAAGGTAGAGCTTAATCTAGGCTATTCAAGAATGAAGTTCTTTTGTAGTTTTGAGAGGGCTTTCGGAAACCCTGATCATTAGCCTTCAGCATATCAGCTAATCAGAATTGCACTGTGCTAATGATTAATTCTGTTCAGATCCCAATGTTGGCAAAATTAACTGATTAACTCAAGTGATTAATCCAGAAAAATGAACTTCATATGGTTCCATTTTCATTGCATCTATTATGTTCAATTTCAGATAGAAAATGGCTAAGCTATCAACAAACTAGACAAAGATATAAAGTTTTAGTGATAACTATTGTAAGTTGTAACCTAAATGGCACCTCAGTGTATGCGAGAGATTGTTTGGAATAGACTGGAGATGATTTGAAATTATGCTGTTACTTGTACTGCAATTCCTTGACAAAATCATGTAATTGCGCTACAGAAAGGAAAAGACATCACTAAAGCACTAAAAAAGCTAAATGTGAACATATATGCAATGTCCTTTGGTAAAATAATACATGCAGTGCTATATAAATTGATGTTCAGTCTTCCTACCAGGGGCGCCGCTAGGGGGGGGGGGGGGAGAGTTAGGATGATTCTAAGGGCCCAGCAGAGACAGGGGGGCCCAGAGAAAATTTTAATATTAAAATCCATATTTGAGGGGCCCAAAAAATTATTTTGTCATAGGGCCCAAAATTTCTAGCAGCGCCCCTGCTTCCTACAGCTTGCTTATATACTTCATCTTGCTTCTGTCCTTGACATATTGTGATAACATGTTCAACCATTTTGCATGTAAAGACTTATACGATGATGAACTAATGCGTATATGTTATGAGAGGTGTTAGGCTATTCAATAACAATGGCACACCAGTTTTTGCATGAATGTACCAAAGCATTTGCAACTTGCTGAAATAAATGAGAAACTGCTTTTTTGATAATATGCACAAGTGACAATGATGTGAAGATTAAACAAGTAGTGTTGAGAATTTCAATTATGATCTGAGAAATGTAGCAAAGCGACTGAGAAAAACTTTATTGTGTTTCTGCATATCAGAGGGGGGTTTTCACATTGAGTGCATGCTTTTCAAAATAGTGTTTGAAAGTTCTTACAAAATAAAAAAAACATGGTTTATAGGGGTCCGTGTACTTTCGTTCATTCATTGTTCTATTTTGGAATGAAAGATGAACTTGAAAAAATGGTGCAACTTCTTGTCTTGTTTAAAGCCATACACGCAGAAATGGCTCTATTTGGTTTTCTGCGTGTGTTGCCTCATACCATAATAGTATTAGAAATTACAACATTTTTACAACAATGAGTGATATTTCTTTATTCATTTTTTGAAATTCATTTGACTGACCCTTCCGTTTACCCAGAAAAAAAGTTTGCAGCCAGAACCAGACAAGGTCTAGATAGCGACCATACGAGGCATACAGTAGGCTACGCGAAGACGCTCCAGACGTAGCCGGAGCCAGAGACATAACAGAAAAATAATAGAGTGTATTCTTTAGCTGGCAAGTTTAGTAATGAGCTGAAGCGCACGCTCTTGCTCTTCATACCACTGTTTTACGCACGTTTAATACACATTTCACTTTGATATATTTGGGGCATTATCGTTGGGAAGCCATGTGTCCATGTAGACTACACAGGTAAAGGTAAGGGCTGGATATGAGCTGTGTAGCTGATGGAAGATGCTGATAATCAGAGCTGTCAAAATCCTTTCTCAATCATAGTTGGTCTACCCTTCCCGTCCTCTGTCCCTACTCAATTTTGTGGTGGCGCTTGCATGCACTTGCTTGTGGCGCTATGGATATACGCAAATATCTCACGAGGTTGTGAGCGTCACAAAATATTATTCGCACACTCATCTCAGATCAACCACATCTTTTGAAGTGTAGCAACGTTCCCGGAATAGTATTGCAGCAATGCTTGCAAAGTCGGTATTTGCCTCCAAATAAACCATGTAATAAAAACCCAACCACCTACTTCCAGAATTACTTCCAGGTCATCCGAATTCTGTGTGCTTAACAAACCAAAGATGCAATTCAGATGGACCTTTTTCTTTATTGCTCTTCTATTTGTTCTAGGATTCAGCGTTTCATTTTCAGTTCCTAAAAGATATCAAAACATGGCGCTGGGTTCCATTTCATATGTGATATTCAAGCGTAAAATACCATAAACGAGTCCTTATTCATTTCTCGTGCGACTTTCAAAATAGAATAATGAATGAACGAAAAAGTAGCCTACACAGACCTATAGCAGCTATCTGCAGAACAATTCTGAACCACATGAGGGGGCTCATGTTTTCTAGTCAGAGACCTTCCTTGACTTTTGGACTCACTGAAGGTTTTCAACGTTGGAAAGTCCAATGGCTGCGCCAATGCCCGCTTAAAAGTATAATGAAAAGAAAACATATAGCCTAGGCCTAATGATGATGGTAATGACGATGTCCAATTCGGCGTGGGCTAGTGGGCCTAGCGTGTTTGCTACTGTTTTTTTTGTTTGTTTGTTTTTTTAATCTCACTTTTAAACTAATCTGTCATTTGTACGCTAACGGGTTGCACAGGTGTAAAATTCAAAATCTGACATCTTATTTTGTGACCTGTCTTGAGTTAATGAACATTTCTCATTCAGCCAAGTTGACCAAAAAGTTGCACCTATTCTAGAGATATGAAAGCCAAACAAAGACTCTCTTTTTTATATCATACTATGAGAAGATCAACTAGGCCTAAGTACAAGAACAAAAATAATTTAGTCTACCAACCCTCGGGGAATGTCCGTCTCAAAAACTCGTTTTTGCTTGCTCACTAAAGGGCGGTGTTATGTCCCAGACGTCATCAAGGAAGCGAAGTTCACCATCCAAGGGGAGATCCCACAAGGAAATGAATAATGTTAGGCTATAGCTCTGCCTTAATGCAGGTGTTACAGTCAAACAAAAGAAGACATGGAACGGGGTCGGATTCAGCATTACAAGGTGAGTTCGGGAAGAGGCATTCATGTGTAGGTAATTGCTGTTAACATGATCTGACTTGATAAATTGCTCAAAGCCGGGCTGCGATAACGTCATGGTCGCTCATGCCTCCTCATAACGTTATAGGCTAAAGGTTTATGCTTGTTATTGAGGATATATAGACCTAGCCATATCATATGCGGAAAGTGTTTCATTATATAGATAGTTATATAGTTAGTTATATAGTTAGATAGTTTTTGTTTTACTTTTTGGACTGATAGATGCAGCATAGTCACAAGGTAATGGAAACTGTTTGAATGAGCAGGTGTCTCGCCCATAGGCCAGAATGCTGTCGCCTGTGCTATTTGAACTGTCATAAGTTGAATGAATCAGTAACCGAGGCATGTAGGCTAATTCATGAGCTGCGTGTGTTCAGCCAGTGGCGTTTATTCAACTAACATTTCGAGTGGTTTACAAAGTATTTTCGTCAGGCCATCTTATCCATTTGATTTTCGATTGATTTGTTTATTGATTGGTTTATTGCTTTCTAGGTGAAATTAGCCCTGTATAAAAGACTACTGATATTTGAAGTTTAGTATTTTCTAATTAATACTGAAATTAAAGCAACAATTAGCTGAGGAATTAATAGCCTATATTACAAACTATACATTTATACAAAGGAAGAAAAAGATAAGCAAAATTCTTGCCAAACCTGCATTCATATATATTTTTAAATTCTAGTGCAGCCTACTTGCATTCTGTGTGGCATGGCACTGGTATCATGAGCAGAGGTGTGCAATTATCTTGGCCAAAGGGCCACATTGGCGCCGGGCCGGGTATTAACAGTCAACCAGTTGATGCCGGTAAATTGACAAGTCTCAAACCAGTAGCCCCACTTTCTTAGAGGACATGTTAACATGCAGGGTTAAAAGGGGGTGTTTGTATTTCATGAATATAACAAATTTGATAAATTAGGTCTATAATCTAAGTCACCATGGCTAAAAGGGGAATTATTTTGGGAAGGCTCCACTAACATTGAGAAGGCTCCACGGGGCGGATTAAAAAGCTCAACGAGCCGCATGTGGCCCCCGGGCTTTAGTTTGCCCAGGGCTGATGTAGAGTGTCAAAAGTTAATTGAGTAGCTCATTCACACAAATTGACTAATGTAAGCTTTTTTGTCACACTGCAATGTGAAGGCTGCCATGTAAATCTTTGGCTGGAACAATGAACCACAGTGCAGAACCATCTGCAAGAGCAAGATCAGCACATCTATACAAGATTCAGGAACCAGCCTTTACCAGTAGGAGCTTAACACTTCCCCAGAACCAAACCATCATGGCCGAGGTAGACTTCTTTCGCAAACTGGGCTACTCACCCCGACAAATCCAAGCAGCCATCATGAAGCTGGGTATGGACACAGATACCAATGCAGTGTTGGCCGAGCTGGTGAGGACGGGGAGTTCTGAGAGCCCTACCGCAGAAAGGGAGCCCCCAGCTGAGGTCGTTGGCACAACTGGACAGAAGAGCCCTGGAAAGGTCACCCCACTTCCAGTGACACGGGAGGAGGAAAAGGACGAGTTATCAGAGGATGAATTTAAGCTTATAGTCATTGATGGAAGCAATGTAGCCATGAGGTGAGTGGGAAGATGGTTTATTTTAATTAGGTATAATACACCAGTACTCTACAGGAATGCAAGTAGGCACACACACACACACACACACACACACACACACACTGCATGCAGTTCTTACGTGCATAATGTCTAGCATGGATTTATGCAGCAGTTTTGTCAGTGTTATGAGCAGGCACCATGAGTCTTGTCTGTCAACCCAGCGCCTCTGACCTGAAATAGAATGAAAGTGTGTGTGGTTTTCAAGGAAGTCCACAAGACTGTGCTTGTCTGCATGTCAGGCACGTCCAATATGCAAATTCTTCCCACATGTCTTGGCCCTTAGACTATGGCCTTATAGGTAACCTGAAGAGACTGTACTTTTTTTTTTGGTTTTGTTTAGGGCTTTCTCCCTTTCTTTCTGGGGGACATTTCATAGGTTTTTACTGTCATCTTTTACTAAGAATTGAGATTATTATGACAGTTTTAAAACAAAGTTGATAACGTTAACATCAGATGAAAAGCCAATACTGGACCTACCGTTTGTTCCACACCGATACCCAGCAAAGAATGTTGATAAGCTTTTACTGTAGTAAGCTGCAGTTAATAGAAATGTGCTCTCCTTTATGTGTGTGTATAACCAAATCAAAATGCAATTATGCTTTAAATGTAATTACACATTAACGCAGTTTGAATAGATTTGACACACACTTGGTGCTTAAGGGTTCAGGTGATTAATAACATGTTGTTATGTAAAATACGTAGACTGTTGAATGGAGTTTTCATTTAGCCCCACTGGCATTATTTTACAGTCTTCATGCAAATAATGTCAGGTGACAGGGTCTGCCTTGTCCTTTGCTGCACCAGTTGTGTGACAGAACCAAAACTAAAAGGCTTCAAGCCAGAACCAAAGCTGAAAAGGCTTTAAGCCAGTGTAGTTTTTTTTTGTTCTCTAGAAACCACAAAAACAGATTGTTGCCAATTTGCTGTATGCAAATTCTGTCACCCCCAGCAGGCAAGTCCTGATTGCAAGGGTTTTTGTAAGCAGTCTGTGCACCTACCTACAAGCTTTTAGCCCTACACCTGCATGACCTGATTGCAGGTATGGTGTAAATCTACAGTTTCTCACAAAAGTGAACACACCCTTCAAATTTTTGCCAGTAATCCATCATATCTTTTCATGGGGCAGTGCTATGAAAATGAAACTTTAAAATAGCTCATTGTACAGCTTGTATAGCAATAAAGATAGTGATGGACTGACCAAGTACTTACACCAATATGAACACCTGTGGCGCATTCTTAAGGAGATCAAGTTGTCAAGCATTCACCAGCTCCATGATGTCATCAGAAAGGAGGGGAAGCTTTAGTTAATTTCAAGCCCATAGACATTAATGCAGTGCATGGTGCTCACACAAAATATGCAATTGAAAGTTTGGGCGCAATTTGTACATGATGAGTTGTTTTCAGAAGACAAATTTATACTGATATAATAAAAGGGGGTGCACTCACTTTTGTGAGATGCTGTATATGTTGATGCGTACTGTGTGTGTGTGTGTGGGGGGGGGGGGGTTTGTTGGTTACACTGTTTACAGCAAGTCATTTATCATAATATGCGATTCCTCATACCTTGTCTGTCCACTTTCTCCTGTCCCCCTCTTTCCCCGCAGCCATGGGAACAAGGAAGTATTTTCATGCAGGGGAATCGAGCTGGCTGTCAACTACTTCCTTGAGCGGGGACATAAAAAGATTACGGTGTTTGTGCCCTCCTGGAGGAAGGAGAAGCCAAGACCAGATGTGCCAATCTCAGGTGAGCAAAAGAGCTAACCAAAGTGTAAATCCTTCTTCTTTGAAATAAGCCTAAGTGCTACTGTGACTAGGGATGTCCCAATACAGCTTTTTGGACTTCCGATCTGATACCAATATTGTAGCTTTTAGTATCGGCCGATACCGATACCGGCCGATCCAAGCATGTAATAAAGGCTTAGGGTAGCCTACTTATTTAGTTGTCAGTCAGACTAAAGTTGAAAAGGGTTTTACTCATAAAGTAGGCCTATGGTTAGGTTAACACTTAATTTTGATAAAAGTATTTGAAGGTATTTGAAGTAAAATATTTTATCATTAAGTAACTGACTATATGAACATTCTAAAATATAATCGATATGTTGGAAAAGAGACAGTGAAGATTCTTAGGCTAATTTAGCAAAAACTTGGCAATATACATTCCTTATTATAGCTTAATTATGAACTTTTCTGCCATCTGACAGACAAGGATAAATAACTCAATCAAATAACTCCATTCATCCACAATTTGGATAAATACCTCCAGCAGCTAATAATTAATTTATTGTTCAATCACATAGAAGTGGGCAGTATGGATATACATGTAGGTTATTCTTGGTGAGTAGGCTAAGCTAACACATCCAATACGCTGATATTAGCTTGCCATCACATCAGAATATAATAATTTGGATGAGTTCACAACTGAAATAAGTTTAGGAGAAGACACAATCTTCCCAAAACAGTCAACTCTAGCCTACCATTTGGGATGACTGTATAAGCTGTCCTGAACGAGAGTCTCACTTGCAAGCGCCGTGCTGAGAAACGCAAGAGAATCGCATTTTGGGTAAACCAACTGAAAAAAACTGGAGTGCTGGACAACAGAGCAGACTTTTAATTACAAAAAAAAATGGATCGGGCGTCTGGATGGGAATTTTTCCGTGTATGCTGATCCAATACCGATAACTCATTTTTTGCTCATATCGGCGGCCGATCCGATCCAAATATCGGATCGGGACATCCCTAACTGTGACTCCAGTCACAGGCCTTTTGGGAAGAGGTGTTGTGATGAGGAGGTTATGGTGGACATACATTGTGTGTCCCAGTTGCACACAAGTGTTCAGTTACAAAGTATCTACACAGAATCTGCCTTATCTAAACATAGTATGATAGGAATTTCTGACCTTGCGCGCTCATCTGATTTAGCCTGATGTGACCATCTGCTTTCACATAGTTTTACTTTGTGCAAAGGGTCTGGTACATTTCCATTGCCAAACGTTTCCTCTCTAGCGGGCGCTATGTGCAATTCAACGGTTTGAAAGATTTTGCCGTAGTTCGCATAAAACGTACATTGAAAAACATTTTGTTATCTTGACTGGAGGTTGGTGATGTGCAGGCACAATTCTGAGCTCTTTCTGACTATCTGGTAGCCTGGCGATGCCATCCTACGTACCTCCGCTAAACATTTTATCTCCTATTTAACCTATTTCAATTGCGTTGGGCCAGACTGTATGACATAGTCAACAGTCGCTTTCGCCCAGGCTAACTATCTGGTTGAACCTAATGAAATGAGCAGAGCCAGTTTGCAGCATTTACCTGGCTACATCTGATTGTCAGTCAGCTGCTGAATAAATATCAGTTGGTGGATCTAGATTGTTTCATTTAAGGCTGTCATTTCTGACAGCTCACGTTTTTTTTTGTGGAGAGTGTCTGCGCGTGATGATCAGTACTATTTTTTTTTTTTTGTATTGACAGGTATGCGTCTGCATTTGAGCTAGTGTGAGATAAGTTATACTATAGTTAGAAATATACTTTATTTTACTTTATATATTTATTCAGAAGGAACATTATTTACTATTTGCTTATTTTGACAACATCCACGCATGCCGTCGGGGTTCAAGTGAACTATTTTCTATTTTTGATGAAGATTTTTTATTTATTTATTTTTTTTCCTGTCTGTATCACATTCCCAGTCATTGTTGGTCTGAATTATACCTCTGACCTCTGGCTTTATATTGTGATGTAAGAATCCAAAGGTCCCTTTTGACAAGTCAATCCGAGTACCAGGAAATGTAGATGTCCATTGGAGGGAAATTCCCCTTGGAGGAAGCACTGGAGTATTTTCTTTCTTTTCCTCCCCCATCCCCTTACACCCTCTCGCTCTATCTTTCTTTGTTTCTCATGTGACAAAGGCAGCCAGTTTGCTGTAGTTTTTCAATCTCCTTGTCTCTCACCCTATCTTGTTGAGATATCCCTTTGATTTGAAAAGGTTTCTTTGTTCTCTGGCTTGAATCAAGGGCTTTGTCTTGTGCATGTTAAAAAAAGAGGAAATGTCACTGTAAACGTGAAAGTTTAGGAGGTGTGGACTTCACACTAACGGGCAGGTATCAAGCATTGCGTCCAATCTGTATGCAGGTGACAAGCGGTGGATGCCATCTGGCGATGATGGGCCAAAGTATACAAACGTGAGCTCTTTCAGCTCTCAAAATAACAGTGGCATTCAATAGTGGGTGTGATGAGGCAATAATGTGTGAGTCCATTTTTTTTTACCTCCTTTGAGGATTCCAAAACCGTCAGATAAAGCCCACATGCATTTTGCATTCACAAGTATCCACACATACTGTAGTTAAGTTCACTGAAACCCTGAAGCTGAACACTGAAACTGAAACATTGAAGAATATTACACACTATCATGTATCACTATCATTTACTCAACAACTTCTAGAAAAAGGTGTTAGAAAGGTAGATGTACCTGTATAATTTAATCAAATTTTTTTTTATTATAGATTATGCTTGCTCCAGTGGTCTCAAAGCTGTATTGTAGTTTTGTTTTAAACTTGTTACATAATCTGCAATTCCAATGTCAAAGAGATAGATCACGTGACCTCTCATGAAACGTTTAGATGTGACATGATCAGGTAAAAGTTTTAAAACAAAAATGGCAATGCTGTTTTGAGACTGTTTATTACAGGGGTCTCAAACTCAAATGAGCTGGGGGCCACTACGGTCAACATTGTCTGACTGGAGGGCCGCCACAGGCGATCAATTGTTTATTTATTTTTTTATTTTTTTAACAGGGACCTGCACATTTCCTTTGCAATTATTATTATTTATTTATTTTGTGATATTCAATATTAGATGTGATATTCAATATTAGGCCTATCACATCATTGAATGCATAGCCTACTAGAACAAATAGCCTATCAATATTTTCACTTTTAAATATAGGAGATTGTCTTGAATGTGGTAATATAAGAGTCATGATAAAGGTATTCTGTATTATGCAACAATTTGCAATATATGTGCTGACAATATTTTATTAATTATCATAATTATGAATATTAAATATAATTTATTGCTAATTTGGATCTTGAGACAACATTTTTAGCATCTGTCCTGACAAACAGTTACTTACTTAGGCCTGACAAACAGGGAGCTAAAAACAACTTTCACTATGGAAGAGAATTTTAGTATGACACTGTTGAAGACAATGCAGACATTTTATATGATTTCAAGATCGGATTACTCGGAAACCGCTAATCACAATCACAGACGACTGCTATGTACCATTGTAATCTGTAGGATTTCCTGTTTATTTTGATATGCGTTTTGTCATAGTTAAGTTAAGAATCCGTGAGATATTGCACAAAGAACAAAGTATGACATGGACGCAGAACTGTATTGGTGATCATAATTTTAATACATATTCAACGCTAATTATCTCGTGAAGTCCTCATCACAGAAACTAACTACTAGCACCGTTGGAAAGGTCAGTTCGTGCAGATTACAATGATACCCTTATTATTTATTTAATTGTATTTTATTTCATTTAATTAAAACTCCGCGAATAGTGTGACGGAGAAGAACGAGTGCGCCGCCGTCGGGATGTTTGCGCCTCTCTCCAGGGCCGGATTGTATTATAATTCTGCCACCAGCTCGCGGGCCGGATCTGGGCCGGGCCCGGGCCGAATTTGGCCCGTGGGCCGGGAGTTTGAGACCCCTGGTTTATTACCTTCGCCAAGGAGGTTATGTTTTCGGTCGCGTTGTTTTGTCTGACTGTTTTTGGATTACATTTTCAGACAATGGGTATTTTGGGACAAGCAAGAACCGATTCGATTTTGGTAGCGATCGGTGATCCACAACATGATCTGGAATTTATATTGTGTCTGTGACCACATTGCCTTGGTGGAGGTCTGCACTCTCTGAACGCTTTTCTAGTTTTTATAAGTTCTCGATACTCTGTTGTCCGCATTTCGGAAAGGTTGGATATGACTTTTGAGCCATGTCTTATGAAACAGTCATGAATGCTTTGTAAGCAATTTATGACTGCTGCTATAAATGTGTTATGTACTCACTTATCAAGTAAAGTTTAATCTCTTGGCTTAGTGTGTTGTATTGCAAATTATTGCAAATTACTGCAATATTGCATTGCGGTTTTATGGCCTTATACGTGATGGGAAAATAAAACATTTTTGTATTAAATATTGAAAATAAAATAAAAAATAATACAGTACCATGAAGATTTTTACTGGCTGAAAAAAAGGAAATTTTTAAATTATGTAAATATTTATATAAATCTGCTGGCAACCTGTAATTTCAAATGACAATGAATTCTTCACATCCATAATGTCATTTTGTATCTCTGTATCTCTGTTCAGACCAGCACATCCTAAGCATACTGGAGAAGAAGAAAATTGTGGTGTTCACGCCATCAAGACGCAAGGGAGGCAAACGACTGGTGTGCTACGATGATCGTTTTATCGTGCAGCTGGCCCACGATTTGGATGGCATCATCGTCTCCAATGACACATATCGTGACCTACAGAGTGAGAAACCAGAGTGGAAACGTTGTATCGAGGAGCGACTGCTTATGTACTCGTTTGTCAATGACAAGTGAGCTTCTTTTTTTTCTCTCTCTCTCACTTACCCAATTTCACCTGGAGCTATACCTGCACCTCTCCAGCTTGCTAGTTCCTGCTTTCACTTCACTTCACACTTCACAGCTAATTTGTTTGTGTGTTTGAAGGGAAAATGCTGTATTATGTACAGTACAGACCAAAAGTTTGGACACACCCCCTCATTCAATGCGATTCATTTATTTCCAGGACAATTTATATTGTAGATTCTCACTAAAGGCATCGAAATTATGAATGAACACATATGAAATTATGTGCTTAACAAAAAAAGTGTGAGATTATGAGAAATTTTTGGACCTGAACCCAATCAAGATGGTTTGAGGTGAGCTGGATCGCAGAGTGAAGGCAAAAGAGCCGACAAGTTCTTAGCATCTCTGGGAATGAATAACTCTTCAAAACAATTGGAAAACCATTTCAGGTGACTACCTCTTGAAGCTCATCCAAAAAATAAAAAGAGGACAAAGCAGTTATCAAAACGAAAAAAGGATACTTCGATGAAACAAGAATATAAAACATGTTTTCAGTCATCTCACACTTTTTTTTATTAAGTACATAATGTCATGTGCTCATTCATAAGTTTGTTTATTTTGTAGATTGTCACTGAAGACAACAGTCATGAAAATAAAGTAAATAATTTAATGGGAAAGTGTGTCCACTTGTAATGTATACAAATTGATACTCATGGACTCTTTGATGTTGTGATTTCTAGGTTCATGCCCCCAGATGACCCTCTTGGTCGCCATGGGCCCAATCTTGACAACTTCCTAAGGAGGAAACCAGTTCTGTCAGAGAACAAACGTCAGCTTTGTCCTTATGGTAAACTATTTTTATACTGTCTATAGGGTCTAAAGCTAGTCAATACCTTCAGTTAGCTGTAGAAAATTTACCATATAAATCAGAACCTTGAATATAAAAAAAAAATTATATTAGATTCTGTTTAAAGAGATTAAAGAGAAAGAGAGCATGCTCTAATACTTTACTCTGGGCAGTTAGTCTGTCACCACATAATGTCACGTTTAATCACCCGGTGGAATGGAATACTGTTTTCTGATTGGCTGACAGGGTGTCTGTTAATTCAGGACACCTGAGACCTGGGACACCCAAATTCTTTCCAGCCATGGGCCAAAAACAAATCTGGACCTTGGGCCGCGGGCCAAAAGGTTTTTTTTTTTTTATTATTAATCCACATGTGAAACTGATATAGACCTAGGCCTATATTGAAACGGCAAATACTTTAGAGATTAAAAGGATTTCACCACAAAAACACATAACTTTTTATTGTACCAGAAGGAACAATATCCTGTTATGTAAAAAAAAATGTGTGACAATTTCTGCTTAATAATTGTGAACTCCCTTGTTATTAGTTCATTACTTTGCCAATTTTATTAGATTTCCTCATTTAAAAAAAGTTTTTTATACAGCCGACAGCTGTATACAGCTTATTACACAGCTTATTAGTTATGTAGCCTAGACCTACAGTACACACGTAATTTGTAGGATCGATATAGCCTTTTTTCTCTCCAAGCATCTAAAAATAATGACAGAACATCACATTTAAATTTCTATACGTTTTAGTTGCAACTGGGTGATAAGCGGGATAACTGCCTTCGAGGTGTCCCGTTATAAGGTATTAATGGACTCTGCATTCTGTGTCGTGCTCATCATTCGCTTCCAACTTCCGTCCATTATTATCCAACCATAATCAGGACACCTCGGCAGCCTTTATTCCTTAGATATTTACTGTTTGTGAACAGAACAACAGTTACAGTAGGTCTGTGCTTTTTGGCCTGCAGGAAAGAAATGCACTTACGGCATGAAGTGCAAGTTCTACCACCCGGAACGTGCCAATCAATCTCAGAGAGCTCTGGCTGATGAGCTACGGGAGAATGCCAGAATCTCCTCTGCCCAGAAGGAGGGTGGCAGAGGCGCAAGCTTGGCGCAAAGAAGAAGCCCCACTTCGGGGATGAGTACATCAAGAGGGAGCGTAACGTCCTCTGGCACAGGGAGTCCTGTTTTTCTTACAAGCTCTCCCTCACTGGAGTCACAACTGCAGTCCACCTTAACCCTGGACCCCAATGGGCGCCCCCTCTTAAAGGTCCAAGGGGGCGAGGCACCGGAGGTGTGGTGGGACTCCATGGCCCCAGTCAGGATGCCGTTGTCCACCTCCACCAGCTCCAGCAGAACACACTCTTTCAGCAGCAGCAGCAGCTCTGGTGGTAGTCACTCTGTCCCAGAGTGGCCCAGCATGCTGTCTCACTTTGCTACTGACCCTGCCTCCGCCTTCAGTGCTGACTCTGGCCTAGGCTCATACGAGCAGCAGCAGCACCACCAGACCCAGCACCACCAGGCCCAGCACCACCAGACCCAGCACCACCAGACCCAGCACCATCAGGCCCAGCACCACCAGACCCAGCACCATCAGCCCCAGCACCACCAGACCCAGCACCACCAGGCCCAGCACCATCAGGCCCAGCACCATCAGCCCCAGCACCACCAGGCCCAGCACCATCAGGCCCAGCACCATCAGCCCAGGCCACAGCAGGCCCAGCCACACCAGACCCAGCACCACCAGCCCCAGCACCCCCACTCTAAGGTCATGGGCCGTGGGCAGCCCGGGCTCCCAAGGCTTCTGGAAGCACCGCCTGGCTGCCTTGCCTGCTGTCCCCACATGGGAATCCGATCACCACCCCTGCCACATCTTCAGCAGTCCTACTACTCCAGTCCAGCTGGATGCCCTCCATGCCACCAATCCGCCTCCTGCAGCTATGAGCCCCCTCAGTACCCACAGTCTGCCCCTCTGCACCACTACAGCCTGCCCAGCTACATCCAGCCAGGAGGGGGAGGAGGAAGGGGAGACCGAGGTCAGCAGAACTGCTGGTCAGAGTATCTGTCTTGGATGCCACAGGGTACCCCAAACCCTTGCTGTCTTCCAGAGTCTGGTCATTCAGCCAGCCTCCCAGAGCCAGGTCAATACTACCAGGACCAGCTACAGCAGCAGTCATGGGCTGGAGCTTGTCCAGGGCCTTTGTTGAGACAGCCAGTGCAGCCCAAGCCAATGGCCACCCTCATGGACCAGGAGAGGGAGGAGATGCGCTTGAAGCTGTATGCCATCTTCAACCCGTACCAGGTTGACAAAGTTATGAGCATGCATCCTCACGTCAAGGATGCGCAGAAACTGGCGAAAGAAATTCTCACACATAAGTCGAAAGGCGAGATGTTCTAAGGCTTCAAGGCTAGACTTTTGCCACAATCAACCACAGTAACTGTTTCTGTTTTTATTTCATTATCTTTGTTTTTTATTTGTTTTTTTGTTTTGTTTTGTTTTTACTTGATTTAGCAAATGCTCTTTAGACCAAACTAGGTATGAGTATTTCATTATGTTGGGCTTTGTAGCCTCAGGTGCACAATCAGTCTTAAGCACTGATATTACGTACAGTATGTCATGAGAATCATATAGCAGTTTGTCAAGTTGACAGTAGAATAGGCTTGCTATTTTAGAGGTGTCTATTGTACACAGCTACCTTATAATTTTGCCTTTGAATTGGCAGAGACTGTGTAGCAGGGTTGCAAGGGCTAAATTGTTGATGCATATTGTATCTCGTTGAGCATGAATTGTATTTTATTGTATTAAGGTATTCAAAGCCAAAAAATTTATGTTTTTTTCTGTCATAGAAATCTGAATAGCACAAATGTGAATTGTTGTGAGCACACACACACACTAACAAACGCTCACACTTTCTCTTTAAATATTGTTTTTCTCAGATTGGTTCTAAGTAACAATATCTGTTTTACTCATGGGGATTGGGTCTTGACCCTTAGGGGTGTCTGTGGCATAATGGTCAGGGGATTGGACCAGCAACTGAAGGGCAGCCGCTTCAATCCAGGGCTGGTACAACAGTCGTCTGGTTAAGCTGGGAATAGACCTACCGACTTTCTCAGTCTTTTACGATTAGTGAGCCAAACCCACAGACGCAATCTGGGACAATTGAGAGTCGCTCATGAGCACAAACCTAACGATTGAGTTGTCGGTATTTTCATAATTGGTATCATAGTGACCTCAGAACGGACCGGTTAAGATCATATCAAACATGTTTGATTCAGTCCGACCCGGTCATAATTGCGTCAACAATGCGAAGAATTGCATCGTTATCAATCTGTCACCCAAACACACATAACGATTCTAGCCACGACTGAAACTTGCGACTACTCATGACTACCCATGACTGGCCCGGACGTTCCATCGTGTCAAAATCAGGGTTAATAATAGTAGTCTGTTGCCAGCTTTAGGCAGCGATAGTGCCAATGATGGTAGATAGGAGGCGCATGATCTGTCATGGTAGTACATGTGTATGGGATCAAAGTGCGGATCAGTTCCGATCTGTTGACCTGCTTGGCTGTAGCAGATAGCAGAGCTTCTCTTTTAGATATGACTCTTCATGGAGGAATCGATCACAACATTGTCCTTAAATCAACAGGAGGATTTGGAGATCATGATACTACTGTATGCCTGAAATTTATTTGAGTTATTGCTCTGTGCATGTGTGCCCTCACATTTGTGAGATCACAGCTCCAATGTGTGTATCTCTACCTACCCCCTGGATTGGTTAAAAGCAGAAGACAGCTTAAGAAAGATAACTTAACCCTAACTGAACCAAATAATAATAATAGAGAAAAAAAACTGTCAACTTGTTACAATTAAAACGAGAATTTTTATTATTATTATTTTATTATGGTTTAATTATTTGTCTCTCAATTTCTAAAATAACATCTGTCTTATGACTAAGCATTTTAATTGTGTATGTTAGTAGGCATTTGTACATACTAAGCAATTTAATTGTGTATGTTAGTAGGCACTTGTACATACTAAGCATTTTAATTGTGTATGTTAGTAGGCATTTGTACAAACTAAGCATTTTAATTGTGATGCTAGTAGGCACTTGTACACACTACTGAATAACCCTTGATAAACAAAGTTCTCATGCTGCCAAGGTGCCAGAAATGTAAGTTCTATGTAATGTGTATGTGCACTTTCAAAATGAAATTCAGTTCAATGAAAAAACATTGCTAGTCTGTGTGTTATTGTCTTATTCCATTTCTTTGAAAAACAAAAACAACATGAAGTGTGCGGTTAACATGGATTTAGTTTAGTTTGATTAAATGCCATGAAAAGGAAATGCCAGAACATGTCTCATCTGGATGCAAAGTAGCTGTGACCCCAATTCAGTGAAATAGATAGTCATTCATGTAATTTTATGGCAAGTCTCTGCATCACTTCCTGGTATTAGGAAACAGAATGTTTTTCCCCAGTTATCAAGTAAATACAGGGCTCTTCAGGAAACAAAACTTGTTATGCAAAACCAGTTCTTTTGAAACACTTTTCTTGGAATCTTAAAAGGAAGCAGTCACCTGTTTATCATATTAGATATAGACCTACAGTACTATTGGGGAAATGATACTTGTGATGATTTGATACTCTACTACTACTACTGTATGTGTTGATGCAAATCTCCACTCCACTCTCCACTAAATCTGGCCACCAGAGGGTGCTGAAGAGAGCAAAGCTATAACAGCATCCTATGGTCATACTGTAATACTGTATGTGTAGATTTCATATGGTATTGTCATGGACTTAACTCTAAACATTTCCATAGTAGCACCACAGAAATATCAATCCTAGAAAAAAAATAACAGATTAAAAAAAGCAGGTGAATCTCTTTGAAGGACAGTAACGATGGTATTTTTACTAAAACAAACAACACAAATTCCACAACCAAACAAATGAAAGCAAAAATATATAATATCCTTAACTATCTAGCCAACAAAAAGGAAGTCTTGAGACATCTTGGCATTTTTTGTCAATACACTGTAAAAAGTAATTTGCCTGCCTCTTAAATAGCCTATCACAATAACAAAAAGATACATTTCGCCAATAAAACTGGGCAACATCATGCAATGTATTTTTTTTCAATGTATTGAAGTTATCTTGTTAAAATCCATGAGTGATTATATTTGTAAGATACCCTTCATATATTTGGAAATTCTCTTACAGCATATTTTAAGCATAGATATACTTAAAACAATCAGCTCCAAAAACTGATATTCACCTATTCATATACAGTATATATATATATATATATATATATATATATATATATATATATATATATATATATATCATATGCTTTATAGATGCATCTAAGGCATTTGATGAGCAAATGAAGTAAATAAACTTTGAAACTGTCAATATGGTCACTTGTTTTTTAATTGGTTACTGCAGTCCATGGTACTACAGGCAACAGACAATGAAGATCAAGTGTGGAATTGACTATGAGCCTTTCAATCACCAATGGTGTGACAGGATGGCAATTTTGAGCTACTTTTCTTTGAATGTGTAATGAATGATTTGTCAGTGTCACTAAATTGTATGAACTGGCACGTCAGTAGTGACATAAAAACTCAACTTCATAATGTATGTAGATGACCTGGTCATTCTGAGTCAACTGTATGCTGGTTTGGACGTGATCTAAAATCTTTCACAGCATGCAAAACAATGTGACATGAAATATAATGTCTGGCAAGAGTAAGATCATGAACATAAGGTAGCAAAGTGGACATGATCACCCCTTATGCCCATTATCGGCTACTCCATAGCACTTACATGTATAGCTGAATAGGGTAAAAATTTTAGCAAACAGATATCCTTTCGAATGACCTGACTCGATGATGTGAATATTTACAGTCGACGACAGATACTTGTATGTGTATTGGAACGTGTTGTGCTGAAAGAATTTAGTATGTGCTCTATGTCAGGTCGAGACTCTCAAGTCTTTAAAGCGTGACGGTTTACCAATTTACACTGGACACCTGTGGCGCCACTATATATATCAACAATAGACTGAGGAAACTCATGATAGCCTACAATGACAGCATTGCCATGTCAAATGGTAGTTTTTAATGCTGGGTACCTACTTGGCAGTCATATGTCGACAGGAACTGATGTATGAGCTCAATATGCAGGACATCTGACTCACATCATGGACTTAATAGCTGTCTCTAGCCAAGTCCTGGGCAGTCTGTGCCCATTTTGATTGTGCCCTTGTACGAATGAACTGATCTTTTATGATTAATCTATGCTGAACTTACATCATATTCTCAACTGCTAGGTAGAGTGGACTGATATGAAATATGACTACTTTCAATTCAATACAGTATAAATGTGTGATGTGAATGAATGACATTCAAACATCTGTGAAGTCTCCGATCCCCCTCCTGGGTCAATACAACTGGAAGTAGCACAATGACTGTAACATGTATAGCCTTTAAACATTTTTTTAAAAAATATTTCAAGCAAGGAATAATATGTGATTACAACATTTGGTCAGGACTGTGGCATT
This sequence comes from Sardinella longiceps, assembly GCA_027497455.2. NCBI lineage: Eukaryota > Metazoa > Chordata > Actinopteri > Clupeiformes > Clupeidae > Sardinella > Sardinella longiceps. Next base: position 16,389,588 of record JAODXP020000023.1, read on the forward strand.
CTGGGACATCCAATACCTTGCAGTCAAATTTACATCAAATGTCGAAGGTTTTTTTTCAGAGTAAGATTGTTCATAGAATATCAAGTAGAGTGACTTCATGGCATTGATCTCTTCTATTCATTTTCATTTGTTCATGACTCAACTGGGCTTAATCATTTTTTTCAGTGAAAACATTGAGTAATCCTATTGTTTACTTTTTACAGTGTAAATCTAAGGGTAGCCTACTTTTGTAGGAAGTATTCTGTAGGAAAATGAGTCTTGTAAATTCACGTTTTGCTAAAATAAATAATTTAAAAAAACGATGAGAACACTCTTTCTTAGCTTCTCTGACTACTTGGAAAGATGTAGATTTTGAGGTGTTGCAGCAGGCCAAACAAAAATTTGCATATCTTCTAACATTTCTGTGGCTTGACGTTATATTCTAAATGAAGAAGTGAAAAAAAGAGAAAATCTGTTCTCAATCAATCAGCCAGACAACACAGATAAGGTTTATGCAAAACAGTGTTTATTTCTGAGTCCGGTTTGTGTCAAGAATCTCTGTTATGTTACCATCCATACATGCTGTAAAGGTCAGGAATGTTGTACTCCAGAACATATAACAGCACACCCACAGTAGGCTATAGACAGCTGCAGTTACTGCCGCCATCTGAATCTGTAGGTCTTCTTGTCACAAATGAAATGTTGCCCAAAATGCACTCTCACAACACACCTGAGACTTGTCAGAAATGCTACAACATTTTCACCTATACCTCTTTTGGGATTTTTGTTTGTTTGCTTGTTTTACTAATGAAAATGTTGTATTGTGGTGTGTTACATGTTTGTTCCTTGACTCAAATCCAACCTGCACATTCACACCTCGACAGACACGGCAAAGCAGTACACCCGTATAAAAACAGATGCCCAATGAAATAAGGATATGATTTAACACCACTAAAAATTACGACCCAACAGTTTCACCTCAGGGCAGGGACTGTTTCACCTCCACAAATAACCATGAAAAAAAGAAGTTTTCAGCACTGTTGACCCACACGGATGTTGTAAGCCCTATAACCCTGAGTTCCCATACAAAACAGGCCTAAGAACGGTAGGGATGGGGCCAAAGATGGTTAAGGGCCTCTCCCTTGACCTTTCTTTCAAAAGACTTATTTGCCTTGTGTCCTACAGTACCCTTCCAGTTGATATGTGGAATGACGACTGCCATTGTGGTTTAAAGATACAGTCAGTTGGTATTGTACTGTAAACCAAAAGACAAACAAATAACACCAGAGAGGAAGCTCACCCAATCCTCTTTGGTGTTTCATAGAAAACTGCATTATTGTTTGGAGTAGAGGCTGTCACCACCTAGCTTCCAGTTGACTCAGCACAGCAGCCATGGAGAGACAGAAGATCATTAGTTAGACACACAGAGAACGTTACAAAACATGTTCTGTACCACATGCCGGTACCATGCATTACATCTCAGACTGCATATTTAGTGTCTTTCTTGGACTAAATGTAGTCTTTTGTGTTTTGTTTTGTGGGCTAATTAAGCATGTCTGACCTCAGGGAAACCAGCCTTTTTCTTCTTTGCATTTGCGTGAAGAGATCTCCTCAGATCTCCTCTCTCTCTCTCTCTCTCTCTCTCTCTCTCTCTCTCTCTCTCTCTCTCTCTCTCTCTCTCTCTCTCTCATTTCTTCTCTTCTCACTCCCAGGCCATCAGTAACTTCTGAAAGGGCACGAAAGCCCCATGTCCAGGCATGCTGCGAGAAAGAGAGAAAGAGTCAGAATGAAGATGTGAGATTAGACAGTCACCTTACGGTGTAAAAGATGAGATCATTCAATAGCTGATATTTTGTTTGGAGTGGTTAGATGTTAACGCCCTCCTTCCTGTGTGCCAAACCAAATAGACTCTGAGTTGTAAATAAGCCTGGTATTGGTGATATGTCTGGGTGCAGGGCTGGACTGGGACCAAAACATGGCCCAGGCATTTTTTTGGGCATTGCAGCCCACCATGATTTTATTCAATTATAATAATGTTGTGGCTAGCTAAAATAACACTGTAAGTTGAACATATGGCCAGTCCATGCCTGTCTGGGTGTAATGTATTTCTAAGCTCTCTTGATGTTTGCAACTTGTCACAAAGCATTATGAAGCTTCAGTTTATTCATTGTCATTTTTATATTTCCAGTTCCTCATACCAAATATTAAAGAGTTACAAGCACAAACATCAAGAAGGCACCAATAAGTAAAGTGATATGTTTCCCTTGAATAAAAAGGCCAAAGATGTTAGTAAGGCTTTGTGACACTTCAAGTTATAACTCATTCTGATAACATTAAAATGGCATTAGTGTCATTAGTTTTGAAGTGCTATGAATGCATTCATAACTCCTTGTGAATAGTGGATTCATAGACAGTGTTATCAGATTTGTATATTCACAGAGTATGCACAATGATGGGGAAGTTGTGAAAATGTTATGTTATAATAACAAATTACCCCATCTAAAATGTAATAGCAGTGTAACCATTTCAACTACTTTAACAGACAAAGTAACTCATTACATTTGATTAAGTTTGGATTGTCAACCATTTTCAGTTTTTGAAAGTTGGTATGGTTAACCTTACAGCATTACTCAATACAGTCTCCTGTTAAAATCCTTTTAAACTGCCTCAACAGTTCAACAACTCAACACTACTGTGAGATCATCCTCACCTTTGGCTAGCATCTTTGACTAGCTACAGTACAGACCAAAAGTTTGGACACACTTTCCCATTAAATTATTTACTTTATTTTCATGACTGTTGCCTTCACTGACAATCTACAAAATAAACAAACTTATGAATGAACACGTGAAAAAAGTGTGAGATAACTGAAAACATGTTTAATATTCTTGTTTCATCGAAGTATCCTTTATTTGTTTTGATAACTGCTTTGTCCTCTTTTTATTTTTTGGATGATCTTCAAGAGGTGAAATGGTTTTCCAACTGTCTTGAAGAGTTATTAATTCTCAGAGATGCTAGGAACTTGTCGGCTGTTTTGCCTTCACTCTGCAGTCCAGCTCACCCCAAAACATCTTGATCGGGTTCAGGTCCAAAAGTTTGGCATAATCTCACACTGTTTTTGTTAAGCACATCATTTCATATGTGTTCATTCATAATTGTGATGCCTTTAGTGAGAATCTACAATATAAATTGTCCTGGAAATAAATGAATCCCCTTGAATGAGGGGTTGTGTCCAAACTTTTGGTCTGTACTGTATATATTTGACATTCAAGATTTGGTTACTCAATAAGTGGTTTGTGTGGAGTTGATTGTGGACACCGGCGTGCACGCTTGTGTAACGGATGCCAACAAGTTCGACTAGCTGGCGGCACTACGTGTAAATCCTCACAGCCCAGTCTCCTTCAAGAACTCCTCAAAGAACTGCTTCTAACTGTTGAGTTTGAAGCCTGGAGTGGCAAGTTCAAGACTCGAGTGCGATGGCTCTGGCTACTTTGGTGCCGTGACTCGGATGGGAGCGAAGATTTGGATAGTAAGTGTAATCGATGCCAACTAGCTCGGCTAGCTGGTGGCAGTACGTGTAAACCCCTTACAACCCAATCTCCTTCAAGAACTGAGTTAGGAGAGTTAGAAGCCTGGGATTTTAGCTCAGTGGTTAGAGCGTTCAACTCCCATGTCATTAACATCCATGATCTTAAAGACTCATTGCCACTATGATGACAAAACAAATAGAAACTAGCCAGTGGTCTGTTCACCACTGAAGGCAGAAGTTGGAAGCGTGAGAGTCAGGTGAGAGCCTTAACTTAACAGTGCACAGAATAAATCATTTCCAAACAAAAGACTGTTACAGTGTTCCAGACTGTATGATGCAGAGAATCGTAGTCACAGGCAGCGGTTAGGACCAGGCTTGTCCTAGTGAGGGTGTTATTATTACCAGTCAAATAGATGATGCCCCCGGTGAACTCCAGTCTGTGAGCCATTGTCAGCACGCTCCAGCTCCACCCCCAGGTGGTAGTCCTGTGAGCCGTCATCCACGGGGCCCAGGTACCGTAGGGTTCCGGTGCTGATTCGACCAGAAGGCAAGAGAACCCGGACACGGTGGCCAACCTGCAGGTCCAGTGGGGAATGGGGTACAAAGACCCGGTGGAGGCCTGATCCACTTCTCCAGGAACCTACGCTGCAGAGGGACAAGAGTCAACAAGTTGTCCTGGAAAACTGGAAAACCTTTTCCCTGTCAACTTAGAGTGATCTTGACAGATGGAAGACACATTCTGCAGGTTGGCACATAATAGACTTAGAAGAAATAACCTCTGTCGACACATTTCCTGTCAAAACCCGTATAGGCTAATTTATTAGGAGAGCCTAACTACAGCAACAGATTCCAGAGAGCTCGATGGGCCCTGGTACAAGTTAGTTTCATAATCACAAACTGTGCACTGCTCATTACACATGATTACCGTGCAACTTCTGTAGGTGACTGTGTAGGTGAGGAATACCTGGTGTTTGTGTTTATAGACAAGGCTGAAGGCGGTCTGGAGTCATCAGCTGATGGTGCCATATGACTGACAGGGTCAGCTCTGAACGCTGTCATCTCATGTCTCCTCAGTGGGCTCCCTGTAGTGGAACACAAGACAGGGAGAACATACAGCAGGTTGTGTCAATTCTACTCTTGTGTATGGCTGTATGTTGAGTTTTAGTCACATGAAGTAATTGCATTTCAGCTAATAAACAAAATTTATTGTTTTTACTAGTAGTAGTAGTAGTAAGTAATAGTAGTAGTAGAAGTAGTAGTAGTAGTATTCATAGCTAAACACTTAATATTATATAATATACCATTGCCTTCATCACAGCTACACTGTATACTGTATGCTGGTTTTAATGCCTAAATTCTGTAGTACAATGGCACTGGAGGATAGGCGATTTGTAGTGTCTTGGCTGTTTTACTTGGAAAGTCCTGTTCCCTGTCATCAAATTGGTGAAGAGGTCCATTCTCCAACACAGCCTCAAACAGCAGTTCTCGTGGTACATGTACCCCCTCCTGCTTAAGATAGAGTCCACTCTTTACCCAAGCCTCCGAGGTCAGCTGAAGAGAGAAAGGAGAGTTGGTTTGACAGACAGAAAGAAAGAGAGAAAAACAGAGAAAGAAATACCTTGGCAGAGAGAGTGAGAGAGACCAAAAGAGAGGGAACCTGGTTTCGTAAGTCCTGCTGCCTCTTCTGTAGTTTGAGAAATCTCTTGTCCCATGATTCTCTTTGGCTGTTGAGCTGGTTCTTCAGAGTGTGGATGTCGTCCTCAGCAGCAGACAGCCTCTTGTGAAGAGGAAGCTTATGCTTGTGCTTACTGGACCCACCATGGCCTAAAGAACCAAGGTAGTATCATCATCATAGATAGTAAGGGTAAGAGTCCTTTATTTTATCCTTCGGGAAGGAAATGCTTTCTTTGCATTTGACCCATCCAGGGGGTATACACACATGCATACAGTTGTTGTAAGTACACTTCTTAGGATGCGCACAGCCACAGTGGACAGCCGTCAGTACAGCGTCCGGGGAGCTGTTTGGGGGTTGAGCCTTATGCAAGGGCACTGCATATGTGGTTGCCAGACATGGGGAGGCGCTGCTCATTCACTCCCCCACCCCCCTCTTCGCACTTCGAAGCGGCCACCCTTCGGTCCCCAGTCCAACTCCCTGACCGGTACACCACGGATGATAGTCATCATCATCATATTTATATTATTTATCTACAACATCCTTCTTCTTTACCTTCTTCAATAGGCCTCTAATACCAAAACCACTGAATCAAAAGGGAGACATGAACAGAAGGTCCCTGATGTGTGTCTTATATAGGCTATTTGGAGAGTCACTTTTAGATATTAATCTACTGAAAGCACTGCGCTAAAAGATCTACTAAAGGTTCTTTTATGGACAAAAAGTACTTTTCTTTGTCAAAATAGAGAGCAGCAGTGTCAATTCACTCAATTCACTCAAATCTCTAACCTTGAAACTTGAACTTATATTTTTGAATCTCATGAACCACTACAATAACAACAGTCATTCAAAGACACAGATCCTCTGACTGGGTTGCCCTTTCTAAATGACTGAAAATACACAAACACTGACATCTGCTGGACAGGTGCTGCAGGTTTGGTTTAGTTATATGACCTTTTTTCATAAGCAGCTGTTCAAACAGATTTAGTTGCATTAGATGCTTTTGTGATGGCACAGCGGTTTTCCACAGTGAAGCAATGATCTACTCAAAGCACATTGTACCTTCATCATCTTTGCTTCAGGTTAGAGATTTGAGTGAATTGACACTGCTGCTCTCTATTTTGACAAAGAAAAGTACTTTTTGTCCATAAAAGAACCTTTAGTAGATCTTTTAGCGCAGTGCTTTCAGTAGATTAATATAGTGCAGACAATGGCAATACTGGACATTAATGAAACAACTGAATTTGCTACTGCCTGCAGATTAGGTAACTTAAAATATGGGCAATTCCAGCGTTATGGACGTGACATTTTCACACACTTCACAGCAAAAATGTGGCATTTTGTTCATCAATAATGCATGAAAATATCACATCCATAACGCCCATATACATATATATATATATATATATATATATATATATATATATATATATATATATATATATATATATATATATATTTTCCCTCCAATATTGGAGTCAGAGTTACTTTTTAAAAATGAAAAGAATGATTTTTACTGCAATGAAGTGGTGTACCTGATCCACTTGGAGGCGCTTTAATTGCATGATATGGGCTGATCTGCAGAGGAAAGAAGATTAAAGCAACATGAGGCAGCAGTGAACACTTAAGGCCTCTTCACAACGGTTCCAACAGCATTTAGGAGCACTTTCAAATTTGTCAATTTCATTTACCCCCACACACTGGCAGTCCACAAGCAACGAACATAGTACAGAAGCCAGTGGAATGACCAATGGATGTTAATGAATGACTCCGACAAAATAGACTTCAATCGTAAACAACAGGCAGCAGCGACAGAGATCTGTGTAAAATGTGTAAAATAAGCTGTAGAATGTGCAGCCAGATCAGCAAGTAAGAGATTTATATGCCTTTAAGTTGAGGCCATTTATTGCACTGGCGGGGAAAAAAACATCTGGGCATCATGACAGTAGAATGAAAATGTTCTTGAAAAGACTTTTTGGTTGTCTGCACTAGTAGCTTATAGCCAATAGCCTATGAACAGTTAGTTTGAGCCTCATTCAAAGAACCACTGTAAATTATTTGCTTAAGGACTGACATAAAGACAAATAAATAATGCAAATAATGTCTTTCTAAAGTCTAAAGCCCAGCATAGACTACACACGTATTGCTAAATTACACTTAATCTGCTTATCAGTACATCAAATCTAACAATTAACAGACAATTTTGCAGTTCCTTGATGGTTTTAGTAGAGGTATGATGGAGGACAACTATTTCAACATAGCTCAATCATACACTGTAGCTTTTGGAGGGTGAGGCTCCAGCTAGGGTGCCATTTAATCATCTCCCTGCTCTTCAAGCAAGCCCTCAAGCTTGACATTTTACCACACCATCCTCTGTACGATAACTATTTTAAGGGTACATCCTCTGTACGATAACTATTTCAAGGGTACAATTTCTCAGAGTTAAAGTCTTGAGATTATCTGTGCCATGCCTATACCATATGCCTAGATATAGAGACTGCACTTACCCAGAAAAACCTCCAGGTGAACAGTAGCCCCTTAAATGTCCATACCAGTGCTGACCACAGAATGTATGTCACCATTCTGATGCTTATTCATTAGCGCATGGCAGCAACTCTGAGTTTTACAGCTGCTGACAAAAGTGAGGAAAAAAACACAACAAAAAACAGCAGTTATAAATAAAATAAAGTTATAAGATATAAAAGTTAGATGGCAATAAAAAGAGGAGTCAGAATCCAGTTGAGGATGATCCAGATTAACTACCAAACTATTAGGGTACCTCGTCATGTAGAGCACCCATTCTAAATATACTTACTGTTGCAGGAGTGTAGAGTAGATGCCAAGGCATGTTCAAACAACACAAAGAGCTGTATCCTGTATCTATTTGTGTCCTTCTGTCCCTTAAGCCTGTTTCATTCACAGAAAACACCAACCTGCTGTTTACCAAAACACCTCACAACCTAGCCAAAATGTCTATGGCCTATACAACCAAAATGTACCTCTAGGCCTACAACAAGTCAGATAAGTCTGTTACCTTGTGTCACTCCAAGCACAGACAGAAAGGTCTTGTGAAAAGGCCTATGTGGAGTCACTCCATGACATGTTAGTGAGAGTTAGCCTGTTGCTACTGTACTGTATGTGCTATAAGGCTGATTTTTAAGTCTCATTTAATCCTCTTAGGTGGCAGACGTTCCTTCTTCCGTCCACTTGCATTCGCATAGAAACAGTTTCAGAGTGATCTGCCTGGTCACCCTGGTCCAAAAGCCTGCCATGTATGGTATAGTATAGTTTACTTTATTTGATATGGACATAGCAATTACATTGGACAAAATAAGTGTTTTAGCACAGGTGCTAATTCTCAACACTAGTCCATAGGCAGCTTTTCAGAGAGAAAAAAAACACACACATAAACTAAAGCTCTGTTTGAGCTCTGACATCTGGTAGTCATTTTAAAAAACAGGCTAGACATATGATTGTGTAGACATTTCAAAAAGAAAATAAGAGTTCTGAAATTTATACAATTTTCAAAGGTGAGAAGGATATTTTCTTACGATGACAGTGATGCCATTTCATTGGTTTCTAGTCTAAGATTTTTATTGTTTGCTTGTATATCAAGACTATAAGTTTTATTGTTGTTGAAGAAGCCTGTGACCATGATGTAATACAGTATGAGAGATGAGACACAATCATAGCATGCATGTATAGCTTTGCAGCTTGGTGTGACAAATTCCTTCTAATAAAGCGAAAACAATTAAGGTTTGGTCTGACCTTGTTACAGATGTACTTAACCTGACTTTCAAATTTTAGGTGTATATCCAGGATAATGTCTAAGTACTTCACTTTGGTTACTACTTCAGTGATATCTTCCTTGATTTTGACCACAAAAGTTTCATGATCAGGCCTGTTATGTATGGATAAGCAAATGGACACAGTTTTTTAACATTAGAAAGTCAAATGAGATGTCTCAAGCCTACTTGTCTACTTTTAACTCAAAAAGGGCTCATCATTTGTTATGTTCTCCCTATTTTTTTTTAGCAAAGTTGGTAAAAAAAAAATGTAAGATGATGTAGTTTTAGGGTACTGCAGAAGAAAGAATAAAAATTCCAGGCTGTGTGCGTGCGTGTGTGCGTGCGTGCGTGTGTGCGTGTGGCAAGGGAGGTTGGAGGGCATTTGTTTTGTCTTCATTATTTGGCAGTAAATTTCAGTATGAATACCTGCAGTTCTACTGTATAACCACATGGAGGCATCCATTTCCATGATGGCTTGTCTGTTCAAACAAGGAGGTTATATATAAACTGGAGACAACGACTAAGTCCCGCCCTCCATAGAACTGAATGGCCGAGGCTAGGCTAGTAAATGCGGTGAATTGACAGTCAACGCCATTGTGAACACTGGAGGTAACAGGCCAGGCCATGCCCATGCTGCCCATGCGCAAAGTTCCAAAGTTGGTAGTCCAAACAGTAGTCCTTCAGTCCAGACGGTGGTGATAATGCACCTAGTTTGTTTGCCATACAACACGAGGAAGAAAGTTCTGTCGAAAACGTGCCTGAAGTTTTTATAGCATTCATGACAGTACACTTTTTTCATAAGCTCCTCAAGAAATAAGCAAAGACTAACCAGAGATCATGAAATATTGCTTTTACTCTCCCCGGAGAAATAACATTTCGCATGTAACCGCCCACCAACTTGTAAGTGCATGAGTGCTCGTGCCCAGCATGACTCTCGTGCATGCGCTGGCATGGTTCGGATTGTGACTCCATACGTAAATATGGCGATGCTAAAGTGCTGCCGCTAATCTGCGCGTTCTTGACCCCCTGGTTCAAACTCATGCAGCCAGGTGATTTAAAGGAAAAGTTCACTGTTTAGCACGTTTAGGCCCTTTTCTGGAATGTGCATCTCCGATAAAGTCCTTAAAACAACCTTAAACCTTTATTTTTAAAACGTGCTGCTTACCAGGTTGTTAGAGGTGTCCATAGATGTTCCAAAACAATTATCTTAGCGAAATACAGCTTCTGTCACATTTTACATGGTATTTTGAACATTCTGGAACTATTTTTTCGGCGTAGTAATACCAATAGCACAACAAAATGGCAATTAAAGCTGGATAGGAACTGTATTTCGCTATGATAATTGTTTTGGATCATCAATGGGCACCACTAACCAACATGAGTTGTACATGTTTTAAAATAAAGGTTTAAGGCTATGTTAATTGTGCATGGACAAAGCAAGCCATTGTAAATTAATTGCCAATTATCTGAGACAGGACCAATTGTCAAAATTTTGATGTCCATGATTCTATTTCATCCTAGACACTCCAGAAAAGGGGCTAAGCATGCTTAAAAGGGAACTTCTCCTTTAAGGCTTCCTTGGGGGTGCAAAGGGGGAACCCACTGCTGACTCTCATCACGTTTCAAGTTGTGTCATGTTTTATTGCATTCTCTCTATTGACACAAGAGGAGGAAATTAACTGGACTAACTCAAAATACTGTCAGTGTAAAGCAGTGGTTCACAAAGTGTAGTCCGCAAGCAAGCTCAAGTAGTCCGTTGGTTGATTACTATGTGAATTTAGCCTGTGTCATTATTTGAATGCCAAAATTAGTTGTTCACTGAATATCAGAGACCTGTAATTTACTGTTTATTAAAGCATTTGAAGTGCCTACTCTATAAATAACTTGGTTGAAAGGTAGCAGACGAGGCGGCGAGATGGCAGGTTTTCCCTGAAGATTTTTTTTGGGGGGGAGGTAATGTGGTCCTCGGTCTGGAAAAGTTTGGGAAACACTTGTGTAAAGTAATAAACAACTTTCCAAGAGATTTCACAGACAGACCATTGACATGTACAGTACATCCCTGTTCTCCCTCATTTGTATATGTCTCTTTGTATATAACACAAGCCACCTCATGGATATTGACATGCACATTCAGCAAGGTCAGTTTCATATCATATTTTCATATAGGGAAAATATTGCTCATTTCTCAAGTCTGTGACATTTGTTCTTTGCCAATGGATTGCACCTGTTCTTCCTGTGTGTGTGTGTGTGTGTGTGTGTGTGTGTGTGTGTGTGTGTGTGTGTGTGTGTGTGTGTGTGTGTGAGAGAGAGAGAGTTTTCATGCATGCATGTGTGGTAAATGTTTACTATTTAAATCAAGTCAAATTTATTTATTTTTGTCATTTCTCAACTATGTACATTGTATACAGTGAGTGAGACAAGATACGTTTCACCATGGATTTAAGACAAGGCTACATGCTTAGTATGCACATGAACATGCATAAGGGACAAGACAGACATATAGGCCTAATAGAGCAGAGTAGAGTAGCTTATATTAGAGATGTAAGTTTGTGTCATTCCTAATCAGATTTATTTCATGAACATGATCAGAAAACCTAAAATGTTTTGATGGAATTATCTTATATGTAGCATTATAAAGATACATTAAATGTTTTATGAGTGCTAATTCATTGTGATTGATTGGACATTGAATATTGTTTTTAAATGTTAAATAATTTATCAGATTTTAGTTAGGTAGTATTCATTTGTCCAAGAGAATATGGTTCCCTGACCATACATGCCTCACAAACATGAAATAGGCAACATACTGTAGATACATGTGGCTGTAGGCTAGTTCTACAACCCAACCCACCACCAATTATGATCAGTCAAAAATATAAGCTCACGTGCAATTATACAATAGCCTGACATAGCCAGACCATAACACTGCTGTTCATCCGTATTCATGGTCTGGAGGTTCTTTAACCTGACGCGATGAGGGGAGGGCATTCACTTCTTGTTTGAAACGATTGGACAGCTCGTCTAATCAGCTTCGCTTATTGGCCGGTAGACTCTCTACCAATGTAAACATGCCCCAGAAGACCGTGCCCAGACCATGATACGTATGAACATTCATATTATGGGCGGACTGTGTCAGGCTAATTACAAGCCTATAGACAAGTCATCTGATGGAAGACTTGGATTTTTTATCTTGTCAAATTATTCTCTTCAAATTCTTTGTCAGAGGTTTTAACAAATGAAGACCGTGCCAAATTCAGCAAATTTTGATTCATTAATGCCTCCTTAAAGGTATAATAATCCGGAGTGAATCAACACTGCTGTTTTATACTGCTAAGCACTACTGAGAGCCACCTCAATGATCAAATTTTTTGTATCAGAGACAGAGTTTGCGAAATGGCAGCCAACACTAACTGAACGAGGCATGTCAATTTAATCGATTTACTTTCGTTTTGTAATGCCCCATTCTGTTAACGTTTGCTGCCGTTTCGCCATCTCAGTCTGCCTTGCATGAAATCCAGTGATTGAGGTGGCTATCAATAGCGCTTGGCACTATAAAACAGCAGGGCTACGTGTTGATTCACTCCGGATTTTTCCTTTAAACATTTTTGCTATAGGCTGACTAGCTAAGCTAAGCTATGCTAATGATGTCATTGATTGAATATTAGCCTACAACTTTGCATGACTCACTGGGGTCTACTACACTGAAATGCTAGATGCTAAATGATAGATTTGCTAGAAATAGAAAAAAATAAATTCATTTTCATTTACAGTGAATTATGGCAGGCTAGTTCAATGTTTCCAAACATTACTATGTTTAGTAAAACATAGTGTTAGACGCTCTTAAATAAAGTAATTTCAATGAATTTTGAAAATGTAGGCCTAATTTTTCTAGCAGATGACCCGTCGTTTTGTATTGGAATGGCCTTTTTGGCAATATGCCCCCCTTTTTGGCCACAATTGAACTACAATGGCTTTGTGCTACTTGACATGACTTGTAGGCTTTTTTCGACTTCACACATATTTAACTGGGTACACCATGGCACAGATGCACAATCATGTGTCAGGTTCATGATAAGTCTCTGGCCATGCATAACTTCTGCTAATTCATCAAAATTGATTTCCCATTTTATGTCTCCTGTAATCATTACGAGGCCTAGGCCTATTGATATGAGCCTAATTGTGGGCAAATATTGGATATGAAAACCATCCGAGTTTGTTTCTGAGTCACCTTCTTCCACGTAAGCATGTGTTGATTTGAGAGAGAAGTTGTGTCATGTGTACAGTACATATTGCAACCTGATATGAAGGATGTTCTCAGTGATCCCACCTATACATTGATTCCCCATCACTGATGAATTGGATTCGTGCAACTCTATTCACATACCCTGCTCTACCTGGTGGGCATACGCATTAGCTGTATCCACAAAGCCATTCAAACATCACAAAGCACTCCTGGTCAATTGTGCATTTATGTGCATGAAATTGCCTCTATTCAAACATATCCAGTTACCTTTGCTTGGCTGCCTTTATTTTTTTTTCAATTATGGAAGGCCTTTTTTCCACCCATATCATATCCTTGGCAAAATAAGGATTATTTGCTTTCAGTACCAAACAAAAAAAAAGACTTTGCAATCACAGATGATAAAAGGCATGACACTAAATGCTCGGGTAAACAATTATGTAAGTGAGTATATATACTAGATGCAAAATATTTACTTAGAAAATGTTTTTGCTGAGGAAGCCTTTTAATTCTACTTTTTGTAAATGCAATACCAACCAAAAAAGCACTTGGAGAGCCCAGACCTCCGCCAAGGCAATGTGGTCACAGATGCAATATAGATTCCAAATTGTCTTCTGGATCACCGATCACCACCAAAATTTAATCAGTTGTTACTTGTCCCAATACACGTTTCATCCAAATCCATGCAGTACTTTTCGAGTTATTTTGTACCCAGACAGACAGATGCACCAACAGACAGATGCCGGTAACAACATAACCTCCTTGGAAGAGGTAGTTTTAATGTAAAATGAATAATACTAAAGAGAGGTTTTTGCAGCTCTCTCTCTCTCTCTCTCTCTCTCTCTCTCTCTCTCTCCTTCTTTCTCTTTTTCTGTACTATTAGCTCTTACTGTGTACTGTTTTCCACACTAATCCCAAATGAATGAAACCTCTTGTGGAAATAACCAATCCTGTGTGTTCATCCATCAGTTTATAACACACTGCATCTGTTCCTCTGAACCAAAACATGACATGACATGACAAGATAAAATACATGTCAACATGCCTCCAGTTGATATGGTTTGGCTTGTTATTTTCGTGATACTATTGTCTAGTTCATGTTGCATTTTCTTTTTCTTTTTTTCTTTTTTACTTTTAAAATAAAAATATGTAACATTTTGCCACTATTCAATGTACCATTTTTCAATTAACATGAATGGCATATACTCATATGAACAGTGGATAAAAATAAGTGTTTTTACCATCTATTGTCCAGGATATGCAATGTGCAGGTCTGAGTGGAGTGTACGAAACCGCCAAACAAAACTATTGGTGGATACAGTAAAGGTTGCTATCACAACAATAAACAATAAACAATAGAGAACAATAGAGATATACAGCCTTTGGTATCGTTCGTATCTGTTTCTTTGTCCTGTATATCTACACAGTGGTTATTTTCTTTATTTGCATTTGGGAACAACATATTAAAATCTCTCAGTAAAATATTGTGGTCGATGTCATGACGTCACAATCAAGTCATTTTCCTGGATCAAATTATTTTATATGATGGGAAAATGCTACGCATGCATGACACTTACAAAGGGTTCCAATAACTTTTTTTCCTGATTTCTGACTATAACATTAAATTGACTGTAACATCAACAAAATAAATGTAAATAACATTAACAAATCGTAAAGGCATTCAGATTGATTTCCCTTCCAAATATATCCTTTCCAAGTAAACCAACTAACCACTATTTTGAATGACCACTGAAATATTCTATTTTATTCCAGGAAGTGGATTTGATTATGCAACATTTGCAGTGTTACTTTGTACAGACAGGTGATGTTCCTAAGTGATTATGCAAACCTGTGGGAGGTCGAGCCATATGACATAAACTCTGTCAGGCTGACACCTTGTTCTTCCTAGTTCAGGCCATCATCAACCAGGGCAAGTAAAGCATGAGTAAATATCTCTGTGATGTATGCGTGTAAATCGTGCTTGACCACAGTGTTGAGAAAACCCATGCTACTTAAACGACTGACTACTAAAGGTAGAGAATCTGTTCGAGAATCTGTTTTTTTTTCTCCTTCCTTCTGTGAAACAGAGGGTTGAGTCATGAGAAAGAGCAGGATTTCTCCTGTCACCTGAGTGGCCCCCTGGTTCTTTTGTGTCCCGACCAGGTATGCCTGCATTCCCTGTTCCTCGCTCTTACAAAGGGCTAATTGTTGTCCAGAGGAGTGCTTTTCATGACAGTCAGAAAACTAGAGGTTTTTTATTTCATTTGGTACACAAACCATGGACCCAAGCCCTAGAACAGAGTTCCCCAACATCCAGAGAGTCAATCATACAGTTCCCTTCATGCCTATGACGCACAACAAAGACGCACAACGCTGTAATTTCACAACGCCCAAAAATTCCAAATTAAATGTTACAGCAGCGGTCAGTATTCCATGCTCTTTGGCAGCACCTTGCTTTAAAGGCTGTAGTGCGACAGGAAATATAGACAGTGGAGGAACAGGTTGAGAAGCAACATGAAAATAGGTGCCTGCTGCGTTTTAGGTTTAGTTACCCGTTTACTGGATCACTGTAGAAGTGGTTTACATTTTCACATTCTTTTGTTACATGGCTTATTCATACCTTCATACCTGTTTCTTTCGCTGATTTGGAATTCAGGCAGGTTCCTGAATTTTATCTTTCTATCGTGGGGGTTTTCTTATAGGCCATCATTTAATTTGCCTGAATGCTAGGAAGACAGATATCAATTGTTTTATTCACTGTCACTGTCTAAAGAGTATAAGCCTGTAAAGCAAAAGGCACAGGCTTTCATTGAAAAGAGCCAGAACTGTAAGTGACCTCAATGAGGTTTCACACTGACACTTGATTTCAGGCACAGCTGATACTTCAAACCACTCACCCCAATCTTGTCCATCTGTTAACGGTGTGTAGATCTATTATTACTTGCTTATAGCATAACACAGAATGCCTATTACTTATCTACTCATATTGGTATGGTACAAATAATTCCATACTCTTAGATTGTTATGAAATTAGTTAACTCTTCTGATTATTGGAGGCATTTCATTGCTTTTTTTCCTGTCAGTACGAGTCAGGAAGACTAATCAGAGTCTGACTGGCTAGTGATGAGTCTACCTTACTTTCGGCCTAATTTTCAGTTTACTTTTCAGGGGAAAAAAAAAGTTTTGGATAGTAGAAAGAAAACAAACAGATGACCCAATAATGAACCGATCCAGGTTTGTAAACTGATCCTATGTATTGTGATACACCCACTCAGAATTTTCACAAGGCTGAAGTCCCTCCTCGCTGGTTCCACCACTGGCTGGAAGACCAAGTGGGAGAGGATTTCCACTAATTAGACAACCTCTGCCGTGACATCATCAGGGAGAAGAAGGCATACTGGAGTGAGAGAGAGAAAGAGAGCAAGAGAGAGGGAGAGAGAGAGAGAGAGAGGAAAGAGGAGAGAGAGCAAGAGTGGGAGACAGAGTGAGGGAGGGTGAGACCAGGAACAGGAACATATGAGACATAATCTGGCAGCATTGATGCACACACATCTGACAAGCTCACTCTGCCAATCTTTGAACAGTGAGTACCAATGCAATTATTTTTATAGGTACAGATTTCTGAAGTTATTTTGTACAAGGCGACTGAATAACCTAATATTTGTTCAGATAATCTCTCAAGGATGTGAATATGTATTAGGTTGCCATGGTTGCATGCAGTCAGTTTACAGCAGACTTATTCTGAGGATAAAGTGTTCATGCAGGTATTCAGTTTTATCTGTGTTCAAAGGCTATTATTAGGCTGACACTATTACATCGAAAATTGTTTGGCCGACATTAGCTTTTATTTCTTACAGTTGTACACAATCAACAAAATGATAACCTGCCCATCAGAGACAGACTATTTCTGAGGAAGGCCAAACACATATCATTGGTTTCTGTGGTGACTTGGATTATTGTCTTTGTAGAGTTTTAAGATGTTTCTATATGGTTATGTCTGTTTGAATTGGATGCAGAAATTGTTTGTAGGCTACTTGATAAAAGCAAACAAAATTGCTGCGAAATTAATGGTGTATGGAGCTACAACTTCCTTCCAAAATTATGTCAGAAGTTGGAAAATTACACAACTTTTAAAGGGATCATAGGCCTATATGAACATAATCTTGTTTTGGATAGTTTGATGACAGTGCATTATAGCCCTATCCTTTGTCATATAGGCTAGAGTGCAGTCGATTTGAAATTCGAAATCAATATTTAGGCTACCAAGCGCAGAAGTGTTTCCAAGAAGATGCCTTCGCCAAGCAGTTCCTATGGTGGTTTCTAACGTTGGGTTAGCTCTTCTCAAGGGAGTGAGCGGTAACAAGGAGCACTGATACCCTCGGGATGCAAAGCAAGCAAACAAGTGTTAATTGTGCTTGTGCGTGGGCCATGCTTTCACCGTAACGCAGCGTGATCAGTATAAAACCATTGTTCCTCACGGATTAACAGATTGGCCATGCGTGACAGTGCCGACCACTAGGAAACATGAAGCCACCACCACCGGCAGGTGAAGGGTAACCCTTCTTTTTTTGCCGGTCAAATTTGACTGGCCGACTATCAATGTTCGGTAGCCTACCTGTCCTGTACTGCGTCTAGTCAAACGTGCAGGATTCCCGGTGAAAACGAGGAGTTAAAAAAAAAAAAAAAACGCGTTGCCCTTACGCCCCCGGGCGACCTGCAGCTGCGGTCGCTGCTTTGTGAACATGAGATCGGTTTCACCGGAACAATTACAGACTGTTGGCGCTGCAATCCTCCGATGACATGCCTCATGTAGATCAAAGAGAGGCACAGGTGGGAGTGCATGATCGGTCATGGCTGTTATGCAACATCAATTAACTGCATTAAACAGTGTGTGATCCACCATTCGCCTGTTCATTGTTCCAGCTGTACCTGTCATACGGGTGGATTACATTGACCGGGGAAAAATTATGATGGCAGATATGCCCACAATAGCCAACCTACCATTGTCTTGATAAGTTAAATTTGGTGCGTCTGTTTGGGCAATTTATGGTAAAAGATTGATGAGAATGAAATGTCTTTATTACAACAGACATTTAAAGGATTGATTCTACAGAACAAAACAAAAGATGATGTCATCCATGCAGTATTCAAAAGGTAAGATTAACCTTTAAATATTTCAAATGGCACACATGGGATCTTTATAAATATTGCTTTGTTTTGTCACTCTTCTGTCAATCAATAAATCAATAATCTTACAACAATTACGGTCTTTCATGAAAATGGTGAAAACATTATTCATTTCCATTCCCTCAATGGATCTTAAAGTAGGCTATGGGATTTTTGTTTGTTTCATGACAAAATACAAATTCTGATCATTGTAATTGGATGAACTGTCAAATTTGAGAAATTATTAGATGCACATATTGTATTTGCATATTTGTATCCAGTTTAATTTGCCGTTCAGCATCTGTTCAGTTTTTCTGAATAGGCAATTTGTAACTCCTGTTAGGCTACTGTCCATGTTATTAAGTCTTTTTCACGTCCTAAATGGTCTTGCTTTGAGACTGAGAAACACCTAGAACCATGACAACCAATTTATTTTATTGACAGTTGTCCCTCCTTACGTTTTCAAACAGGTTTTCTTGTCCTTTTAATTTGGCAAGTGTGGCTTCCCTCATTTGCGTCAAGCCAGACAGACCCTACCACCTCAGAGTCTACTACTATGGCCATGACAACATCTCCTGTCTCCATGACAAGTGATTCAACAGCAATGACAGATCCCTTGCCAACTACAATGATATCGAGCTCTGCATCCCCTGTCTCATCATCCCCTGCATCACCATCCTCTGCCTCTACAGCTTCCTCCACCTCTACGACACCCTCCACCATGGCCTCCACCATGGCCTCAACAACAGCAGGCACTACGAGTGCAGGCACTACTGCGACTTCAACAATGTCAGCTTCGACAATGTCAGCTTCAACTAACATGGTTTCCACAAGCATTGCCTCTATGAATACAGACAGCACCTCAATGAGTAAGACTGAGTGAAAAATAGCAATAGGGTTGTATAAAACGTAGAGATACTAAGATGTAGACTATAGAGATTGCTACTGTTCAATGCTTCTTGCACCTGTAAGTGCTTTGCTAGGTGCCTGAAACAGAGACTAATTTTTTAATCAGGTGGGTTTGGAAGTGTGTGTGAGACTGCTGGCCTGATGAATAAATCTGTGTGCTCCTCTCCAGGCTCAGCAAGCTCCAGCAGCCCTGACGACGGTCCTACGGAAAGCAGCAACAACAACAGCACGGTGAGGGCAGGAGGGCAGAAGCCCTGTTGCCTAAGAATCAGTCTTTGTCACGGGCTCTGAAATATGTCTAACTAACTAACTAACGTATGTAGCCTGTAATTCAGACTGAAAAATGTAATGTAATTCAGACTGAAAAAATAACTAAATTCATCTCACATTCAAAAAAAAGTGTCAAATAGGAAGAGTGCATGTCATGATTCCATTTTCTCATCTTAGAAAACAGAATCATGACATGCACTCTTCCTATCTGACGCTTTTCTTGAATGTGAGATGAATTTAGTTATTTTTCAGTCTGAATTACTTTGGAAAGTGCCTATTATATTCCATGAAACACTGTACATCTTTATTGATATTCCTGAAAGTGAGATCATTCAGGCTGTGCTTGATGAAGACTGTTGAAACTCTCTTCTCTTCATCCTCATTTCTCACAGATTTCCTGTCGTTCTTTCAACTGCGACGGATCCAACTGTTACTCAATGTTTATGAGTAAGAACTCAAGCACTTGCCCTTCCACCTCTGCTTATTGTGAGGTGACTGACAATGACATTACAGAAACCTTTTATTTAAATGATTAGAATAGTATATCCATCCATTTTACGTATGGTTATTAGGTGTTGAGCCCTTAGCCTTTGTTGTGTGTGGTCTCTGTTTTATTTTTGTTGTTTGAATGTATTAATTCATTTATGCTATGGTTTTCTTGTTTCCTTGTTAACAGCTATGGAAATGGAATTCCACAATGTACTCAGTGAGATGCGCAGACTCCTGTGACCTTGAGTCCACACGCTGTGCTAACGACTCCCAGAGCAGCTGTGTGACACACTGCTGCAACATGACTGACTGCCTCAACACCACACTCCAAAACATGGAGGATACCTCAATGACCACCACAGGTATCAACTATAGCTTATAGATTCTTGTGTCTTGATACTAATCTAGTTACTTACACTTTTTTACACCAAAATCTCAGCTTATAGTAAAAGAAAAACAAAACAAAACAAAACAAAAAAAAAGCCATTTGTTTTGTGCATTGCTTCATTCTTTCATCAGATCACCTTTAGTCAGAACTGAATAAATGAACTACAAAATTTCTGGCTCAGTTAGATATTAGCTTCAATCGTGAATGCTCTATAGGGACGAGAATCGAGCCATTTCAAATTTCAGTTACTGTAGTGGTTCATCTGACCCTGTCTGGTTGATTTGTACTGCACAAACACAATGCAATACCATTATTGGCTAATGATGTTGTGTTAGATGGATTAATTTGCATAAAGTTCAACAGAGCTCAAATTTTGATGTGACAGAGCTACTGTACTCCGTGCCATTGCGCCACTTTTTTTTACGGGAGAGATTTCCTACGTAACTGTAATGGCTCCAAAAGAGGAGGTACCTTTGAAATATGACTTCACTCTGATTGGACAATGAAGCCCATAGACAGACACCACATCTAGAACAGTCAATATTTGATAGGAGAAAAACAAAACAAAACTTTTTATATGGTAGTGCGTTGTCCAATAACTTTTATGAGCCAGCCATCCCTCGATCAGCTGTTGACTGATAGCCTGTAGTATTCACGCATTGCACTCGCCACACCTCCATCTGTTCTGTGATTGGCCAAGATGAAATACGTCCTGAAAAATAGAACTCACAGACAAATTCCAGACAGAGCACTGAAGGTAGATGAGAATTGAGCAGAATTGCGCAGGAATGCAATGGCCAGGCTACAGAAACCTATTTTCTATAGAATTGAACTAAATTATATTATTTCAACTATATTCAACTACAAAGATATTCTACGCAATACAACTTGGCCAGAAAGATCCTCACACCAGATTGGAAGAGTTATTGTTAATTATTATTAATAATGATTTTTGATAAGAATATTGGGTTATTCATATTTTTTTATATTTATATCTGTCTTGTGTTTGCATGCCTGTTGTTTATTCATCTTTTCTTCTCTTAGATACCCCAACAACCCAACCTGCTGCTATGACTACCATGCAACAGACAACCAAACCGGTGACCATGCCAAACAATGTATGATGGACAAGTACTGTATAACAATCACAAATATTGTAATTGTAACCGATAATTGATAACATACCTGTGCAGACATTTTTGTAAACACATTGGGTCATGTTCTATGTCTGTCAACAGGGGAAAAAGTGCAAAGGTCTTTCTTGTACAGGCGCAGACTGCTACAAAAACACTCAGCCAGCGATGACGTGGTGTTACGATCCACAAAATTACTGTGAGGTAAATTCATTTTCTTAACACCTTTCCAGTATTTCCAGAAATGAGACAACTGTACCTGTGTGGTGTATTCTACATTTTGTTCTTTGATATTAAATGTGTTGAATTTAAACTTGTAAATAATCACTTTTGCTTTAGCTAAGCTAGTAGCTGTACAGTACGTACAGTATTTCACTTTAGTTTTAACAAAAATGAATGAGAAGTCGGTGAGTGTTAAAATAATTTTTTTGTTTGTTTGTTTTGTTCATTCAGTTAAAGAAGACAACAGAGGGATCAACAATCACGTGGATGGCGGGCTGTGCCAATGACTGTACCCAAGAGACTGCCTGCACAAGTTCAACAGCTACTTGCCATCAGGAGTGCTGCTCAGCGTCGGCCACGGGTGATTGCCTCAAGCTTGATGGCTCGGTGGCCATGCCCAACTCAGAGGCCTACAGAGCCATATTTTCTCCTTTAATACTGCTTGCCACCTCCATGTTGGCCTGGCTAATCATGCTTGAACAGCTGTAACTACTCCGGAGAATAGATTAAACACCTAAGCTTTGCTGCAAATTAAGGAAATAAAGTTAACTAATTTTCATAGAATGCATGGATTTACATCTGTGTGTGTGTGTGTGTGTGTGTGTGCGCGCGCATTTGTTTGTTTCTTGCATGGACATAACTTTAATATTTGCTGGGGAAAATTGGGGAATAAATGTGGTGTGTGAATGTATGCATTTCTCTGCATATCTGTGTGTGTGTGTGCACGAGTGAGTGATTGAATCGGTGTGTGCCTGTTCATAAAGCTTGAGCATTAGGTGCAAGATGTATTTGCATTACACCTCATGCCTCCTTGTTTACTCAAAGGTTTTCAAGACACATTCATCTTAGGCACATATACTTTAGGCTACATCAAAGCCAGCATGTAAATTCGTGCGCACAAACAAACAACAACAAAAAACACTGGATGCACAATGATAATGGTTCTGATTAATCTGCTAATCTTAACTAAATATTTATTTTCAGAAACTAAATTTGTAAAGTTCTTTAACTCTTCAATTTAAGACAGCACTCCCAAACAGGCCAGTGCCGCGGTGTCTCTAACCCAAAGATCTTATGTGACTGTGTAAATAGCTATTCATAGAGTAGCCCTAAGTCTGCTGCCAAAATAAGGGAATGTATTTGCACTTTATGCATATAAATAACAATGAAACATTTAATATTCTTGTTGAAATGTAAGGTCTTTACATATAAGTATAGGGAATCATTCTCTATTTTCTATAGTCTATGTTTGCATATTGTGATAATATAAAGACATATAAAAAAAACAGACTTAATTTAAAAGAGAGAGAGAAACATGTTTGTGTAATGTGCAGAATTAGCCTACTGTTTTAGAAACATGTAAGAACTATTCTTTTGAAATCAAATAAACTGTTATAACCTAATAAAAACATTGTAGCATGTGCAATTTCATTTGCATTTAATCCACAATCTCAGTTTTTGACAAAATGCTCTTTAAAATAATCATAAATCTGGCCCCATATAGCTGTACAGGGGTTACGTTTGTTACGTTGTTGCCCTTTAGGCTAATGAGCTATTAATGTAGGTATGGCACATAGCAAGCAAAGGGTTGGGAGGGGAACCACTTCAAGTCCAGTGTCTGACGTCACCCCAGTGCGTGGCAGTTCGGAAGTCCACAAGTGCGGCAGAAGAGGGCAACGAATCTGAAGCAGAGAAGAACTACGCATTTATGGACTAATTTATTAGACTTTGTATACGGCCTAGTTCGACTTTGAGAGATAGAGATTATGCAATATACACGCACCTATCGATGTTTTATTAGGTCTACAGCCATTTGGACATTTTCTTGGCTGTTGTAGCCTAATTAACGACACGGCCAGGGCAAGCTAACGGTTCGCAGGCTGCGGAGGAATGGATCAATCCATAGCAATTCAAGAAACTCTGGCAGAAGATGAGAATTGCATCATAGTATCCTTGTCAGATTCGAAACTGTTACAGTCGCTAAATTAGTTACATTGAATGTAGCCTACTGTTGCACATGTATTCCTAGCCACACAGAGCTAACGTTATAGTTATATTTAAATTTGCCAAATTCAAACCTGCTTTCAAGTTAGCAACAGCAGGAACATTATCGGAGAAACTTTTACTATAGTCTACAACTAAAATGTCCTAGGGCGAGGCCTGGTTGCTGAACCAGTCAGGCTACCAGCTGACATTGAGAAGGGTAGCCTAATTCTAAATACAGAGCTGGTCGCATTCGATTGCAAGGCACAGAAGATTGTCACGTTAGGCCACATTTAGTGTTTTTGTATTTTTGTTCGTGTAAAACAAGTGTTGTCAACTCCGAACAATGATTGTCACACACGAAATGTAACAGCATTTGAGCATGCTCAGATTTATAAAAAAAAAAAAAAAAAAAAAAAGACTTTCCACTCAATGTCCACTTGGTGGAGCTCTTGCACAGACAACAAGCACCGCGTGTCTGACATGCCCGGCAAAAGTAGGCTACACACATTGCAAACTCTAGACAAGAGGTCTCTGATACAATACAAGGGAGTCCCACTAAATTGTCATAGGGTAGCCTATCCACGTTGGAATCAGGTATTGGGAAAGAACACCATTTCCTTAAGGCTACTTCAAATGCAAGACAAATCTAAGAAGTTGAAAGGACAGATATTTTTTTAAACATATTGGGGCAAAAGTCAGTTAGGCTTACTGCTGCATAGTGGCATTGTAAACAAACAAAAAGTAGGCTACAAACCTACATAAAGCTGATCAGTTAACATGGAATTAAATGATACTGTGAAATAAAGATTTAACCTGTGTTTCAGTTACACTTACGGACATTCTTTCGAGTTTTAGGCCTACAGTACATAAATCTACACACTTTTTGAGACAAATG
The DNA here is from genome assembly GCA_027497455.2 of Sardinella longiceps. NCBI lineage: Eukaryota > Metazoa > Chordata > Actinopteri > Clupeiformes > Clupeidae > Sardinella > Sardinella longiceps. The sequence goes on from JAODXP020000023.1 coordinate 16,414,254, forward strand.
ATTTGCAGATTTTATTGTAGGCGTCCAGTATATCCACTTTGTGATTTACTTGTGGTGCACTTTCTTAAAAGTAAAGAGTAAGCTAAGTAACTCATGTCATATTAATAACTGATGGAATGGACTTGGTGAAGAAACCAGCCTAGAAGGCTGTATTCATTCAGAGGTTGCTTCAAATAAATACATGTACAGCACATGTAATTAAGTTGTTGTTCTCCTTAACTCTTCTGAACCATGCGGTCCAATGTTTCATCCATGTTGAAAATACCACTGAAAGCAGACTTTTGGGTTTAGTGGAACGCTCCAAAGAGCATGCGTAAGTTTGAAAGTAATAATGATGGTTATTGGCTTGTAGAAACTGAGGTATTATTTGTAGATTATTATGCATTCTTCTTTTTTTTGTGAATATGCATATTCAGTTGTCGAAATAAGTATTTTTTTTTCTTTTTTTTTTTTTTTTTTTGCAGACTGTTTGTATATGCACATTGCCGAATGGCAATCACTGGAGATGATGTCAGTTTGGATGGAGTAATTCCTATTTCATATGATTTTGCTGTTGTTGAAGGTACAGTGCAGTATGATAATGTTTGCAATAAAAGATTTGGGGATCTTTACTACAAGCATTAGCCTAGGCCCACTATGTATTGTAGTGTCTACTTTACGATTGGAGTATTTTACCTTGGGATCTACTCTCTACAGCAGCGGTGGGCATTTACTGTATTTTGGCTGAAGGGCCGCCCACATCGGGTCTCTGATATTGGGCTGGCCTATTGATGGGGGTTGATTCCAGTAAATTTGCAGTAAAGTTTCAAAACAGTAGCCCTACTTTCTTGAGAGGAAAATTAAAATGCAGGGTTAAAAGGAGGATTACTATTTCATGAATAGAAGTACAAGAAATTTGACGAATCAGGCCTATATTTTGAAAAGGATCCATAGGCCTTAGTTCGTCCACCTTTGATCTACAGTTTATTGAGCTATTGATTTTTTTTTATTGTTCTATTGACATGCTCCCACCATGTTAATGAGAATATCCACACCATGACAATTAATTTACTGTACTTTGGTATGTTCTCCTTTAGTGTCTTCACCAGATGAGCTTGCTGTCGTTGGTAAGTGAGCTATAAATAGCCTAGTTATGAGTAACAAACATAGTCAGTTAGACCTGTGTGAATACTGTACACCCATTGAATACAAAACATGAAATCACACTTTTAGGAGCTTTTTACATGTGTTTGTAATGACAAACACATATGTTTGTGTGTGTCCACACATATGTGTCTTACTGTAGGTGCTGATACCAGACTGAGGGTAACATTTCTCAATGAAGAGCTGGAGCTGAGGCTACCCTTTGGTTCACATACCCGTCTCTTCCTTAGTGAAGTCAACAAGGCCTGGAACGGTGAGGCATCTAGAGATCCATTCTTCTCACTATATCTTATTATTTATTTTAATAGTCAGGAAAAAACAATCACAACACACACATGGCTATGAGACAAAGTATCTATAACATTGAAATATTTTCTCTCCAGTCACATATGGTGAATTGATATACCATTGACTGCTCCATTGTTAAATGTAATAGTATACAAAGTAAAAAGTGTAGTACTATAGGGTGAGAATACATTCTATGTAAAAGAAAATAATGTAAGCTAAGCAGGCCTGTTGGAACCAATTAGAGCTGGTACAGTGCATTGCTAACAGTAGGCTAATTGTGCTCTCAGCAAAGTTATGTCATTGGAATTTCAGTTGAGAACTCAGGAACAAAGGCATTCGGAGAGCACCAGGAAACGATGTGACAATGTCATGCTCTTTGAAAATATGACTTTCCTGTCATGTGAATGAAGAGGAGTCTCTAGAGGTGTTTCCATAGGCCGACTGAATATACACTGTACCTTGCTATCATTCTCTTTAGTTATGTAATTAGCATAATTGATAAATTTTGTGCCTTCCTCTCAATTGAGTAATATACCACTGAACTTTAATGATTTTTGATGGTCTAATCTGGTATAACTGGTGCCAGAGACGAACCTGCAGGGCAGGTCAGATCAGGTTTTCCCCCCCCTGGAATATCCCACACCCTATTGCTAGCTTAGTGTGTAGTCCAGATAATATGGCTGTTGATTTCTTTACATTATCAGTTAGTTTGAAGCTAGTGTTTCACATATTTGTTTCACATTTTTGGGAGGTACGAGAGTACATTTTTGTTAAACACCCCAGCGTTTCCCCATATGACTTATTCAAATGTGAAAGGAGGAGTTAATTTCTTTAAAAGAGGTGGAGACTTATTGTGGGTTGTGGTTTCTTGTAGGCAGAGTGTTGAGAACATGTCACACAATGTTGTAGTTCATTTGCAAGAAAGAGTAGATGCAGCATTGTTTTGTCAAGACGTGGACTTGCATGAGATCACTGTGTGGGTGAAGAACAAAACGGTGTGCTTTGTGAAGGATGTCTCATTTCTAGTAGGGGGCTTTACAGCTTTGAATGGAGTAGTTTAGGTGAATCATAGAGAGTGTGCACTGCACAGTCACACAGACCCCACACACTACGTATAAAATGCAGGCAGAGATGGAGGCTAACTTCTGTGATGTTGACATGTTGAAACACCAAGGTAAGTAGAGACACTACACTGAGGCGAAGTCTCAGAGTTTGTACATTTAGAAACTTACACATGTGGTTTGACACACTTGGCCGAAATGGAGTGGTAAAGGAGTGTGTGTGTGTGTGTGTGTGTGTGTGTGTGTGTGTGCGTGTGCGTGTGTGTTTGCCAGAGTGTCTGTAGCAAAAAAAAACTATTCAACTTAATCAGGCAAAGAAATTGTGAGTGTACATTTGAGTGCTGTTATTTTGTTCATTTATTTATTCATATTATCTTGCCTTGTCTACGTAGCGTAGAATATTAAGTTAGATGGTTCAAATTGCACAATTCGTTATATGTACATACAATTCTTTATTCGTATGAAAGTTTGGTAGTGTTAAATATCAATCATGTTGCCATGCCACAATGTTCTGTGACCAGTCCCAATGTGTCCCCCTTTATTTTTGTAGATGTATTCAAATATCTGAGAAAGACATTTTGTTAAAAAAAAGCAGTGATAGTAAAGTTCCTCCATGACAGTCTAACTATTTTTTCTTTACTTTTAGAAATCAGCAGTTTGCAGTGTATTTAACCATTCTCCCAAACACTTTATTCCCATACTTTCCCAATAACTTTATGAAGCTCCCTAATGGGTTGAGCCTCATGAACTCTGTAGTATATCTGACCTTAATCTTTTTCTTTTTTTTTAGATGTCTGCCAACAATATCCAGCTGCAGCGCCTAAGTTTGAATGGCTGGCAAAGTATCGTCGCAAAGTAACAGCAACCAAAGGTTCTCTGAAACAGTCCCTATCTCCTCTTGTGCAGCCGTTGTCCAAGCTTGGCCAGAACAAGAAAACAGGTAAGATTTTGTATTCTAATGGAGCTCAACAGACTATGCTGGTTATGTAGCACTCCACAGTTAATCCTGTTCTGTGGGTAACAAATGAGTGTGTGCTGAGCCTATGGTCACCTCAGACTTACATCATCGAACAGCGTCATTCCATGATAGACGCGTGACATGTCTCTTATCAATGCTAAATGGGCATATCGGAGGGTTTGGGCTGATGGTGGTGAATCAGAGGGTGTCTTCAATGTTTACTTCCTCTTTGCCTCTGGTTCAGTAGGAGGAAAGAACAGTTTCAAGTGGATGTTATCAACCAGGCCTTTCTCAGCACCTGTCCCCTGATTTTCCCGCTTAACATGTTCTGTATCTGCCTATTAGCCTTACACAAACCTGCATGCCTGCATTCCAGGGCCCTGATCATGCAGTTTCTTTTTCTTTTGCTCATGGTGATTCAGCCTACAAATGGTCTGATCTCCTGAAATTCATGCTTGTGTTGAACTGAGATTCAATAAATAATCTAGACATGTAGTTTCCTTTGTAGTCTACATTTAAAAAAAATGTAAACATGGATCTACCTGTACATGTGTGAGTCACAAAAGACAGGCAGTTGAGCATTCAGTTTAATACAGATTAAATCCAGATTTCGATGAGTAAGTTGATTGCTTTGGTCTTGCGCGCTTCACACCAGTGTAGCAACAGGGAACGCCTCTGGTAACAGTCCCTGTCACGAAAGGTTCTGCAGGTCTTCGCTCTCACTAGAATGCATGTATTGTAGTCACTGTAGCCTACTAGGAAATGCCTAATGTGAGCAAGAAAGCTGGTAAGTCTGTCTGTTGGTTCTCTGATTGTGTTTATTGTATGGTGAAAGAGAGCTGCAGCACACAACTTAAGCCAACCTGTTAGTGAGTTATGGGACCGTTTGACATAGGGCATTGGATGCACTGATTAACATGAACATTAACGTTTGTCATCCTTTTGCATCTTTCGTTAACTTGACCGCATTTCAGGTAACGTTAATTAGCCTAGAAACTACAAATAGCCCAAATCATTTAAAGTTGTGCAATGTTACCCTACCATATAACGTTAGGATCTAGGCTACGCTAGATGGTGAGACTCAGGTTGGTGTAAAACCATGATTTTAGTTTGTGACACAGTTTATTCTGTAAGTTATCGATAATTGGATAATGCTCTAGCTTCTTGTAACTTTGCAACATTAAGGATACAATGTAGCAGTGGTCCATGATTCTGTTAGCTAACTGAGTTAGCCTCGTTAGCTAACGTTACTCTTTGAAGATATTATGCCGTGTTTGATTGGATTATGGTATAAGTGCTTCAGCTCGCCCAATATCCTATAACGCTAACTTTTTGCCATCCTTAGCAAAACCTTAACGTTATTTACGTTCGTTTTCAATGGAGCTGGCATGTTATGTTAACGTTAGGAGTTTGTGGGCCGCCGTCTTCCTCGAATCTGAGTTCGACAAACCTTAACGTTAGTGCACGAATGAACTGGATTTGTTGCAGTCTAACGTTACTCTGTTTACTAATGTTAATGGATTTGCCTTGGCAGTGCCAACCCCATTTTGCAATGCATTTCGGCAGCAATATTTGTAACGTTAGTGCTTTGCATGATCGATAACCTAACGTTACGTTAACTTAGTTATAAACTCACTAACTAGTCAGCCCGAGAAAACATCAGGTGAAAGTGATCTTATTCAATGCTTTCACACTAACGTTATTGTGTATGGAGTATTGACGTTTGGACAGAAAGTGATGCTCTCCATTCCCGTGTCGACCATGGACTGTTATTATCAATATTGATATGTTGTATCAATGAAGGTAGAGAAGGTTATTTCAAAGCTTTAAAGTTTCTCATGCGATTGAGAAGGTAACGTTAACGTTATTAAGTCAGGTTGGGAGGAGAATGTTTTTATCTGTTCCATCTTTGAAGGCTTGGCAAACTGGCGGACTTTGCCTGTGCAGTCATACTGTAATCTATCTCAACAGGCAAATGCTAGGCCTATACAAAAGTGATAACAGTTCTGATGTTTATTTAGACTTTCACACTCATTATGGCTATTCCTTATGCAAAAAGCATTATTGATGTGATGTTAAAAGCAATAGACCACAGACCAACAATGCTGGTTTGTTGGAATGTTAGTTATGCTGCACATTTAATGCTCTTATGCCTTTCAGATGTGTTTCCCATGTTGGCTCTATGTTAAGACAAATCCACTGCACACTGATTACAGCAGTAGGACTATGTCTAGCTTAGGCTATATGGTGGAGAGAGACTGTGTCATTATGCAAACATCAAACAGACTTTTTTCCATTTTCCATCTCACTACATTTAGCTTGGTGAGTAGCAACAACATGTAGCCTAGAAAGCTCCTGGGATGTCATAGGAACATGATCGCTAGCCTAAACATACTAGACATGTTTAAGGACCCAGGAGAGATCTATATGTGGTTAGTCTTTGGCATATGAAACTGCAGATGTAGGGCAGGCTATTCATTTCATACTAGTCCTTCTCCTACTGGTTAGGGCCTTGGACTTGTGACCGATGGGTGGCAGGTCCGATCCCCAACCATTGGGAAAAATGTGGGTGGGGATTGAATATCGCCCTCCCATGTCCACATACGGTAGGGAGGCCCTTGAACAAGACATCTAACCCCTCACTGCTCTCTGGGAACTACAGAAGCCGATTGCTTACTGCTTGACTTGGGCCTTACTCAGGCAACGTTCTGTCAGTAGCGTTGTGGAGCAGTCACCAGCAAGAACCAGCTGAAGAAAGGCTCCCTCCTTTGTAGTCTGTGAAAATTGGATTGCACTGCACATGCAAAAAAAAAAAGAACTCTGTTCTATTTGTTAGCAGAACACATACGTGGGTGCAACATAGCAAATATGACTTGTTTACACCAAATTCCGAGTTCTAAAGCATTCCATGTTAAATTGACATTCTATCATGAAACAGGATTATATCTTCTGACTTGGGGAATGGGAATAACATTTAAAAAGTTTAAACTCACCTTAAAGAATACACATTTGAACACGCAAATTTGGAGGTCCAGTAGTAAAAGTGTTTTACATTTATGGCATGAACTCAAATATTCGGAACCTCCAATTTGTGTGTTAAATGTGTATTATTTGGGGTTGATTTAAACTGTTTAAATGTTATACCCATTTTTTAAGTCAAAAAACTAAATAATGATTTCAATGAAAATTTCAGTTTACTACCATGGATGCGAATGTTCATGTGGCAAATATTGAGTAAATGTCTTGTCATGCTGTCTAAATGAGAACTGTTTCAAACCACCGCACCGCTCACATGCTGCTTGTGTTGTGAATGAGCCGTTAGTTCAATCACTGTGTGAAAAGTGGCTAACTAAGGTGTTAAGCATGCGATTACATGTACAGTATAACATCCTCACCTCTGTAAGGTCAGGGAATTTTTTACTCTCCAATATCACTAACTAACCATAGCTAACAACACTTTCCAACTACAGAGTTAAAGCTAGGGAACCTAGCCTGGGAAAGAGTCATTTTGTACCAGGCAGGTCGTGTCTGATGATTGACTTAACAAGGATTTAACCAGTGCTGCCCATCGAGACCATGTTAAGATATTTAACTTGCCTACATGTCCTTTGACCCTTTGAAGGGCTACTCTATAGCAAGTTGGGAATTAGTCTTGAAACTATGTAGGCCTCTAGATTCTCTTACGTGTGGTATTGACCAAAGCTAGTGGGCAATATTTCATTATTTGTTTTACACCAGTGCATGAGAAAAGGACAACAAAAGAATCTTGAGTCTTAGCTCACACTTGCTGGAGACCCTTGCCTGAAAACCTTGCCTGAGCACATGCAGTGAAATTATTCAGGATATGGGTCTTGGGGCATAATGTATCCATCTTACCACCCCACCTGAATTCTCTTCCTTTAGGCTACATTAAGAGGATGGTGGGTGGGTGTGTTCCTGGAGTTTCCCTTTTTCTTCTTTGCTTAGGCCTGGTTTAAAAAATAATAATAATAATGATCCCATTTCCTGTCTCCCACTTCCTCATCCATCCTCTCGCCACCAAGGAACATGAGGCCAGCCTGTCCCCCTCCCACTGACTGCTTAGGCATATATCCCTAAATGGAAAGCCAGTGTAGAGTACAATGTTGTTACTGTTGTAGCTGTAGCTTTAGCTGTTTTGTTATAGAGTGTAGTCAGGGATTGGGTATATAATGTTGTGCCAGACATGGCTGTTTACCAAGGATTAGGCCTACAATTTACCGTTATGTTGTCATAATGTCTCAACTCTGGTATTACACACGGTTGCTTACACGTCAATCTGATGGCTTTCCTTCCTTTGTCACTCTTCTTAGTCTTGCAGTTTGATCCCTGCTTGGTTCAAAATTAACACCAGCCACTGGCCAAATGTTGGATCATTTTTGAAGGTGGCTGATAAATATCAGACAAGACGGATTTTCCATTGAATGGCTGGAAAATGGCTGTGACTAGGCTACACGATAGTTTAGTCGCATTGAATTCATCATGAACTTGTTCGATATGGTTGGCTGGATGAGTGTCAGGCTGACATGACTTCTAGCAACATCGACAAGAACCCACCGACATCATCTATCAATCTCTGACAGTCTGGTCCCTGTTGGTCCCTGTAGTAGCACAACAGCCATTTCATTTAGTTTAGCACAGAAGTTGGATTAGCCATGCCTGTCCTGATCTGACCTAAGGGTTTTTTTTTCCTCGATCCTCTAGGGTTTTTGTGTTGTATGGTATGCTTTTGGTGACATTGAGGCGATACTATCCAAAAACGTCACTACTCCCAATTATTTATTTATTTTTGTGTGTGTGTGTGTGTGTGTGTGTGTGTGTGTGTGTGTCCAACAGTCAGATAGACCACACCCTCTGGTCAGTCATGGAACCTTGAGAGATTCTCTCACTCTTCTGTGGAATGGTCGTCGACTGTGAGGGAGCAGTTTGTTTGTGCTAGCCGAGGACCCACACCCACCCACATTCCATTCCCATCTCAGTGTTATTAGCCCACAGGGCAAACACCGCTCCTTCATAGGTTGTGGGCCTTTTGGTGGATCCTATACACAGCTGTGAACTGTGATTCTTCCATTTTGGTTAATTCTGAAAGTGAGAGATTAGACGCTGGATGTTGGGTGAACTGCAATGATTCCTATATATAGAGTTACTACTGCAGTCAGACAGGTTATTTTTGGGCATGGTGGTGGAACAGAATGTCTCGGGTGAAAGTTTTAGCCTTTTCCCCCTCTGGTTCTCATTTAAGAGAGACAGTAGGAAACGGAAAGGTTCTCTTTTTCCACCCCCATGTGACCTTACAGAGGGTGCAGCCGGCTCGGTCAGACCGTCCGTTCACAGGATTCACATCATTAGCTGTGTGTGACCAGTGAGGTTGTCAAGCCCCTGGCCTCACTGTCGTTGCTGGCATGTAGGCAGCTATTGACAAATTGGACACAACAACTGCGTTAGATTTAGAATTGATTTCTGCACCCAAAATGTATCACTACCACCTCCATGAGACTCATTTAGTTATGCAGTACTGCACCTCCTTTGTTACCCCAACCTGCTCACTACCCCTTTCCCTAACTGCCTTTCACTCACACACACACGCACACACACGCGCGCACACACACACACACACACACACACACACACACACACACACACACTCTACCAGTAGGCATTTACTTGTATTGTGTTGTAGCTTGATTGTTATCCCTCTTTTGTAAGTCGCTTTGGATAAAAGCATCTGCTAAATGCATAAAATGTAAATGTAAACACACACACATACACACACACACACTCATAATAATACATGAAGACTGAGTTCTCCTCTGCAATCTTAACGTCACTCTCCTATGCCTCTTGTGTTTGACTAGAGAGGTCACAGACTGGCGAGAGAAGAGGAGTATCTGCGGAGAGCGAGAGGAGTAGCAGCAGCAGCAGCGTACCAAGCAGCCCTGGAAGGTACTAGAAGAACTCCACCATAGCACAATAGAAGAGCAGAATATCAAGACTATTCTCCATTTGAAATATACAATCTGGCGCTCTGTTTAACTTGGCGTGTGAGGTCACATCATTAAGGCACCTAGTGTTTGAGGAGAGGTAGATGAGTTTATGGTGTTTGTTGAGCTGGGCAGATTTGGCTTATTACTGTTAGAAGGTTGGGGGCGGAGGATGTGAGTGAGGTGAAGGGGCGGTGGGGGTATGTGAATAGATTACAATGCCCCCTGCCTATCAGAAATATATCTGTTAGATAGAGGATCCAGTGTGATAAGGACTGAAAGTATATTGCAACATCATAAAAAGTTCTACAAACGTTTGCTGGGGAGCATAATTTTGATTAGTTTGTGCAGGTGGAAAAGGACTGCTCGCTAGTTGTAGCTTCAAGGGGCACCAAGCTTTCAAAGCCTCGTTTTAAATATTGGAACTGTCATCATACTATCAATGAAGTGTGGGGCTACTTTGAACATTTCTATGGCTTAACAGGGATTTGGTCACTAACACCTAGCCCAGTGCAGCTAGAAGCTACAACTAGCAAGTAGTCTTCTTTGGCCTGCATGGATGTATCAAAATTCTGCTCCCTGGCACATGTTCAAACTTTTTATGACGTTGCAATATACTTTTGGTCCTTATCACACCAGACTTATCCTTAAAAGGCCTATGCATTCTCAGTCAGTTAAAACAAGAGGCTCCTTTCTTCTTGCATTGCTTAAGGAATAGTGCATTTCATTGACGGTTAGTGCCATCATTTTATAGAAATGTCAGTGATGTCACCTTCAGAGATTAAACAGTCTTTGAAGTGGAAGTTCAGTATCACCGTGTATGATGGCTCACTAACCATGTGTCTCTGGTAAAAAGAAGTAAACTGAACCTACACACATAAAAGTAATCACATATATACGGTAATTTATCAAACGACAATAAAACATTTAGAATGGGGGTCAAACCTTTCATCTGACTTGTATGTTTGACATGAAGGCAAATAATTTAGGTTGTTGTCAGATCTTTAGAGATACGGTATCGATGCAAACAACTATGTCATGTAATGTCAACTAATATCATCACTTCAAATCCTTGAAGTGGGCATGTGCAGATAGCCTTGTGACTAATGGTACATGTCAGTGTCACCAGGATAAATGCAGTGTATTGAGGACTCCACAAGGCTCTGGTTTGTCTTTTATAGCCAGTGTTCCAGTTTGTCAGCTTGGCATTTGCCAGCGCTCCACTTTGTCACTGCTATCTTGAGTTGATGGAAAGTCTGAAGTGCTAGGCCCTATATCTTCCAACCGCAGAGCTGAATTGTGTGATACAAATCACTGTAAGAAAAGAATTTGTAATGCTCAGCTGCAGGATGTGTAGAAACTGGTTGCCTCAAGCCACTTAAGTAAACATAATAAGCCTTTGAGTAAACATAAGTAGTCTTTCCTCGTCTAGTAAAACAGAAAAGGTCAAATTTACTTTGCAAAATAGTGGAAACCCATTGCCTGAAATGATTTAAGCTAAGCAAACATATAACTAGTCTAATTCAAGTTATGGAAAATGTAACTTGAAAGGGTCTAATCATGTTTACTCGATTCAATTTAAAAGTTTCTAGCAAATTGTCAAGCAAACTCTACTTTAGACTAGTGAAAGACTAGTTTTCAGTTGCTTTATATGCTTTCCAGTGCCATCAGTGGTCATGCTTGCATCGCTTGCAGCATTGTTTCTTTTTCCTCAGAGGTTTAGCATTTATGCCGTGTAGTTTGAGCGACACCACTGGCTCTCACTGGAAAGGAAAGGCGTATGCACAGCCTGTTGTTTTTGACAGTTTAAAAGGTGAGCAGGGTCTTTAGAGAGTGGAGAAAAGGGCCACTCTGGTCTTCCTGTGTGCCTGTCAGAGCTGTATCGCATGTCCCCCCCACACCCCCATTCAGTGCCATGCTCTAGTAGTGCCTGTGATGCACCAGTCACATGGTTTCTCACACGTACACGTTTCTCTCTGTTCTGTGTGCCAGAAGTGTGCCTGTGTACACTCTGACATGACAAGTGTTAGAGAGGAGTCTCAGAATAGCCCAGGGGGCAGCAAGTTCAGCCGTGTGTGTGTGTGTGTGTGTGTGTGTGTGTGTGTGTGTGTGTGTGTGTGTGGTCTGTGCTAAAATTGCTTCCGAATGCCAGTGTAAAGCAGAAAGACAACTTCAGATTATCCCCTCCGTGACGTTCTTTTGTCTGTCTGTCTCTGTGTTCTGTTGACCACAGGGAGGCCAGGGTGTCGTACGAGGAGGGAAATGACCAGACGCGGCCGTCCATGCACACACAGACGTCCAACAAAGCCCAGATGCTGGCCATGCCACAGTTTGGCCTGAGGGACAACCTCATCCGCTGTGAGCTACTCAAGAAAGAGGATGACTACACTTACTTGGAGAACTTCAGGTAGGGCTTTTTAGGCTCTTAACTCTGAATGGCCTATTGAGCAAGTCAGTTTCATTTTCAGCAATTGAATGAAGGGCATTCAAGGGTCATCATGAACCATGGCAGTGTAAATTAAATTAGTTATTGATTTAATTGTATTCTGGAAACATTTCAGAAAACCGTTGTGGAGTACTGTGCAGTTCACTACCAAACACCCTGTGTTGTTTCACCATTCCAAAAAGGACCATACATATTTTATCTCTCACATTTTTTAATTAAATGTAATAAAATATGGGAACTTGGGTGGGTGGTGGGTGCTTTTGGGAACAGTATTTGAGAACACATAAAATGTACTTCCTGCTTCTGGATTCAGTCTTAAGCTGCCTTCACATTACAGCTCCGAATTTCGCAACACTCCCCCTACGGATGCTGGACACTACACGTCTTTCAGCCGGAGCTCTCAACAGAGAGGGGGGAAATGGCGGTGAATCGATAGTTCACGTAACTTGCACTGTAACCTGTATTAAACCGCCTGACACACTTAGGGGCCAACAAAATAAATTTCTGTTGTGTTTGACAGCTGTAAAATGTTAAAATATAGTGCAGTTTCGCTGATATTGAAGCATTTCTACACAATGTTTATGGCCGTTACCCAGCAACGCACTCTACCGTTGTCTCTATCGTATCCGAAACTGTCGGGCGAGTTCAATTTTTTGAACGCATCCGGAGCCCTGTCGGATTCGCACCGCAGTCGTCGGACCCCGTTCGCATGCGGTCTCCGTATCCTCATAGGGATTGAATGATTTCCGGTCGTTAGGTTGTCGTACTACGGACTCAAAACTTGGCTAATGTGAAGCCAGCATTAGGCCACCCCCAGAGTTGTTGCCCCAGCAGTGTTGCAGTGACCAAAGCTGTTGGTAGTGTCATTATTCCACATTCAGATCAAGGATGGACATGCCTTGTCTGCCATAAGCTATTGGCCTATCCAGATGTAATAGGGTCTCGAGATCAGCTGTTGGTCAAAAAGGTATGGCATAGCCAAAGGGGGATATCTAAAGTCTTGATTGGGCATTATGTGTTCTTAAATACTTTGCATAAATTTCCAATATCTGAATAAAGAAAGTGAGAGATGAATATTTATGGTCTTTATAGCACCCTTGACAGTGAAATTTGCTAAAGCAAATTATTTGCATAAGCTGCAGCCTGGTCATTAGAACTAGAGGAGTCAGACAAGCGCCTAGCAACAGCTCTTATCGACTTTTTGAACATAGCCAGACTACTTTCCATGCAAGAGAGTCTTCGGTTTTGGACCACAGAGGGGAGAAGGGAAATGTCTGTTTAGGGAATCTGTTCAGTGACTGACGGAACGTCTCTTACCCCACTAGGCTAAAGGAGCGTCCTGATCCATACAGCCTTGTGTAGTCCTGCACCTGACAGAATACAGAGTGTGTGTACTTGACAGTCCTGATACATGTCTCATATTTGATAGACAGTCCCAATACACGTCCGATATTTGGAATGAACCAAGAAAACGGTTGTAAATTTGCAGATTTAATTCTGGACATCTACTCCTGTTGATGTCCTTTCATTAAAAACAGGTGCACCCTTGGAGCAAGATGGCAGCTCTGTTGACACATTTGCTCCCATGGACTGATGTACTTTTCATATCCATTAGGTTGCTGTATAATATTTTCATGGTGGTAGTCAAATCGGTAGAATTTCATCAGAAAAAGAAAACAAACATGATGTTTACAGGTAGCCAAATTGCACAAACTTGCCAACGTCATAGATAAGCACAGTAAACAAAAGACCCTAGCCTTCAGCTTTCACCAGTAAACTGTTTTGTGTATTGGAATGTAAGCTGTGTAAGATAAGAAAAAAATTAGGTAATTTTGTCCCCTGTTGAGAAATGAAGATCTAACACTTGATCACGATTTTGTTTATGTAAATATGGGCCTACAGAAAATGTGTTGGTAAACCCTGTTAGATAATAAAAACCTTATCTGCTATGAAGTAAATTATTTTGAACTAGGATGTATTAACATGCCTTTTGTTTCAGAGAACCATAATAAAAACAGTAAAGTTGGCCTAAAAAGGCACCACTACTGTATATCTGAACTCTTTTCAGTGGCTGGCAAAAATGTTTTATGGCTGGTTATGTCCAGGCCTTACCTGACATTTCATGGGTTTTGTGGCAGGTAAGGTCAAAAATTTAATTTTATACACAGACCTTGTGTCCTTCAGAAAACCCAGGAAATAGCCACTGTCAGTTTGAATAAGTTCCCCCATAGTAGCCCTTATGGTTGCAGAAGGTGTTAGCCCTTGCAAGTCTGCTGTAAGTTGAGCATCAGTAAGAACGGATATGGCTGTGGTTTAAGTGGTGAGATGACACCCATGATCTTTAGATAGTTACATTTTTGTCGGTCTGTTTCCGTTTACATGCCTGTAACATGCAACATGCAGAAGTTGTTGGATGAGGCAGCCGCCATTGGTAGTATAGTTTTTGTGTAAAAGGTTCCACTTAGTGTGTTTTCATATTGGCATTTGCTTTGCAAATATATGCTTGCTGTCTTTGCTGAACTGGAGTGGCCTTCTTGGCTATTTCATATCCTCTACCTCCCCCTTCTGGTGAAAACAAGGAAGTGCATATCAACTATTAATTGTCTGACTGAGAACCCTCCCACAGAAGTGTCTATTTATGATCTTAGACAGGAAACAAACCAGCAACGTCACAAGGGGCAGAAAAGATGACCACAAATTTTAATTCTTTCCCTTTACCCACAGCTTCTTCTTGGGAACTTATAACGTGAATGGCCAGACTCCGAAAGAAAGTTTACGCCCATGGCTGGATTCAACCACAGACCCTCCAGATTTCTACTGTGTTGGGTATGTTAGATGTTTTGGTTATCATGCTGCACAAACAAAGCTTTTTTACTTTTCCCCCACAATGCCAGCCAGCTGCCGTAACTACTCTATAAATTGTGTCGAGTTGTTATTAATATAGTCAGATCATCAGTTCATATTGGACGACAATTCTGAATGTAACCAGAAAAGTACTCAGAGAGCGCAGACCTCCGCCAAGGCAATGCGCCAATTTCACAGACGGTGTTCTGGATCACATAATCAGTTCTTACTTATCCCAATTTGTATGTTGTCCGAAAATGTCATCCAAATCCATGTAGTACATGTATGTTTCGAGTTATGTTATGTTATATCTGTCTTGAGGGAGTAGACTGCTGGCAGTAGCTGTGTTTTTGCTCAGTTTTCAGGAACTGGACCTCAGCAAAGAGGCATTCATCTTCAACGACACGCCGAAGGAGTCGGAGTGGATAAAGGCTGTGGTTGATGGACTTCCCCCAGGTGCCAAGTACGCCTTTGTAAGAGCAAAAAACACTGTTACCATTCACATCACATACTGAAATACATTAATGCCTAGTATTATTTACATAGGTGAGTGGTATTATGGTGCTATCTAGCAGAAAGGTCTGAGTATAACACAAAGCATGTTAAGTTTGGAACTGTCCATTGTCTCATAGAATATGTGTAATGTACAGAAATGGACTTGGCCCACATTGGCTCAGCTGTAATGAATATTAGCGGGTATTATTTTTCCGTGGGGTTGTTTCTGTGCACATTAGGGGTAGACTCTCCCTTGTTTTGCCGCTATCTTGGAATATGGAAGCTGAAAACGGTCATATCTTTCACGTTTTTGCTATCGACTGACAATAGACCGACATCCGTATGCAGGCTTCCGTAGCTGTAATACGTGATTTGCGTTGCGTTACGCTTATTTTCTCTCGAAGGCTACACATTGGGGCTTTAAGACCCTCAAGTGATACTTTCTCATGAGACTTCTTCAGTGTATCTTAATTGTTATAATCTTCTTTTGTAAGTTACTTTGGATAAAAGCGTTTACATAAATGCATAAATGCACTTAAAGTGTAAATGTAAAATATTTCTCAATGTTAGTCTTGCCCACCTTGCTGGCTGTAAATTGGTAACTGACATCTTGATTATGTTCCCTGATGTAGCAGACTTATTAATCTTAGAGAGGCAATGTATTGTCACTGTGCCATCACAAAATGTATAGATGCCTCAGTTGATCAGCAGTGTATTTTCTATTTGTTGTTCATCAACCTAACATTTCCCCTTTCGGTCTCAGGTGAAGCATGTGCGGCTAGTGGGCATTATGCTGCTGTGCTTTGTGAAGACGGTGCATGCTGAGCACATCTCGGAGGTGGAGATCGAGACTGTCGGAACAGGCATCATGGGAAGGATGGTGAGAAACGGAGAAAAGAGAAACATTTGCCATTGGTTTAAATGTGGGATTTCTGTTTCCTGCGGATTGTGTCAACGATGTAAACAAATACCATGCTTGAGCTTTATATTTACTTCCTGGATTACTTCTGCTATGTAACGATAACATATAATGCTTTTGAACTTTGGTCTATACACTATATTCTGTGTCATGAAAGGTAGTTCACGAGATAACTAGACAATGGTACTAACATCAGTTTGTGTAACCAGGGAAACAAAGGTGGCGTGGGCATTCGTTTCCGTTTCCACAACTCTGACATCTGCGTGGTGAACTCGCACCTGGCTGCACACATTGAGGAGT
Organism: Sardinella longiceps; assembly: GCA_027497455.2. Classification (NCBI taxonomy): domain Eukaryota; kingdom Metazoa; phylum Chordata; class Actinopteri; order Clupeiformes; family Clupeidae; genus Sardinella; species Sardinella longiceps. The sequence continues at coordinate 16,430,707 of JAODXP020000023.1, forward strand.
ATGAGCGGCGCAACCAGGACTACAGGGAGATCTGCTCAAGGATGCAGTTCCGCCAACAAGACACAGACCTGCCCCCACTCACCATCATGAAGCACAAGTAAAGACCTCCTTTTCGCACTCATGGCCACAGCCAAAGTGTTCTAGCTCCATTTAAGTTAAGGTAGCACCTGGTTTTCTCCTAGGGACCTACAGTACATGTAAGGGATAACGGGTGTTAAGGTGTGCTGTTATAAGGAAATAATGAACGAAGCAGAGAAAACATGCCTTACCAGAGCAGTTGTTTACATGTGTGCATGTTTAATAATTGGCATGGCACAGCCATTGCAAGGCAGCTTTGTAGGCTATGTATGTGACCTTATCAGAATGTATGATTGATATGTAAAAAAGAGAATTCCAGTAGCCCTCTATTCTTCCAAAGAGATTATTCGGGTCTGGATCTTGCACGAACCAAAATATTGAATGATACTGATATTTGCTGAGCAAGTAACCATTGTCATTGTGTAGCTTTACCATTTGTAATCTTCTCACCTGCTTGAAGCAACTGCACTGAACTTGGTGCTGTACCATTGACATTTGGCACCAAAAAGCCTTTTTCTATTTCTCAAAAGCAAAAGCTCTTCTTAATGCAAACAAAACATAAAAATCCTTCTTTTTTCCCTACAACAGTATTGTCTTATGGCTGGGGGATTTGAACTATAGGATAAGTAACCTTGATGTGGAGCAGGTGAAGGATTTGATATCTAAAAAGGACTTTGAAACACTGCAAACTTATGACCAGGTAAGGCTTTTTCTGAACATTGCTAACTGGTCCTGATCCTGTGCCTGAACCAGCTAAAATAGTCATTAACAACTACTGTACCTGCAACTGTCTGCTATTTAAAACTCAGTTGGAAATTAAATAGACCAAGTGTTCAGGCGTTTGTTGTGAAACTAATTGAGTTTGAACAGCTCCCAGGTGCAGAACAGCTCTAGAAACAACAGAAAAAACTCTGAACTCAGGGGAGGAGTTGTGATGAGAGACTCATGCCTTTTGTTTATTCATGCATTTGTGCTTCATAGCATGACATTGTATGTAACAAGAGACGGCACATAAGTGATGAGGCATTTTAACTAGGCAAAGTAGGCCTAGATATCCCAGGCAAACTGCTCTCATTCATGCAAATGCATTTATGAGAAGGTGAAGGGAAAGTATCACATGGAAACTTGGGGGCAGGTGTAATCCAGGTTGTGGTTAAAGCAATAATTCCGGTACACTTGAACCCAGCTTATCTTTACCATAACAATCAGTTAAATACCCCCACAAATGTAGGATGATGTTGACTGAAGCTATATCGAGTTTGATCATCTTTTCTATCGTTATGGGGAAAATAGCATGGCTTTAAGTTTGCCTGCACTATCACTTTAAGTACATCAACTGGAAAAACTTTCCAAAATAACATTAGCAAGAGCACTAGGTTTTAGTAGGCTACTCCTTTTGTTTGTTTATCTGTTTTAACCATGTTCAAAGTATCTTTAAATGTGGGTTTTTTTGTTTTGTTTTTGCCTCATCACATTATCTGCTTTGCAATATCTGACGGATTACATAACCTGTAACAATACATAGAGTTTGAGCATTTTAGTTTTGGCTCTGCATAAGAGCCAGCAAAGATTCTAGAGCGCTATTCCATGCATTATGTGTTTACATTGTCATGGACACAGGTTTAAGCTGTTAACCGATTTTTCATTACAAGCCAATTGATAAAACTGAAAGTAGATTAGATACAGTTCCATTATTGTTTAATATACATGTTGAACATTGAGGAACACAGCTTGTAAGTTAACAAATATGTATGCCTTAAAGGCCTATACCTTAATGTCTCTAGAGTTTGATTAACTTATATCAGGCTATATTTCTCCTGGCATGGATTGTTCAAACAGCTAGGGCTACTTTGAACTAAAGCAAAGTATTTTTTTCTCATGTGATTGACTATTTGCTTGAAACTAATCTACCCTCAAAATCTACTGTCTTGTGTCATAATTTCAGTGGAAAGTTTAGCCATCTGCATAACTGCACTAGGGAAGCAGTGAGGGCAGAATACCCTCAGCACTATTGCCTTGCCATGGCGTTCTACATTGTCTTGCTTGTTGCTTTAAATGCATGAGGGGAAAAAATATTTTCAAGTTGTTTTTGTTGATGAAGCACATGAGTTTCAGTTTTTTTTTAATGGTGTGTGTGTGTGTGTGTGTGTCTCTCTCTCTCTCTCTCTCTCTCTCTCTTTTTGTATGTGTTTGTGTTTGTTTGTGTGTGTGTGTGTGTGTGTGTGTGTGTGTGTGTGTGTGTGTGTGTGTGTGTAGCTGAAAAGGCAGATTGATGAAGAGGCGGTGTTCACAGGCTTCACTGAGGGAGACATTGATTTCCAGCCCACATACAAATACGACACTGGCTCCAGTCAGTGGGACTCAAGGTAGGGTAGGCCAGCAGCCTCCGGCAACTACACCAAGCAAGTCTTGTTCCTGCGCTCAAACTAGTTAGTTCTTGATTTATTGACCTGACGAAGTTTGTGCTATATGCTCAACTTTTGTTAACTTATTTTGTTCTAAAATAAAATAAAGAGGTTATATCTTGTGCTTGTGTCATATAATTGAAGGAATGTCATGAAAGAGGGAAAAAAAAAATGATCAACAAGATTAGGTTCATTTATGGCTCTGAATATTGATTCTTGATTAAGTGCCTATTTATCTTTTTTTAAGTGCCTCAATTACCTTTTCCACTCTTTCTTTGCAGGTGATACAGTACAGGTAATCCATATAATGTGTGTTTATTTCTTTAGAAAAGCATGTTCTCTTCATGTTCTTCTGTTTTTGTTTTTGTTTTTGTTCTGTCCTCAGTGAAAAGTGCCGGGTGCCAGCCTGGTGTGATCGGATCCTGTGGCGAGGAAAGAACATTCGCCAGCTGCACTATACAAGTCACATGGCCCTGAAAACCAGCGACCACAAGCCTGTCAGCTCCCTGCTGGAGATAGGGGTGAGAGCACTGGACTTGCAGTTTACTAGCTCTGCATAGCAGCCCTCAACTTGAACCAGTTACATCTAAACACAGACAAATATTCATTCAGGATTACATTGCTTATGGCATTCTTATTTAATAGGTCTTTGATGGTTAAGGCATAAACACAACTTGCTATTCTAGTCATGGGTTGTGCAGCGCTGAGCTGACCAGATGTCTGAGCATCTTTTTGTGTGTTCTCATTGGTCAGATCAAAGTGGTGAATGAAGAATCTTACAAACGCACGTTTGAGGATATTGTGAGGTCGCTGGACAAGATGGAGAATGAGTGTATTCCCTCAGTGTCCCTGTCTCAAAGAGAGGTTCGAAGCTGATGCTCTCTCTCTCTCTCTCTCTCTCTCTCTCTCTCTCTCTCTCTCTCTCTCTCTCTCTCTCACACTCACACTCACACTCACACTCAAACACACACACACACACACACAATTAGATACATGTCAGAAGTAAACTTTTACAAACAACTTTCCAACAGTGGTGTTTATTGGACTTGTGTAAATTATGCTTCCCTCACTGAATCTCCAATCCATGCTGCCTCTGTTGCAGTTCCAATTCAAAGACGTGAAGTTCATGCAGCACCGGTCAGAGATGCTGACTATCCACAATGACGGACAGGTGCCGTGCCAGTTTGAATTCATTCAGAAGCTAGATGAGCCAGCCTACTGCAAGCCTTGGCTCACCGCCAACCCACACAAGGGATTCCTGGCACAGGGTAAGACACTAAAGTGCCCGCTAGTAGCATCCGTCACAGCGCTGCTGGTACTACCAAGTCTATGCCAGTCTCTGTAGTGCATTATTAAACATAGTGGCAATGAGTTGTAAGATTTATTGTGACATGATCCGGCTTGTGCAAGATCATGCTCCTGAAATGTGAGAGATACTCTTTAATTTTATTGTGAACGCCATCAAGGTGTTTGGCTTAAGAGCTCTTTCTGCACTGCTGTCGTGTGCTGCAACATTTATCTCAATTCCCTGAGCAGAGTAGACAAGCAATTAGATACCCGCACTTGTCTGGTTTTCATAAATAATCCAAAGAAATGTGACTGCGCTGATGTTGGTGGGGACTAAATTAGTCACAGCACCTAAGTAGGGTTCGGTAAAGCCATTAGATTGTGTTGTGGGAAGGCCTCAAGCATGAATACTTGACATCAACCATGGTTGCATCAGCATAATTCCGTTTCATTGCTTAATAGCCATAAAATATAATATTTAAGGTGATGTGGAAATAATACAGGCTATAATAAGTAAGGGATAACGGCCAACGAGGTGACCAGTTATTCATTAATAATTGGCGAGGTGGAATCTAGAACTTCGGCGACGCGCGCAGCGCACCTCGGAGGTCGTTATCCCGCTTATCTCCCGTATCTATCTATCTCTCGTATATTTGAAGAAGCGTATAAAACGTAAAAGAACTATGCAACTCAAATTTAAAAGAAGCTAACCTGTTCGGTTTGGGTACTACTTTCAGTTGAAAGTAGATCTACAAGGCTGCTTATTGTTGTTATAGTTACCATTCTGAAAGGCATTCATATGGAACGGTAATCAGTTATTAGATGAGTTATTTTTTGGAACTACTTCCAAAGTAGCCAGTTATCTGGAAATAATGGTCACCTAGCAGCCAATCAGAGAAGAGAATGACGTTCTGAAGGGAGATAATGCTTATTAATAATCACCTCATCACAACTCCAAACTCTGCACACCTTCACTGGCCAAATTAACCAGATATGCAGGCTGTGCTGTAGTCTTAGGGCCGAATCACACACAAACTGTGCGTTCGCGGTGCGGGAGCGGGGCGGTCCGTAAGCGGTCAGTGAGCGGTGCCTGTGGACTTGGGCATTCACACAAGAAATTGTGTTCTGCGCGAAGCGGCTGCCCGAGCTCTGCATTCAAAATCTATGGACACCGCGCAAGTCCCGCTTACCGCGCTGAAAACGCTTGGAAAAATAGAACTTGTTTCTATTTCAAAAAAGCAGCGCGGGAGCTGCGCGGTTCACCGCTCAGAAACCGGACAGGAGCCGCGCAGAACACGCGTGCAGTCTGAATGACCTAACCTGTTAACATGTATTCTAAATGAAATCGCCCCAAAACCGCGCCCGCACCGCTTACGCGCCGCTCACGCACAGGTTTGTGTGTGAATCGGCCGTTAGCCTGACAAGCCAGACTATAACTAACATTGTACAGTCTTGGTCTATAGTACATCTACACTGGATGTGGTACGGAAGTGTGAAGTCAAGTTCCAACAACAATATATTGAAACAAAAAGATTTAAGAATTGTCGCTACACTGCCGTGTCTGGTGTAGTCAGTTCCGTTGTTCATACAGGTAGAAGAAGCTAATTGTTACGGCAAATATGTCTTTGACCTGACGCATCCAGTGTAGCCTCCCTGTTAATCCCTTGAATTGTGATTGTTGTTCCCGTTCCATGTGTCACCATCTCAGGGGCCAGTGTGGACATCGACCTGGAGGTGTTTGTGAACCGCTTCACCGCTCCAGAGCTGAACTCAGGGCAGCAGCAGATTGAGGACATCCTGGTGCTGCACCTGGACCGAGGCAAGGACTACTTCATCTCCGTGATGGGGAACTACCTGCCCAGTTGCTTTGGCACGTCCATACGGGCACTGTGCCACCTGCGGGAGCCCATCCAGGACATGCCACTCGACACCATCCAGAGACTAGTGAGTGCAGACGCTCAGGGATAGAGCGGGGTTTCAATCACATTTTCCAGGACCACTTTCTTAGAGCATGTGCACCCCTAAGCCATGTCAATATAATACTTGTCGATTTTGTAGGTTGGTGTTTTTCATGTTTTACATCAGCCATTTGGATATGATTTTGATATATTGATATGATTGATGCTCTGTTCATATTACTCTTCATTCGATGATTTTTGTTATTTATTTTTTGTTTTTAAATATGCATGTCTTGGTCCTGACGGGAATTGCTGTATCCAGTTGATTGTTTGTTTGCTTTGTTTTTTTTTTTGCTTTGTTTGTTTGTTTGTCAGAATGATCAATAGCTTTGAAGGGACACCATATACCGTATAAAACACACACACACACACACACACTGTGCAAGAGTTTAGTGTTGCATCAGGTGTTTGCATCCCCATTTGGCTGTCAATCACAGCACACTGCTCAGCTGGGGAGCTGCGGGGTTGCTAGGTGAAGTCACAGGACGAGCTCATCACAAGCCACTAGGGTGCAGATCCAACTAGGAGCAGGGGCCACGGGGAGGGCTTCCTAAGGACAGCACTGTCATTTGCCAGGGATAGGCTGTGTTCCTGCAGGGAATGGCCATAGGATCATTAGCGCTGCAAAACAACAGGCCCACAGCACAGTAATGACTGAGCAGTGCCTGTTTTCTAAATCCCAAATACACATGGATGGAAAATGATTAGTTTAAGGCCTCATCCTAACATAATTATTCACCTTGTGTAATCACTGTGAACCATAGAACGGAAGTAAGGTATCATTCATAAACTTAATTAGAGATGTCGGAAATGAGACGGGTGCACAAATGCAATTTATGTTGACACAGTGACTGCTAAACGGAAAACATTAGCATCTCACTGTTATTTTTAGTATGCCTGGTTTGCAAGAAATTAGCAGGTATTTCAAAATTTTTTGGAAGCTCCCGCTGATTTCTTGTGATTTGTTTTACAGCAATAATTGGGCAGCATAGTGCATTCTCCACACTATGATGTTTCAGTGTATACATAGTTTTCACCCCCATCCCTTAAGAATTTTATCAGCATAGAATAGTTTTATTGTGGTTTGTTGTGGTCACTTCAGAACAAATGTGCAGAGCACTGTAGCTTTTTGTAATGTATGGATGAAATGATTCTACTGTATTTCTCTGTGTTGGTAGACCTCTGTTTCAACTGACCAGGAGATCGATGGCCCAGTCGTGGATGTGCCTTTGGACATTCCCAAGGAGATCTGCCTGATGGTGGACCACCTCTACCGCAATGCCAACAAACAGGTTCACAGCCATTTTTTTCCCCTCACATGCTCGTACCCCTACACACGAGAGAGGCTGAAAATATAAAGACTGCTGCCATTGTGTTGGGCCTCACAGTGGGCTCACTGGGCACAGTGACAGCCATGATTTGCAATCTCACTAGGTTGTTTCTCTTAGTTGTTATGGGACAGGCCTACTGATCTTGCTTGCCACAGCAACTGCAAGTTTTCGCTGAGGAATGTGTGCAGGGTTTTGTTTTGCTGGCGGCCAACACAAAGATACTGTATTCCAGGGTCTCTTGAACTAAAGCCTTGTGTTTGAGAGTCATTGTCCACACTGGAGCAGCTGCCAGCACTTGCAAAAACACATGCATTCCTGAGGCCGAAGCAGGTTTTTGGTTTTTGCTTCGTCCTCTTCCTTTTTTGGTTGAGAAAATATCAGAATAGAAACAGTGATCAAAAGGCTATGGAGTGTAAAGTCTGCCCTTTTTTTACATGGTGTTAATGCGATTTCTTCATCTTGTAGGAGGACCTGTTTCAGCAACCAGGACTGCGCAGTGAATTTGAAGAAATCAGAGACTGCTTGGACACTGGGGAGCCAGACTCACTCCGTATCCTTAGTGACAACTCTGGACTTCATGTTCACACACCAACAATAGTAGTAATAGTAGCCTCTTAGTGGTTCTTTGAGCACCACTGATTCTGAGGATATTCCCCAAGAAATGCACAAATTCCTATCAGGTGGAAAATAATGGGCTGGTATTCTCCCAGGTGTTTAAGTCCATAAGTGCTTAGAGCAGGCTGAAACACATGGAGCTAAACACTTTTTTTTTTACTTAAACACATGGGAGAATACTGGCCTTAGTGAATATGTACATGCGTAATGTCTTTCAGTTTGCCTTCTCTCTCATGAACAGTTATATTGTTGGAGAGAAGGTAGTTATTCTATGGTCATTTTTCAAATGTGCAGTTATCTGGAAACGAATAAGGAAATGATACAAGAGTCTAAACATCCTAGTCCTTGATGTTGGGTTTTGAATTGCCCTTGACCCTTGTTGACCTCCAGCTGGAAGTAACCACTCTGTGGCGGAGGCATTGCTCCTCTTCCTGGACGCTCTTCCTGAGCCTGTGATCCCGTTCCACCTCTACAAGCAGTGCCTAGAGTGCTGTTCAGACTACGGCCAGTGCAAACAGGTCTGTTCTTCTTCTTGCATGGGCTTCTTATCAGGGCCAGCAGTGGTATTACAATTTGTGGCCTTGCAGCTCAAAAGCACCTGCTCACAATGAATATTTGGTTGTGCTTGTGTTTTTTTTTTTTTTTTTTTTTAATACATGGAAGGGTTAAATAAGGATGTGAACAAAAAAGTCGGCATCACTCTGTGTGTGTGTGTGTGTGTGTGTGTGTGTGTGTGTGTGTGTGTGTGTAAGGCCCAAGTAGTTTGTTTTTCCTATAGATAGCCTACTGTCTAAAATAGGTACTTATATCATCTAGCTTTTTCATCTTAGAGGGGTTTTCAAATGTGTTTTCCACCTCTTGATTCACAGGTGATTTCAGTGCTACCTCTCTGCCATAAAAACGTATTTATCTCTCTAACGGAGTTTCTTCGAGAGCTTCTGAAGCAGTCCAGTCACAACCGCTTGGATGTCAACATCTTAGGTAGGCCCAGAATGGAGAAAACGGCTTTCACTTCTTGTTCTCTGTGTATTTTGGTTACTCTCTTAACAAGACTCAGCAGATTTGTGAAACAAAGCAGAACTTGCCCTGTTGTAAGCAGAGCCATCACACTCTGTGATGGTTTTGAATACATTTCTTTTCCATGCATTGAGCATACAGTACAGCGATCATCAAGTTTACATAATCTGAAGTCAACTATACACTGATAGCTACTGAATATAGCCTACCATGTAAAAGTAAATAGCTTGACTGACATTTTAAACTAAATCTCTGAAATAGTGTCATGCAATTTGAGAGAAAAAAAAGTTCAGCTAAGGCCAGTAGCTTCAGTTGCTTGTCTAACTACTCAGAGTGTACTCATAGATGATCATTTAAACTTTCCATCAATCAAAATCAAAGATACCATCTCAGCGTTTTTTTATTCTTCTCAAGCACGTGTGTATGTACACATTTGATGATGTGCTTTCCATTCCTCTGGACAGGGTAATTATTAAATTGATTAAATATGTAACACATTGCTTTTTACTGTGGTTCATAATTTATGTTCAGTGAAAACAGAATGTGAAATCCATTCTTTGGGCTTTTGATAGAATCTCCTGGACCTATTAATTTTTTAGAATGCAAAATGGAACCAAGGGAGAGAGCCATTGAAAGCTTTTCAGAGTTCCCTAAATAGGTTTAAAAAGGGGTGAAAAAATCATCAATGTACAGCCATTCTTTGCACAAATGTTCCAGCTCCTCAAGGGCGGTCAGAGTGAAGCATGTTTGCTCATACGGTACGCATGTGTAGAAATGATTCAGAGGAAAATGCCTGGTCTGATAATACAAACAGATTACTATCTGTGTCTCTAGTCCTCCCATTTGTGTGCTAACAAGACCACAGTTTAATCAAGATGGATAGTCTTGGTGGTGCATGCCAAAAATTGTCTGTGTAAATCCAAGGCCTACTGCCTTATTTTCACTGTGAAATTAATCACATTTGTTTTTGTTTCTCTCTCTCTCTCTCTCTCTCTCTCTCTCTCTCTCTCTCTCTCTCTCTCTCTCTCTCTCTCTCTGCAGTCACCATATTTTCTGCCTTGATGCTGAGGTCCCCTACAAAGCAAGATCTTTCTCAAAAGAGAAAAACGCAGGAGTTTTACCAGCATTTTTTGACACAGGATCTGTCTTCGTCTTGAGACTCCCTAGTTTACTTTTTTGAGTTTAGTGAAGCCCGATAATTTCATACATGATGTACACATCTTTCAAATAGACTTGCTTTGATTGCCCATGATTTAAATGACGTTTAATGCAGAAAGACATTTTTAGCTGACAAAATGGCATCTATTTTATTACATTATTATTATTATTATGTAGAGAAACTGCCTAATATGTATATTTACCAGCTATTTAATGATCAGATTTCTTTGTATTTTGATGTCTGTAAATAGAAAACCAACTGCTCTTTTATATTCATATATGTATATGTAATTATGCATAAAACTGTCATGTTGATGGTTATTTTTCAAAAGTCGAAATCACTAAAAGAAAATATTTTAAAGTGAACTGCATTGTCTTGTATTTTGTGTGATAATACAAATATTTTTCTATCTGAACACTTAGTACCAGGCCAGTAGGCCTAGTCCTTTTGTCAATTTGACAAGTGAATTTAGATTTAGAGACCACATTATGCTGGGAATATATTTGCATTTTGCCACACAGCCACTTGGTTTGTCTAAGTAGGGATTTATTTTTCACTTTATCTCTCTAAGTTTATATATTATGTACCATGACTAGTGTTTTATTTTTATTTCAATAAATTAGATAGACTAGTGTGTTGTAACGTTAGATTGCAGAGTCATCATGAGAGGGACATCAAAGTGGTTGACAGCTAGTTCATTTGGAGTGGAATGAATGCTTCCCATGATGCTCCAGACCAGAGGAGGAAGCTGAAATTTGACGTTGTTGTTTAATCATGGTTCTACCAGAGAGGACTCCAAGGAAAGAAAGTATTCGCAATCTGAACAAAACAACTTGGGGTCTCTTCTACACTGGTAGGTGTGAAATAATTTTACACTGACGACCTGTTAAAGTCGTCAAACTGCATTGGATTCCATGCAGATGTGTTGTGTATGTGCGTGTTGCTATGTGTCGCTAGTTTTTTCCTTGGGTGTGCAATAGACAGATGAGCAGGCTAGCTAGTTAGCACTGGACGAAAAAGGATGCCGCCGCTCATTAGATGGTAGCACGTCTGTATTTAGTTCACCCTCTCTGCCTCTTTTTTTAAGAGCTATGACAGTGCAGTGACACGTTTAGCAACATTTACAGGGTTTAGTGCAATACAATGGAATCGCATAAAGTACCCCGGTGCTATCTACCTTGAGCTAGAGGGCTAAGTGAGTGTTTCTGCCCTTTTGGCTATGGATGAAAGCTAGCCAGCTAACACCATTAGCTAACTGGCTAGCTTGATGGTCGCTAATAGGAGTGGCTGGTTACTGGTTGGAAACGAGCTGACTGCCTGGCTAGTTGGTTCTGTAGTTGTATGTACGTCTGTGATCTCGAAATGTCGGTGAATATGTGAGGTACTTATGACTGTAAGGCTTGCTAATTATATTACCAAAATTACGCGGTGTTTGTGTATAATAGAGCATTATGCTTCTATCGTTGGCTAACTACTACAGCTAATAGCTTGCGAAGTTGTAGCATTTCAGTCACCTAGATGTGGCAAAACAAGGTTAACTTTTCTGACCATTTTAATATGACATGAATGGACGGGCAATTTCTTGGGCAAAGTTGCAGACACTCACTTGAGATAGATAGCGAAGTCAGTGTAGCCTGTCCGCCTAAGTTAACGTTACCTGTTATCATCATGGAAATATAATTCACAAGGCTAACATTCAAAATGCATGGAGACGTGGGTACGAGGTCTCGTGACATGTCAGTGAATGGAGAATTCCAAAACGAAAGTTCTGGAAACCGGACTAGAGCGAAATGTGACTGACGTCTCATTAGCTAGTAGTAGTTGCAGTAATATTACATATTCATTACGCAGAAATAACAAGAAAGGTCAGTTGATTTTTCAGTTGTCAAGATTGTTTGTATCGCAGTCTTGAACTGGTAACGTTGACGCTGATATTGGCCATGTCTCTGACAGTTTCCCTGTTTACCTTTTAGCTGATATTTTCATTTAGCGTTTACGATGTACATGTTGACATTTGGTGAGAACTACTCAAGCTTCAATCGTTTGTAGCTTTGTCATGCAGGGGGGTTGACAGTTTTTTGACAATCAGGTGGAAAATTATTAGCTAACAATCTGCTTTCCCTGCCTTTGAGACTTGTGTGCTGGACCTTGGGGGTATTCCAAGAGGGTAGTCAAGTGATAAAACTGGCTTAGTTATCCTAGAGAGTGGTAAATCCTGAAGGACCCTGATGGCTTTAAATAGTTAAGGAAATGTGGACACAGGCTCTTCTATTGTCAAGTTTATCAAGGCCTCCAGCTTAACTTACGCAGGTTTACCAACTTCTTACCCCCCTGGTGTGGTTTTTACATAGACTGGTTCTACTGTTGACAGGCCTAGTCTTTGTGTCCATTATATTGCAAAGAATGCCTGCTCTGTCAATCTGAAGGGGTGTTATGAGTAAGATAAAGCAAAGGTTAATTGATCATTTCCTTTTCAACTGGTGTAATAATTTCTTAATGCAACATCAGCATCAGCATAAACAGCTTTTTATCTAGATGAACAGGAAACAAGCCTGCAGTGCAATGAGGTCATGATGCACATGTGCTTCTTTCTTAAACTGTATATTTGATTTCATGTGTGCAACAGGTACCGCCACCTGGTGGACAGCCGCCTGGGCGTGAGGGTCAGAGGGCAACCATGGGTGAGAATGGCTCCCTCACGGAGTCTGCCATGTGCTTTGAGGAGGTAGCAGTACTGGACAAGGACGACAAGATTGATGGCTATGATAAAGATGGCGATGAGGATGACGCCGAGCTGGACCCAGATGATGGGGTTGGTCTGATCCATCCGTCTACCTCGTCCAGCATGGGCCGCGTGTATGACCGTACTACGGTGCTCATCGAGCAGGACCCTATCAGGCTGGACGAGGAGGGCGAAGAAGACGGACACTGCGGGGCCGACTGTGAAGAAGACGGCATGACTTTCCTGGCCGAGGGGGACGAGGAGGGGGATGAAGACGAAGAAGAAGGGGATGGCTCGCTGGCTTTCATGGCCGACGGCATGGCGCATGGCTATGTACACCACACAATCTCGGCGGACCAGATCCAGTTCACCATCAATCCTGGCTCCACGCCCATGCCCCGCAATATAGAGGGAGCAACGCTCACACTGCACTCTGAGTGCCCAGAGACCAAGCAGAGAGAGGTGAGGCACTAGCCACTCCAACAGGCAAACAGTGAATGCTTATCTATAAACCTTTTATTAAAAGTGGCTTTGTGGCATCATAATGAAGCCACCCACCCCACTCTCCACCACAATTAAAGTTAATTGTGTATAGCACAATCTCTCTCTCTCTCTCTCTCTCTCTCTCTCTCTCTCTCTCTCTCTCTCTCTCTCCCCCTCCCTCCCCTGTATCCCTCACTCTTTTTCTTTTGCCGTACAGCTGATATATTTACTCTTCCAGACTTTTTTCCCCTACCAAGCCAGTGTTTGCTTTCCTGCCCTTTTTATCTCATTATCAGTGTCAGGGGCCTAGTGTATGTACATAATGTCAGCTCATGTGGAATGTCAATGGAGCTTAGTGTCTGATGTACTGTAGTCCATGGCCCTAGTTCTGCACCTTGGTGTTACACAGCCGACTGATGTAATCACAGAGTTTGTAGATAGCAGCACTTGAATACCTTGTGGACGCAGTTAAGACTCGTTCTTGAGAGTGAGAGGCCTCTGTTTGTTCAGAGTGGATTCCTCCCTGGACTTCCTCTTCCATGTGGTTTCATATGATCGATCTTTATCTCTCAAACCTCACACACACAAAAGCTCCCAGTCCAAACACACATCCCGCTATGGGGGGCTGTCGATTGTTGTGCATTCTCTTGGTGTTTACATCAGTGATGTCTTTCTGAGTTTGATGTAAGCAATGCTCTAGTTGGGTGTATTATACTGGCACACTGATTTTTGTGGGTGGAAGTGACATGGCTTAGATTTTGATTTTGTTCTTTTTCAAACTGATGGTTAGTAATATTATGATTTTTGGTCTGAACTTTTTTTTTTAAGAAGTCTTAAACTTGTTTTTTTTCCCTTTTTGTTGTTGTTGTTGTTGTTTTGTACCTTGGTGTGCAGTTTTTTTCGTGGGCATGTTGTCTCTCTCTTACCAGAGGTTGGTGTTGAGATGTCTAAGGTGATTGTTCTATTGAGCTTCGAGCTTGTCAGTCAGAATGGATGACTCAATCCTTCTTTGCTACACAATGCAGAGTCCTGGGTCATCTTTCCTGGTGAAAAATCAGCGCCATCCTCATCCTAAAATTGGCTCATTTGTCACACCACACATTTAGGCCCACAGCACTTTGGGTCCATATACTGTAGCCTATCTTTTTTTGTTCTCTAGTGGTTTGCGGACTGTTAAAGGGCCATTTACACATAAATTATAACTTTAACCATAATGCTTAAGTGATAGGCCTATTTTTCTTAATATGAATGACTGTGTCCACACCACACTACACAACTAAAGTTGAAAAGCTAAAGACTTGACCAGTGGTCAGCCAGAATGCATTCAGTATTAGACATCATGTCATGTCACATAAACATGCGGTGTGTGTGTGTGCATGCGTCACGATACCTCCAGTTGCATTCTCCTAGATGTTTAAAGAGCTCAGAACAACCATTACAAGTTCTGGCCCATTTCAGCCTCAGCCATCACACCAGCTTTACTGGAGGCAAAAGGCTGGTCAGAGTTTCTATCTTTCAGCTGAGCTTCTTGAATCCTTTTGGCACTCCAAGCAAGTAAACAAGTTCAAAACTTAGGTAGCCTATACCTATAATAAGGTTGTACAGTGTAAGTTGGTTGTTTACATATAGCCTACACTTTGATGACAAATGTGTCTGCCCTCTGTCAGTAATAAGAGATGGATATGGGTCATTTATTGGTCACTGCTAGTTAATTTGTCAGTGTCTGACCTTTCCGGGCAAAGTAGGAATCCCAGCATGCCATCTAGCCTAATAAGAGAACACTGCCACTGTCATTAGCCAATAGCCTAGTGGACCTGGACCACCCTCCAGGAGATTGTATTGTCATCTCCATTGATTTCTTTCCTCTCTTCTACTGTATGGGTGTCAAAGCATGGCTAAATCTCTGTTAGATACAGCTCCCCTGTTAATGTGCCTTTGTGTGAGCTGGTGCATCCCTCCTTTCCCAACATCCCAATTCCTGCTTAGGCACAAGAGTATGAGTTTTGGTCACGTTCCCAGCCTTTTGGAGGGAATTATGACTCAGCAGTCCATTGGATTTTTAGTGGAGGCTGGCACAGCTTGGAGGCGGAGGAGGAGGAGGATGGGTTGGGTTGGGCTTTCTCTTCTTCTTCATTACTGTCCAATTGATCAGGCACAGCGTAGGAGTCCAGGCTTCTTGTGTTCCCTCGAGGGGATAGTGTGTGTGTGTGTGTGTGTGTGTGTGTGTGTGTGTGTGTGTGTGTGTGTGTGTGTGTGTGTGTGTGTGCTTGTACATTAATTTACAACCAGCCTCAGTCTCTGAACAGTACTATCTTAGCATGAAAAGTGTGGTGTTAGTTTTGTTTGTTTGCTATTTTACTGGAGCTCTTCAGTAACTTGTCTTCATTTTGGCCTGTGTTTATTTATTTGTTTGTCTGTCACTGACCTTGCATAGCGAAACCAATGTCTAGAGCTGGAATGAATGTGATGTGTTGGAGTGATGGGCAGCTGCATTCAGAGATGACTGGCATTTCAGCAGGGCAGTGTGTGACATTTGGAAATGGAGGAGCTAAAAATAACACAGACAAGCTATGATGCCCTTCCCTCTTTGTTCCAAGTGGCCTGTGTGTGTGTGTTGTGTGTGTGTTGTGTGTGTGTTGTGTGTGTTGTGTGTGTGTGTGTGTGTGTGTGTGTGTGTGTGTCAGAGAAAGAGAGAATGGGCTTATGTGAGGCATGCTAAGCTGGTGACTGCTCGTGCAGAGGGGTGCCGTGTCAACCAGCCACGGGCTTCGACAGAGCGAGAGCAAAGCAAAGAGAACATCCACCCCCGCCTGTGTGAACACGTACACACCATTTTCACAAAAAAATAAATAAATAAATAAAAACCCTAGGCATAAAGAAAAAGGGACAAGCTCATTGTGTCCTCTCAGTGAAGAGAGAAATGAATTAGGTGGGGGGTGGTATAAGCATGTGTCTTTCTATAGCTCCCCTCTAGGCTTTTTATAGCCAGGGTAAAGGAGGGAGGGGGAGGTTTGCCTGCCGCTGTGGTGCACTAGAATGCTGAGTAGGGCAACAGAAAAGCGGGGGGTGGGAACGAACCAGGGGGAGAAGAGATTGAGGGGGTTGGGGACAGTAGTGACGACGTGATGAAGACATTGTGCATGGATGGCATGGCATGACTAGTCTAACCTGCTCTGGCATCTCTCCCTGGGCACCAGTACCACTTTCTGCCTGCTGTCGCTGAGCAACCCTGGGTTCATGACCTTTTTGCGAGGTCACCGAAGCGCAGTGGGCAGATGGTGGATGCCCATCACATGCCATTGGAAGCTTGAAATCAGGGTCTCCATGAATCCTTTACATTTTTAAGTACAAAATTACATTTAGTTTCTGAAATCATCATAACATCTCAAGGATAGTGGGATGGTACACATTAGAACTGATCTCTCTGTGTGTGTAGTGTACAGTAGTATTGATTTATTTCACCTGTCAATCCCACAATCCCAGCAAACTGTTGTTTACCAGTGTATCTCTGCTGTGGTCTGTGCATGGAGACTTACACACATCAATTAGTTGACACTGCTTGTAGTAATGGTAGGCCTATTAGCCTAGTTTTTCTCTTAAGCTGGCAACAGACCTACCGATTATTAACCCCGATTTTGATACGATGGAACGTCCGGGCCAGTCATGGGTAATCATGAGTAGTCGCAAGTTTCAGTCGCGGCTAGAATCGTTATGTGTGTTTGGGTGACAGATTTGTAACGATGCGATTCTTCCCATTGTTGGCGCAATTACGACTGGGTCCGACTGAATCAAACATGTTTGATATGATCTTAACCTGTCCGTTCTGAGGTCGCTATGATACCAATTATGACATTAAAATGCCGACAACTCGATCGTTAGGTTTGTGCTCATGAACGACCGTCAATCGTCCCAGATTGAGTCTGTAGGTTTGGCTCACTAATCGTAAAAGACTGGCGTTCTAATCGTAAAAGACTGAGAAAGTCGGTAGGTCTGTTCCCAGCATTAGAGTTCTTAAAAAAGGTCTATATAGGCTAGTCCTTCAGTTTGTAAAAGTATTTTCTGTCCTTTCATGCTGACCTCAGGCCATGCTGTTTTGCTGCTGTGTTGTCTCTTCAGGCGTTGTTTTTGTTGTGCTTCTGCTTGTTGCTTTGATTGCTGTTGTTGTTTTCCTTCATTATTGCCACAGGTGTCATGGTAATGCTTCATGGTATATATTTACAGATTTTTAATGCTGACAAATATTTGCTTCCTCATAGGACTTATACTTCAGACATGCTTTTCAGATTAATCCTCTTTGGTTTTTTTTTTTGTTTGTTTGTTTAAATGCAGAACTAGGACCCTCCTCCGTGAAAGTGGAAATTTTCTCCAATATATCCACTTTCACGCCGAAAGTCCTGTTATAGTATCAGTGGCTAATTTGAGTGTTGTGAAAGCCTCATACTGTATTTTTCTCAAATTACACTGACACACCATCTCTCTCTCTCTCTCTCCCCTCCCTCAGGTGAAACGCTACCAGTGCACTTTTGAGGGTTGCACGCGGACGTACAGCACAGCAGGGAACCTGCGCACGCACCAGAAGACGCACCGCGGCGAGTACACCTTCGTGTGCAACCAGCAGGGCTGCGGCAAAGCCTTTCTCACTTCCTACAGCCTCAAGATCCACGTGCGGGTCCACACCAAGGAGAAGCCCTTTGAGTGTGACGTGCAAGGCTGTGAGAAGGCCTTCAACACACTCTACAGGTCAGAATTGGAAACGGTAGTCGGTTAAGGCCTTCAACACACTCTACAGGTCAGAATTGGACACGGTAGACGGTTAAGGCCTTCAACACAATCTACAGGTCAGAATTGGAAACCGTAGTCGGTTAAGGCCTTCAACGCACTTTACAGGTCAGAATTGGAAATGGTAGTCGGTTAGTTAGACTTGTCCAATGAGGTTTGATGTCAGATGAAGGATTTCAACCAAAGAGAATTTCCACCTCTTATTCCATACATTTTAAACTGTCCAGTGTTATTGGACCCCGTAAGTCCAGGGTTGCAAGGGGGGGGTCGGGGTCAGAAAGGTCAGTTCACACATGGACCAATAACTATAAACCAAATCTGTGAATTTAGTCTGTTTCTTATTACATTATTTGGAGGCAAAAGATGAGTTGTTCACTGAATAATATCAGGCAGGCCTATAATTGATTAAAAACGTCAAGCTATCTGAATTGGAAATGCATAGAAATGCCTATTTAGAAAAGCAAGGCCGCTGATTATCAGCATGTGAGAGTGGGCGTGATGGCAGATGGTCCCTGAAAAACATTTTTTGGGGAAAGTGGTCCCCGGTCTGGAACAGTTTGAGAAACACTGCTATAAACATAGCTGTAACTAGGCTATAGCCATATTTCCGTCCACACTGATGAACGATAATGTAGGTCTGTCCTCATGCTACCCCATGGTTTCTCATTGACTGTTAAGCTTTTTCCGCTCTAAAAATCATTCTGAAATTGATTCCCAACAATATCCTTGCACATGTTGTTGTCGTTATAGTTGTAGTATAGACACTGTGATTGATTCATATTAATTGGAGCGATATTCATATGTTGTTATAGTTATTATAGTCATTGTTCTCGGTGTGTATGCCCCTTAAGTCCAAGGTTGGGGGAATTATCCCATAGTGTCAAGGCTTAAGGCTTTTCTTGAGTGATGGCAAGGTCACAGTCACAGCTCCAACTCCAGGAAAGTGCAATAAAGTGAAGCATACTTAATCTCCAAAAACAAGTTCAGTTGCCCAGCACTTGGAACTTGACACTTTTGTTTGATCCTTGTTTGATTTAGTCTCTCTCTTTCATCCCATTTATGATTTAGTGTACACACACACACACACACACACACACACACACACACACACACACACACACACACTGAACACACAGTGAGGTGGAGCGCTCATTTAATCAGGAGCAGTGGGCGGGCAGATTGCTTCTTTGGTGCCCGGGAATGAGTGCAGGAATGTGTTCAATCACTCCCACCCCCTGGCCATATGACTTTAAAAACCCAGTGTTGCAATGGCATAACCAGTAGGCCTATTAGTAGTGCATATTTTTATTTAAGTGTATTATAAATTATGAATGACACAATTTATAATTTGTGTGTAATTGACATTGTGAATGGGCTTCATCACTCCATTACTGATATTGAAGCAGGTAGATGCAGGCAATCACCTGGTTTATGATTTTGCAGCTGCTGGCAAAATTGTTGACAGGTGTTTTTACTCCTGTAAACATATATCAATTTAGTGGTGGGCATTCATCATTAGACCACCTTTTCATTTAGTTTTTTTTTTTTTTTCTTAATGCTTAATGCTGAATTTGCATTCGTTTGTTATGCATGTGCATAAATCAGGCCATGTGGCTTGGCTAAGTGTGTGCCTGCCTGCCCCGCTGCCTCTCTCGGAGGCCCAGTGCGCTTTTAATGCCCTCCTCTCCATCATCTTCAATCTCTTTCCGCGGACTGCTGATGTGTCATCAGAGCTCTATTCACAGCCCCACACAAGCATAAAAACACACACTCACTCACACACACATACAGACAGACACACACACACACACATGCCTCAGTCATTGAGGTCGATGATGAATCACTGTGAGACTGCATGAATGTTGCTAACAAGGAGTTGAGGCTTTATTGTATGGGAAGCATCCTGGACTGAGGCTTCCCGAATAGACAGAATCTCACGCACACGCACACACACACACACACACGCACACATACTGTACGTTCAGACCGCAAGCGATAAATTGCCAAGAGTGGCCAAAAAAACCCCAAGAAACATCTCTTGAGCACAGCAACCAAAACGGCAAATTTGCCCATGATGTTAGCATTCAAACGTTCGATCCTGCTTCTCTACAGGCATCTCGCCAGTAAATCGACAGTCTGATTGGTAGTCGCCTAATCGCATTATAGCTCATTACATAAAGTTAACCGGAATTTGACTTGATTTTATCGCCCAAATCATCCAAGTTTCGTCGCCCAAGTCACCTGCCACTTTTGAAATTGCCCGTCTCCATTCAAAGTCAATTACTTCCGTCGCCCGTGTCGCCTGAGTTGCTTTCGGTCTGAAGGCACAGTTAGGGTTGGTTGAGCTCTGTGACAGCCACAGTTAGCTTGACTGCAGCCGAAGAGTGTTGTGGCCTGGCAACGCAAGTGTGTGTACAGTATGTGTGTGTGTGTGTCTGTCTGTGTGTGTGTGTGTGTCTGTGTGTGTCTGTGCATGTTTTAGTTTGTTTGTGCCTGGGTTTATTTTCCATGTTTTGCCTTGTAACCTCCAAAAGAATACGACTGCCTTTTCAGAATGTGTTTGGGTGAATGTTCTGTGTGTGTGTTCTGTATGTGTCGCCTGCCTGTGTGTGCATGTGTGTGTGTGTGTGTGTGTGTGTGTGTGTGTGTGTGTGTGTGTGTGTGTGTGTGTGTGTGTGTGTGCTCGCGTGTGTGCCTGCCTGTGTGTGTGTGTGTGTGTGTGTGTGTGGTCTGTGCCTGAGGCTGTTGCTGTGTTGGCTGGTGGGGGACTGTGTTGCTGCCGACATCGACCCTCTGTCAGGCTGCATTATCCTGCAGTCGGCCCTCTCTTTCACGCCGTGCTGCGTTGCTTCCTGTTTGACGTCCCTCATCTGAACCCTGCTAATCCCGACCTCACTGCACCCCAGGCGTACACACACACACACACACACACACACACACACACACACACACACACACACTTGTAGCCTACCTGCCTGACCACAACACTGAACATGAGACATGACATCCCACCAGGCAACCATGCTGATGTCAGAACCTGGTAGAGCACAGCATAGAGGAAGCAGTGATTTATTTATTTATTTATTTATTTTTTTTTTTTTAAGAGGGTATGCATGGTTAACAGAGTTGTTCTGGTGTGGGGGGGTACAGTAGGTGAGGCATTTCATCCCAATTTTAGTTCCTCACGTCCCATTTATCTACCACAGACCCCTTTCTCTTCGCCTTTCCACCGCATTCAAATGAAAACAACGCACTGCAGGTGTGCGTAATGTGAATAAGCAGACTTCTGATGTATTAATGATGTGGAATGGGCCTTAGGATCAGAGCTGCTCGATTTAATAATTAGAAGTGTTTAAATTGCACAAGCACAAAGGCACATCTGGGTTTGTTTTATGTTTTCAATGGGCATGACTTTGTGTAAACATTGCTGTTGTTCAGTTTCAGACCGTAATGTTAATAGTCCATACAGTGTGTGTGTCTGTGTCTGTGTGTGTGTGTGTGTGTACGCACGCACGCACCCTGAGAGGCACTGCCTCAGGCTTGACTTTTGTATGTTTGCAAATGTTCATGGTGACCTCAAGGCATAAATGAGGAAGGGAAAAAAAGAACTCTTTTTGCCCGTATTGGCTCTCTATGTATGTGTCGGTAGTCTGTTGGAATATAGTAAGTTGTTTAATTCGCTCGTTCTTATTTATCAGATAATGCCCCCCAGCTGTCACATCTGGCATGAGTCATCATACAGTATGTCTTAAAAGCTGGCCTGTCCTGTTTTGCCCAACCCCAGCAGTGTTGTTTATCAAGTCATCAGACCCGAAGGAAGGTCACTCAAGTGCAACGCTCAACTTTATTTCAAAAGGGATCTCTAAACCTGGTTCCCCTTCTCCTCCCTCCGGGCCCACTGGATGCATGTGTCACACAGCAGCACTGGTGTGTGCTGATGCAGATCAGCCCAATGAGCTGACAGACGTTCACTTTGAATACTGCCATTCAGCCTGGGGGATTTAAAAAGTGCCCGCAAGAGCAAGAGGGGTGGTGGAACTGAGAATGGGCAAATCGCATCCTGCTGCGCTAGCGCTTGCTTGATCTGAAATGGGATCACAAGACTCTTGTATCAAGAGAATCTGCGCTTGTTTGACTTGACTGCCCTTTTTACAAAATAGTTTACTAAAATGGGGGCTCTGTTTGATAAAAGAATGGTAGGAAAAATGGCCTTGAATTTTCTCAGTATAAAAAGCAAATCTAGCAATGGTACTCTCCTGGCTATATAAGTTGTAGACTATGTTAAAGGTGCGTTGTGTAATACCTGAAGAGGGGGGGGGGGGGTTAGCATAAACCAGAGCCGTAGCCCGTAGAGTTTGAGGCTCTTCACAAAGTAATTTTTTTCTACCCTAATTAAAGATTAAGTAATCCAATATCACCTTACTGTATGCCATCTTGGAAATTGTCTCTGCATGTCTCTCACATTTCTTTTCTCCTCTTCCTCTTCCTCTTGCTACTTGTCTTTGACACCTATGTAGACTGAAAGCACACCAGCGCCTGCACACGGGGAAGACGTTCAACTGTGAATCAGAAGGATGCACCAAGTACTTTACTACGCTCAGCGACCTGAGGAAGCACATTCGCACTCACACGGGAGAGAAGCCCTTCCGGTGAGTCATCAACATCGCCAACTGTTTATTGATTGTTTGCTTGTTGGTCTGTTTGGTGACTCCCAGGGTCTGAGGAAAGCTTAGTCATTCGTGTCACCTGTCCACGGATTTGTTACCTCCGCCAAGTGTGTCCGTCTGTCTGTCTGTGTACAACGTAACTCGGAAAGTACTCCACGGATTTGGATGAACGTGTATATTGGGAACTGATTCAATTTTGGTGGCGATCGGTAATCCAGAACATGATCTGGAATCTTTATTCTGTGTATGACCACATCAGCTTGGTGGAGGTCTGCGCTGTCAGAGTGCTCAGCTGGTTGCTTATTTTTTGGGGGGTTGACCAGATGACTGCTTTTCACTACGTACGCCAGTCCTTGAAGATAGATCTGTCATTCATTTCCCTGTTTGACACAGATTTTCTATTTGCTATTTGCAGAGTTGAGCATTAACTCTTCAGTTCTCGCACTCCCTCCCTCCCTCCCTCCCTTTCACTCTCTCTTCCTCCAGTTGTGACCATGATGGATGTGGGAAAGCGTTTGCGGCCAGCCACCACCTGAAGACCCACGTTCGGACGCACACAGGTGAGGCCCGTTGGCCATCCCCGGCAGGGGCCCGCCAGGCAACACAGTTCTCAATAGAGGGTGTCAGATGCCACAGTGGCCGAGCTCCAGGCGCACCAAATGGTGTTTTCGCCCAGGAGTGACACCGCTATTAATTTCACTCAGCTGGAGCACACAGCAGGGCAAATCTGTTATTTATCGCTCAGCCTTTCACTCTATCTTTGTGTTTACTGTAGGATCCACACTGCCATCTGAACTTGTTCTATGTTTCTGTGTTACCCAGCATATTCATCACTAAAGATGCCTGTTAAGCTTCATATCTCTAATAGCAGCTGCTTGTTCAGAAAGACATTGAATCGGTTTCTAATAAAATTACTGAACTAGGCATTTTACTGATCAAGCTCTAGTTTCCATATGAAATTCAATTCTATTCAATTCAGTTCAAATGAGCTTTATTGGTATTGCCGAAGCAGAAAGTGCATTAAAGTACAATGTATGACAAAAAATATACATTCAAAATCAAACGACAAACCTGTGTGTGTGTGTGTGTGTGTGTGTGTGTGTGTGTGTGTGTGCGCGCGCTTCTCTCCACCACATCTCACCGTTATCCTTCCCCTCTACGTTCTTCTTCCATGTGGTGTGGCCAGGCGAGAAACCTTTCTTCTGTCCCAGTGACGGCTGTGAGAAGACCTTCAGCTCTCAGTACAGCCTGAAGAGTCACATCCGCGGTCATGACAAGGGAGGCAACCCCTTCACCGTCAACCTCAACCTCAGCCACCCGCTGTCTGAAGTGAGCAAGCCGCAGGCCTACTTGTCACACACCATCTCTCTGCAATACACACTTAAACACACTCTCTCTTTCTTTCTTTCTTTCTTTCTTTCTTTCTCTCTCTCTCTCTCTCTCTCTCTCTCTCTCTCTCTCTCTCTCTCTCTCTCTCTCTCTCTCTCTCTCATATATCTATATAGCGATATACTGTACATCTCGCACAGTAACTGTGAGCACTTAGCTCAAGACCTCAAACATGCATTCACATGCACGAACCGTGTCATCTTGACACCTGTTGCGAATTTGCAGTTCATTTGAGTAGTTAACACTCTTGTCGCCATGTACACACACATGCTTTCACGCGCACACGCACACACACAGGTACATGAAGGAAGTCATAATGGCACCTTTTATGATGGCAATCAAGTCATTGTACCTCACAGTCACCCATTTCCTGTTGATGCTTTTGAAATCTGTGACATCTCCAGGAGAACACAATGTAATTGCATTAGATGCCGTTGACGCTGATGCATTAGCTGAGATTGTGTGTTGGTAATTGCAGGATGCAAACCACTCGCTGTGCCTCAGTGATCTGAGCCTCATCTCCACCGATTCAGAGCTCCGGGAAAACCTCAACAATGTGAGCACCTGCCCAGTTGTTATTCTGAGATTTGTAAATGTTAAACTGTTAAAAATGTATTTGTTATCAAATGCTTTTTCTTCTGACTGTGCAGTTGCACAGCTGTTCACTTGCTTACACTTATACTTACTATGTCATCGCATTTGGGATCATGCAGTATTTTAATATTTTTTTACAGGAAGCTTATTGTTCTTACAATGCATCAATTATTATGTTGTTTCTTGTTGGTGTCGTCGTTGTTTTGAGAACTACTCCTTACTGGTTGTTTTTGCCCTGCCAGTCCCACGGTCTTGACCTGAGCAGTGTTACGCCAGTGCGGATATTTGAGCTGATGTTTCAGAGCCCTGAGAACAGTGTCAGTCAGGATGATGTCCAGCCTACAGGCAAGTGCCCCGTCTGTCACACACACACACACACACACACACACACACACACACACACACACACACACACACACACACCAATCATCCTGCATCAGGATGCGTCTCATGTCACACTCAACTCGTCTCTGACCCCTTGAGTGTTTACAATCTTTTTCTTCTGACCTCATTCCGCTACCTTGTAATTATTTATTTATTTATTTTATTATTTTATTATTATTATTTTTTTAAATTTGTGCCTCTATTTTTTCTTTCTCCCGTCACTCTACGTGCTCTGTCCCTTTCTCTGTCTCCAATGCAGATAGCCTAGTCGAGGCGTTTGGCCTGGACACTCCCTCTCAGCCTGCTGGGCCAGACACCCCGGCCCTCCTCCCAGCCTTCACACAGGCACCTTCCTCCTCCTCCTCTTCCTCTTCCTTGGCCACGCCAATGTTGGACGTGTCCCTGACCCTGCACCCGGTGTCCGCTTCGAGTCAGCCGCCCCCGTCCACCACCACAACAACGACGGCGACAGCAGCGCTCCCCGCTGCCCCAAGCTCCACTCCAGAGCTCCAGATCATCTCCACGCTGCCCATTGCGCCCGGGCCCCAGCACTACACGGCACAGCCTCCTCCGCCATCAGCCCCAACCACAGTCTCGTCTTCGCCGGCCGGCACCGCAGCGGCTGCCACCACGGAGGCGCTCCCACCCAATTTAGCAGCGCCGCCAGCTGCACCTCCCCCTGTGCCTCCTCCTGCTCCCTCCGCCACCATCACCATAGCACCCCCTGCGGGCATGCTGCCTCCGGGCCTCGTGATGTCCGACCAGAACCTCCAGTGGATCCTCAGCAGCGCAGCCAACCCCCAGAGCAGCACGGAACAGCAGGTGAGACTCCGGAGCAGGAGATCTTTCTGGAAGGATCATATCTGCCATCTGCCCACCATCACTGACACTTGTTCAAATCTGAAGCCTTTTTCATGTGCTATCATTTTTTATTTGTTTGATGCATCATGGTGTTTAATCTTACTAGGTTCTCATTGTCAACAGTTTATACTAATTGTCAACAGTTTATACTAATAATCAGCTTCTATAATTCTGATTAGATGCGTATCAATATATGCGCACAGTATCAGCGTCTCACCAAGGTTCCCTCATGTTTTGTCCAGGTCCAGGGTACTAAAGTGGAAAAAGTTTTCTTCACCACAGCCATACCTGTTGGAGGAAATTCAGGTACTGTGCTTTTGTTTTGTTTTGTTATGTAGACCGAACAATTCTAGGTGGTACCCACCATGAAACCAGCGTTTATTTTACAAACAGTATGTGTCATAGAAGTCAGACTGCGTACTACAGCCTACAGCAGCGTTGACTTTGCGGCATGCATTTATGATTGTGACGCAGTGCCTTTGCTTTGCATCTCTTGCAGGAAACCCTGTCCAACAGATTGGCCTGAGCCTACCGGTCATCATCATCAAGCAAGAGGGGGAGTCATGCCAGTGTCATTGTGACTGCAGGGGCAAAAGCACCCCTACCACCTCCTCCTCTTCCTCCACTTCATCCTCCGCAACTTCAACCGCTACAAACTCCTCGTCAAATTCCTCCACACAGAACCAGCCTGCAGACCCCCCTCCCCCGACTGTCCCTACACCTGCACCTGCACCAGTACCCGTACCTGAACCCCCACCCTCTTCTGCCCCGTCGCAATGCTGCTCTGCTCAGCCGGACGACCCACTGGCTCATGCTGGACACACACATGCTGACGACCAGCCCTCTGCGTTATCGTCGACTGCGTCATTAACACCATCTTCATCCTCAACCTGTCCTCCATCTTCGTCATCTTCATCCTTCACGGTGCACTCACAGACTTTTCCCATCGACAACACGGCGGACACGGCCCCCCTCCCACCGCCGGCTGCCCATGGGCTCGCCAGCATGGACGTGTCGGACTTCCTGTCGCTGCAGAGCCCCGGGGGCTCGACCAACATGGACGCCCTGCTACTGGTGTCCGACGACTTCCCTATGGCTGAGGGAGGGACCAACAACGGTCATTAGTGGAAATCTACCCAGCAGCAACACCCCCTTTGGCGTGACTCCACCTTCCTCCTCCTCATCTTCATCATCTCTCTCATTCTCATCCTTCTGGGCCACCTTCTCGTCTCAGTGCTGCAAGCCACAGATACACTCAGTGGGCTTAGAGCTCCATGTGTGCAGAGCCCCCTGGTGGCTAAGTGCTGGAACACGCAACACACAAAACATTTCAAGTTTGGCCAGAGACCTGTATGCTCCCTTCACCGGAGCCGAGGGTGGATGGCAACCCCTGCTGTGCATGTCACTCATTTCACAGGCAGCGCAGCCACAGCATGCTCAGGCCTTAGTGACAACTGCTCCACATCAGATGGCTCGCTCTGCCCATTGGTAGAGGGGTTCTGTTTTTTTTTTGTTTTGTTTTGTTTTGTTTTTGGCTTACCACATTCACTGATGTTACTTGACAAATTGCGTCACTTGTCATAACAGTACTCAGATGTGTCTAAATCTATATATGCAGTTTTAAAAGTGATCAATGGCTGAAGTGGCTCCTCTGATGATTGATCCACTTCATGTTTTTATTTTGTTTTGTTTCTTTTGTCATCAGGAACATGCAGCAATTGGCTTCAAAAGGAGGAGTTGGTACAAGTTGATTTGGCTCAATTTGGCTCTGGAGTAACTTGTGTGCCAGTACTTGAGAAAAATTCTTTCAAGCCGTGTCTGAGACCACATAGTCACTTTTTTGCATGATGTGTAAAGATGTTTTATTTGTTTCTGTTCCTGGAAGGATACAAAGCACTGATTTGCCACAAACTGTAATGAAATGACACACTATGATATTTCCTATCCTTGTACTGTAGTTGGCAGTGCTTTCTGATATAGGCATATATTTAGTCCAGGATTGACTACAATGTACTGCATGTAAACAAATAACAGCAAATAACAACAACAACGACAACAAAAAACATGTTGGCCGTAATCGTCTCAGAAGTAGTCGGTAGTTTGATTTTATAAATCTGTATACTATTGCAAGGTCACTCACTATACAGGGCAGTTGATGCAGCTTTTTGGCCCCCTAAAGCAAGGTTGAGCCTATGCCATGCCAACAAGATGAGTAGCTGATCATAGATGTTAGGAAGGTTAGTGTAGTCCAATAAATGTGATTGCAATTTTGACTTTTTTTTTTTCTATCATCTGGTAATATTTTAAAAAAAAAAGAAATATAAGGAAAAATCAATTTGCTTGCCTTTTTTAAGCATACATGTAATGTAGTCTTTACAATGGTGAAAACAGCTGCCTATGACTAAACTAGTATTTAATTTTTCTGTGTTAATTTATTTGAATACTTAATTGCTAATAGCAGATCAACTCTTCTCCCTCTCTCTCTCCCTCTCTCTCTTTATCTCTCTCTCTCTCTCTCCCTTTCTCTCTGTCGCTCACTTTGTGGACCAAGTCCTGACGTGTGTGTTTCCTCTGAGGGCATCCTCGTTGGGGGTAGTGAAAAGGCTCAGGTTTAGGCTTATCCTTTTCCTTTCCTTTCCTTTCCTTTTTCTTCCCTTTCCTTTCCTCTCCTCTCTTCTTCAGGATGGGTGTTACTGATTCCAGGCTTTTCACTCGGTCTTTGTCCGTCATGATGGCTGCCTGTGGTGTGTGTTAAGCATAGAGTCAGGTGTGCATGCAAGCACTACAAGGGCTCTGCTGCCAATGTGTCTCTGCTCAACCAGTTTGTTTCAGAGAAAAGAAAATGAAAATGAGAATGAAAGAAAAAATAAAATAAAATAAAAAAAACATTAGCAGTCCCATGTACTCACCATCAAAGCTGCTGCCTGGTCTGAACAAATAGAAGCATTGTTCTCTCCAGTCAACAGATCAGTCATTTTCCATCACCCCCTCAGGGATGAACATTTATGATGGATGAGATTCCAAACCTGGAGCAGTAAATGCTCTGATTTAGACCTTAAACACATCAGCAATCATCTATCATCCAGTGTCAACTGTTCTCTGTAGTGCCCCCCCTCCCCCGTCTCGGTTTCTTGCACTATTAGTCACTAGTGTAGTCATTCTAACCCCACTCCTTGTGAGTAGTCGTCAGTAGCATACCTTCCTCACTTTATACCACTGCTGTAGAGAGTGTTGTGTCGTGAATGAGTTGATCATAAATGTATATATAGCACATTTGATAATATAAATGCTATTATTCCTTTAGATTGTATTTGAATTTGTATTTTTGTATAGAGCGTGAAAATATTTTAGGTTTTTGAGATGGAAGACAGACCTTATCCCTCACTGCCCCCACCTGTATCTCCTTAACATCCTCCTCTTGTGATTGCAAACATGCACTAATTATGCATTTTTATGTTTTGTTTTGTTTTGTTTTGTTTTTTGCTTTTGAATTCATTTGCTTTTAAATGAAGCCTTGTGATGGTCCAACTGTGGTATTAGCATAGGCTCTCTTAACCTATCCCCAAACAGAAGTGTTTTCTGATGTGCATGTTTGATGGTGTTCCTGCAAGTTGATATAGATTCTTCCGTAATCCGTAGAAGAAAAATATATATAACATTGCCTTACAGCCTATCAGTGATTACAGTCTGAAGACATTTTGCCTCTTCAATGTTGTTCTTCTGAACGTCTTTGCCTTCAACTTGTTCTGTGACTCTCCGGTCATTTGTGTGCATGTTGCCATAGTGTGTCTAACACAAGTAGCACAGCAGAATCAGTTGGCAAAAGGAGAACCTGTCTGTTTCATTCGTTGGCATGTCTGTAGTGTGCCTACTGAACATGCATTGTGTGAGTCCATGTTTTGGGTATATGGTTAATTGTCAGTCCTTACACACACACACACACACACACACACACACACACACACACAAACTACACATCACACTACACATCTGACTTTGCCATTTATTGTGTCTGGCTTGTCATACAATTGCTTGTATGTTTAAGCACTCGTTATTATGTCTCTTGTCATGCCCTATCCAAGAAGAATTCCATCCTCTGATATCATGTGACATCAGAGCAGTTGCACCCCAAGGCTTTCAGTTATGGCTGATGTGACTTCCATTTCCTGTTGTCTTTTATAATGAGATGGTGTTTTGTTGTGTTAATATATACAGTGTGTTGACCTTTTTTGTTTGTTTGTTTGCATTCGAGCTGTATGTTTTGTACATTCATGTATGTGGTGCAATGTTTAAGTGTGGATAGGAGGTGGGACAACGGTGAATGTTTAATCTGCTTGACCCTCATCACTACTGTAAGAGCCTCACCATCTCAACCTCTACATTTTTAACTATGCAAGACTGTCATCTTTTCCTGCCTTCCCTTTGTCAAAAGATGCCAATTCTTTGTCACTGATCACCTTTAGTTGACTAAATAGTTTTTATCCGTGCAGTGATCTCTTCCCCTGAAGGATTAAACGTGCTTAACATTCATTCCTTACATTTAACGATAATCACCACCAGGCTTTCAAAGCCAGGTCTGGCCTATTGCATGTAAGAACATTTCTGGGCATTGTAGACTGCATTTTGTTGGAATCTTTTGTTGGTACCCCAATTGTTCTCCTAACATTGCTACCACCAAGTTACCATTTTGAGGACTCCGAGGTTGTGCTTGAAAAAAGGCACTATAATTCTGTTGTAAGAATTACTTTCATTGATAAACTGTTCTGTATTGTTTCAAGGAAAAAAAATGTTTGAGGAATACAATATGTTTGCATACTCAAATTGTATGTCATTGATCATTTAACTACCCACATTCAATCTCCTATCCTGGTCTTCTTGAGCTAGTCAACACCACCATTTTGCTCTAACGTGAAATCCCAGAAGTTTCTCAGAAAATGTCTCATCCAATCCATTAGAACTGGATTTTTAAAATTATTATAATAATGAATAATAACGGTTTGGTTAAACAATTTGCCTGAATAGTTCCTGTGCAGGCATATATTTTCTTTGTGTCACAAAAAGTGGTCAAGTGCTTTGTCATGAGTTTATGTGCTATTGTTTGTTAAATTTTGTGTTTGTCATACAACATAAGGTTGCCACGGCGTTTGTGAAGATTCAAGGGACACGGATGTAGGAAATGCATGTCAAGTAGACAAGCGAAGCGTGCGTGAGAGTAGCCTAATACAGGGTTGGAGGGCGCTAACGCTTCCAAAGGATTGTCTTGAACACCCAAAGAATGAGGTTTAAAATATGTAAAGGATCTGTATTTTTAAAAGAATGTATAATGTGAAATTGTTTGCTTATGCTCGTTTTGTATAAAGTAATATTGTATTATGATAAAGTAATAACTTTTGAATTGAAAGCAATATACTAATTAAATCTCAGAGCCTCTTTGTTTGTTGTCAACATAGTGATATAATTAAAACAAAGCTTTATTAAGATTTGGGGGATTTAGTTGGGATGAGGAATAGATTCATCATTTCTGAGGAGGTAGTGGAGCATCTAGCAAGTTTCTCTCCTACAAGAAAAAAAGATAAGGGATGTAAGACCAAATTACAACACTACAACAAACAAGTGTTCCATCCGTTATCATAATCTTTGTGAGACTTTTGGTAAATCACAGCAATTCAGTAAGAACTTTGTTTTTTGCCTTGTGTAATAGTAAGCTTTCAAATATCAACCCATAGGCCTACCTTAAAGCGATCCTGCAGAGCATGCAGATCCTGAAGAATGCAATCAATTAAGTGAAGGTTGTTCCTAGCTTGGGCTGCTGGAATTGTAAGGGCCTCCTGTTCTGACAACTAATGTTGTAGTCAGGAAATTCCAATCCATGTCGCAAAATTTTGTTCAGTTGGAAATTGTAAAAATAAGTTACACAAATTCTCATTTATTTGTAAGCATTATAAGCACTCATTGACAATCATCAATGAATGACACAAATGAGGACAAACACCACACACCTCTGTCTCTGAAGAATCTTCATTTCCATTTGGGGATGTATTGTTTCTATCACCTGTAACAGAGTCTTTCTGAATTTGAAGCTGTTCACAAATTGGCCTGAAATAGGACATTAGGACAAAAATGTCTTACCAGAATCAGAAGACATTTTACCTACAAGCGCAACTGTTGAACTAATCAACCAAGGCCACATCATTCATTACGTCACCTATTGTAGGCTAATTACCTACAGCTGTCTACATTAGCTGGTAGGCAGTGACTTTTACGACCAAATCACGCTTTCAAAGAATAATTATCCGTTGAATACACACAATACACATGGCTGCACAAAGCTATTATCTATGCTAAAAGAAAGTTAGTGGGAACGGTCGTGGTCATGAATGGGTTAACTACTGCAACCCGGAAATGATGTTACGGCTGTCATGAAAACATTTCATCAGACATTGGCGATCATGCACTGGCTTGAAACGCATGCCGACCCTTATATACGTTTGTAGACAGATATTGTTCTCACAAATTCGCTGTTCATTTACAGCAGCAATGTCAGAATCTTCGACAGCAAAAATCTTGCACTTGCCGCCGGAATCGCCCAATGGTTGTTTATCGTCGCCAGATGGTATGCTTCAAGGTGGGCTAACTCAAATTACAGTAGCTAGCATAGCTTAGAAACTACTATAACTGTTTTACGGACACTTGCCGGTAACTACAATCCTCTGTACCAACGTCAATGTAAGATTATGAATTGTAGTCATTCACGATGAACCCATATTTCCCCAGTAGTAAATGCTACTACTTTTACTGGTAATATAATTTAAAAAGTCAACCGCAGCAGCACATGGGTAGAAAAGGTAGCGTGGGGGACACTTTTCTTTGACGTTTAGCCCTCGGCCCAGGCTGCTGTAATAACCCATAACCTTGTTGAAAATGATGTAGCCATTTTTTATACTTAACTATTTAAACGCCTGGTATAGGTCTGTATGTTTATCAGATGTGCTTGAAATTCGACTACATTTGGATTCATTCTTTTCATTTTTTATCTGCTTTTTTAGATCAGTTGGAAGTCCTGAAATCTACTGTCAACGCTTTGAAGAGTGGGGAGGTAGTGGCAGTTCCAACTGACACACTGTATGGTTTGGCGTGCCTGGCCCAAAACTCTGAGGCTGTCAAGAAAGTGTATGATATCAAAGGCAGAAATGGACAGAAACCCTTGGCCATTTGCGTTGGCGACGTCCAAGAGATTTATAAGTAAGGGCAGCTTGATAGCTGATGCTCAATAACATCTCAGTAGTGTTGCTTCAGTGTTGTGTTGCTCCACACATCTCATGGGTTACATGTAGCCACCTGCGTTCATATAAGTGTTTAGAGCTGCAGTTCTGAGTTGGAGTTCTGCTATTCTTGCCCATTGCAGGAACCCAGAAATGTCATGTGGTATTCACAGAATTATCTTTTTTTTCCCAGATACTGTAAAGTGGCAGTGAAGAGAGAGCTGCTGGAAAACCTGTTGCCTGGCCCGGTCACACTGGTGCTGGAGAGATCTGAGGAGCTGAACCCTGACCTCAATCCCTTCACCCCAGTATGTTTTACTCGCAAACACAATGCACTCTGTTCTACATTCATGTTGTTGAATTTCCTACAGGATAAATTAAATACCATCTTATCTTATCAAACTAAAATGTATGTACTGTAATTCTCATTGTAATGTTTTACAGTATATTGTGTGGGCAGATATTGTTACAGTATTGTTTGTGTGTGTGTGTGTGTGTGTGTTAGTTGGTGGGAGTGCGCATCCCTGACCACCCCTTCATGAGACGCTTGTGTCAGATGTGTGGAGAAGCCCTTGCCCTCACCAGTGCCAACATAAGCTCCCAGACCAGTACTGTGGATATACATGTAAGCACAGCATACACTTCCTTAAAGCAATTATCTGGAGTGAATCCACACGTAGCCCTGCTGTTTTATAGTGCTAAGCACTATGGATAGCCACCACAATAACTTAATTTTTCGTGAAAAGCAGACTGAGATAGCGAAACAGCAAATGGATTAGGTTTTGTTTTGACATGTCCCATTCTGTTAGTGTTGGTTGCTGTATGCCAACTCGGTCTGCTTTGCACAAAATTCGGTCAGTGTGGTGCCAATCAATAGCGCTTAGCACTATAAAACAGCAGTGTTATGTGTTTATTCACTCTGGATGATTGCTTTAAATAGCAACAGCATAGTATACTCTCACCAATCCATGTAGATTTGTTTGCAAACCAAAGCATTGGAATCAGCGTTTGTCATTTTTTTGGACTTATGTAGACTGATGGGGTAATAATAAGGGATGTGGTGTGATTTCAGTTTTATGCAGTTTTTCTGTTGAACACAACCCAAGGTTTCAAGCTGAAAGATCTTGTAACTGTACTATTACTCGATAGAGACTGTCAAAAGAGCCTCTATTTACCCTATATGAGCCATAGCAAAGATACTGAATAGTTTTTCGTAGAGTTTGTCATTCTCAAAACTACCAAATGTCAAGCCACTGTTGTTCATTCAGGCCATCAAAACATATTGTAAAGAAAAACAGGGGCACATTGTAGCAAAGTTTAATATGGCACAAATGTTGGGGGAGTTATAATGCAGGTATTTTTTCTTGATTGTAGGAGTTCCAGGATCTTTGGCCCAGGGTGGCAGTGGTGGTGAATGGGGGCCGCATCGGAGACCAGAGTCGACAGGGTTCCACGGTGGTCAACCTGGCAGTCCCTGGCAAATATAGCATCATCCGTCCAGGCTGGTGAGTTGCCTTACAGCAACTGGTCTGGTGTTCATTTAGCGTAGTTATCACCTCCGCCAAGGAGGTTATTTTTTTGCCTGTGTGTGTGCGTGTGTGGTTGACATAGGTTCATTTTTCTATTACATGTATGTGCACTGTGAGTTCATGCATGGTTTCAGCATGATTTCACTTTTGACTCAAACTGTAGGCATCTCACCTCAGCTAGCTGGCTTGCCCCCAGAACACTGTGAAAACATCCGGTCTCGGGAGACAACAGAGGGGCTGTCAACGTCAAACGAATTAAAGAAAATAATTAACATAACATAACAGTGTTACATTAAAACAAACAAATGAAATATAATCTCTCACATTCCAGCCAACCAAGGACAAGGCAGTTTAGAGCAAACTTACTCCCATCCTTCCTTCAACTGCCTTTAGCGGGAACCTGGCTTGTTATATTTTGGTGCACAACCTGTGCCCATAGTGTGTGTTTGACATTTACAGCCCCCTGTGTTGTCTCCCAAGAGCAGACTTTATCAGATGTATTAAAGGGGCAGCGAGGCAACTAGTGGATCAAGGGGAGTTGCCTGCCTGCCATCACGCTGAAACCCTGCAGGAACACATTGTGCACCTTTTTAGTGTTTTCAAAAAAGCAAAAGAAAAAAAAAAAAACAGTTGCAGAGGAAGAGAATAATCATCTCACCATGGGCCTACCCCCCTCTTACATTTCTGTCCTTCTATTTCCCAGTGCACTGGCTCCCACTTTGAATGTACTTGAAGACAAATATGGGCTGTGGGAAGGAACTCAGAACAAAAAGGTTTGACACCTCACAGACACAAAAACAGGGGGGCAAAGCAGCTACAGAAACGCACAATCATCTCCATTCCCTGCACTTCAAAAGGCTGGAGGTCCAAAAGAGACAGAAGCCAAGAGGAGAGGAGGGCCCTTCAACTAAGCGGAGTCGGGGATGAACAATAAGGAGAAGTCTGTTATATGCAGCACCTGTTCTGCACTTTGGATACATCAGAAACTCGATGCGGTTTGCCGTGTGGGTGGGGGAACTTGCGCCGTTACATGCCATTTGATTGAGTTTTGGGTATATGGTGGAGGTGGACAGTCAAAATCTATCTCTATTGTAACCAGTTTGCCTGGTCTTTTTGTTTTTGAGTAATGAATGCACTTGGGAGTGTGGCAAGATTGGAAGAGATTATTTTGTGCTGTTGGAAAGACTGTGTGCTGATGAAGACCTATAGTTAATGGACCTAACATATATGGCACTCCTCATTGTCCAGACTGTTGTATTTGAACTTTGAACTGTTTTAGTTTGAGCGTTTTTATTATTATTTATTTATGAGAGAACTGGTAAATTCCACTATAACAATTCAACTATATTCAGAATTTATGAATACACACCTGATCTTACACCTTTCTTAATTTTTCTGTTTTAACTGGTTTCACTGTGTAATATTGATTATGGTTTAAAATCAATTATCTTCCATCATACACTTTTTTTTTTTTTTTGGTCTCGGATTCTTAAAGGAACATACCTGAAGGGAAGGGAGTTTTTCAAAGAGGACCAAATTTCACGCTGTGATTCAAAAGCTTTTTTTCTTCTTCTTCCCTGTCATTTTCAGGAAAGCTTATTCTGCAGTTTTTTTTTTCCTCTATCACTATGTCTCCTGATGTGTGGGTTTATGGCAGCCTTAATCTGTGCCAAACCCCCTTTACTCTGCAAGCCAAAATAAAGAGAAGCACTAAGACATTTTAATCTGGTAGTTTTCCATCTGGTTTTTGACCATGTCCATTATACAGATTACTTTGAGAGTACAGTATATCCCCAGATGATCTTGATAACTTGACCTTCATCTTGCAGATGGTAATACGTAGAGCACTCAACATCAGTGACTGCACCAGCCAAGACTCATCATGCGTGAGATACCTAAACACACAATCAGTTTAATGCCCAAACAGAAAGTGTCAACTGCCACATTTTTAAACCTTTAATTATCTTTATTTATTTCAGAGTTACGAACACCATGATTTCAAAAGAGCTTTTATACAAATTGATCACGAAAAGCAGGCCGCAGTGGTTTGCGTAAGCTCATACCTTCATCCTGGCACAGCTTCAGCACTTGTCTTGTCCCAAGTCATAGTAACACGGGTCCAAATACATACATTGTACAAGACATGTACAGTATTTAATTTATTTATTATCAAAAAGGAAATGGCAAGAAAAATGAAAAGAATATGAGTGAGCATTGGAAATGGTCCCTGTGACAAGGACTTGGTATTCATTATAAATAAATAAATAAATAATGCTAAAAATAATACTAACACAATATTTCACAGACTGTTGAGTTATCAAACTAACTGAGGTCTTTTCTGTTGCATGGGGCCATCCTCACTGATTTGGACATTGTGTGAGGTGTTAAAATTCAATACACTCAAGCGTTTCAAGATTAAATAAAAAATATATTTAAAATATACACCTGCTGTACTCAATAACGTAAGAATATTAAAATCTAATATATATATATGCGTAAAATAACGATAAACGTGGTAATCCAAAAGTTTTACTCTTCAAAAAACTGATTAATGAGATTGGTTCACTTAGGCATAAGTTATTCGATAGAAAAGGTGATCAAGTCAAACTTACAAGATTAGGCAGCTGATTGCCAACGCAGTTTAGAACCCTTTATAGGGGCAGGTTAACCATTTAGGACAACCAAATTATATCGGGTTAAGAAAATAACTCACTTACCCTAGATAAATTCTTCTGGAGATAGTTGTTTCAGTGAAATCACGATTAATCAGTAAAATTTGATTATAGTTAATTTTTAATCGTTTGACAGCATATATGTATCCATAGAGATGCACAGATAAGATGTGGTGATGGA
Organism: Sardinella longiceps; assembly: GCA_027497455.2. Lineage (NCBI taxonomy): Eukaryota > Metazoa > Chordata > Actinopteri > Clupeiformes > Clupeidae > Sardinella > Sardinella longiceps. Next base: position 16,468,080 of record JAODXP020000023.1, read on the forward strand.
AAAGGCTGTTTCATTTTTCAAGAGACTGGTTTAAAAGTGAGATTGTAGTTCAGCTTGGGTGAAAGAAGCTATCCTACTGGAGAAGAGTGAGACAGGGTCTGAGTCTGTGAGCAAGATCAGGCATGATGGCTTGCTGGACGCAGGCATAAAACATTGCTTTCTATATTAAGGGAAAATGTCTGCCCCTCAAGAACAGGGCATGAAGAGAGATCAGTGTCCATCCAAGTTGCCTTTCAGTAACCTTGAAAGGTGTTTGCATTTCAGTCTCTTTTGATCTCACTCTTCTCACTGCCTTTTTTATGGTCAGAATAAAAATGGGAAAACAACATCATAGCACTCTAAGCTATACTTCTAAGCGTGTGTGCATTCTTGTGATACCGTGATTATCCTCGGGGTCAGTTTTTGGTAGTACAATCCACACCCTTAACTTTTTCTCATCATCTCTCGCACACAGACACACACACAAACACACACACACACTACAGTATACTCACACAACTTGTGTACTCACTCGCTCTTAGTATCACATAACAAATGTGTCCTCATTTTTTTTATTATTTTAATCACCTAGCCTCGCTTGCTGCAGCAGCTATATGCTTGTTCTGCCCTCTGGGTGCGCAAGAAAACTGTCCAGTACACTTCTGGCCATAAGCAAGAATTCATTAAAATTAACTGTGCAGAAATATACAGTCATCCTTTCTGCCACCTTCAAAGAACAGAGTTCTTCCCACATAGAGGGGTAAACATCACCACCACCACCAAAAAAAAAGAGAGAAAAAGTTCTATTTGGAGCCCTCAAGGGGACAGGGTAAGAATTTCTAGTGGTGGTGGTAAGGAAAAAAATTCAGAACCACTTATGCTTTGCATTGCAATACTTCTGCATTCACTTGCAATACTGTCGAGAGAGAGAGAGAATGCAAAACTACTGGAAGGGAGTGCAAAAGTAAAATCACCAGAAAATTCCATCCATAATCCTTCAGGGCCTCCATAGTTTTGCATCCCAACTCAAGACTCTGCTGTTCCTTCCCCAACATGTCCATGGGCCTTGGTTGCATTCTACCCCATTAGTCTCACATGAGCCACTGTTCCTTCTCCTTGCTGAACTGCTCTGCCCAGCGGTGTGTCAGCTCCAGGTAGAGCTCTGGCCCGTGTGGCTGGTAATCCAGGTAGAGTCGCGTCACCGTCTTCTTGGGCATGGCGCGCTCGATCTGCGTGCCCTCGTGCCACTCGTTGAAGGAGGTGATGCTGACCACCTCTGGCCGCACGTTGAGAGCCGCCTGCAGTGCCGTCTCGTAGTAGCGGCCGTTGACGCGGTTGCGTGTGTTGTGGTTGTTCCAGGGCCGGATGCTGGTGTCGATGTAGCCAGGCCCTACGCTGGGCACGAACAGCAGGTTATTGCCATCGCAGAAGGCCTTAATAGCCTTCCAGTTCTGGTGAGACGACCCAAAGGAGAAGCCATTGGAGGCGAAGTAGGTGTACATGCCGTCAAAGCCGGCCGCCAGTATGTCATGTTTGTGTCGTTCCTCGACAATCAGTGCGATGAAGATGGCGTCGTAGGGAGTGCCACGCACACTGTGTGAGCCCGTGGAGCTCAGGAGCTCTGACCAGGCCTCTGGTGGCGTCAGGTACGAGTCGTAGATGTAGAAGAGGGGCAGCACTTTACCTGTGTTGGTGGTAAAGCGGTAGAAGGCTCCATGGTCTCCATATCTGCAAAGGGTTAAAAAAAAAAATACATGCTCATTTTCATAAATAGAAAATGAAGACATATCATTTCCATAATTGAGAATATTGACCTTTTCCTCCACAACTCTGCTCTGACTAACAACTGTCTGTTAGTTTTTGTGAGTTTGTCATTGAGTCTTGGTATTGTCAGGAGAACAGGAGAGGAATATGCGCATATGTGGGTAGGCAGAGGGAGACGGGGCATGGAGGTACTCATTAAGCAAGCAGGTGTTCCGTGTCCAAACAACCTCGCAGCGTTTGCGATTACAGCAGCAGCTGCCTCTGACAGCTGGTCCCCTTGGCTTGCTGTGAGAAGGAGGCTGGAACCGCCCTTCCTCCATCAGAGGACCGGACTGATACTGGCCCACTGATACTGTAGGTGCTGCAGTGGCACAAGCAAGGGATAGCCACTGGAAATCACCCAAGGTAAGCCTGCAATACTCCATTCTGTGTGTGCACATATTTTTTGGGGGTATGTGTGCAAGCATATGTACATTTGTGTGTGCGAGCATATGTACATTTGTGTGTGCAAGCATATGTACATATGTACAGTAGGTATGAGTACATCAGTGTTGTGTGAGTGTGTGTGTGTCGCGTGTGTGTGTGTTTATGTTTTTACATGTGTGCTTGCAAGTGTGTATGTAAGTGTTTCATAGCCAGTTTCTATGTCTCTCTCTCTCTCTCTGTGTGTGTGTGTGTGTGTGTTTGTATGTCTTTGTTTGCGATGTCCTTATGCAGAATGCCCTTTGTTGCACATGACTGAGCCTCAAAGGAAAGTCACCCTGAGGAGGGCTTGCCACCACAGCATTTCACCCATGACGGGTTTGCCCAAACACATCACAAAAGTCAGGGGCCACGTCAGAGAGAGGAGGTGCAACCAGCGTGCGGCTTCTCATACTTATCCTCTCTCTGCTTTAAAAACAACCTTGAAAGAGCCTCAAAAAGACCACAATAGTAAGAAAAGAGACAGGGAAAAAAATTGAGCTATTGAGCTTATCAGCAACATTGGTTTGGATTGATTGCGAGAGTGCAAAGCATTTAAAGTCAGTATATCCCATACAGAGGCGCCGCTAGAAATTTTGGGCCCTATGACAGAAAATACTTTTGGGCCCCCCCAAACAGTGATTTTAATATTCCATTTTTTTCCAGGGGCCCCCTGACATTGCCAGGCCCTTAGAGTCATCCAACTTTTTTCCCCTTCTGGCACCCCTGGTCCCATACTTAATCTTCCAAGCAAGTCTAGCAGAAATGGAATGTTATCATTCCATTCCATTTCTGTAGCAGAAATGGAATGTGAAATGCATATCCTCAACATGTTAAAAATCTCCTAAACTCAGAAACCTTGAAAATGTGAGACAAAGACATGTGACACACCTGTCAATGATGTATTTGATGTTCTCATGCATGCTCTGGTCACTTCTCCCTCTGTAAGGCTGGAGGTGAAAGGTCACCTGTAGAAAACAAGAATACAGTTGAGATTGGTCCTGACCCTGTAGATATCCCCATATTCACACACCATTAGACCAATAGTGGCTTTTGTTTGGAACTAAGTGACTTGTCTAGACAGTTATCAGACCACCACAGTCTTTCTGAAAATAAGTGATGTTTATAATATGTTTTGAAAATAAACGAAAACCATTATAATGTAAAAGGCTGGAGTGGTTGTTGAGAACCAGCCAAGAAATGACTGACATTGAAAACCAAAAGTAGCCTGGGAGTTCCCATGCTCCTTTGCGCGCTTATTTCATTTCACTCTGCAGAGCAGCATGGTGACCATGGCCGTTTTTCTCGCCTGCTTTCGGTATCCAATCGCAGAACAAAAAGGGATTTGTACGGCCCTCGATTGTATTTTACGTCACGTGGTGCCTCTGGTACTGGCTCCGAGGTATGTACAGACGCTATGATAGACATTCGTAGCGCCCAATAATCGGCTATGGACAATTGTAAACGATGCTTCCGCTACGAGAAATGCAATAGGTAGGTCCCCAGACTAAATATCACTTGTGATTTTAGTTTGGCATTCGCCAGGCTAAACCAATAGTGAAAACAGCACTAAACAGCTAGATCCACCCTCTATGGACCAACACTGTTCCACCGGCCTCAGGCCATGCGTTGCCCTTGACTATGAACCCCAGGATCCATCCTCTGGAGAGACTAGGAGAGCTACCCATGCATCTGTGTGCATATAGCAATATGCTCTTATTTATCTCTACCTCTGTCTTCCTCTCCTGTCATCAGCTCTGGAGTGGGCTTATGGATAATAGACTGTATTAGACTAATGTACTTTGTAAGACGAAGCAGTCTTGATAGGGCCATTAAAAATAATAGTCTTGGTTTTTGAGGGTGTAGTGGTTTGGGGAAGGAGAGGGGAGGTGGTCTTTCAGTTCTTTCAGTATTTCAGTTGAGATTTTCAGTAAGAGCCAAGGAATTCATTAAATAATAAATAATTATCAAACACACATCTGCAACCATTAATCAACAATAATCAAGCGCCTGACTATTAATCCTTCTTTATTATTTTTTCCCCTATTTTTTATTCTGTGAACCTTTTCTTTAGAGTCTGTGTCAAGTATTTTTTAAGTTTTGTCAGTTGGATCTGGATGTCCTACCGGCCGACGGAAAACATCGGACAAGTGAGCAGTTGTGCTGCTATCGTCAACTAAAGCAGAGAGGGTTGAAGGAGTTCCTGCCTGAAGAGCCACCATTTCAGGTCAGCCAAATCAGTTTAAATGAACACAGATCACAACAACAATCGGCATGAAACATCGACAGTGCATCCTCCTTGACTTCAGTGAGAGATTGCAATTTTGAACTGTTTTGGCCTGTAATGTTTAGGCCTACTGAAAACAACGTCAAGCCTGCTGTTGGCTGACCTACCGGATGGATCTACCTCCCCTCTGAGACTGCATGCGTGAGTGCACCAGAAGAGCCTGCCTCACACCCATGGACTGATTGACTCTTTTATGTTTTGTCTACGTCTTTTGTGTTTGTCTACGTCTTAAGCACTTTGGATCAACTATGTTGTATGAAATGTGCTATAGCCTATATATAAAAGTGACTTCACTTGACTTGTGTATTCCACTGTGTGTGTTCCTGTACTGTTCCTTGAAAGTACTCTCTCATAGGTGTTGCCATGGTAATCATCTAGATATGGAAAAAATATACCATATCATTTTTTTCCATATTGCCCCTTCCAAATTTCAATGAAATAAATGTGAATGTTAATAATGATTAAGGAGCTTCCAACTTCTCCCTGTAAAAACTGAAGTGCCGATGTTCAATTCCCTTGGTTACATGTTTCAGCAGTGTAAGATATGAAGCGTGTTATTCATCGGAGGTGAAAGATTACAAAGAACAAAGCTGCTTCTGCTTGCTGTCCCCTTCATTTGATTAGGTGCTTTATTTATGAAGCGAGAGCAAGCTTCTCCGCCTCTCTTTGCCGCCTCACTGCCTTTGAGCAATCCCAATCAATAACACAGATGCCAAAAACTCAGATGAAAAGCATCCATTCATACAAATAGGAAAAGCAAAACAGCATGCATGAATCATGAATCAAAAACGACTCTCTCTCTCTCTCTCTCTTCCTTTTCCCTCTCTCACTCCATTCTTTTTGTGTTCACTGTACAAATAAATATTTCATCAACTCCTGTAGCACCTTGTGGATAAAGTTCTCCCTGTGATCTCTCAAGTGATCACTTTGCAGTCAAGGGCAGCTCGCATATCTCTCTCTCTCTCTCTCTCTCTCTCTCTCTCTCTCTCTCTCTCTCTCTGTTCCCTCGTGAGAGACCGCAAGTTTTCCGAGGAGGTTTGAATTCTCACTTTCATCGGGTAGGCTCACGTTTCTCATCAGGCACTTCTCAAACCTCAAGCTATACTGGATGGAGTGTTTGAGCTAAATAGGCTATGTGAGAAAAAAAAAAAAAAAATCCAAAAGGCACACTCACAAGAGAATTGAAAGGAAAAAAAGGCAGAAAGAAAGAAAAAAGAAAGAGAGAGCTATTTTCCCATCTCTGGGAACCACCTCTGATACTTCAGCACAACGTGGCCCTCAGTCTGAGTGTCCTACGGCGCTCTGTTATTAGGAACAAGATGAGAGGATGTGTTGGAGACCAGAGTTCAAGTGTAAGTAACAGCCGCAGCTGGCTGCCTGGCTGGAGGAGCCTGGGTGCTGATGCACTGATTAAGACCTCATTAAACAGCAGGAGAGAGCCTTTCTCTGGCCATTATTCTGCAGTCTCATCTAATTACACAGCCTCTGATTATCTCCCCCTGGGTTCGCTGCTCTGTCTCAGCCCAATACATGGAGAATTGAGGGGGGTGGAGGGAGGCCAGTGGGACAGAGGACGAAGTAAAATTTATAAATGTATTTATTTATTTATTTATTAACCTTTCACCTCTAACTCTCATTTTAGAATCCTCTGATTATGGTTTGAAGCACTGTCTTTCACTCCACTGCTATCAGATCAGGGGAGGATGGTGCACAGCGACAAATTGTTATGTCAGCTCAAAGAGCGTGCAGAAGGGGAAGGCGGGCACGAAACAACTTTACAAAAATTTAATGAGGTTGTTTTCCCCCCCTTTTTTGTTATCGGACCAAAGTTGCAATGCACTTACTGCACTTACTGCTCCTGAACACAGCAGAGAAAGACATGGCTTTACAAATACAACCAAAAAAGTAACTTTTGAGTGAGCTCCTTATAGCTTTTTTTAATGTGGGGGAGGGGGGGGGGGCTAGGAGAATATTTTGAGCCCTTTTGTTGTCAGTTCGTACAAGCAGTCTCTTTGCTGTGCGAGCCCTACATTTAGTTGCCGGGCATTCAGCATTAGTATAGACAGAGTCTACGTCTCTTTAGTACAATACCAAAAGCAGTGGAGAAGCAGGACACAGCATAAAATAACCTTGAATTATATATGATTACAGACAAATACCTGCCTTCCTTAAGATCCCTACAGGGAGTTTGCGTAGGAGGAAAATGGCGTAGGCCTAGTGAGTGCAAAATGGCTTAGTGAGTGCAAAACAGCTTAGCTATTAGCAAATGGAGGTAATCATATCGAACACAATAAACCTTGGCATATCTCCTACTGAACCACAGCCTTTTACTTTAAAATAACTGTAACTGAATTCGCCATCAATGATCTGATGGAGTCACTTTTCTGCCAAGGTATAAAATCGCAGCTGAAACCTGGTTGTCATACTGGGATGTGGGCTATTTGTCTCACTGCAACTAAAAGTTATATCAACCACAGAAAAGAAAAACACCTCTTTGTCTTATCTCCTTCCAAGTTAAGAAAATTCTACTGATAAGTTTTTACCTCCATTTGGATGTCTAGCCTTCAGTTTGGCATTTTTCAGAAGCAGAATACTGTAACTATGATGAAATCAGGGTGAGGGAGAAGGGGGCTACAGCAGAGTGGGTTCTCTCAACCCAACCCCCATTCCAAACAGTTGCCGCGGCGATGTAGCTCTTGGCAACGGGCACAGCTCCCGGTGTCACAGTGACATTGAGGCTTAAGTTCACTAATGGACTAAAGTGGGTTTGAGTGGGATGAGACAGGGAGATGGGCAGTTAAAATAACACTGGGAGGAAACAAATGGGCATGTGTGGGTGAAGGCATTTGGGCTGTCAGCATTATGGCCCCTAATGGCAAAAAAAGTGGTTTGTTAAGCAGTCAGATGAAATCTGAATGTGCCATGCTTGCTCCAATTTCACTGCTGCATCCAAATGTGCCCGCACTGACACTCTCATCTTGAGTCACATTTCCTTCTATCAAGATTTCAGTCTTGCCTCTGACTTCAGTGGCTGTGACACATTGGAGAGAGAGAGAGAGAGAGAGAGAGAGAGAGAGAGATCATATTTTCAATTTTTATGCCCAGTGAAGAAGAAACAAATATACAGATGGTGAAGACCCAGTTGTGCATTTCAGATTTGTACTTCAACAGACTATTCCACTCAATTCAATGTTCTATGTAAGACTGTTCAATGAATATGTCCAATAGTATGCAGCACCACTTGTGAGTGTCTGTGTGCATGTGTGTGAGTGCATGCGCATGTTGTACGTATGCACATGTGGTTACACAGACGTGCATTTGTTACTGTGCATTCATGCATATCTGCATATATGTGGACATTTATAATTTATGTATACATGTGTGCTTTAATGTGTCCAGTTGGATCACAGTCAGCAATGTGTGTGTGTGTGGGGGTGTATGAGTAGGTTTGGGGTTTTCATACATACAGTACTTAGGTCTTTCAGCTTCGGTACTGACTGTGTGTGTGTGTGTGTGTGTGTGTGTGTGTGTGTGTGTGTGTGTGTGTGTAAGACAGAGAGAGAAGGTGTATATTTGGTATAGCACCTCATCTCTCCAAATAACTGCAGATGCTGGAAAAGTGTGCACACCACACACACACACACACACACACACACACACACACACACACACACACACACACACACACACACACACACACACACACACACACACACACACACACACAGCCCTCATAAGACCATTACACAACATCCTGAGCAAGTGCAGTGGGAAGACTGAGTGGGCCAGGACTGCTAGCAGAGCTAAAAGCACACCATCAAACTTCTGCTCTCTGCTTATCAGTCAGGAGACTTGCACCAAAGATCATTGAATACTGATCATGATACAGTGACACAATAAACACATACATTACTATAGGAGCAAATGTAAATACTTCTGGTCTAGGGCTGTAACGATACACAAATCACGATTCGGTTCGTATCACGATTTTTGACCTACGGTTCGATACACCCCACGATTTTTAAAATATATCTTTTTGATAATCGTTTATGGCTAGAATAGGTTACAAGAGGCTTCTAATTCTTTTTTTAAAGTTCAAAAATAATAATCATATTGATTTGAAGCTTGGAAGCACCATCGCATCATGTTATGTGGTTGTTTTCTGGAATGAAGGGTTACAGAACTTTGGAAGGGCGTATCACAATACTGCCTTCTTGTATCACGATACAGTATCGTGACTCTGCGTAACATGATTTCTTGATTCGATACAATATCGTTACAGCCCTATTCTGGTCTGAATTAAGTGTGTGTGTCACATTGTGTTGCAATATAAACTTTTCAATGATTGCCAGTGTACAAGAACTCAACTATGGTCTGCATAAAGGAGGATTTTACCCTCTCCCTTGCACCTCTTACTCCGTTCCAACACTCTCTCCTTGACTGGTCCAAAAAAGGCCCCAAAGCAGCTAAAAGGTATCCTGCTCATGCCTACACATAAGCAGAACACTTAGTCAACTTCATACTCTTTTCTAAACTCAAACCTGAGTCAAAATCATCAGAATTCATCCTATTTTCACCAAACATTGGAAAACTCATTGCAACCCTGTGTACACCCCCACTGATACCTTTCAGCACTGCCTTGAAGACTGTTTCATTTTTCTGTTTCCATTTTTGTTTCTATATTGACCGTTCTCAATAAGCTCCATTCTTTACAAAATGTTGGTCGTCTAAGAATGTCAAACTTTGGATTTCAGATGTATGTGATATGTGTTGGAAACAGAAAGTGACTTTTAAGACATCTAAGACAAAATATATACTTTACATCTCCCAATATGTTTCACAATCTTTGACCGTGAGAAAGTGCATACTGTCTCTCTGAGAGACTTCAGGGCTCTTTTTTTCTAAGTGACAAATGCAAGTGTGCCACTTTAAAAAAAAAAAAAAAATCTGCCACTTGCGCCCGTCCGGCTGCGCAAATGTTGATACACTCGGCGGGAAATCGCTACCCTTGGGATGGATCCATGTTTCGGAGGGAGCCCAGCTCCATATGGCTGCCTTCACGCTCCCGAATGGAGATACTCCGCTGGCCTTGACGGCATCATTGCACACCCACTCGAGACCCCCTCTGCGTCGTGGCCTACTTACTGCTGTGAACATTCACGGGCCCGCAGGGTCCAAGTTGTTCAGGGAGGCACAGTGAGTCATGGGATCCACAACGCACACACACACAAACACTCTCACACACACAAACACACACACACACACACACACACACACACACACACACAAACACACACATACACACACTATATATAAGAAAAGTGAATTTGTTTTTTTTCTCTACTTTTTTTGTAGCCCTAAGGGGATAAGTGCTGGTTTCAGTCCAGCCTGTTCTTAGGCAAAAAGCCCCATCTATCTGTGCTGAGTTGCTGTCTCTGATCTGCTCTGAAGTCACAGAGTGCTGCTCCAAATCAGGGCTCCAGGCTAGAAGCCAGGCCTTAGTGAGGGAGATCTCCGCTCTATCCCCTCTGTGCCATCAAAAACCCAAGATACTTACTCCCGGGAAGAAAAAAAAAGCTGTAGGATCCATGTCCTCAACGTAAAGAGTTTTGGAAGGCCTTGCAAAGTCAAACAGAAGGGCAGAAAGAACATGACGATAATCTCTCTCTCTCTCTCTCTCTCTCTCTCTCTCTCTCTCTCTCTCTCTCTCTCTGCTCCCCTCGAGGTGTCATGTTGCATGGAAGTCACACATTACACATTTTTAACATGGTGTCCTCAACCGTGAAAAAAAAATGTTTTGTTTATTTGATTTAATGATGTTTATCTAGTTGTTCAGTATTTCACAATGCATAATGTAACACACGTTCCAGAACAATTGTTCTTTGCATAACACTTCTAAAACATGCAATCCCCATGGCATTTGAGAGAAAAAAAAAACATTGTTCTAAGAAACTTGCTCAGTGTAAGGAAACGAAAGTGCAATAGGCGTAAATGTAGTTCTCTAAGCTTGGCATAATTTCTCCAGGTCAGTTCCATTCTGGGCTGAATTTCCTGAAAGAGTTACAAGCCTTAGTTCATAAAGTCCTTCATGTGATCTTCAGATTGTGAAAAAACTTCGCAATTCACATATGATCCACGGAATTCAGACAACAAGCATATTTGGGAAAGGCACTTAAAATATTCAAACATACTGTATGTAAGTGTACTTATTCATCTTTATTGGTAAACTGGGAGAATCCAAGGCCAAGGATTCTGGAAGGAGACTGAATCTCTCATAGACTGCTGATTCTCTGTCACCTTTCATTCCTACTGTCCACTCGGCAAAGACAACTTAAAAAATAAAAAAATAAAACTGTTCCGTCGGCCCACATCACCTTGGAGACCACTGGACTGACCAGACGTGTGCAAGTGACTAAGCAGGTAGTGCACTGTAGGCTTCACCGGGCACAGGACAACAGAGTTGCTCTGACAGGAGTTTTTTGCAGAGTTACAATTGTGTTAGAAGGCTATAATGCCATCATGCCAACTGTGTCCTGCTGTCCATTGCCTTTGTGTGTTTCTTTGAGTATGATTCTGATGGGAGATGTATGACAAACACACTCCTGAGCGGAAAAATAAGGAAATCATTCCTGCTTAAAACCACTCTAGATTTCAGATATGCAGTGCTGAAAGCACCATCACTGCATTCCTAGGCTGCTTCCAGTAGCCTGCTTCCAAAACAAACAAACTCAACATGGCCAATATTCCTATTTTTATAGTTTCCAGGCTAAAATCTTTTATCTAATTTTCCATTGGAACGATTATGGTTCCACATAAACCATAGCCAGGCGAATGCCAAACTAAAATCACAAGTGATATTTAGTCTGGGGACCTACCTATTGCATTTCTCGTAGCGGAAGCATCGTTTACGATTGTCCAGAACCGTTTATTGGGCGCTACGAATGTCTATCAGAGCCTTGGAGCCAATACCAGAGCCACCACGTGGCGTAAAATGCAATCGAGGGCTGTACAAATCCCTTTTTGTTCTGCGATTGGATACTGAAAGTAAGCGAGAAAAACGGCCATGGTCACCATGCTGCTTTGCAGAGTGGAATGAAATAAGCGCGCAAAGGAGCATGGAGGAGCAAGGACCGCCCCCAAAGAGTTATCCTTGGAGATGTAATGTCAGACACAAGTGTACTGAATACTGGGGCACCTCAGGGTACCATATTGTCACCCTTGCTTTTCTCCATTTACACTAATGATTTTAAGATACATGAGGAATATTTTAGACTGTTTAAATATGCAGATGATATGGCGCTTATTGGTCTGTTAAGAAGGGGAGACATGGAGAGAGAACAAGCCTATATCCACCATGCAACATCTCTTCAACATCGGTGTCAGAGTAGCTTTTTAGAAATAAACGTCACAAAGACAAAAGAACTCATTCTGCAGAATGATGACCAGCCACTCCCAGTTATCATTAAGGGGCAGCCAGTTGAATTTGTGTCTGATTTTAAATATCTGGGGACGTTTATAGACAGCAAACTGACGTTTAGGGAAAACACAGAGTCCATCTTTAAAAAGTGCTCCCAGCGCCTTTACCTAATCCGGAGGCTTAATAACTTTGGTGTAAATAAGGACATCCTCCAAATAGTGTATAAAAACCTAGTGGAGAGTATCCTGTCCTTTAATATGATTATGTGGTATGGTAACTTAAATGCCAAGTGGAGAAGCAAACTTCAGAAAATAGTAAACATGGCATCAAAGATAATAGGGAAGCCACAAAAGCAAGTGAGCATAATTTACAAAGAAAACACCTTAAGTAAAGTAAGAAAAATCATCAGCGACCCCTCCCATCCATTATATAGTGAATTTGAGCTTCTCCCCTCAGGTAGGCGCTATAGAGTTCCAAATGCAAGTAGGAATATTTTTAGAAATTCTTTTGTCCCTATTGCCATCAGGGCAATAAACAGTGCAGGGACTCTTACTGGACCTACTTTAGATATTTTTTAAGTCTTTTATTTATTGATTTATTAGCCAGCCTAGCAGGCATAGATTGCTTAGGACTATTTATTTATTGATTTATTGACGGGTATTCATTGATTGGCCAGGCTTGTCTGTATTCATAAGATGTGCAGTGCTTGTGAAACTGAATGTGTGGTGCTTGTATGTCCTGTCTGTTTTATGGTGAAACTGAAGACGAATTTCCACCTAGTGGATAATAAAGTTTTTCGTATTCGTATTCGTATTCGTATTCGTAGAATGCATTATTTCCAGCCACGCTTGGAGAAGTCTCTATTATCTTTGGTCTAATAACAAAGAAAGCTATTACATGTCCCTCTCATTGCTTTCTGCACCTGTCATGTTTCTGAAGCGCAGCAGCAATCAAGCTGACGTGGCGTGCATGTCTAGATGCATTATCTGTGCTCCCGCACGACTTGCAAAGCAAAGGGGGAAAAAACAAGAAATGTATCAAAAAAAGAGGGCAGAGTGGGCCTCATTGTAAATTGAGTTGAGAGGGGAAAGGTTAAAGAAAGGTCTTTCTTTTTTTTCAATTCAATTCAATTTTATTTGTAGAGTGCTCAAATACAGTGCATTGTCTCACAGCGCTTTACAGATAGTACGGGAAGCATCCATGAGTAACAGGGGCAAGCAAAAACTCCCTTAGCTTTACTCATAATTCATTTTTAGGAAGAAACCTTGGGCAGATCCGCGCCTCATGGACTCGGCCTTCCTGCCTGGGGCCGAATAAAGTATCCATACAGTCAGTAGTCTGATGCGTAGATTAACCATGGTTTACACAGAACAGCATGAGTACTGAATTTAATCTGAGTTACTAGATGGTAAAAAGAAAAGGGGGAAAAAAAGAAAGAATATATACAGTATATTCTTTGTGTGACAGTCAATAGGGTAGAAGAATCAGTGAATAACTCAGTAGTTGGGGTGGCTTTTTTCTTTTCTTTTTAAGAGGAGTGGGAAGAGGCGTCTCCTAAACAATTTACTGACAGCCTGCCTCACAAGTCATTCACATTCTGTATCTATCTGCTCAGGAATCAAGGTTCCCATCATGTCACAGAGACTTTTGAAGATCTTAAATCAACATGTCCACCAACGGACTCTCTCCCTCTCTCTTTCCTTCATGCAGGTTGATGGATGAACTGATAAATAAGGCATTAGTTAGCAGAAAAAGAGGTTAGTCCTACTGAGGTTTGTGTCCAGGCTGAGACAGGTCGGGAAGCAGGTCTCCAGTGCCCGCTTCAGCACAGCTGGCCCTTAACAAGCTGATTTACCATGTCAAATCACCATGCGCTACGAACAAACGCGAGCGTGCATTATTGATGGAGCTCAGCAAGAGGGAGAGAGTCTTACAAGCACTCAGCCTTTCTGCTCAACGCACACACACACACACATACACACACACACACACACAACTAAAGTACCAAAACTGACCCCAACTCGACAACAACTTACTCCCACACGCGCACACACACAAAAATCTATTATTGCACAATGTTCAAGTTCATCCAACTGGACAGGACAATAGTCCTAAAGTCATTCTGTTCGAAATGGCCATTACTACACATGTGCATTTACAGACACCTAACATTGCTGCTAACTGAACACAGTCAGACACCCTAGGGCACAGCCACTTAAAACAGAGCTGACGCATTCACAAACACAGACGCTAACACTTTGCCAAGGAAAAACATGCAGGGGTAAAAACAGTAAGTGGAACAAACTCTAAACTCGGGGTTGAGTTATAGGTTGTACATTGTTAAATTTTATGACAAAGTGTTAGACCTATAGCAACTAAAGCATTCAAATTTATTGTAAGTTCCCTGACTTGCTCTTGGGGAAATTGGAAGAGTCAGCCACATGCAAAAATGAAGTAAATTCAGTACCAATCTTTGAATAGTGTTCTGTACCATGACAACAAATATTTTAATCTAATGTAATCTTATCATGACATATTTACTCTACTCTGAATTTTTGTTTTCTCTAACTCTCTAAATTTTGAACTGAATTAACAAAGTTTATTTTTTCTTTTTCTCACTGGAGTTTAAGTTATAGTCTTGATTTTCATTAGCTATGCTATCCTCTCTCTGGGTTTAGCTGCTACATGAGCCCTGACTAAAACAAAGTGGCTCAACACAAACTGAACAGCCTCCAGCCAATGCTAGAAATCTCATCACTCACTCACTCAGGCTAATAAGGACAAAAACCCATTTGCTTTTGCTTTAAGGCTCAGCTGCACACTCAGGACACACACACCTCAGAATAATGACAAAGGCCTGTCTGGTAGGAAGCTTGCATGTGTCTGTGTGTGTGTGTGTGTGTGTGTGTGTGTGTGTGTGTGTGTGTGTGTGTGTGTGTGTGTGTGTGTGTGTGTGTGTGTGTGTAGACGAGAGAGAGAGAGAGAGAGACAGGGAGAGAGAAAGAGAGAGAGTATATGCTGTACTAAGGACTTATAAGCATTACATGAAGGATGTTATATGTGGAGGTGGAGTGGGGATTGGCACTGGAAAGATAGAGAGAGAGAGCGACAAAGATAGACAGAGAGAGAGAGAGAGAGAGAGAGAGAGAGAGAGAGAGAGAGAGAGCACACATCGATATACAGTTGTTTGTCCCTCAGAGAGCATTTTCCGACCTAATTGGCCCTCAGTCATGATGTGCCCAGTGAGAATGTGTCTCTTGTGGCTTGTCTGTGTCTGTGAGCTGTGAAAGCAAGCGCATCTCAGTTCTATTAAAAGGACTCGCTTTCACTGGCCAAGCATGCAGAGCTGTAATGCGCTGAGCATCTCTCCAGCTTTAAGTGAATAACAAACCCTGCTTGGCTGCTCTTACATACAAACAATCCTCATCTGCCTGCACCAGGCCTCTCTATTTCTCTTTGCTTATTCTGTAGGACCTAGCGGTAAATGATACACCTGTTTCAGAACTCATGAAACAACATGTGATTTTAACATTTATTTGCAGTAAACGGCTAATGTGAAAGTCAAGGACACCTGAGTTTCTGGATACAAGTTCTTTTGAACTATTTGGTTTTATACAGTTGTTGCTGAATGTTGGCCTTGCTACTGTACCCTGAGGTATAATGGAATTATGGGGTCTTCAACACACAGGCCTTCACAAAAGTCAAACCTCTAACTGTTCCCTGCCAGGATTTACAGAATTGCCCTATAAGCACACACCTACCTTGAGGTTATGTCTGAGTGCTGCCTCTAAGACGGCTGGCACGATGTCCTCAGTCGGTTCTCCGTTGTCATCGGCCAGACCAGGGGGATACCAAGACACCACCACAACTCCTGAGAGTGGACAGGGCAACCATCAGTGCTGTAGGCTAACCAACTTACTCCAGTATTCCAGCACATTGTCCTCAGGGATCACACAGTTCTTGGCTTACAGTTATCCTCTACATTGTTAATTAAGCTTATACAATTGTTATGCCCACTGTAGACCCAGGGGTATGAATTTAGGGCCACTTTTGTTTCAATACCATGCTGGAAGGAAAATAAGGGCATTATTCATAGAATAACCTACACTGACATATTGTGTTGGACTTAAGTTAAATTTATAGTGCATGCTGAAGAATATGCAAGTTCTCCCAAAAGTGCTTCTTGGTTTTTCATTTCTCTAATGGATATGTTATAGCAAGCTGAAGCCTTTCACATTTGTTTTGCGCATATTTGAGCCATCGCTGTAATTAAATGGCCTTGCTATGGCGTTCTCAACTTGGCGTTCCATGCCCCATCTGTCAAGGCAGGGTGAGCTGCTCAGAGTGGTAAAATAACCACTGAATCCGACGTAGCGAAGAGGACGCCTACGCCTTTATATAAAAATTGTGTAGATATGCCATAAGTGTTTAAATTCAAGACCTCTGGCTCAACTTTGTTTTGTCATCAAGCTGTAAGAAATTCGCTTTTAATGTCTCTGGTGCTCGTCCGAATTACGTAGACCTATCTATTTACAATAAAGGGTCTATTTGATTTTTCAATTATATTAGCCTATTATTGACACTCTGGCCATTCAACCTTGAATGTTGAAGGTGTGGAAACTTGATTTCTCTTGGTTCCGTAGAGTAATTTAGGCTACTTTCCTTTGAAACTGGACAACTTAAACTCTGAAGAGGATGGCAGTTCTTAAAGCACCATGGAGCTGTCCATGCCCCGGGTGCTGGATTTTCTACCCATGCTGTTTGTTCAAGTAAACTTCCGAAGAAGCCTATAATCACAGTAGTCTACTTTGTTTCAGCATAAAAGATAAATTTGAGATATCCATGAGTAACACGGACCATCACCAAAGGATGGAAATGTGACTGAATCAGCAGAGAATTATAACTGCACCTTTAAACTCTACCTGCTCCCGCTGCTTCGATTTGTTCCATATGAGACTCCAACACCTCCGGGTCCCGTGAACTGTATGGCCCCAGCTCTGGATAAAAACTTGAGCCGATGTCATCTGCAGGAGCGTGTCTGCCCGTTGGGTAACTTGCGGCTATTTTGGGGTCCCAGTGTGGAACCAAGACATGGTCCCAATGCAAATACTTCCCATCCAGTTGAGGGTTCCCATACCACATGTAATAAAATATATGGACGTCATAAAAAATACCCTTGTCCTGGCCGGAGTTCAAGTGAGCTGTTTTCGTGTCGCCGGCAGCAACCCGCGGTTGAGCTGGGGACACTGCTATAGCGGACCGACGGTCCACCTTCCCCCCAAGACCTGGCAAGAGATCCAGTCCTGGGGACAGGTCTGAGAAGCCCTCGCTAGGCTTCAAGGTTCGCAAACCCATTAGCGTTCCGAATACAAAGAGTGTGAAGAGGAAAAGAGCCACGCACGCTTTCCGCCTGAATCGAGCCATTGTTCTGAAAAGTCAGTTGGCTAAATATAGAATAAAGACGAGATGGTACGTTTTAAGGAGAAAAAAAATACAGATGCAGGCTACCCATAAAAAGCCAACAGCAAAAGAAAAGTCCTCATCTTTCAAATAGGCTACAGCTTGACTGTCAACGCGTGTAGCATAGTTTGCGCGTCTTAAAGAACAGAGTTTGGGGTAGGCTACCTGGGGATCTTATAAATTCCTTATGTAACATAGCACTGTCTACGTATAACTTCTTAAGTGCACCTACATAATTTCAAGTAAACATCATGGGAATATCATATTTTAGCTACCTATCTAAGATAGATAGTCTACTATTGAGTGGTTAAGATGCGTGTCCACACTTTCAGCAATTACCACACAGATATAACGTTAGCCAAGAAGTTTTAAACAGATATTATGACATCTTTTACACAAAACTCATTTGCCACTGTAATCAATTGTGTTATGGTAATGTTATTGTTTAGTTCGCTTCACACACCTCATAACACTGTGGCGACATATTTAGGCTACAGCAACATAATTGAAAACTGAGAAATAACTCGAGGTCTTTCTATAGGCTACAATTCGACATACAAATGTTGAGAGTTTAAATGAGGACAATACCTTCTGGTTCGCCCTGAGCTGCTTTCAAAGCCTCAACACTACAGACTCCGGTTGCGCTTAATCAATATGCTGTCAAAAGAGAATCGCATGTCTTTACGTCTCCATACTAAATCTACTTCTAATTGTTGGGACAGTAGATAAAGCTTACAATATACTGTGATACCATTCCTCACCAAAGAAACTTGGGTAAAGCCTGGTTTCATTAGATTCATAATAGCGTGGCATCCTTGGGTTCTGGTGGCTAGGCTACTATCCGCCGTTCGTCTGTCTGTCTGTGTGATTGTCCTCGCTGGCTGTGTTGTGGTTGTGATATTCCGGTTGGGCTACGTGGAGGCGGAGCCTGCCCCCGTTAACAGCGTGGCGCAGAGGGGGGGAGATGGGTTTTAGGTGCAGGGGCGCCCTCTCCGTTTTCACTAGGTGCTTTTAACCGCTGCCAAAGATATCCCATTTGCGGCACTATGTGAATAATGCTCTTGGACCAATCGGAATATATCAAACAAATGCTTTATGAATCATATCGGTTTTAAGATATATTTCATCTGCATGGAGTAAAAAAGTCAAAGCAACTCCCCCATATCTTGTCTGACACCCCTTATTTTGCAACCATGGGTCATTCACATGCAGCCTATTCCACACCCCATAAGCTTCAAATCTCCTGTTGTTTAAACAAGAGGGAAAACCCTGGGGTATCTGTCACATCCTTTCAGGATCCTCATCATGTGTTGGACAATATGAGAAAAATAAAACAAAGCATCAGGAGGAGCATGGGACAGTTAAGTGTCAGATCAGGACACTCAGATCAGCTCTCTCTCTCTCTCTCTCTCTCTCTCTCTCTCTCTCTCTCTCTCTCTCTCTCTCTCTGTGAGAGTGTTTGTGTGTGTGTTCCAGAGAAAGACTGAAGGTTCTAAATAAATACTTTTGCATGTAATTCTCTGACATCTGCAGATTTTGAAGCAGCCTTTTCTCCATGTCGTTTTTTATCCTATAGTCTTGTAGTCGAGACTGTATAAGGGACGAATATACTTCAGAGTGGTGGCCTTTAAGAATCTATTTGGTGTGGTACTGCACTTGTTCCTAAGTGGTGCAGAACACACGCATCCACTATAAAACTACAGGAATAGTACTGCTTTGCATTTATGTAAGCACTCTCCACTTGAGTGCCCTCGGGCGGTTTGAAGGGAGACAAATTTTTAGCTTTTTCTCCCACAGAAGTGCAACACAAATTCACAACTTCTGGACTGAACCAATTCTTCAGTGCTGCCGAATAAAGCTGACAACTGCAAGTGTGTGTGTGTGTGTGTGTGTATGGGTGTCAGGGGTGAAAGTAAGCCTATACACCTATACGCACTTATAGTACAGGTATAGGTGGTACGTAGTGGTAAGAGGAGAGGATTTCTGCCTACCAAAACCCAAAACCCATATTAAAAATAATGCACATGCATTTATTAAGTAAAAACACAAATGCACATGCATTTATTAAGTAAAAACTAGTGCTGTCAGTTTAACGCGTTAATAACGGCGTTAACGCAAACCCATTTTAACGCCGTCAATTTTTTTAACGCGCGATTAACGCATTTGACCCGCCATTATCAATGGAATGTGAAAAAAAAGATCTCCGACACTCCAACACCTCCCGACGTTTCAGTATGTCCTGTGTTTGTATTAGGCTTGAAATAGGCCTACTGCTTAGCCTAGGACCTAGACTACTCATGCCTACAGTAGCCTACACACGCACTGCACACACGGCACGGGTGTCTGCACTCTGCTCTGCTGCTCCGATGTCAGTGAAAACAAATATTTTACCGACACAATCGTTGACGTTCACTCGCATGTTCGCATATTTAGGTTGTTAATTAGCTAGAGGATTGATGTTGTCACTTAGAAATCCCTTCTCTAGAACTGAATACCCCGCAAATAGGCTAATGTCAGTTTCAAAATTGCAGCGCGAGAGGTGAAACAGGTCGGAGCGCAACTGAGAGAGAATGTTTGTGAGCGTCATTTGATGTCAGTGAAAACAAATATTTTACCGACACAATCGTTGACGCTCACTCGCATGTTCGCATATTTAGGTTGTTAAGTAGCTAGAGGATTAATGTTGTCACTTAGAAATCCCTTCTCTTGAACTGAATACCCCGCAAATAGGCTAATATCAGTTTCAAAATTGCAGCGCGAGTGAGAGAGGTGAAACAGGTCGGAGCGCAACTGAGAGAGAGAATGTTTGTGAGCGTCATTTGATGTCAGTGAAAACAAATATTTTACCGACACAATCGTTGACGCTCACTCGCATGTTAGCATATTTAGGTTGTTAACTAGCTAGAGGATTAATGTTGTCACTTAGAAATCCCTTCTCTTGAACTGAATAGGCCTACCCCGCAAATAGGCTAATATCAGTTTCAAAATTGCAGTGCGAGTGAGAGAGGTGAAACGGGTTGGAGCGCAACTGAGAGAGAGAATTTGTGCAAACGAGACGGATATAGCCTACCTGATTCTGAACGTATGACCTTGTCACTAAAATGAGAGCTTCTTGCAGGGCAATTGCCAATATGGCAAAATGCATTTTAAAGAGATGCTCATGCAATGTAGGTTTACTCATGTAGACCATAATGCCATATTTTCATTGAGCCTCTTTAAAATAGGCTATAGGTTAGTATAATTTAAAGGGCCACCATCCAGGTTTTTTTTTTTTTTTTTTTGTAAACTTGTGAACTAGCAACATAAAAGACATCAACATCTCTCTGGCAGTACTTGAACATTTTGATAATTTCTGATGCTGTAACTGGGTTTTCTTTTATTTTAAATTGGTATTCACCCCCACCAATGAATGCTGATGACAGCATTAAAATGAAAATAAATAAATAAAAATGGGACAAAAAGAAATCGAGGGACATTTAGAATAGAAAGAAACTTGCGATTAATCGCGATTAATTATGAGTTAACTACGGCAAAAATGTGATTAATCGCGATTAAATATTTTAATCGCTTGACAGCACTAGTAAAAACACAAATCCCAACATTATGGCATTGGAAATGAACAAGTAGCAGGTTTGGATGTCTGGGAATGCTCCATACAGTACATCCATATGGGCCTACCATAACACTAGCCTGATTGCCATCGACTTTCAAAGCTCTACGAGACTTTGGTCTGACCAAGAGCCTGTATAACAAAGTTTCTCAAAGCGCATGGTTGACCCGCCTCCCTCAAATGTCTCAGTTTGCTACTGGTTGATGTTAGAAAATGCTGTGCCGAAGCAAAACCAATCACACCACTCTTTCCTCTGACGTATGTGACACAGGAATTGCTTGAACAGGCCTGAGAGCCGTTGGAGCTGCTCAAAGTTGATTGGTTCCAACCAAGTGGGGGCAGTTCCCCCGTTTAGGGGAATTCAGAAATCCTGCCCGATCAACAGCTGGCCAGACCAGCGACAGCAACGCCGAAGGTGTTACGTCACTGGGAGGGCGTGCCAGGCTACCATAACACAGACCCAATACAAAGTTTTTTTTTTTCCGAAAGTGTGTAGATAAAGTTGTAGTACCAGTAAGAAATTGAAACAACTTTCACCCCTGGTGTTTGTGTGTGTGTGTTTTTGATGGGGCATGAATGGCTGAAAAGAAGACATTTCCTCATTGATTTGGACTCTGACGCTCCATCTTCATCTACTGACCAACAGAGGTGAGTTTAGGTTCAGTAAATAGTCCATTGCTGAAAATGATTTGGCCATTTTGCGTGTTTTTTAGGCTGCACAGTCTTATGGCTCAGCATTTCACGTAAGTTACCATGCATCTGACCAATAAGAAAATCAAGATGTGTTCATTCATATTAGGTGTAATACTTAAGACAATGAGTTTAAGCAAGCTGTTTGGACAATGTCAAAAGTCAATGTTGAAGTCAACATTATTATCAATTAGACCATGTAACATCAGTTATACAGAAGAATGAAATTGCCTTTCCCCAAACTCCAAAGGGTTGTCCCTTTACTATGGAAATTTGCTCACATCACCCCTCTGCACAAAGGGGGCGATAAGACTGACCCTAATAACTATCGACCAATTTCTAAGCTATCATGTCTCTCAAAAATATTAGAGAAGCTGGTTAATGATCAGCTAAAAGAATTTTTAAATGCTTCTAATATCCTAAGCCCTCTCCAATCAGGCTTTAGGCCTAAGCATAGTATAGTCTCTGCTGTTACTAAAGTAATGGATGATATTGTCACTTCTCTTGACAAGAAAAAACATTGTGCTGCCATGTTTGTAGACTTGTCTAAAGCATTTGACACCGTGGACCATTCTCTGCTCCTGCAAATTTTGCCTGGTATTGGTTTTAGTACAGGTGCTTGTAGATGGTTTCAGAGCTACCTATCTGACAGACATCATACTGTGAAATTGGGTAACACTCAATCTGACCCCCTTTTAATAACTAAGGGGGTCCCGCAAGGTTCAGTGTTAGGTCCGGTACTCTTCACCATCTACATAAATAGCATAGTCCCTCTTCTCTCCAATTGCTCTGTGCATCTATATGCAGATGATACAATTCTGTATTGTGTTGCAGATTCTGTTCACCTGGCCCTGGAACAATTGCAGCAGTCTTTTAATATCCTGCAAAATGCCTTAATTGGTCTTAAGCTTCTGCTTAATGCAAGTAAGACTAAGTGCATGGTTTTTACTCGATCTAAGGATGGTAGCAGAAATGATCTGCATATCTCCACTCTACATGAGTCTGTTATTGAAAGAGTTTCTCATTATAAGTACCTAGGAATCTGGCTGGATGACAAATTCACATTTAAGAAGCACATTGACTGTCTTGTGACTAAGCTTAGACAAAAGTTATCTTATCTACACAGAAACAAATCTTGCTTTCCAGTTTTCTGTAGAAAAAAGATAATCGAAGCTACAATTCTGTCTTGCATTGATTATGGGGATGTGATCTACAGGCATGCACCACTCTCTAATCTAAAGGCACTTGACACTGTTTATCTGTAACCTAGGAGGGCGTAGGTTAATCTGGGGAGTCAACTGTAGCTACTCAACACACCAGAACAGGACAACTGAATTATGAAAAGATAAATATTTTATTAAATAAGAAGTCCATTTCTTGTTGTTAAAAAATTAGACCCAAGTTAGTCCATGGACCCAGGCCATAGCCCACGATTCAGTCTTTAGGCAGAGGTAAGCAGCAGTCACTGGGGGAGGGGAGTGGAGAGAGACAGTTGGAGGGTCGCTGAACGCACACACGCGGAACAGTAGGTGAATGGGGGAGAGTCAATGAGGAGGCCACCAGATCCACGGCACACTCCTCGCTTTGGCCCAGGGTCCGAGTCACACTGGTAAAAGGAGAGAGAAAGAGAAAGGACTAATGCCAGCACACACATGCCACCCTGTCAATGAAATGGCTCAGACCGTCCCCAGAATACATAACAGCTTACAGTGGCCAGGCCAAAATAAGTGTCACCACAAACAGTAGAACACAGCAAACATATTCAGTGGAAGGCCAGTAGGTAGTCTTTGTAGCCACAGCAAAGCACGCACACACACACACACACACGATATATGAGGCCACTGGACCATTAGATATCTAAGGACGTGTGTCAATCAATCAGCAACAAGCAGGCTAAAAGCCACTTAGCTTTGTGGAGGGCGACTGGCGTCACACCCCCGGATGAATCTGCAGGCAGCGGGCTATGCCCGTAACAGTGTTCCTTCAATGGCGTTGGACGGCTGGAGGAGGACTTCAGTAGTGATTGCCATAGGCTTGTTCCCTCTTGCGATCTCAGTCAGGAGCTTCATCTGTTTCTCCAAGGTCTACCACTCCAGGTTGCTTACTTCCCCCATGTTCACATCCCAAGACTTCTGCTCACAGTTCCCTCTTATACCCAAGCTCTCGCTCTCACACTCATGCACTCTTGTCCCTCCCTCACACAATGAGCTCCCCATTAAAATGCTGTCTGCCTAATTAACTCTAATTGACCCCACCTGTGTGGAGAGTGTGCCCTGTGTACCATGTGACTGTCTAAAGACAGGTAAGCTCCCTCTACAGACAGACACAGACAATTCACACAAATCACCCCTGTGACATATTATTCAGCTCTTCGGTTCATTACTGGAGATCCCTGCATTACTCATCATTGTTTGTTGTATGACAAAGTTGGATGGGCTCCACTTTCTCAAAGAAGGGACATGCATTTATTTATGTTTATTTATAAGGCCCTTACTGGCAAGCTCCCACTATATATATCCTCTCTTTTAATTAGGCATGCAAATCCTTACAAAACCCGTAACAGCAATTTGCTGGAGGTACCGTACGCCCGCACTGAGCTGGGCAAAACTGCTTTTAGCTTCTGCGGACCTTCAGCATGGAACACTATGCAACTAAGGGTGGGCCTTGATAACTTTGTGTCACTAGACCATTTTAAGGAAATGCTTAGAGGTTTTTTGTCACATTCTTGCACTTGTTTTAATTCATAGTTTATTTATTTGGTGCCTTTTTATATGATATATGTTGTGTATGTGTTGCTTTAAATGTGTTTAATATATGTTTTTTTTTCTTCTTTTTTTATGTGTGTTTTTATATGTTTTTAATATGTTTGTATATGTTTGTTTTTACTCGACATCATTGTGAATGAGGGTCAGGCCCTCAATGATTTTTCGAGTTTAAATAAATCAAATCAAATCAAATTTGCAGCATTAAAAATCTGACACACGACTAAACATAAAGCCAAACATAAAGACACTACTAGACTAGACACAAAACTGCACATAGACAGATAAGCAAATTAACACCACACACAGTATAGACAAAAAGCAGGTATATAGTTTCCAGAATATTTACAATATTGCAGAAATGTTGTCAAGTTTGAGGTACAGTATGTTTCTGTAGTGCAATAGTACCAAGGTACAACAGGTACACTATGCAAAAGTGCATATAGTGCATAAGAATCTATGCTCTTGTGAAGCATGTATATTTAAAAAGAGCATGATAGTGTAAACTGAATTGAATACTCTTTTGACAGTTTACAGGTCCTTTGGACCTGTGGTGTGGGTTTATGTTCTTGGAGTTGAGTGAGTTGAGGAATGACAATCAAGGTTAAAAACCTCAGAAATGCCTTTGCCCAAGTTTATTTCTCCACTTAAAAATGCTTCACCTAGCTGATCACTAAATTTAGCTCAATTTAATAAATTATAGCTATCCTGCAAGGCGAAATCATTAATAAACATTAGCCATTGATTATCAGTGACAACATAATAACCACTAGATGGCACTATAGCATAGTTTAAAAGTACTGACTGTCCACAGGGGGACACGCTTACCAGGACAGGGCTGATTTTCCTGATTTCTCAATTAGATCAAAACAATTACTAATTGAAACCTGATTAATCATATCCAATTAACTATTTGCACTTGCAACTTGAAATACTTTGGCTAGTCAAAGTCTATGTTCTGTTGGTGTTCACCAAGAATTGATAAGCCAGAATTTATGCAGGTTGTATGCATATTGATTTGGTAAAACTCAATATCTACTGTCTTGCTAAGTTACCTAGATTGTTTATTGTTTATAGCTGTATAATGTTTTTTTCTTCTGTACCTTCCCTAGAATGCCAACTAATGGGAAGAAACGCTGTCCATGGTCCTGAAACCACAGAACTTCCCACTGGGCCTCAACATGCTCCCGAAAGCAATGCTTAAGCAACTTTTCCATCACAAGTCTGTAGACACTTTTTTTCTCATGGGGATCACTTAAGTAAGCCAGAGATGCGTCTTCAAGTGGGTGAATTGATCACCTTGCAGCAGCTAATCAATATGATTGGTGGATGTAAGACTGATTAGTGCAGAGGACTGCTTGTCCTCGCAGATCTGAACAGAAACGTCCACCATCAGACATTGATATTTCATGTTGCTGTTGTGATGCAGAATGCAGACATGGCTACATGAACCTATTGCTGATATGCGGCTGGACATTTTAATTAAAGGGACACTGTTCAACTTTTCACCACTTTCTGGGGTGTCCTTTATATCAGACAATTTGCAATAAAAAAAAACAATCAAACATCAGTTATCATGTGTAGTGCCAAAAGACTCTGGAAAAATGTTTGGATGATTGGTTGCAGCTAGTTCACTAGTTTTGCAACAAAAACTGCATAGTATATCATAAGGACACATACAGGTGTGTAGTACCTGTCTCTCTCTAAAACGGCTGCCAGCATGAGCTAGAGAATCAATGTTTTTAGATTAGAGCATCGATCAGCATTACGATTTAGGTATTGATTATCTTGTGTCACTCTGATATAGAAAGATGGGGGAAGGGAGGAAATCAATGCTCTTTCTCTCACCTGCTTTCATCAATCACCACTGCTGATGATATGGCACTTCTACTGATATGGTTCTTTCAATGAGTTCCACAAGTTAAGTCTAAATAGTACATTAGTACAAATACTGTACATAGTAACGTACAACAAAAATAAAACAACTATCTGAATAAATGCATAGAATGAACCAACTTCATGGCAAGATTCTATTTCTTTTCTTTTTTTTTTAATCAGCTCCGAGGCACTCGGATAGGATTTTTTTTAAATAAGAAGTTTATTTGCTAATACTTGTCAATGCCTTTTGGCCAAAGTGGAACCTCATCAGGACATTTTAAAAAATGCATTCTGCTAGAGTGCCTCAGAACAGACTTTTTAACTTCTTAAATAATTTAAAATCCCTGCACCGAAGAGCACCAAAACTAGCCTAATATACTTATCCTGCAACACCCCAAACATACCTATTTTTCTAAGATTCCATTTGTGACTTGTTAGTGAATCAGGCATTGTAGATGTACAATAATAAGGTGTAAATGCTAAAGTATGCAGTAACTCAAAAATAATAAAAAAAAATCTATATCATGAAACTGGGAGCTGTCTGTGTGTGATTTGCATTATGAGATCTCAAAATTATTAAGCCTAATTTTAGCCTATAAAAAACTAAATAACAGTTAATTTATTGCCAGTATTCCATGAATTGTTCACATTTGTATTGACATATGTACTCTTTCAATCAACAAATGTATCATATTTTCTGATTTTTTTTTTCTGATTTTTTTAGATGGCTCTATCTGTCATGGTGATGGTCTTGTTCTTCTAATGGTCTGGAAAATGTTGCTTCTGGGGAGGAAAAACAACTAAGAACTACAGGCACACAACTGAGAAATGCTGTTAAGCTATTGGTTTTGTCACTTGCAGTTTTGTCACTAGCAAAACTGAGTTTCAGGACTAGATTTGTTTTCCCAAACAACATGGCATATAATCCGTACAAAGAAACTTCTGAAATATTCAAAAACAAGACCAGATGGCCATGATGTAGTCTGCCATTTTCACAGATAGTGCAAGTAGTGCTTTCATGGGCTAGGTAACTAGTGAAAGGTAATGGGCCTCTTTCCAAAGTGTCTGTAGTAGTCTGTCTGATGTGATATGATATGATATCACATGATATGATATGATATGATATTATATGATATGATATGATATGATATGATATGATATGATATGATATTATATGATATGATATGATATGATATGATATGATATGATATGATATATGATATGATGAGGCATAGGATGTCATCAGCTGTTTGATCAGATCTTATTCTTCCCTTGTTATTCCCCATGTTGTGAACAGGGTTGTATGTCATGATCATCATGTCTTAAGGTTGCTAAAACCTTACTTTGGATAGGCCTAATTTGTAACCTGGAATTTTACTTGAAATGTCCTTGGTTCCTGAAAATTAATTTCACAAATGAATCAGACCATTGACTAACTCATCCATTAATCAATAGACTTTTTCAGATTGTTGTTATTCACAGCCAGTACAGAGCGTTTATATCAGAGGCTTTGTAAACAAGGAGAATTTTTGTTGCAATGCCAACAAGTCCAGCTGGTTATCCAATCCATAGGCTAGCCTACTAATTGGACAACTCTTTTGTTTGTGTCCTGAAATAATCTTTTGAAACTACAAGAAAAAACACCATATTGTACAGTATAGGCCTATTTTTCCCGACCCCTGTAATTCATGCCCACTTAAGATACTAAAAGACGACGTTTTTATAGCTATACGTCCTATTTTTATTGGCGCAATCGATTTTATCTGTATATTCGATTGGGACTGTTATTTGACCTCTAAATTTGCGCTACGCTTAAAAATCTCCTGTAAAGCCAAACCGTCTACAGAGCCTATTTTTGTATCTATGTATTCTTCTACAGTTAGATGAATAAGGAAAAAATAGGCCTAATGCAGATAATTAATTCATTTAAATAAATGACACAAATATAGCCTATCTTCGTGCCTGTGTAGAGTTAGCATATTTGTTTATTTATCATAGCCTAAGCAAATGAAATATATTTAAGTTACTGTTTGATTAGGCTACAAGGTTAAAGTCTTGGGCTTCAAAACCAATTGTGTTTTTGTTTTCAAATGTGTATGACTCATAAATATTTTCCTGTGCAGATCAAGGAAAAAAGGAATAGCCTACATCCCACAACGGGATTTTGGAAAGTGGTCTAGTGTATTTAATATTTATTAATATTTTGTTTTAATTCTGTCTCTTGATCAAATTTGAATCGAAATTTGGAAGCGAATTTGTCAGTCACGTGCTATAAATTGCAGGTGCCTACAAGTGTAGGGTTTGATTAAATGTTATTATTATACGGGTCTGTCGAATGTTGAGGGAGGCTCCATTCACTTTGTTTCTTTACTCATGTTGGCAAGGACCCATATAATAAGCGGGACCCTGCGTGTCGGTCTCCGGTTCTTCCTCTCGGGAAATATTTTTCTATAATGACCGGCGGACAATACATTATCCCTTACTTGAATCACTGGATTTCTTGTTATTTATTTAAATTGTGAATAATAATTCACTTAACGTTTGCAAGATTAATGCATACTATACTGAACAATTTAGTAAAACATTACGGATTCAATTTGCATCTACTGAGTAGCCTAACATTTTAGAAGCAGCCAGTCCGCTTTTTTCGTGGTAGGGTCAAGTTCCTGCTTTTTTATTCCTCTGCATAAAAAAGCATAGGCCTAATATGAAACAAGGTTTCCTTAGACCAGTCCATCAAGAAATTAACAACAAATTATTTTAGCAACGGAGTGTATAATTGCGGGTAGTCAATTTCACGACAAGTTATATTCTAATTGGTCTTAACCTGAGTTGGCAATCAGTTTGCAAACTATCTTCCCTAGAGATGCTGGAGAGATAGATGTGAGCATCCTCTCCCTGGCTGTGTCAATGATGCTTGAAGCCTTGCCTTGTGATTGGCCACACTACGTGTGTACGCAGACCTCTCCAGAATGTACAATCCATCAAGTAGGAGAGGGACTCAGAATCACGTGGACTTGACCGAAAACCGACTGGGGGTCGCATTTGTGTCTTAGATGAGAGAAGATGTGGACAGATGAACAAGCGAACTGACCTACGTTTGGAGCAAAAGCACCGAGCAACGTGTTGGGTCTAACATCTGTACTGGAGCCGCGAGGGAAATATTCAAAACGTGCCAGCCATGGCTGAAGGTATACCTTTACTTATTTTCACATTTAGGGCTGTATCAAGGTGTACTGTAGGGGGGTTGTGAGATGAGTGCCCGGGGGAGGGGTTGTATTTTCTTGTCATCGTCTTGAAGAATTAGAAAGATTCTTCAACAAATCTTTCTGCAACGACCCTCCCACTATTTGGCGCAGGGGCTAGCGACCCCCTTTGTTTGTCCCTTCTTGCGCTTTGGCTCCTCCGAAGAGCCTCGATGCCTTCAGTTCCTCACATGCAAGTGCCGACGAGCTAAAGGGCCACCGTGCTGGGGCGAAATTTGGATACCATTTCCCAGGAGTTTATATCAGACGAGATGGGTTCTGTTTCTACCCAGGATTTTCCAGGTGACGTGCAAAAAAGTAAAAGATTGCGTGTTTTGACTTTGGTTCACTATACGCCAGGAAATCTCAAACTCGGACCGGGGCCAAATTTTGATTAGAAGTGGTGTAGTAGGAACCCAGTAAACACGGCGTGTTTGTGTAAGGGTTCGCGTGATTTTTGTATTTGTAATCCGCTGTATTTACGCGTGAGACTTCTTTTAAAAACAACTCAACTTAGTTTGCTGCCCAATTTACTCAAAAATTAGACTTTTTCCTCACGTTTAGGTTTATTCTTCTGGCATTTCTTGTGTAGCATGACGATCAGACTGGGAGATTTTAGAGACACCTTTCTGGACGGTATCTTTATAAATAATTTATGATAATTCAGCATAGATCACTGTAATTCAATGTTTTTATATAGAATCTACAGATTGAAAAAGTTGTATCAAAAGAATGAAAGATTATATGTATTAGCAAATGCAACCCAATATGAGAAACTATTTACACCCTCTGTAGACCTACGTTAGCCTAAAGCAGCAGAGTGTTTCTTCAGCTTTGCGCAATGAAGGAAAGTTGTCAAAACAGTGCCATGAATTCACTAAAACGCCAATTCTACAGGAGGCTGTTCGAAAACGGAAGAAGATGAAGGTCCCAGCACAGAGGAAGACTCTCAGTCCTACCATGGTGTCGGCGTATGCAAATGGTTCAATGTGCGGATGGGTTTCGGGTTCCTGTCCATGACCAACAGGGAGGGTGCGCCTTTGGAGACCCCAGTCGATGTGTTTGTGCACCAGGTGAGAGATCATAATGCTCCTAAATAAATTACACATCATTTAGGTTTTCTGAAAATTACTGTGATGTTTTCGTCATAATAATAATGACAAAATAAGTTTTTTTTTATCACTATCCAGTGAGTGTTTAGCATGGAATTGTTTTGTTCCTGAGTCAATCCTAATCACTGATGATATTGCAGAATACATTATTGAAATGCAGAGTGCTTGAACACTTTTCCTTACTGTGTATCTATAAAAGCTACCTTCTACAATTGCTGCTTAGTTGACATCAAGAGAAGACATATTGGTATGGGTGAGGCCTACTTTGCCTTTTTCCCTTAGTTCAGTTCCTAGTCATTGTTTGATTCAAAGTGAAGGTCAAACATAAAGAGTGTCATCCTCTCCCTCACAGTTCACCTCCAACACTTATTGCATGGCCTTCCTCTATGGAAAAGTACCAATATGGCTGTCTGCCTGCCTGCCTTGTCCCTATTCAACCTAGTACACCCTCCCCCATCCCAAGTTCCCACATTGCTGAAAGTCTCCAGTCTGTCTTAGTTCTCCATTGATAAGGTAAAGACCCGGTGGTCACTCATTGAGAAAGGCCCCCTGCTATTGCCCCAGCCATTCTTGAGTTCCTGCAATAAAGTCATTTGGAGCTTGCTGACATCCACCCATTGCTCCCTGCCCTCCCCACCCCCGATAGACTGACCCATAGGTATGCTAATACCACCGGGAAGGGAAGGGGGCTTCTTTTTTTTCTTTAAACTCCACTTACCACTTTCTCCTCAAATGACTCCAGACCCCCAGCCGAGAAACCATTTGCTACCCCAAGTGCCAATTGTTTCTCAATCTCTCAGACCAAGGTTTTTAGTTTCTATTTTCTGGCCCACGTCCATTGCGATTGCTGCTTGGGTTGCTGTCTTGCTGCTAAGATTCTTTGAATTCCTTCCTGAATTCTAAATCCAGCACCTCTGGTTAACCCGTTCTGCTAACTATGCCTTATTGATCTATGATCTAGGCTATTGATAAATGCATAGGTTGTGTAAAAATGAGAAACTATGCTGATGACTACACTGATGATGACTTTCATTTGAAGAAGCAGCCGGAGAAAAGAGTTTTGCATTTATTGTATATTTCAGCACTTCCAACTTTCCCTAGATGACCACACTGTTTTTTTTTTTTTTTTTTTTGGTGAGGCATTCTGAGGCATGGACTTCCTTTGTGGAGCCCAATATGGCTGCCTGGTGGCTGTTGATGGACATGTGGTAGAGGGTTTGGGCTGGAGATTAGGGGCCGCGTGTCAGGGAACATTAACTCCTGCGCTCCGCTGGCCTTTGTGTGGACAGACAAAGGGACACGCAGCTCCAGTGAAGCGCTCTCCTCGTCCTTGACCAAAAGCCATCTCGATGAGGCTTGATGAGGCCTACCACCCATGCACTTGCAGGCCTTTTTTTTTCTCCTGGTTTTTCTCTCTTTCTCTCTCCCTCTATTTTACTCCCTCACTGATTCTTTCATTCTGCCTTCCTTGCTCTGTCTCTTTTTTGTTGACTCTTTTTTTTTTTTTTAGCGCTCCCACAATTGTCCTCTCTTCTTGACACACACACACACACACACACACACACACACACACACACACATTTGTTTTTATTGCTGTTTTCATATCCTCTATATGCTCCTTATTGACTCTGCTTTCATACTTGACCTCCACGTTTGTCTTACTTACCTACTTCATGTGGTGAGCACCATAAACCTTTGGCTGATTTTCAGGGAAAGTTTTTGAATTCTCGGCTATTGATGAGCCGGTGGACAAGTCTTTGTGTTTGTGTGTTTGTGTGTGGGAGCAGGTGATGGCATGGGGTGTTGTCAGACTAGGCAATGGAAACAGAAGGCTCGGAGCAAGGTCGAGTGTGTGTGTGTGTGTGTGTGGGGGGGGGGGGGTGTTGTTGGGGGTCATACCCTCAAGAGAGGGAAATGGGGTAACGGTTGCTATGACTGACACACAATGGATGAAAGTGAAAAAGAGGGCAGTTGCATCTGCCTAGGCCATGGTTATGGATCAGCAACCATGCTTACAGGGGCATTCAAAACAGCAGATTTCCCTCCTCATGATGCAACCCTGACCAGCGGTATTGGCCAGTTGGCAAGCAGATCCGTCCTACAATTCCTCTAATGCTCCATCATGCTTCTATAAGGAACTCAATGTTTTGTCAAACTGCTACCCAAACTGCTATTTAACCGTATAACATTTCTATATCAGGCACATTTGCAGGGCTTCCTTCTCACTGCCTTGTTCATCTTTGGAGACATGGGGCTTTTGTAGTTATTGTGAAAACAGCAGGACCGTTGTTTCAGGCTTTTAGATCTAGATCCTTTGCTGAGTAGAAGTAATCATGACACAGTTGATTCAATTCATTGTCCAGAGAGATAGAGCCAATGTGTGTGTGTGTGTGTGTGTGTGTGTGTGTGTGTGTGTGTGTGTGTGAGAGAGAGAGAGAGAGAGAGAGAGAGAGAGAGAGAGAGATCTTGTGAAATCTTGTGCTTTCTCAATATGTGGGAGATGAGGTTGTCTTTTTGTTCTTCCATTAGAAGATGGGTTGTATATTGAAGTTAACTGTCAGATAGGGCATAGTATAGGGCATAGAGAGATGGGTTAAGAATTGAGATTGGGTCCTTTAAGAAAGGTAAAATCATTTGGGCTCCATGCCAAAATCTGCAGGACCTTCCAATTACACACACAGTGTGCACATAGAGAGAGCCGAAGTGTTTGCCTGTGTTCACGGCACGTGGAGGAAATAAAACATCCCAGTGTGTCCCCAACCCCCTCTGGGCAGCGTGGCATTTTACACCCCACACCCCTCCCCCCCTCACACACCTCCTCACCTCCTGCCTGTGTGCTCTTCCTAATGACTGCTGGCCGGTGAGAAAAGAGGCCTTGTTCCCTTTATTCAGACTCACCCTGACAGGAAGTCTACTTACTTCGTGGTGATAAAGAGCTTAAAGACACACCTAGGTGATTCTGAGGTGCAGCTTGATGAGGAAGAAGATTCCAGTCAAAGACAAAAGTGTTGTTACTGTGCACACTCAAACGTTTGTGTGCAAGTACTGTATGATCATTGGATGGCCTTTAAAACGATACTCTTAAGCAACTTTCCTCCTTTCTGGTGTTTTTAATGAGCAACTCCTCATAGGGATCATCTTTGGTGTGGAAGTTCTGGAAAAGTTCCCACAAATCAAAGAAAGCCTCTTGCACCATACCATCAAAATATGCCCAAGCTCACTTGTCATGTTAAGAAGATTTTATCTGTGTTAATTTTTGTGGTGATTTGTAGGTACCTCACTGGTTTAAAACAAAAAAAACCCTAGAAATAATTTAAGCATTTAGTGCAACCAGGCCTGGAATGCCTACAAGCCTCAACCCCCCACTTCATCAGAAACCTATCCTGTGGTCACTTTGTGGAGGGTCAAGAGGATCTTGTGTGTGTTTGTGGTTTCGGGGGAGGGTGTGTATGTGTTTCTCTCTCTCTCTCTCTCTCTCTCTCTCTCTCTCTCTCTCTCTCTCTCTCTCTCTCTCTCTCTCTCTCTCTCTCGTGTACTGGGTAAATGTGTGTTAACCTGATAGGATAACAGTCTCCCTTCCCCCATCAAAGCACAACATTCCAAACACACACATGTACACACACACACACACACACACACACACACACACACACACACAACGTCCAGAGAGAGAGAGAGAGAGAGAGAGAGAGAGAGAGAGAGAGAGAGAGAGAGAAAGAGAGAGAGAGAGAAGAGCACATTCCTACTGTGGCGTGGCTGGCAAAGCATTCCAAATTTCACATTTTACCATCTTGGCTTTGTTTCAATTTTCCTTTAAACTTTCTGTGATACAGATGCAAAACTGACCCATCTTGTATCATCATGTCATGTGTTTGGTAAATGTAAAAAATACCATTTATTAAACAGTAATGTGTTTAACATGTTTGACTTACATGTTGGCTGAAGAGACCAAGCACAAAGCAGTCAGATTACTATTACTAGTGAATGATTATGGCAATTCTAGTTCAGTGTGGACTAACATTATCCCTAACACTAACCCTTAATTTCCTTCTGGATAAATATCTCTTTCTCTACCTATCTATCTATCTATCTATCTATCTATCAAAAACACTGTACAACTCTGTTCCCACGATTTCGAAATATAGATGCCAGGGCTGACTTTATTTGCAACAAAAGGATGTCAGAGAAGCTGCAGGCTTGTTCCAGACTTGTAGAGTCAGTTGTATTTGGAGTTGCATTTCCAATGACATTTCATTTACATTTTACTTTTCTGCTTTGTCAGAGCAAGCTGCACATGGAGGGCTTCCGCAGCCTGAAGGAGGGGGAGACGGTGGAGTTCACCTTCAAGAAGTCCTCCAAGGGCCTGGAGTCTGTGCGGGTCACAGGGCCAGGAGGAGCACATTGTGTGGGCAGTGAGAGGAGACCCAAAGGGAAGAACGTCCACAAACGCCGTTCCAAAGGGGACAGGTGAGATTGCGTTCTCTCAAACCATTGCGTTGTTTGGGATCTTTTCCAAGATCTTTTTTGAAGTACAGAGAAAATGACTGTTATCTTTCTGCATATGAAAATCACTCAGGTCTCAACTAGAACCCTTTCCTGTGTATTCTCTCTCTCTCTCTCTCTCTCTCTCTCTCTCTCTCTCTCTCTCTCTCTCTCTCTCTCTCCCTCTTTCCTTTTTGGGGGGTGGCTTTGTAACAGAAGTGGACACATTATTCCAGGGCTAGTTGTTTGAAAACCCAATGTATTAACTACCAGTAGCTAACATTTGATAGTGATTAAATACAGTTTGAGAGGAGAGCTACTAAAATATGCACACAATTGCAACATCCATTATATTTAAACCAAAGACTAAACAAAGACCAACAAGAGATGTTGCTGAGCCATCTCTTTCGTTCTGCCTGAGAAACAACATCAGCCTTGTGCTAGGCTACTGCTTGAGGGACTGGTTGCTCCCACTTTTGTTTCCAGTTAGTAGAGTGAGTGTTCTCTGTGGTTCTGGAGTTCTGTGAGAATGGCCGCACCTCACTTCTCTTTGAGATTTCTCAAATGAACATTCAGAGAAGGGAAACTCTGAGGAGACCAGCTTGAGTTTGTCCAGGGAAGTTGTCGGTTTGGAATGGCTGGCCTGGCCTGTTTGGTCCAGTGAGTCCAGTGTTTGTGTGTTTGTGTGTAATGCTGTTATGTCATTTCATTCCCCTCCTCCACCCTCACCTTGCCCCTAGGGGCTGCTTAGGGTCGTACGGAGAGGCTTTTCCGATGACCTGGATCAATAGCTGTTTAAAAGATCTGGCCACTGGGGTTTACACATACTCAGCGAATCTCTCCATCCCCCTTCCTCCTCGATACAATTACTCTCTCTCTCTCTCTCTCTCTCTCTCTCCCCCTCTCCTCCATCTGTATTTGTGAGGGACTCCATCCCCTAAAACAAGTCAGGTGTTTGAGGTGAGGGATTGGGGAGTAGCACCCACTGACTTTCCATTGGCATTGATAAAAAAAACAAAATGTAATCACTCAAAACGGTTGAATTACCATGAAAGTGCTTGCTACTGTTGCACAGTACATCCAGCTGATTTGTTGAAAAAAATTAATAATGAAATTAGAAAATAGACCTGACATACAGACTACAAGTATACATATTTTAAATGAACACACAGATATAACAAATGTACTTGTTAGCTAACACACAAAAATAGACATTTAGGCCACTGGTACTGAAAAACAATATCAAGAATATTTAAAAACAAACATCTGGGCTGCATCCGATAAGGATTCCTTTCAAGCAAAGCAACAAAGCCTCTGCAGCCTGCAGCTTGTCCTCTCCTCCCATGGGGTTTCCCTGCTCTGAGGTCCCGTTCTCCAGGGGCACCCAGTGCGGGGCTCCATGGGAGCGGAGGGCACGGCAAGGGGTCAGAGGTGTACTGGTGTGCATCGCTGTCCGCTCTGATTAGAGTGAGGGCTCCGCGTGTTGACAGAGGTGGGGCAGGGGTTGTTAGGGCCCCACAAGGGTGCGGGGAGGCCAGCGAGATCCCCCTGCACTCGGAGACCCTGGAGAACAACAGAGCTCAATCTGGACTGGGCTTTCTACTGTCCAAACTGGAGTATTTGCAACTTTTTCATGCAGGTGTTTGTTATTGTTATGGGCTACTGGTTCATTTGAATCCATTTAGCAGCAGCTTGCAGTTCATTGCAGTCAGTGCACAGTGCACCATTCACATGTCATTCGTCTCTGTGTAAGAAGAGGTCATTGCGTGTAACACTGTATGCAATGATTTTATTACTCAGCGGACTCCAGTTGATTCATTAATTGGTTATATTATGAAGACATATTGCCAAAACAGAGTTATAAAAGGCTATCCTGCTGTGTCTCTGATGTGGGTCTCAAGGCCCATGCTGATGTGAGACATTCAGCAGTCGGAGTGCTGTCTCTCTTACTCACTGTTGAATTTTAGGCTTCTGTGCGGAAGGCCTGGCATGTCCAATAGAGAGAGAGAGAGAGAGAGAGAGAGAGAGAGAGAGAGAGAGAAACTATGGTCAATTTAACTGATAACAGATGTAGGTGTCTGCAAAGGGTCAGGGGTTGCCGTTGCCACGGTAACTGCATGTGCTGAAGAGTGCGAGCAGTAGGAGAGGGGGAAGGGTTGGTGGTTGAAATGGGGAGGGGTGGAACTGGCAGTTTTTTGGGATGGAGGGTAGCAGGGGGTGGGGTTGGGATGGAGGGTAGCAGGGGGTGGGGTTAAAGTTCACAGGTCGTCACCGCAGCAGCTTTGGGAAGACAAAGGGCCTCTGCCTCCCGCCTCTTCCTGCACACGTTCTCTCTGATCAGATCCCCCGCCCCTCACTCTCCACACACGCACACACGCACACACACACACACACACACACACACACACACACACACACACACGCACGCACGCACACACGCACGCACGCACACACACGCACACACACACACACACACACACACACATAGTGATTTGGTGAGGGTGGCTTGCATGGACACCAGTGGTCCAGGCTGGGTCTCCAGAGGCCATCTTGCACACTCATCTACATGGACATTATTGTGGCTCTGTCACTGCGGTGACCGCCCCACGCCCACTGCCCATCTGTCCCCTATGGATGGACACACGTCCTCACACACACGTGTCAGAGGGTCAGGGGTAGAGACACCTCTGATGGCCACAAACCTTTTGGCTTCCTTGAAAGGGTGAAAGGACATCCAACTGGTTCCACAAACATTTGGTGTCCTTTTTTTGTTGCTTCCAGCTGCTTAGTTTCACTTGACTCCAGATGCTTCTTTCGACTTGAGATAAGGACACACATTAGTGATGCATAGAATATATAAAACACAGGAGATCAATGTTGAGTATCCAGAATCAAGCATTCGTATTTGGCGGTAACATCAATTTATCAGGTAGCGATCAAGGAAAAGACTGGTTTGAAATTAGATGTTAAATAATGCAAATCACTTAATATATGGTAAGCATGAACTGAAGTAAATGTAGGGCTGAGGGATGGGAATTATTTCATTAGACAGTGGAGAACCCTGTAAGGATCCTGTGATGGTGTTGCACAGAGCCGTATATACTCTATATACGGCTCTGGTGTTGCATGTGTAAGTTTGCCCTCTGGTGGACAACCTGATGCAGTAAATTAACATATGTATAAAGTGCAATGTTAAATTTGTTCATAAAGGTTAAAGGTTCCGATTGCACTGTATCTAGGCCACATAATAACTGAAAAATATCTTTTCACAGTCATTTCCTGAATATAAACGGCATGTGTATCATCTCTATAGTATTATGCCAATATATATGTATGTATACATGTATTGATCTCACCTACAGTATGTATTACTGTAACTGCAGTTTTACTAAACATTACATATTGAATCCCAATAACATTATATCATGACAAAGTGGACTGAAAAGACCTCATCCATATACCTCATAGATAAAGAAAGGTTGCAAATAATCAGGAAATTACTGTATGTTTTATACATAAAACACTTGCCTCGTCTGTACAGCTTTGCACTTTGTCTAGCGTACTAAAAGTCTGTATCTAAGAGCTGACATTATTAAGAGAGATGACTGTGTGAAGAGACTGAACTAAACATTAAAACGACACTATGCATTGCTGTGTTTAGGTGCTACAATTGTGGAGGTCTGGACCACCATGCCAAAGAGTGCAAACTACCACCTCAACCCAAGAAGTGCCATTTCTGCCAGAGCGTAGCCCACATGGTCGCTAACTGCCCAGTCAAAGCACAGCAGTCCTCACCTGGCTCTCAGGGAAAGCCTTCGCCACAGAGGGGTGAGGAAGAGGAGCAGAACCACTCACCGCCACCCTCCGAAAGTGCTGAGTGAAGGCCATTGGTCAAGCTCAGCAGCGCAGGGTGGGAGGAAACAAAGGAATCCAATCAAACCATTTCACTGGAAAAGAAAAAGATGAACATGATGTTCCTAACAATGCTGCTTATGGAACTACCTCAGGTTTTACGAAAAAGAAATATTGGAACCAAGAATGTTAGTTGTATGTGTTTTGTCTTAATCAGTGTAACACCCAGGAATGTGAAAGCTCTTGAACTCAGGAAGCAAAGTTATAGAAGATATCAAGTGAAGAGAAATTGCAACAAAAATCATTTCTCACTTGTTATTTCGTAGTCTTTATCCCAGCAAACATATACATAAATAAAAACATTGACAAAAGCTGGAGTCCATCCCCCAGATTGGGAAGGTCTACCTATTGTTATCATTTTTTACATAAAGAGCTAGTACATTCCTGGTTGTTATGCTACGCTGTCCGACGAAAGCAGAGGTTGTATTATTACACTTCTGCGTGAATGTCTCTCTGCAGTTTTCTCAGTGGGAGGGATGGGTGGGCGGGTTACAAGTGGGTGGGGGTTTAGAAAAAAAAAAACATATAGCCGGGAGAAAATCGGTGCTTTATGTCTTGGCAGCTGCCAGTTTTTGCAATCGACTGTCCAGATCACCTGGAGCTGAATGAATGAATGTGTGACCTGCGGCCGTGCCTCTTTGGTACCCCCGAGGTTCTTGTTGCGATGCCAGGCTCAGTGCCCAAGTCTGCCACAGAGCAACCACACGTGCCAGAGCTTTCTGTCTACCTCAGTGGTTTGCCTACCATCTCAGTAGCCATCCAACCTCATGACCTCATGTGACCTTTGCCAAAGCATAATGCAAAATGCCAAAGGCCATCACACGTGGTTGTTGATCTCAGGGGCAGGACTACATAGCGCCAATCATCTATTCTTCTGATAACAGATAATGGCAAGAGAAATAAGACTTCTTTATCAATCACCTATGCCTTTTGTCAATTTTTTTTGTCTCTTACTTGAGTGTATTTCAATCAGATATGTCTGGGAACTCTTCAGCCCATTGCAGCAGTCATTGCAGCAGTCACATCAAGGCATATCTGTGAGTGAGAAGTTAGTGTAGTTCTGTAGTTCAGTGTAATGCCATTCCCTCCACATAGTGGCATGTTCCAACATATCAGAGGAAGAGTTAGTGTGCATATAGACTTAGAAAAAAAGTCTTTCTTATCACTGTTTAAGGAGAAGTTGGTAAATCATTTTAATATATATGTGTAATTATTATAAAGTCTCTTCTCAATGAAACTGTACTATTTATTTGTAGCCATCCAGGGTGCCACTTCTTCATATGACGCTTACCTCTTTTTTGATGCCCTATTGAATCAGTTGCTTGTTGTTCACCCAACATTTCAGATGACTCTATTAATTTAGGTTTCTGTTATTTTTATAGTTATAACTATTATAATTATTTTCCTGCTATGCACAAAGTGAACTCCTTAAACTGTGACAGCTTTGCCTTTGCGATAAAAAGCTTAGCATGGTTGTTCTGCACTACTTCTATGTGTGAGATATGATTTCTTTACGTTGATTTGTTCGATTACAATCGTTTATTTTCTTAGAATTAAGTGTCTTTTTTTAATCAGTTTATTTCACCAAAAGTAATGTGTTTGTATCATGTGATTGCAGTAAAATATCAAGCGGGTTGTTCTTTTAAGCATCTCTAATCTGAAAACTCAGGGAAAACCTCAGATTACCTCTCCATGGGAATAGAGATCAGAGAGAATGACACCAACATTTTACATTCCTGCTTTGAATCATGTTAGATTTCTGATAACTATACTCTGTGCCATATATCTGAATTAAAAGGGCCAACTTGTCCAAACAAGAATGTGTACTTGTATTTAATAATGCATGCATAAGTATGTGGAATTGACAACGTCCTATGATGGAGTCATATATCAGTCAGTAGGTTAATAGCATTAAATACATTTAAAAGACAATTTGTTTATGTATGCAAGTTTTCTGATGTACATATGTATAGTATGCAATAATTTTGGCCTGCAGTGTAAGGGTAATCAAGTAGGCCTAACCAGTAGTCGAGTTGTAAAATACAGGCATATGCGTTTTTATTTGGCCTAATTTCAACCTAATTTATGCTTTATTCAGTTGTTATAAATCTATGTCAACTGCAGGACAGGAGTTTGTTGAGGAGCTTGTTCAACAACAGGGGACACTACTTTGGTCATTTTAAAGTTTTAAAGACTGCACAGGAAGACTCAACATTTTTGCATCTCTGTGGGAGATGATAATAGAGTGGATTTGGTAGCCATGTCCAGCCTCAAATAGCCTGGCGATGCCATCCGTACCTCCGCTAAACATTTTATCTCCGCAGTCGCTTTCGCCCAGGCTAAGCCTCAAATGCAATCTTATCACTAATTTCTCTAATCACTAATAACTCTAGAGAGTGGTATACCATTCCAAAAAAATCATGTGTTCCTATGTGCCTCACTACCCTAAGGTGATCCCTGCCCAATCTCATTTAAAAAAAAAGTGGTGTCTGATGGCTGCGCGTCACTTCTAGAATATGCGGCTACTTTATTTCAGATTTTGTGGCGACACTTCTTCGTGTTTTACGGCAAACAATATGGCTGCGCTGTAGAGCTGAACACACGACAGACCCTTTTCAACTAAAGTTATATTTTTCATGACCGCTGAATTGTCAGCCCTTCACTGAGAAAAAATGAAAACGGCAAATGTTTCACGTTATGCTCTGAAATTCATTCGCTCACACAGACGTGAAATGTGTCGTGCAGGAATTGTAGGTCAGGTGGTGTCAGGCGCTAATGTTGCCCAATTTCAACAACAGGACTGCTTGCTCGCTGTGCCTTTGCCATTCAGATGCTTAAGCCATGTATTCTACAGGAGATATTCAACGGAGTCATCAGTTAAAGACTGTCGAGGTTTGATATATAGAAACCATGGAGACCCTTCGCAAGTTGTAAAGTAAGAAAGATGCATATAGCACCATTTTAAAGACATGCCTATGCACCTATGCCACTAGCCATTGCCCTTTGCACCGGGCTACATTTAGCACAGTTGCATAGGAACTAAGTTAACGTTATTGTCAAATTCTTCCAATATCTTGCGCATGATACAGATTTGATCTCCAGCTTTCCCCTCCTTCTTTAGATTGGAACCATTAGACCTAAGCCCTGTCAGCGCAAAGAGTGTCATGGTGAAAATGTTAGCAGCACCCATCAACCCCTCAGATATAAATATGATTCAAGGTGAGGCCATTAAGTTAATTTGGGACACCAGGTAACTTTTTGCCACTATTTGAAGTATCTTTTTAATCTTTGTTTTGATTCCATCTCCGACATTAAGTCATATAGTCCAGGCAAAATAGCCTATTTTGGGACCAAAAACAGGAGTAATTGTAAAAGAATTTTTTTCAGCCTAAATTATTTCTTTGAGGTGTCCAGAACAACATACTAAAAGTCCTAAGAAATCCTAGTTGAGGAAATATGTTAAATTCTCGTCAATCCGATATGTGTACCAATATAGGCCAGAATAGGTTTGAATAGGACTATTTTTTCCTTCAGTCCTATCGAGATAAAACTTTATACAATGAAAGTACTCATGGAAAGTAGCATTTTTTGTATTACAAGATTTTCTGAAAAATGAATTTAATATGTAAATGGCCTATACACTAATCCAATTAGCCCCAAAATCCTGGGCATATAAGCTTTCAGAAAATATATGGTTTATGGGGTCTGATATGTTTTCCCTACACGCCACTGGCCTAA
Organism: Sardinella longiceps; assembly: GCA_027497455.2. Taxonomy (NCBI): domain Eukaryota; kingdom Metazoa; phylum Chordata; class Actinopteri; order Clupeiformes; family Clupeidae; genus Sardinella; species Sardinella longiceps. The sequence goes on from JAODXP020000023.1 coordinate 16,510,878, forward strand.
ATGTCACCAAAAATGGCCTATTTTGAAAATTCCAAATTTCTTAATTTTGGGATATATTGTAATGAGGAGGGTGGGGCATACCCCAATGTCAAACCATACCATGTTATAGAATATGCTGAGGGTGTTTGCTTTCAGAAAATGTATGGGATATATGGTGAAAGTAGTTTCCCCTTCATGTTTCAGGCCAAAATGTACTAGTAGTGTACATTTTCCTCCAAAATCCACCCGAATCCCATTCATTTCAATGGGAAATTTACTTTCCTCCACTATTTTTACATTTCCTCAACTAGGATTTCTTAGGACTTTTAGTATGTTGTTCTGGACATCTCATAGAAATGATCCAAGCTGAAAAAAAATCTTTTACAATTAGTCCTGCGAAAAATGCTACTTTGCCTGGACTACATAAGATGAGTGCATAAATGCAAGTTTTATACCCATCAACCATCCAAAATATGCACTGTAATGTAGGCTAGACAGTTTTGGGTAGGGGTGGGGGTCAAAAAACACCTCAAAATAATAATGATAATAATAGTAATAATAATAATAATAATAATAATAATAAACATAGTTGGAGCCTGACATTAAAACTTTTTTTGCTATCAGACATCAGAATGCAAGATGGCAGTAAGATGTTTGGAGGGTTATGTATGCCTTTTAGCTAGTTTACGAGTTTTACAGCAGAAGTTGCCCCGTGTCCCTTTTAAGTGTTTTAAAATTTGCTAGATAATGTGCAGATTTGCTAGATAAGGCACTGCCAATATATGAAGAGTTCAGATGCAAAACCCCCTAACTCCACTTGACCACTTTTTGAGAAAAAGGCCATTTTTTATCAGGTGTTTACAGTGTTTTGATTGTAAACAGATATTTTAGACACGGCGGGGAGCAGGTTTTATTTTATTTTTTCACAAAAACATTTCATTTACATATTCTAGATTTATACAGGATTCACACAATATCATTAACTCAGTTTTCACAAAAATGGTGTTTAGGGGGTTTTGCATCTGAACTCTTCATATACAGTATGGAAAGAGATTTTATAAAATCAATATTGATTGTTTACAACAGACATTGATACATTACTCTGTCCTTTTTAAACAAGGTACTTATGCCATCCTGCCCGATCTTCCGGCAGTGGGTGGCAATGAGGGGGTTGGCCAGGTGACAGAAATAGGCAGTCAGGTGACAACAGTCAAAGTAGGTGACTGGGTGATCTCAAGAGATGCTGGCCTTGGTGAGTCATTTACTTGAGTCTTGATTGTATGTCAGTAGCAGGAAGTTAGATTGGTTAGTCATATCATGAAGAGTCCTTTTGAGCATTAAACTACTGATTACATCAATTAATTACACAATCTCCTGTCTGATTCAATCTTAATTCTTCTAATTATTAATGCAGGCAGAGTGTTATAACTAGCTGATCCCTTTTGCTTCGAATATTTGTTGTAAATACTTATGTCTTCATTTTCAACCCAGTCAAAGCAAACTTAACAAGTTAGCTGTAATTAATGTTTTGTAACTAGTGTTTGTTGCCAAAACAGGCACTTGGCGGACAGCTGCAGTGTGGAAAGAGGAGGACCTGATCACATTGCCCAATGACATTCCCCTGCTATCAGCAGCTACCTTAGGGGTGAACCCTTGCACTGCTATTAGGATGCTCTCAGACTTCGAAGCTTTAAAGCCAGGTATCAAAATCAGAGACACAATATTGTGTCATAATATAACTCACTTTTTCTTGTGATGTGACTCACTTTCTCATTTGTTAACATGATGTCTGGCCATTTGTAGATAGTCTTTATTACAGTAATATGTCTTCAATGTCATATGTAAGAAAGTGATTCTTAGCTACAGGTTAGATTAGATTCAACTTCATTACAAATGTATAAATACAAGGTGATGAAATACATGTACATATACAATATATATACAAAATATATATACAGTATATATATATATACAACCGAATTCCAAAATAGTTGGGACACTTTCCAAATTGTGAATAAAAACAGAATGCAGTGACGTGGAAGTTTCAAATTTCAATATTTTACTCAGAATACAACACCGATCACATATCAAATGTTGAAACTGAGGAAATGTATCATTTTAAAGGGAAAATAAGTTTATTTTCAATTTCATGGCATCTACACATCCCAAAATAGTTGGGACAAGGCCACATTTACCACTGTGTGGCATCCACTCTTCCTTTTAAAACAGTCTGCAAACATCTGGGGACTGTGGAGAGAAGTTGTGGAGAGAATGTTGTCCCATTCTTGTCTAATACAGGCTTCTAGATGCTCAACTGTCTTAGGTCTTCTTTGTCATGTATTCCTATGTATGATGCACCAAAAGCTTCCTATGGGTGAAAGATCTGGACTGCAGACTTGATGGTGCTTTCCAGATGCGTAAGCTGGCCATGCCACACACACTCATGCATCTCCATACCATCAGAGATGCAGCCTTCTGAAATGAGCGCTAACAATAAGCAATAACAATTTGGGTTGTCCTTGTACGGATGGTATGGCATCCCAGTTTTCTGAAAAGAACTTTGAATTTTGATTCGTCTGACCACAGAACAGTTTTCCACTTTGTCACAGTCCATTTTAAATGAGCCTTGGCCCAGAGAAAACGCTTGCGCTTCTGGATCATGTTTAGGAATGGCTTCTTTTTTGACCTATAGAGTTTTAGCTGGCTATGGCGAATGACACAGTGGATTGTGTTCACTGACAATGTTTTCTGGAAGTAGTCCTAAGGCCAGTTTGTGATATCCATTACATTAGCATTCCTGTATGTGATGCTGTGGTATCTAAGGACCCAATGATCATGGGCATCCAGTATGGTTTTCCGGCCTTGACCCTCATGCACAGAGATTGTTCCAGATTCTCTGAATCTTTCGATGATGATATGCACTGTAGATGATTATACCTTCAAGCTCTTTGCAATTTTTGTCTGAGAAACTCCTTTGTGATCTCGGACCACTACTTCTTGCTGCACCATTTGGGGAACTGGTGATCCTCTGCCCATCTTGACTTCTGAGAGTCAATGCCACTCTCGGAGGCTGTTTTCATACCAAATCATGTTGCCAATTGACCAAATAAGTTGCAATTGGGTCCTCAAGCTGTCCCTCATATGAAATTTTTACTTTTCTGGCCTCTTATTGCTACCCGTCCCAACTATTTTGGGATGTGTAGCTCTCATAAAATCCAAAATGAGCCAATATTCGGCATAACATTTCAAAAAGTCTCACTTTCAACATTTGCCATGTTATCTATATTCTATTGTGAACAATATATAGGTTTATGAAATTTGTAAATGATTGGATTCGATTTTTATGAACAATTTATAAAGTGTCCCAACTTTTTTGGAATTCGGTTGTATATATATTACAGTACATCCCATCCTGAGATGTTCTCAACAAGAGCCTGTCTATTCAACTGATTTCATTTGTTTGATTTTTTGCACAGGAGACTCGGTGATCCAGAATGCAGCGAACAGTGGCGTAGGTCAGGCAGTTATCCAGATAGCTGCTGCCAGAGGAGTCCAGACCATCAATGTAGTCAGAGACAGGTGATGGCTAATATTGTATCTTAATGGTACACAGTGCAAGAATATTGCTCAATGGTGTTTTTTTGCCCTTAATGACACCTTCTAGGCAGCACTGCCTGCAAGGCCCCGCCTTAACCCTAATCCTGACCCTAACCCTCACCCTAACTCTAGATTTGGGGTGAGTAGTATCTTGAAGGAAGAGCTCCATAGAAGGAACTGTCTACTCCATAGAAGGAGCTCATTTTGTTCTTGCAAGGTCAATCAGCACCAAGACCAACTTGTAAACAAAATGGCCTGAATTAAGACTTAAATGCAGTAATATATGTAAATGTATGAAGAAACAACAAAACTCTGCAACAGTAGGGGGAGCTCTGTCCCAGGGTTGCCTTACAAAACAGTGACTTCAAAATGAAAGTAATAACAATAACACAAAAATGTTCTTGGATAACTTGGTAATTCAATTTTAAGTGGTCTGTTTCTTGGTATCCAATATATTTGAAAGTGTCACACTCAGTACTTTTACCAACCAAAATCTTTTTTTTTTTTTTTTTAAAAAGTTTGCAACATGTATTAAGTAGTGCTGTCAAACGTTAAAAAATAATCTGATTAATCACAACTTTTGCATGATTAATCGTGATTAATCACTTTTAATCGCAACTCATTTCCTCCAGTAGGAATTGGATGCTAGGGTATGTTGGATCCTTATTTTGCCCTGTAAAGGCCCTGATACTAAATAGTTGGTTTTGTTCTTCTTGAAGGGCAATCCCCTACCCCCAAGGATTCCCCAAACAGTTGTTGGAAAGTCAGGAGTAGCCATAACTTTGTATAGTCTGACTTGTAGCAGAGCCATTTCTACTGAAATTGCCATGACAGTGGAACCATATCCACCAGGATTAATCTGAGTTAATTTTTTTAATCTGAGTTAAATTTTTTGGATTAATCAGTGATTAATCAGTTAATTTTGCCAGCACTGTATTAAGCTTAGCCTGTTTTGAGTGGCACTGCACTGGGGAATGTTTCCCGAAAACTTTGTTCATGCAGTTTGCCAAACTGCTTAGTATTTGTGATATTGGAAAAAGCATCCCTGGCTTCTGCATGTCCCTATTTAACACAGTTCTGTCCTGTCTCTGTCAAGGGCAGACCTCCAGCAGCTCACAGACAGACTCAAGGCCATGGGGGCCACTCATGTCATCAAAGAAGAGACACTCAGGCGGCCAGAGATGAAGGAACTTTTCAAGGTTAACTAGTTTGAAACATTTTTGTCATTTTATAGATAATTGTGATGAAAATTGCTCATATTCTTTTGCCGATTTAGTATAACGAGTTGGGTGCTTTTCATAGAGGTGTCCTCGGCCAAAACTGGCCCTCAATGGTGTAGGGGGGAAAAGTGCCACTGAACTACTGCGTCACCTTCAGTAAGTAGAGACTGATTTACTTTCAGATAACAGCACTGAAAATAAATATAGTGATGCAGCATGTCAGCATTTCTAAATATATGCTATGCACTATGCTGACATTACTCCTTCCGCAACCTGTTTTGCATGTCAAAGCCTCTATCACAAATTATACAAGGTAAATGCTCAATGAATATAGTCAAATAATAATAAATAAATCAAAATTAATTCTTAAAAATTAAGTATTTTTATTATCATTATTATTATTATTTTACAGGAAATCCATCTTAGGATTGCCTAATGTCGCTTTCCTACATTAATCACCGTAGTCAAATATGTTTTGGCTACATATTTTTTTTTTCTTCTTCTTCTTTTTTTTTTTTTTTGGGGGGGGGGTGGTTAAATCATTAGTTGTTGGGGGTCTTAATACACTCTTCTCCTTGCAGGAATGGGGGGACCATGGTGACTTATGGGGGAATGGCTAAACAGCCAGTCACTGTGCCAGTGGTGAGTGGTCATCTTTTCTCTCATTTCTTTCACTGTGTCAGTCTTTCACCAAAGAAAAACTTTTTTTGTCCATTTATTCATTAAGTTCCTTTTACCTTACCTGCTATATGATCAAAATGCCTTTTTGTTCACTCCACCAGAGTGCTCTGATCTTTAAGGATGTGAAAATACGAGGGTTTTGGGTCACACAGTGGAAGAAGGACCACAGTCAAGGTACTGTACTGTATATTAGTCAGGGTACTGCACTGTACATTAGTCAAGGGACCTTTCAGCCTAAGAAAACAAAAACATTCATTATGAAGCATAGGCAACTCAAAAGCATGAGCACTGATGAAATCCTGATGTACTACTAGATAGTGTGTTGACAAATCTCATTTCTTACAAACAGTCTCAAATGATAACCAAGGAAGAGCGTGTTCTTGAGTGTGTGTGTGTATTAACCAGCTGATTGTGATAAAGTCATGCAAACATTAACATAATTGCCCTTCCTCCTCCACCCTCACAGATGAGGGGGCCATGCGTTCCATGTTGGATGAGCTGTGTTCTCTGATCCGTGCCGGGAAATTGTCCGCCCCTGCCTGTACAGAACACAGCATAAAAGACTTCCAGAAAGCCCTGGATGCTGCCATGCAGCCATATACTTCTGCCAAACAGGTAGTGGTCATGTGATCAAAATCTTCTGGACAGCGGAGCAGTTAGTTTGTTTGTTTGTTTATTTGTTTATTACCAAAAATGGTGTACAGTGCACTCAGTTCAGTGTGCACTCTCCAAACTTTGCAGCATCATTCTACCCTTTGTGGTGTATTACTCAAGTGACCATCATAATCATAATAATAAATGGTATCTTGCTTAAAAGTCCAAAGTCCAGATTGCTGGAAAATGTCAAGTCATCTTTTCAAGTCATTGGTGGCTAATATATCATTGGAAATTCAGCTTGTGCTTGCATTTAAGGACAATGTGAAAAATTTGCAATGTTGCTCAAACACACACCACCCTATTGTTACTAACTCTTTGTTACACAAACAATAGCCTTATCAATATTTATGGACTTAACAGAAGAAACACATAATAAAACTGACTCAATAAAACAGTACATTTTTATTTTTTATCAGATTGTACCAGATATTATCAGATATTATCAGATTACTTTACCAAGCCTGATCAAGTACATCTTTTATATAACATTGTATCTCTGTTCCTCAATACTAGTCACAGACCCTCCTTGTGTCACACAACTGTCTTCCTTTCTCTTTAATTTTTACAGGCGTGAAAAAAACGTCAACATAAAACTCTTTATAGAGCATTTAAATCAAAGGTCATACCGTACTTGTTTCATTTACACAAGTTGAAAATAGCTGCTCCATACAGGTGTTTAACAAGCCTTTGGTGTGGGACATACATGTACCTTCGGACTATAAGCCCTACTATAGGACTCTTGTTAAAAATATTGAGGCATTCCATGTCCAAAGAATGATCTATGTTTTACTACGGGCGTGCCCTCTTTATAGAGAGCATGTTCATAAAGGGTATGATTCACAGATTACTTAACTGGAAGTCTATTCAATGTCAGATATGGTATGATGCAAAGGCAATGCATTTATCAGTGTTTAACAAATCAGAGACTGTCTTTCAGGTTCTAATTTGAAAGCTCAACCCACACCACTGACTGGCTTTGACATAGTGCCACAAGACGTGCATATCTGTTAGTTAATTAATTAACATAGACAGACAGGCATTGTAATTATTAGTACTAGTAGTACTTAAAGCTTGTTTTGGACACAAGCATTATGCTGAATATTAAATTAGAAAAATAGTTTATTTTATTAATTAGTGCAATGGCATCAGTATACTGCGCATCAAACAAATTCAATCCATTAGGGTCATATCGTGCATCTTGGACCAAAAATACATAGAGCATGTTTGCAAGTAAAAGTTGATGAGACTGAACAGGATGTTCTCCCAAAGCATCATAAGCTTGTCCACATAATGCTCACTATGGCAGAAATGACTGGAAGCATTGTCACAAATAGGCCAGTGAGAGGCGCTCCATCTGCCACACATTTGTCGTACTCTTCCTTGCCAATCGCCCTGGCAGCACAGACATGATCAATGCGACAGTCCGCGTCACATGTTGACAAATCATAACTGACCGAGTTCAAATCGTAATATTTCTGCAGAATGCAGGATTCCTGGGCCATGCGATCTAGGATCATGTTCATTGAGGTATGAGAGCCATCTGGCACACGGAAGGTCTCTGTCAGGCGGTACTCTTTCTCCCATCTTGCACGGGCAACATTGGCATAGGTCAGATTCAAATAGTAAGTGACCATGTCCTAAGAAAAATAAAACAGTGCAATCCCTTAATTAATCTTAATGTTAATCAGTTACTTTTCACATCAGCAGGGTGTGATTTGTCAAAAAGAATCAGAGGGGGAGTCACAGCTTTGGTGAGGTCACACGCATCTACACTGCATTGTACTGTTGGTCAAGCAACTTGAGTGGAGGCTGCAGAAAATTGTGTGTTTGTGTGTATAGATTGATTCCCATCATATTTTAATATGGTATGTGCAACTTTGTACTCAGAAGTTGTACTAAGAGAAGGCTTTGTACTCAAAGAGGGTGCGTCTGATATCACTTTCCTTCTTCAACGAAACCAGAGGGAGGGAAAGGGAAACCCCCTCCCCCAAATTCCCCATTAAAATTACACCCACCACATCATTATGTAAAACATAATAAACAACATGCAAACGAGTGCAAGATGCTCTCTTACTTTGACAACGAGGGAGTCTGTGTCATATTCAAAGGTGCGAATGCCAGGATTATTCGCTCCGTCAACTACCCCTGGCAGAGTAGTCTTCCATGGTGTTACACCTGGGCTCAGGAACATTGCGCTGATGGGAGAGCCTGGAAATAGAGGTTCTGTCTTTAGAGTTTGAAGAAAAGATTATAGGGATCATTTTCCTGACCATTAGTATAATATATGACTAGGCTTAACTCAGCTCAACTACCGGCCTTGGCTGATGAGTTTTGCTTAATTAATTACCATCTTTGCTGTAAAACATGCGGAAAGCATCCGTGTGATGGTGACCAAAGAACTGGCCCATGATGACAGCATGATGCTTCTGAATTAGCTCCAGGTAGCGCACATTAAAGTTTTGGCGGAACCACATCATCCCCCGCTTTTTCTCAAAGAATCCTGGAGGAATATGTCCTACTATGTACACCTAGAAATGGAAAATTTTCATACAGTCAAGACAAATCCTTCCCTGCACTGCATTTCTCAATAATAAAATTAGAAAAAACAGGCTCACACCTTCTCCTTCTGCTCTGCTGCACTTGTTAGCACTTTGTCCATCCACTCAAATTGATTTGCTGGATCTGCAATGTCCTGAGTCACTTGGTTCTGGTCGTTATAAAGGTTGGTGTTAAGCACCAAAATCCTGTATCCAGGTCTATTCAGCAGTCTCTCTGTGTAGTAGGCACCTACAAATAACAAAAGATGGGAGGAAGATAAATTGTATTAGTGATATCAGGCAGCTAGCATGGAAACTCACTGTGTACAGTATGGTGGTAAAAGTGTTAATGTAGGAGTTGTATAGGTTATTCTCTTTTTGGTTGTAAAAGTGTTTTTGCCATTTTTGTTTGCTGTTTAATGCTTCTCTTTAAGGGCGGTATTCTCCCAGGTCCATAAAAAGTGCTCAGCTGCATTCTTTTCAGCCAACACTAAGCACTTTTTTGGACTTAAACACCTGGCAGAATGCCGACCTAAGTTACCACAGCTTTTTCTAGGCTTGTGTGTGAAATTATGCCTCTGTTTTCTGGTCAAGGAGCTCCTTGTGTTTCTCTCTGGGCAATGCAATCATAGCTGTAACTATATACCGTATACCGTATGTCAGTCAATAAAGTATCTCAAGTCTCAATCTCAAGTAAAGTATCTTCCTAGGCCATAAAATGTGAATGGATTAGGTTGTTAGTGTGTTTAAAGAAAATATGAAACAATCTTCCTTATCTGTGTGATACAGAAGGGCTGTTATCTTGATATAGCTTCTCAGGGCGTGCATATGGCTCCAGAAATAATCTGCACAATATGACCCCTTGTCCAGGTTATTTAAACACAGACCTTAAGAAGCCATATTTCTAAATGATATAACCTGAATTGAGCACCCATTGTCTCACAATCTCTGTGCACAGTTGAAATCATACCTATTTTGAAGAGATTGTAAGACTCTGGGTCAAGCCACTGTTTCCATATCTCTGCCGTCTGGTTATAAATATTATTTTGTTCCCCTGGGAGCTGGTTCTTTGGATGATAGTCATGGTTACCCAGTGCAGAGTAAACCTTTGTGGCTGAAACAAACAAACTAAATTAACATTTAAAATTCTTTTGCAGTCTGAAAATTAATTTAACCAAAGTTATTATTTTCTAAAGCAATCTATAACCTACCTGGGAAAACTTCTCTGATAATCTGAGTAAGGTTTGCGATAATAGACAGCACCGCCTCTTCCCCGAGATCTTCATTGGGCACATGTGGCGTATCATCTCTATGGATATATACAGTTATAAATTATAAAGGTGACTTATACAGTATTCGAGTAAAGGTTCTTTTTTATTTGGATTTTCTAACATTCAAACACAATGACAAGCCCACATTATCACAAATCATGAGTAGGCTATCTGTCATCATTGCTTACATACCCAGTCCAAATGATAAAATCTGGATCTGGTAAAATGCTTTTCATGGCATATATGGTAGAGTTGATGAGGTCCCATGGAGAGTCACAGACGTAGTCCCCGAATCTCCCTGCCCCCTGCGCCGGCCGACTGCCACTGGATTTACACACAGATGTTGGGTCAGCACCCAGCTTGTAAGTGGGGTCCAAGTGGAGGTCAGTGATGTGCCAGAAGTTCCCTGAATGACAGGGATCCCAAAATAAATAAATAAACAAACAAATACAGGAAAAAAGGGCCTTTTGGGTCAGACTATTTAGGCTGTTTATTTGACTAGGCTACTAGGCTACTCTTATAAGAAAAAAACAAAACATGTTGGTGTTCAGAAAGTTCAGACACTTGTAAACAATAACTTAAGTTATTCAATAAAAAACACATATGGTAAAAAATAAAAATCAGCTAATAAATAAAAAACACATAGAGGCCTGGTGGGAAATTCATTAGTTGTCTTTTCTTACCTGTTAATGCACCACCACCCCTGAAAAAGAGCCCCATTAGTACGCTCCATATCAAACACGCTGGAGCACGAGCCATGTGGTCGATCGTCACTGCCAATCCAGAATGGGATCCCACGGATAGTAGGCTACCTTATTGCTATGAACAGAGAGATAAGAACTCGACTATGCTCCTCTGCAAATCTCAAGTAGCCTAGAGGAAGTGCACCCACCCTTCCACGGCCGCATGTAAAAATCAGTTACAACTTAAAGGGCAACTTCAGTCATTTTCAACAAGAGTTCTATTGCTCAAGCTACTTGAGATTAGCCAATACTGAAGACGCAAGACATTTTCGTCCAACCATATAGGTTTCCTTGAACATACAATAATCACTTACAACTAGCCCAATGGGGCAGATTTTTAAACTGTGTTTTCAGCATCTAAACATGCTCCAAAAATCACCCCAAAAGCTATGTAACATCATCAGACACATTCCAACACACCACTGTAGTGTTTATGACTACAAATGTCTGACAAAGTGGTTAAAATAGTGTTTTTATGCAGTGTTTACAAAACCGTTTTGTAAACAAACAATGTTTGGCTGCTTGCATAAACACACAGTTTTAACACTTTTTCAGCCATTTGTAGTCATACACAATCCAGTTCTGTATTGTAAGGTGTCTGGTTGATACTTCATCGTTTTGTGGTGACATTTGGAGTATGTTAACATGTTAAAAATACAGTTCAAAATTCTGCCCCATTGGGCTAGTTGTAAGTAATTCTGTATTCAAGGAAACCTGTATGGTTGGACCAAAATCTCTTGCGTCTTCAGTAGCCTATTGGCTAATCACAAGTAGCTTGAGCAATAGAGCTCTTGTTGAAAATGACTGAAGTTGCCCTTTAACTTTTCTTGACGGGTTCCTATATAAAATGTAATATTACAACAACATTTTTTTTATTGAGAGCTAATAATTGCAATAGTTTTGCAATTCCACCGCATGTAACTGAAGCTGCAAAAATTATGACAGTCACATGACTGCAGGATTGGGTATGCCACATTACAACATGGGTTATATTTCAGAATAGGGCCTGCCTACATAGCTGCTGAGAATTTTCACTATTTTCAAATTGCAATCAAATCATTTGAAGTGCTTCAAATATTGATATTACAATATTTTTTGTTATGATCAAGGCCTTACGGGGACTACCGGGACCACGGGGTCATTAGTTACAAATAACACTTCTGATTGGATAAAGAAGCGGAAATGCTCTGTGTGTAAAGAGCGGTAGATTTCGCGGCAAATGGCATGCGACTGAAAGAGTCCTGTTGCGCGCGGAATTGTCAATCACATTGCCTAAAATCCTCTGGCCTGGGAGAGACGTAGCAGTGTTAACCACCACCGTTAATCTTCATAGTTTTCCTGCATTTGCATTATATCAAATATAAATATGTATAATCATGGTAAGTATGGCATGGGCTGTTGTTATGGCACTTACCGAAGAATGCTAACGTTAACAGAGTAACGTTGTGTAGCAAGACACTAGCAAGCTAACGTTATAGTAGTTGAACTGGGCTGGCTAATTTAGTAAACATTATTCCTCTAGATTATTTGGTGAACAGAGACCGGTTTGGATAAACTGACTTGAAACTGACGAATGCGCTGTGCTTGTTTTCTGTATGTTACTCGTGTCTTATTTGATATGTGCACCTTATTCAAAACATCCGTTTCACCATGTCGTCATGACCAGCTTTAGCAAGCTAAGTGGTTATGTTAACTTTAGGTCAGGTTAGATGGATTATAACGTAACTTACTTCAGATAGTTATTGATTGATTTCTTTCACTGTTAGATGCACTAACAAGGTCCTGGTAAGTGATTTGGTATCCTGAAAACTGTCTAACGTCATTTCAATGAGTTGAAACCAGTTGCATTATTCAAGAAACAGACGTCAAGAAAACAATGATTTTGAACTGATGACTTCAAGCCATTAACAATTTTTGCGACTTTAAACAACACAGAGGTGATAAAGTTACTGCTAAGTTGTTCTCGTTTGAGTTTTTTAACTAGTCATAACTTAGCCTTTGCCCGACCACCTTTTTGCGACGAAACAAACTGTTATTATTGTTATTAATCGAGCCGTTTCGGATACTATGAAAACATGTAGTTATTTCTGTATCGGTTTATATAATCGTTTTGATTCCCGTTTGTCTGAATACCTTTTCAGGTGGTTATGGCGAAAGCATGGGTGGAGGTTACACACAGTCTCCGGGAGGCTTTGGCTCCCCTTCAGCCTCTCAGGGAGGAGAGAGAAAAGGGGTAAGATTTGATCTCAGATAGCCTTTACATCTGTTCTCTCATGGTTTTTATATTTCCCTTACTACTTTTGGGAAGTAGATGTCCTTTTCTACAGTACAATTTAACAACCCAAAACAGAGATTACAAGTCTTTAATGTCTGGTGTTTGCTGTTTTTTTTTTAGAGGACGCGTGCTCAACACATCATCCCCTGCACAGTGTCTCAGATCAAGTCTGCTGTCCAGTCAGAGGATGTGTTCAGAGTTGGGGAGGTAGAGATTGCTCAGGTAGGTGGGATTTGTTGGGTTCTACAGCACAACTTCCCAATAGACAAACCAGAACACTAAAGCCCAAAAGTAAAGCTCCCCTCATATTTAGCTAGTGGACTAAAGGCAGCTTACCACAGTACTCTCAGTCCCGTCTGGTCGTATTTGCTGACATTAGCTATAACAACTCTAAAGCTTAGTTATGGTTGGCCGACATCAATATGCAGTCACGCAGAGCCCCTGTACAACGTTGCAAACCCTTTCCGACATGCTCTCCCACAGATGACGGACACCTCCCCAACTGTTTATCCATCAAAACAACCCCAGGGATTTAGCTGGAAAGTAGCTAGCTAGCTAGCTTGCTTTGTTTTGGGTTCTTCATTATCTTCTTTCAAAAATAATATTTCAGCCATGTATTAGGCATATGTGCAAAATAGTATTCGGAGAAATAACATAACTACGTCTTTAACTTTCATCGCTGCAATCTGCCTTCTCATTTTGAATAGCAAAGAGGAAATAAGAGTTAATGACGGTTAATTAAGTAGTCCAAGTCCATTGGCCATCAACCACGAGACCACATTTCAGTGAAAGTGAATTCACACTGCATTGCATGTAGGTGTAAGCTACATAATCTAACTAGACACAACATTTTACAAATACGTGGATAGATTTTTGCCTATCCTTCTGTGTCTGGTGGTAGTGTTTTGGTGTTATGTGTTGTACAGGTACACAACTGAAAACTGTGAAGGGTAAACGTCTCCATCAATACACCATCTGTGTATTTAGTTGGACAGCCACAAACTAGGCTCAAGTCCAGTTAGTTGGATATGCTAATTGATTGGTAATGAATACATCTTGCAAACTCACTCACTCACAGTCGCTCACAAGCTCACTCTCTCATATCGTGTCTTAGGTAACAATAGTTGGGGTGATCAGAAGCATGGACAAGTCCATGACTAATATCCAGTACATAGTGGATGACATGACCGCCGCTCCCATGGATGTGAAGCAATGGGTGGACACAGAGGTAAAAACTGATTGACAGATGTAAATGAAACAAAAATGTTTATGCATGTATGTATGTAATGAGCTAGTTTTACTGTCTGAGAGACTGAACTTGACTGCCAGTGCCAGGCCATATTGCCCAATTGAAGTTATGCTGACCAGCTAAACTGGGTGTTTGAATTATTTTACTGCAGTGCAGTTATACAACAGTTCATGTTGGATTTACGTTTTTATCAAATGTTAGCCAGTTTTTGATGTGTATTTGTATTACCATATGATTAAAAAAAAAATAGTCAGTTTAGATTTCTCCTTGAGCCACATGCAATATCCAAAGAGCCATAAATGGCTTAATCTGCACAACTAGCTGTGGGTTGATGCTGACTAGGAAGAAGGAGCCATAGGGAAGGAGAGTTACTTGTAGTTTCTCATTATGCGTATTTTTTGTCTGTTAGGATCCAAGTGTGGACAGCACTGTCATCCCCCCAGGCACCTATGTCAAAGTCTCTGGAAATCTCCGATCCTTCCAGGTAAGAACAACTTTTCTGGTCTCCTTCCTTGAGTTAACATTTATTTATTCATTTATTTACTGATTGATTGTAATTTGATTTGTTGCAATCAGGAGCTAATGGCTCTGACCTCTCTATTTCCTTCTCGTAGAACAATCGCTCTCTAGTGGCGTTTCGTGTGAGGCCCTTGGAGGACATGAATGAGATCACTTCGCACATGTTAGAGGTGGTGCATGCTCACATGCAGCTGAGCAAGCCACAGGGGATGGTGAGAATACCACTCCGTGAATTATTCAAGATAACACCCCCCCAGCTAACCAGACAAATAGCGTTGCACCATTTCAACAGGATGTCAGAAATTAGATCTCTTTTGGTCACATTGCTGGTAATGCATGCTGTATGACAAAAGCGGTAATTGACTTCTGGAAGTTAAACAATTGGTTTTCCCCCTTTCAATCACTTTGACATTGATTTTTCAAAGATCATTTCATTACTTCTGCCATTGTAAAATGTTTCATTCAGCTTGCATTGAATTTTATATTTTAGTACCATTGCCAAAATTTTGGCTTTGGGAGAGAGATGCACTTTGAGTGCCCTTGTCATTGTCCTTTGCACTTAGATTATTTTTTAGTTTTGTGGTCCCATGGTCTGGTCAGTTGTGAAAAGATGTACCGTATTCACATATCAATAGTTTGACCAATTTCCTCAATGTGTAAGAAATGGATTAAAAAAAAAAACAACACGTCTTTCTTCTCTTAGACGACCAGCGGTGGCGGAGGAGGCATGAACTCTTTTCCCATGTCCAATGTGGGCCCGGGTGGCGTGAGCAACATGGGAGGTGGTATGGGAGGCGGCATGGGAGGTGGCGGGTACTCCAGTGCTAACTCCATGGCTTCTAATGGCCTCAGTCCCAACCAGAATCAGGTGAGCCCTCAGGCGCATTCCTTTTATTGCATTCCAGTCATTCTCAGCTGGCTAACTAACCCTATTGTCAGATGAGCAGGGGAAAATAATGAAAGTGTCTTTTATTTTGTTCAAATATTTTCCGACAAAACTAGCAGATTTGTTTTTATAATGGTCAATCCAAGTGAAGGCATGCCTGATGAGGTATTTTGAAGCTGAAATGGCAGAGCCCACACAACAGTCGCTATTTCTGTGTTTTGTGGTGATAAAACGATGCACAGTATCTACCTGTCACCTACGCACAAACTCATGCTGTTCATAAGCTAACAACGCCTCTCAGCAGCAAGTGCAGGTGATTTAAACAGCCTTGTTGCCGTACATCTGGCCTTAGGGTGAGACTAACCTTTTGGGGTCATTATTTAAGGAAGTTACTGATAGTTGACCTCACTTTGACGGGAAGTCTGTTTCAATGTTTTTTTTCAATAGAGTTTCCAGCATATAATGATCAAATCTGTAAAACTTTTCCTCACACACGCACCCTTAGGGGTATCAAAGAGCATGCCCAGTATGTCCATACCAAAGACTGTGTAGAACCACACACTTAGATGTACACATTTGTACTGTAGCCCAGGGGTTCAACTGAAAAAGTAAGTATTAATCTGAACCATACATAATGTGGTCTGATTTCCATGAGGCCTGTTCCATGGGTTTGAGATGAAGCCAAAGAGGTCAACTCTTGAGTAATTGGTAAAGTTTCAAGTAATGGTAAATAGTGTTTTTAAATGGAAAATGAAGCCATGGGTACTTCCTGTTTGGAGGGTTTCCACTTCCCCTGGAATTGACAAAGTCAAATGTGTCATTCACCTTTAGACTCTAAGCGTTATGTACTTGTGCATCACAATACGACATATAATATTTGGACAGGAGCCCCCAACCAATCTGAGCTGTGAAGACCCCTGCATATGCTGGTATTGGCAGTTTTATAAAAGTCAGAGTAAACTCCTTAAATACAAACTTGTAATTTGTGTGGGATGGTGGTGGTCCCTGCTCCCTGTGCTTTTTATGACTGTTGTGTATTAAGTTTGCAGATTGTTGATTAACGATAGCATGTGCGTATTTGCCTCCCTCTTCGCTGACCCGTGGTGACCCCTGGTCTGTGTGTTTGCATTGTCAGGTGTTGTGCCTGATCAAGAGCTGTCCTGAGCCACAGGGCATCAGTATCCAGGAGCTCAAGCAGAGACTCAGCGGCATGAGTATCAACATCATCAGGTGAGTGTAGTGCTTCAGGTCCGAACTCACCAAAGGCAAGGAAGATTTGAAACAGTAATTAAAGCCATTGTTTGGACCAGTGTTGTTGTTAGATCTTAGGCCAAAGTATTAATTCCCATGTTAACTGGTTTGCGATTTTCTTCTGTGAAACTAAGCCAGGGCTATGTTCATTCAGGATAACCCAGCAAACCCCATAAATGTGTGTGTCTAAATCCCCAATCTTGGTTTTGTGAAATACTGCCCTGATGGTGTAATATTAGATAACTGACAAACCGCAGGAAAGACGGTAGTGGACAATCAGCGTCATAGTCAACCTGACATCTGTTTGGTGTGCACAGCCTACAAGATGATTCTGAGTCACTGAACCACCCCAAGTAACTTGTTGACCAAAACTGATAGTTTCACGTGTCCATGGTTCTTATATTGGCACCTTTGCCAACTCACTATAATAATAGCACACTGACTTAGAAGGGAAGTTTGTGTATTTTATCCTAATTGCACTACCCTGTCCTGTATCAGAAAACAACTTCCTGATTTTCAGCTTATTTGCACGCACTCTTCTATGTACTTTGACTTGCTGCATGATGCGCAGTTTTCTCACCTTGTGTTTCCTCTGTGTTTGTGAGCCAAACTGCAGTGTCAATGACATATGGTCAGCTTTGAGAAATGCTCACCACAGCACGAAATAGACCATAAGTGGTCACCACTGGGGACTTTCTGTATTGTTCTGCTGATTCTATTAATTCAGTAACATTATGCCTCAAGTCTTTGACCATGACTTCAGAGCAAGGCTATAGTAAAAGCACTTGTGAGCAAGATACAATCTATAGACTCTGTCAAAAAATATTAGATCTAGATATTTAGATCATTTAGTCCAGGCTTACTCTGCTGTTGCATATATTTTCATAAAAAAAATTTACCTCCCAGAATTTTCTCTCATAAATCGACTCAAGTGCTGCAGTTTGTTTATGCTTGTCGGCATCACCGGTCAGTTTATCTAATTAGGTTGAGGTAGAGTAAATATGCATGTATTTGCAGACAAATGAGCAGTGAGAATCATATTCTGAAAGGAGATAATAATTAATACACTAACTGACTTCTCTGTTGCAGTCTTGAAGTGCAAAATAATAGAGCATTACTAATTTGTGAAACTCTGGTGTTTTTTGGGTTCACAGGCAGGTGGTGGATTTCCTCAGTAACGAGGGACATATTTTCTCCACCATCGACGAAGACCACTTCAGATCAACCGATAATGAAGTCTAAGCCTTTCCTGACTTGAATGTACAGCACTTTGGTCCTCCAACTCCACATCCCCTCTCTTATGCTAAGCTGCTTGAGCGACATAGTTTGTAGCTATGATCAGTCAGCCCCTGAAACCACAAAGTTAAAACGACCACCAGGTTTCCTGTCTTGTCACACCATGTGGGTTCTGCAAAAAGTGTCCCGTGCCACCTGTTTGTGAGTTTCCTGAGCTCTTCTGTCAGACTGGGACGTTTGAAAAGAAAAGAGTGGAAGAGCAGCTTGTAAAGGTCATTTGTTTTATAATGTAAGCAAAACAAACACACACATCCCATCACTCAAAATATTACTTGGTGAAATTTCTCTGTAAATGTTCCCGTTTGTCTATTAAACAAACCGATAATAAAAAAAAATCTTTTCTTAAATAAGTATTTACAAATTGAGGTCTTGTTGTGCATAGGGTATGTTACACAAAACTACAATTAATCAGCATCACACAACACCTTTCAATTGAAGCTTGCATGTTTGGCTTTACAGTTGAACTATAGGATAGGTGTTCAGTGAATGTAAATTGTCAAGGTTTTTTTTTAGCACGCGCACACACAGCTCCTGAAGTTGTCTTGCTTGCTGAAGCAGTTGGTGGAAGAACTCGCAACTTAGAAGTCAGTAGAACATGACGCTCTCCAGAGCATTGCGCGTCATCTCTTCCACAGTCTCGTAGTCATGCTCACTGTCTGAATCATGTATCTGTTTGCCTAGAGGGGGCACATGAGATTTTTTTCATTAATAATAATCTAAAACCTATCTCTTTTAATCCTCTGAGGAAAATTAGGTTTCTGCCTTGAACCCAATAATGAATTAATGATACACAGAGTGAGGTGAGACCCACACTAAAAACAGTGCAGTTTGCTCGCTTAAAGGAAAATATCGGAGTAAGTTTAAGCATAGCCCTGCTGCACGAGCCTTCTAACAGCAATATATTTTGCATGAAATGAAAGAATTTCGAACAGCATAGACCTAACGCAAACGCGAAACACATTACATTGAGTTAATGTAACCTCATCTTACTTTCGGTTTCCAACAGTCAGGTCCCATTGATTCAGTGTAAAGTGCCTGTTCGTTTCTGTGTTCGCGTTCACCTGTGTGAAGCTGGCCCCCCCTCAAACCCAAAATGCTGAAATAACACTGCAGTTCGTTTGTGCTGTAAATATTTTTGTTTGTGCTATTAAAGCTTTTGAGTAATTTAGAAACACATTTTCAATACAAACGAACAGTGTTTTTTCAGCATTTTGGGTTTGAGGAGGGTGGGCAGCCTCAGGCATGTCCCGATAGAGACTGTTTGGAATAGTTTGGAGTGATTTGGACGTGGAGGGGGGCTGCGTGACGTCACATGTACAAAAATGTATTTTTAAATTACTCAAAAGTGTTAATAGCACAAACGAAAATATTTGCAGCACAAACAAACTGCAGTGTTATTTCAGCTTCACACAGCTTTCGCGTTCGGTCTGTGCTGTACCAAATTATTTTGTTCCACTCGCTAACTAGCGCATTTAGCAAGCTCTTTCAACAGGGCTATGCTCGAATTCACTCCGGTATTTTCCTTCAAGCGGCACCTGGGGAGTAGTAAGGGGTTAGGTGCTTTGATCTAGGGCGCTTCAGCCATGGTCCACTGGTTGTGAATAAGCATTCAGTTCCAAGCCTGCCCTAATCAGTATTCTGATAGTATAATATCAGCATCAGTCTCATTTGCATACAGTGGTAATTACATCCCAAGGCAATGTTTTTTGTACTTGATTTCATAGACGGATAGCTGCTGCCTGCAACCCCTGCCTCTCTACCAGCAGAATTGAGGTTAACACGGGTCAATAGGAGTCTAGCCACAGTGATCAAATCAGTGTGTGGTTGTGGAAGATGAAAATATACCTCAAAAATATTACAAACCTCTGGCCTTGTTTTTCTTTTGAGGTGCCTTCACATACGTGTTCTGCACAGATTTGCTTTCCCTCTTTGCGTCTGGTTTTCTTGGAATCAGAGGTGGGGGTTCATCTTCAGGGGCCTGAAGGATAAACAAAAGAAACCCTATAAACATTACCCACTCATGCCAAACAGAGTCTTCTATGAACATTAAGCAACTCAGGGATTTGTGCTTAGTTCATTAGTGCCAAGTACCAGCACAGACATCCCAGCTCTCCCAGAAACTCATGATAGTGGTTCACAGTCATGGAGAGATCCCTGAAAGAGGAAAAAAAAAAAAAAAAAAATTCTGCAGGTTGGGATGTCTACGAGCACCCAAGCACAAATCAGACTAAATATAAAGAGCCAAATCTGTAACAGGGAAGTTACAAAGGAAATAGACATTGCACTGAGTACATTTACTGCATCTTGCAGCAATAATGAAAGCAAAACCTTCACTGAGTTACAGAGGCTTCCTCCTGTCAACTGTGTCACGTCTTTCACCACGTCATGATAACGGATAGAAATCTTTGCTCACAAAAGAAACCATTATGCTAGACCAATTACTAGATTAGGTGGGGAAAATAACACCAGAACCTCAGTATTTTGCTATTAGGAATAGAAAGGGGACATTAAGGTTATTTTTTCCCTTTCTTTTTGTATTTTATGTCCATAAATAACATAGGAAGCATAGGTCTGTCAGTATACGGTTTATTGAATAAGCTTACATTATAGCATTTCTGAATTGTCACTTTTATCTTTTTTTTTAAGTGCAGCATGGAATTTCATCCAAAGCTTTGCAAAGTTAACATACTTCAATGGACAGGAGAGCTATCTGACCTAACCCTATCAGAAAATGTATTGCTATTTTTGGCCTGTTGCCTACTACTGCAATGGGTCGAAAACCATAGGCTATGCACTTACAGGCATATTGGGACAGATGCAGATGCAGTCGGGGATATAGGTGCAGTCCCTGGAAATCGGGAACGACTGATCACCCTGTTTCCTGTTATCATCAACATGTTACAAATAGCTTTTTGTGATAACAGTAACCTCTATATAGCTTTGTGATATGGCAGTGGAACATTACTTGCACATGTACAGTATATTGCAGAATATCTTCCTGGCCAGTAGCATAACAGATGAAACTGGAGTCCAGAGGGGAATGAAACTGCTTTGTTAAGGTATGCTAGGCAGTTTTTGCAGAGATCTGGCAATATCCTAGGAATCAAACTTCAGTATATGAATGTAAATCTAGACAGAATGGCTATGATTCTACTAGCAATAACGGAAATGCAAAGTTTGGAATAATTGGTGTTTAGACCTACAGTATATCAGTCAAAACAGTTCACTTGATTTTTTTTTTTTTTTAATTATCCACTATGACATGCTTTAAGTATATGACAGTTCTATGAGGAGAGAGGAGAGATTTACCGTAGGTGGTGGTGGGGCAGGGCTCCTTTTTGGCTTGTCACTCGCCACAGATAATTCACAGAAGCTACTGGACAGGCTTCTGCTCTTCTCTGGGGCAGCAGGCTTAGACGAGCGGGTTTTGCTAGGTTTCTTTGGCTTCCCCACTGATGTCTTCCTCTTGGGAGGCCTTGGAGGTGGGGTGGCGTCGGTGTTGGTGAGCTTGCGGAACTCGTAGTAGAAATGCTCCTTGACTTCCGTGACTGTCTCCTGGCGGAGCTTCGGGGGCTGATCCTTAGACCAAGGCAGGGCGTCTGAAGTGAAGGACACAGACATATGCAGCCACTGGATGGGCATCTGGAAACAGCGCTCCGGTTTGTCCAGCAGGCTGGCAAGCACGGTGGGCTCCACCGACGCCTCCTCCATTCTGATGGCCGGCAGCCCAGGAAGAGGGTCCTTTTCCAGGTCTGAGTCCCGAGAGACCACCTTGACATCCAGTGGCAGTAAGGAATCCTTCCCTAGCTCAGCCAGGGTGTACTTCTTCTTGTCCGTGATGACCTCCACAAACTGGGCACCCATATAGAGAGGCAAATAAATAATGTCCTCTCTCCCATCCCTTTCCCCATCTCCGTCTTCCTCTTCGTCGTCGTCATCGTCATCCTCCACTATAGGCTTGCACTTAAGTGCATCAAAACTTTGCTTTTTCCCCTCTGCTTCCATGGCAGGCAGCTCAACCCGTTCACACCCCAGCACCTCCAGTTGATCCCCGATATTCAGCTCCGGCAGACCCTCCTCCTCCACTGCCTCGCAGTTCCGTGTGACACTCACCCGCAGCTCACCAGCCGCAACCCGACACGATGCCACAAACAGCTCGTACACCGTGCTAAACTCCCGGGCCTTGCGCCGTAAGCGCCCGCTGTAGTTACCCCATATGAGGAAGTACTGCTGGGCTTTGCGGCCCTTGGGCGTGGAGGCCAGGACCATGTTAACTTTGTGGCATCCATGCAACACCAGTCGCTGCCCCTGATGAAGCTGCGGGTGCCAGTCACAGTTGAAGTAGTTGCGTGAGACTTCCGGTCCCTCCAATATCTCGGCCACAGTAGGGAAGGCGTCAGATGGCTGGCTGCTGACCTCCGTCAAAGTGAGTGGTTTGACAAACTCTACGTTCCGGCACTCATTAGTCACATCAACAATGTCCACCTCCAGGCTCGAGGGGAAGTTGACGATGTTCTTCCTCACTGTGTAGTGAGAGAGAGAGAGGAGCGTCATATCAGGGAAGTGAAACTACCGCTTTAAATTTCAGTTCACATGTGTATGTTGACTAGTGCTGCATTAGAGGCATTCTATTGTATAGGCTGTCACAGGGTAAGTTAAACAAGCAATCAGCTCATCTACAATTTACCTCACACTATAAGACCCATAGCAAAGCAAAACTCAAGATAAGATCTCATTTATGGCTGATTCATATCTCCTAGATATAAATGAGCATGAATCAAGACGAAAGGGGTTTTCTCATTCTTCTCAAATGTCTCTCCTGAGAAAGATGTCTCACAGTAAGCATGATTTGAGTTCTCGAAGTTCTCTTACAGCTGTCTTTGTTCCTGATCTCATGCTAAGAGAAAAGCGAGACAAATTTCAAACATGTCTTAATTTGGTATCCTTACTCAAAATACTCTCAATTATGTCTCAATGTGCTCATTTTGATTTTCCTGCAGTCAATGAAAAGAAAATCGAGATTGCAAAGAGGTGATTGGAATAAATGCAGTTTATAACAAATAATAGGCCTATTCAACTTAGGCAAGTCATACAATTTAGCAATTATTATTTTGACTTCCAAAATATCATATTAAAGTATGAAAGGGTCATGACCTTGAAATCAAACCCTATAAAGATTGTTTAATATACAGTATAAACCTTTAAGTCAACATTGTACTGTCAATTTAATTGTTGATTGCAAAGCTCTCATGTATAAAGTAGTGAAATAGTACAGTATTTAGAGAGACTAAATATGTAATAAACATAAACAGATACAGTGATAAATAACATATGACATATACTCTTTTAGTAATCATTCAGGTCAGTCTGACTATCGAAAGGCACTCGGCCACGTTATAGATGCATTGTTGTATAACGGCTTGTCTGTTGTATCCTTGTCTGTTGTACACTCCTCATACGAACCCTCTTGAAATCCACTGAACAAATGTCCATCATCATACGTCTAATCCCCCACAACAATGTCATGTAGTTCAGTTGTTAGGCCTTCAGGGGCATCTCTGAAGATTAATCTGGAAGATGGTTCTTCATCGTCCTCAAAAGAGTCAACAGTTGAAATACTCTCCTGGCCAACACTTGCCTGTTCTGGAAAAAAAAGAATATCATTAAGCTTGATGTGCTCAGTAACAAATCATACCCTTGACCAGGGGTGTCAATCTTAAATTCACAATGGGTCAAGGTTGAGCTTATATTGTAAATTTGACACATTAAGTTGCCTAAGGCTTTGGCATCTTAGCTCTTAAAATTCAGTAAGATTAGGGCTGCAACTACAGAAATGTTTGGAAGTGAGTATTCTTGCAAGTTTTCATCGATTAATTCAATTAAATGTGTAATGAGATAAAGTAGGCCTATGTTTTGTGTTTTTAATCAATAGAATGTTATGCAACAAGAAAGGTTTGATGAAATGACAAAGCAACTGACTGCAACTGCTGATCAAATAAGGTTTTACACTCCAGTTGTTGAATCAAAGGCCATTACATTTGTCCTTAGTTTTTATCTTACAAAAAAATAAAGAGGACTATCTCCTGCAACAAAACAACCTATTTGTAGATGGATTTTTATGAAGTATATTTATATTTAATACTAGATTGCATTTCCTCAGATAAACTGCTGGAGTGTGCTTGCTCAAACCCGCCACAACGAGACCGACAACACGAAATGATTGAGGCAACGTCAGAGACGAGGCCATACATCATCACGCCATGTCTAAAAGCGAAGCACCAAACACATTACAGTATAAGAGCCAAAACAGATTGTATTGATAGCTATTGCGCCCTGTTGTGGTCAAATGGGCTCAACTCTATTGGACATAGTCAAGAAGGGGTCCCAAGTGATAATACTACAATTAGTCTTGATACGACAAACTATTGGCAAGATATGAGCCCACTTCCTGTCCTAGGTGTCTACCTCAATGTGTGTGTGTGTGTGTGTGTGTGTTGTGTGTGTGTGTGCGTGCGCACTGTTGCTAGGCCATTGCTAGGGTGGACATGCCGGTTGCTATGCTGGTTGCTACGTTGATCATGTTGGTTGTTGTGTTAATTGCTATATCATCATTGTTGGAGTGGTTGCTATGACATTGCAAGGCCGCTGGAAACTGTTGCCAGGCCGTTGTTAGGGTGGACATGTCGGTTGTTATGCTGGTTGCCACGTTGATCATGTTGGTTGCTATGTTCATTACTAGATCATCATTGTTGGAGTGGTTCCTAAGACATTACAAGGCTCTGGAAGCTGTTGCTAAGGCCGTTGCTAGGGCGGACATATCAGTTGCTATGCTGAACATGTTGGATGGATGTTATGTTTATTGAAAGCTGTTGCTAGGCCGTTGCTAGGGCGGACATGTCGGTTGCTATGCTGGTTGCTAAGTTGATTTTGTTGGTTGCTGTGTTAATTGCTAGATCATCATTGTTTGGAGTGGTTCCTAAGACATTACAAGGCCACTGGAAGCTATTGCTAAGGCCGTTGCTAGGGCGGACATGTCGGTTGCTATGCTGGTTGCTACGTTGATCATGTTGGATGTTATGTTAATTGCTAGATCATCATTGTTGAAGTGGTTCCTAAGACATTACAAGGCCGCTGGAAGCTGTTGCTAAGGCCGTTGCTAGGGCGGACATGTCGGTTGCTATGCTGGTTGCTACGTTGAGCATGTTGGTTGTTATTTCATTGCTAAATCATCATTGTTGGAGTGGTTCCTAACTCATTACAAGGTTGCTGGAAGCTGTTGCTAGGCTGTTGCTAGGGCGGACATATCGGTTGCTATGCTGGTTGCTATGTTGATCATGTTGGTTGCTGTATTAATTGCTAGATCATCATTATTGGAGTGGTTCCTAGGACATTACAAGGCCGCTGGAAGCCGTTGCTAGGGCGGACATGTCAGTTGCTATGCTGGTTGCCATGTTGATCATGTTGGTTCCTGCCTGGGACGTAGCATCTCTCTGTAATATCACTCACACGAGAGATTTCACTGCGCTTCGCAGCGCTTCCTTATACAAGCATCCTATTCCAGATCGGGCCCGACGTTTTGGCGTTAAAATGTAAGTTTTTGGTTTTATTTATTTATTTATTTATTTATTGTCTAATTTACTATAACATTAAGAGCATGCATCAAGGACTTTTATCTGAACCATTCTCTCTACTTCCTTACTTTGAACACCCATTGCATTTTAATATTCCAGGATATAGGCCTGTTTGTCATGATCATGTTCCTTTTTTAGGATAGCATCTAGATAAACCTACTGTGCCTATAGAATATGAACTAGCTTAAATATGGCGTTTAATTTTTAAAAACAGCTTGTAGTGACAGTAGAAATTAGCCTCAGTCTGGCTACTCTCCATTGACGAGAATTTGGAGCAGGTTGTCAAACAAACGAACCAATCAGCGTTGACTTTGAGGCAGGTTGAGGTGTGGCGCAACGAGAAGTGGGTCTAAAGAACATGTACGCATGTTAGTACGTTAGCTCAGCAACTGCTATTAGAAGATTTGATTTTACTTGCAATGGAGTATGGCTTGAATATAGGCCTACATGTGGCCAGTATTCTATCAGTAGATACAATAGATGTGAAAGTGTCCGCCAAAATGGTTTAAGAATAGTTATGGTGGGTTTAGCTGTGCTGACAGAGAGTGCAAGAGTGCTACAGAGGTAGGGATGTGATAGGTCTAGTAGTTCTTGTTAGCAGTGGAGACACGACTGAAAGGGCTGAAGTGCAACATGGGAAGAGAGTGACAGAGTGCATGTCAGAGTGTCTGTGTTCATGCATGCAGATAACTTGAGGGAATGCTTGCCTCGTATTTAAATGTTAAGTTTCTCTAGCCACACGTGAAACATATTGTTTCTTACTACAACTGGTGTTCACTGAGCTTGGTTTTCGGACATTTCCATAGGCAGTAAAAGTAATCATACACTTTTATATCATTGAATGGGTTTCAACACCCTTGGCCTAGTAGGCTATGACATGCGCTTGACAGGTTTGTAAATAGATCGACAGACAGAGGGTGTGTGTAGGCCTACAGTACCTGTCAGGTGGTGAGGGGCTTGATTGTCCAGAGGGAGAGTGGTACATCCTGAATGTTGCTCTTGAACTGCAGCATTTTGGGCTCTTCCAGGAGGCAAACTCACCCCCTGCTGTGTTCCCCTGCTGCTACATCCTGACAAAAGTATACATTTGTACTGTTTATGGACCAATAAGTGATTAGAGATATGTTTACATTTTTTTCTATGTTTGTGATACAGTAACAAACAATCCACAGGGTTATCATTATAAGGGTGAAGCTGGTAGCTGACAGTGGCATACAGGTGACAAAATCAATAGCAGCAGCAACCAAACATGAGGCTGCCGTCACACAGTGACCAAAAGTATGAAAGGATCATAACCTTATGTCTTAAAAGCCTTCACCTTAAGACACACACACCCACCTTACAAGTATTGCTGGTCAGTCTCAACATGAAAATTTGGGGCTTCAGGCAGGGAAGACTGCAGGGAGGAAAATAAGGTATTAATAATATGAATTTAATTAATTAAATTAAATGTCATATCTGCTGTAAATTTGTTGCAAAAACAGCTATGCCTGGCTTCTCACCAGTTGTGCAGTCCCTCTTGGGTGTTTATTTGTGATTTATACATTTCCAGTCATTCTCCATCGTTTTCCAGGTTTCCGTCTGACACTACCATTGAAAAAGTACAGACACAATTTACTGGAATGCACGATGGGAATTTTTATGAAAGTAAAACTAATATGAAGTGTTAAAAGTTAGGTTTCCATCAAATCATCTCTTTTACAAACTAAAATACTTTTCTAGCAAAACACCAAGTATGCTATTATAACAATAAAATGAAGTGACTACAATATTAAGTGTAGATCCTACATGGAGATACACAACAAAAAAAATTGTCATCATAACTAGGCTAATGGCCGCCATTTTTTATTTTAACGTTACCTGTGGCGGACAGGATGTTTTCTTTTTTTCAATAATAACTCAGTTCAAAGGAGAAATCTCACCAAATTCTTTAAGTTCATTGAACTACACAGTATATTCTAGTTTCAGAGTTATCTTCAGTAAACAGAGTCCGTTTAGTCTGAAAACTTAAACGCCACTTACTAGTTGTTGTCTTTGTCAAAGATGCTGTCCTGTCAGAGCATGCACAGCTGGAGCCTCCTCGTCTTCTCAGTGGACGTGGTCGATTGCCCCCCTCCCTCTTTTTTTGTGAATTTGTGTGGAATTTGTAAAAGGTGCCGAAAACAAAACATAATTTTCTTAACAAAAAAAAAAGACCGAACTCACTATCCCAGAGGGGCGGGACGCAGAAGCGCTACTCTGCGTGAACGTGTGCGTGGATACTGAATGGAACTGAATCCTGACTTCTAGAAGCTTCGTTAGTTCGTCAGTCGTCGAACAGAGAAGTTCATCTTTGAGTGAAGAGAGGACGAAAAAGGAGACTGTTCAAGTTCTTTCCCCCCTGTAAGGTAGGTGTTCAGTGAAGAATTAAATTAGAAATTCTTTTGGTGAAATGTGTCGTTAGTGAAGGTTGTGACTTGTGACGACGTTGGTGATAACATTATCACTCCCTGGAGGGGGCTACAACCACCTAGCCGGCTGAAAGTGTTGGTTACATATCCTTGACCTTACATATCCTTGACCTAAACATGTACTTTTTATATGTTTGTCTATGAAAACAATTAAGACATTCATTAACTTATGGACGTCTAACTTCCCCCCTGAAAACATGTTACCTAAGATGTTGTAATAGCTTGCTAATCGCTAGCTTGCTAGCTAGATAGCTAACGACCCTCAATCACCTCAGTTGAATGTTGTGAGGAGATGCAGTGAGTTAGCCTACCCAAACCTGAAGGTGTTTCTAACATTATGGATAGGTGGGAGAAGTTGGATATCCACATAGGCTACTGGTAATGTTACAGTTCTGCCAGTTCAGTTCAGCTAAAGTAAATAAAGTTTATCCTTTCCAATTCTTAAGAATGCTCAGAAAAAAGCATTGACAGTTAGCCTAAACATGTTTTACATGTAAAGTGTATATTGCAGATAAATACTATGCCTATGTGGAAATTCTTCAGCAATGTATGTAGGAAAAATAATAAAGAATTTTGTGTGTGTTGAAGGGTGTTGTATGAAACTGAATAGAAAAGAAGGTTCTGAAAGTGCTCATTTTTTAAGTACCGGTACTCACACTGTGATCAGCAAGAATGTCAATTCACCACTTTGCAGCTTGAAACATAAATTCTAATCTACCGGGAATCTTCAACATCTATGATCTCCCCCAGCTACCTTTCTTATCCTTAACAATATTCTATTTTTGAATGTTCTTGAAGGCAGTTAAAACAGGACACAATGGCTAAAAAATGTTAAAATACTGTATTTCAAACATTTAGGCTATTTTAGTGTATTTTCTATCATGGTGTATGTCTCTCCACATAATCAGTGGAAAGACATACACATATCAGTGTTCTGTAATAGACACTATAAGCAGCAAAAAGTTTGTACTTGTATTCTCAATGCATATTGAACAAGAGGTGTCGATAGCTAGCCATACAAACTAGTAATATCTAGCAAAAGATGTTCAAATGTTCACCGGCTGTTTTGCTAAGGTTAGTAGGTTATATCCAAGTATTGAAAGTTTGCCCCAGAATAGGGACATAGGAGTTTGATATTTTAAGGTTGGTGGTTGGAATGACAATCATTGAGGAGAATAATTTGATTTGATTTTGATTTTATTTTCCTTCATTAGCACAATGGACATGCTTGCCAGAAAGAGGCTGAAAAAGAATAGTCGTCAGAGCTCCCCTCCCCCAAATGAACAATCTGGTAAGTGATGAGGTAAAATGGTGCAGTTTCTTTTGGCGAAACCATACTGTAGCCTATATTGCTAATAGCAGCATGCTCCAAATGACACAATACTTGTCTGAACAATTTGGTATGTGATGAAAAGTGTATATTGCAGGTGAATTTCCTTACTGATTTTGATTTGATTTTCCTTCATTAGCACGTTGGACATGCCTGCCAGGAAGAGGCTGAAAAAGAGTAGTCGTCAGAGCTCCCCTCCCCCAAATGAACAATCTGGTAAGTGATGAGGTAAAATGGTGCAGTTTCTTTTGGCGAAACCATACTGTAGTCTATGTTGCTAATACCAGCAAGCTCCAAATGACAAAATACTTGTCTAAATAGTTGTTGCCCTATTCACCTTATGCAGCCCCGCCCCTTTTTGTCTTTTTTTCTTCCGCAATTGTCCTCCGATTGTCTTGGAACTTCTGTTAGCCATCTGCCTCCCATTCACATCAACTGATTACATCATTTTTTATCTGGTGATGAACTGTACTAACCTTATTGATTGATATAATGAGCACAACTTCATAGTAAGACCACTTTTATCAGACCGTTAAAACTTCAAATATCACAA
>JAODXP020000023.1:16548602-16551102 GCA_027497455.2 Sardinella longiceps
ATGCAGGATAATGGGATTCGCATCATTGGGTTCTTTGCTTTGTCCTTTAATAAATGTATACTCATATTCTATCAAGGACACTTTAGTTATTCCATACTTATCATCTTTAGTTCTGATGTTTGAATATGAAGTTGATGTTTAATCAAAAGTTTTGATAGTTATACACAAGTTGCAACCGGGTGATGAGCAGGGATAGTGTCCTTCGAAGTGTCACGATATGCAGAATAACGTATTCATGGACTTGATGGAGCCAAATCTACCCTGCTTTGCATTGTGGAGTTCTCCTCCTCTGTCTCACCTACTAATTAGACACAACCTTGCTCTCACCTCTGTTTGCATTCTTTGCAAGTTACTGGAAGTCATGATGCCACCAATGAGCAAAGGAAGCAAAGCACTGGCAATCAGAAAATAGGCCTAGCACTTGCTAATGAGGTGTCATCAAACTGAGAGATTTTGCACATCCTTCATTGTGCATCAACTCTAAAAAAGGTCTAAATAAATTATATAATTATATATAGCTTTAAATGCAACAAGGCACTGGTATAAAACACAGGTGTTTCAAATACTGTGACCATTTTAGCTAGCTCTTTTGCCATCCACATACCAAACGTGTAGACTTGGCCTGCCTTTGATGTCAGAGAAGGAATAATAAAAAAAAAGAAAAATCATCCCTATAAGTAGGTTATATCTAATCAACAACTCTGTGTGCTTCCCCTTTGTGTACTCCAATTATATTCCAAAATCAATTGGATTGAGCGCTAAAGTTTAATTAATAGTCAGTTAACATGATCATTTTAAAAGGACAAAAAGAGCCATAGTTTGGCGTGATCTTACATCCATCCATTACAAACTACAACATGAGAGTGACCCTGACGGCCATTTTGTCCCAGTGTCTCTCTCACAAGTGACACTGGCTGTGCATGTTGACCATCACATCACACCGAGTCCATCATGTCGAAGTCTGTTTGTCACCGTGGTCCTGTAAACCTTGTGGTTTTTATGCCTGAAGTGAGACATTTAGTGATGACTCATCTGACCTGGCATAAGGGCTGTAGCTGTGAGCCTTCAGTGGCATTGCAAAGGATATCATTAGGAGCAGATGGGATTGGTGGACTGACACAGAAATAGAAGGATGGGCTGCATTCGTCTCACTCAGCAGAGAAAACACAAAGAAATTGAGAGGGAGGTTGAAAAATAGATGTGTGTGCGTGCGTGCGTGCGTGCGTGCGTGCGTGCGTGCGTGCGTGTGTGTGTGTGCGTATGTGTGTGCGTGTGCGTGTTTGTATGTGTGTGGAAGTGTGGAAGTGTGTGTGTGTGTGTGCGTATGTGTGTGCGTGTGCGTGTTTGTATGTGTGTGGATGTGTGTGCGTGTGTGTGTGTGTGTGTGTGTGTCCGCATGTGTGTTTGTGTGTGTCCGCATGTGTGTTCAAAATTCAAAAATTACTTTCCTATCCACATTAAAGCAATAGCCAATTTCACTGGGACTTATTGGCCCTTCCTTCCTTCCTTCCTTCCTTCCCCGGTCCCCCATGCGTCTGTAGTCTCCGCTCTTCTATCAGTGTGTGTCTTCTATATTCACCATGTATTGGCCTGCATTAAAGTCACTGTGCAGAGCAGACCCTCTAAATCCCATCTTCATACTTATCGCTGACATGCAGATCGTTATGGTGTCCTCATGGCATTATGCACAGCTGCTGGCCTGATTCATAGCCTGGGGAAATGACAAGCTTTGTGACAGTGGGATAAGGGAGGATGTGTCTCTCTGTGTGTGTGTGTGTGTGTGTGTGTGTGTGTGTGTGTGTGTGTGTGTGTGTGTGTGTGTGTGTGTATAGAGGGTGGGGGGTATGATATTTTTAGAGTATATGTGACCCCCCCCCCCCCACACACACACACACACACACCCTCCCTCCTCTCTCCCCTTTCTATTTGAATTTGGCCTGTTTCCTTCCACTGTCCTTGGGTGTCATCGTGTATTGCTAGCGTGAGCGTCCGTGATGTACGGCAAATGTGTTCCCTGTAAGTGAGGCTGTTAACTACGGCTGTAGCCTTGACTGCCAAGCTTATGGCTTCTGTGTAAAATGACTTTGAACATTAAAGTCTGCCGAGGAGAAGGCGACCCAACTCTCTCAAGGGAAGTTTAGTCCCGTGAAAGGGTCATCATGTAATCTCACTTGGTTTATGCAGAAGGCCATCTCCAGCTCGACAGGGAGATGCTTGCAGGTTATTTATTTGACTGCATTGCATCAAATCTAGTCCTCTGGCACTTTATGATAATGAAACATCATTCTGTGATAGCTAATCTAAACTTCTATATTCAGTACGAGAAAGATAATGCAATTAAAGTGAAACTCCAGTGCTGAAGCTATTATGGATCTTTTCCATCATCTATACAAGTCGAACTTTAGAAATGAAAATTACTTTGGTCAAGATTTAACGTTAAGAGTCTACTTTGAGCTTGACTTTTTGCATTAACGAATAAAGAATAAAGTATTGGTGTGTT
>JAODXP020000023.1:16556102-16561706 GCA_027497455.2 Sardinella longiceps
TCCACACTTAATAAGACCTAAAGTGGACATTAATGGACTAGGCTCTGCGTAATTGTAGGTATACAATGATGTGATGGGTTTGATGGATGTGTGTTTGTGTGTGTGTGTGTGTCTGTGTGTGTGTGTGTGTGTGTGTGTGTGTGTGTGTGCGTGCGTGCGTGTGTGTGTTCAATATGTCAAGGACATAGCAATTCTTTATAATGATTGGAATCGAGATCAAATCTTTAAGCTAAAGCGTTAGAAAAAGAAATGTATGTAATTGGAGTAGGAGGACGGGTATACCTTGCCTGCTTAAGTAGACATTCAATTCTAGCCATTAAACATAATGGGGCCGTAACTGCTAAGGTAATTGTTCTTTTACTTTGACTTGTCTTTAGCAGAAGAGGAAATGAATGGGTTTCACTTATACTGTTCAATAATGGCTGTGGGCCTACCGCAGGCATGGTGTATTAGTGTATTAGGTGCCAGTGTTTGAAGCTTAAAGTGGACATAGAAAGTCATTAGAGTGATCATATATTTCTCACTCACAGTTAAAACAGGATACCACCTGCCCTGCTATAAGCTGATGAACCCCATGGAGTCTTTCAATAAACTACTGTAGTGCTCCCAACTTGAGCTAAATTCAGTTATTTTGTCTTTATCTGTCTGCAAAGTGTGTAGACTAATCGCACACCAAATTGCATAAGTCTCTATTACTTACTGAGATAATGGACACTGTTAAAAGACAAAAAAAAATAGCCTTTTTCATTGAAATTCTAGCAATGTGGTGGCATAGTTTTGCTAAACTTCTCATAAGATATAGAGACACACACTATCATGCAGTGTGGAAAGAACTTACTTTCTGTCTTTTTTTCTGTCTTTCTTTTGTCGCTCCTTAATTAGCTCATGTTATGTAGACTGACCCTGTCTGTGATACCAAGCGTTCCCTCAAAAGCACAGAGTTTGACAATTACAGCACAAGGGATTTTGAGGGGGAAAATACCAGTGAAGGTCACTATCTGTGTGTTACTGAAACTGTTTATTTATTCTCTACCCTAAAATAATGATCATAGTTATTATTCGGCCAGAGCAGCTGCTATAGCATAACATCTCTTTGATGCATCATGTCGGAAAGGTGACGCTTTTTTCCACTAGGGCCTATAGCTACCCTTTCAGCATAATGTTACCGTATACAGTGCAGTCTGGCAGACTTTTATAGAATAGATAATATTTCCACACAGCATGTTAGAAGTATGTACTCATAGTTACTCATTGTCCATGTTTATCTTGTGGATTAGGTCTAAGTGCAAAGAAGTGCTCTGCTGTGCTGTGCTTTGGATTAATCAGTAGAATCAACGTTGCTTATACACTTACACTAAGCCCATGAATGTGCATGTCCAATCTCAAAGTC
Organism: Sardinella longiceps; assembly: GCA_027497455.2. NCBI lineage: Eukaryota > Metazoa > Chordata > Actinopteri > Clupeiformes > Clupeidae > Sardinella > Sardinella longiceps. The sequence continues at coordinate 16,557,493 of JAODXP020000023.1, forward strand.
TTCAGCAGGTGTGGATGATATGACAAGCACTGGATCTTGATTGGCCACTCTGTAGTGTTGATTCAAATGCAGCTTCAACACTCTCCCTACATCTTACATTCTCTCCAAACACCGTCTCCAGTCACTGAGCTGAATGCCAGCTAATGCAAGATTCTAAGAGCTTAAAATGACAGACAGTGCTGGATGGAAAATAAGGCTCATTAAGTGGGAGGTGTGTGTGTGTGTGTGTGTGTGTGTGTGTGTGTGTGTGTGTGTGTGTGTGTGTGTGTGTGTGTGTGTGTAGGAGTGCCAGAGTTCTCTGTCTCTGGCTTTAGGAAGTTGAGCACACACCTCTGAGCTTCTGGCAACACTTGGTGACAGTGCCTTTGTCTTCCATGCGGAGTGTTGAAGGCACGGGTGGTGTTGCAGTATGTGTGGGGGTGAAGCCTTAGCTGCTGTAGATTGCATCATGACCATATTGCAGCGCACAGCACAGCACAGCCTGAGCTGGAGTTGTATGACTGGAGCAGGACCCAAGAGCATGAGAGGCATGAGTCAGCATGGAAGCCCTGCAGATTCTGTACTGTATGCCACTAGCTGCTACAGTACATCTGTGTTATTTATGTGGGGAAGAACTCAGGGAGATAGGGGAAAAGTTTTTTTTTTTTTTTTAATTTATTATTTTTTAAAGTATGACTGACTGCCCAGCTTCTGCAGTCTCTTTTTTCTCCTCTCTCTGTCTCTCTCTCTCTCTCTCTCTCTCTCTCTCTCTCTCTCTCTCTCTCTCTCTCTCTCTCTCTCTTTGCACACTCCCTTATTTTCTATATTGCTGTCTCCCTTATTCTCTCCCGGTCTCTTGTAATATTCTCCCTTCTGTATGGATCACACCTGAGTTTAAGTTCAATAAAACCCTCACACCTCAATCACACACACACACACACACACACACACACACACACACACACACACACACACACACACACACACACACACACACACACGCACACACACACCAGAAGCTCTAAATGGTTGGAGCTAAGTGGTGGATTTTTTCACTAGTATCCCTCTCAAAGCACAAACATTTATTAAGGCAGCAACCCTCTCACTTAGCGTAGTAGCCCATTCTCCATGGTGCTTAAGTCCAAAAAGATGCTTAGTGCAGGCTGAAACACATGGAACTTTTTTATGACCAAAGCGCCTGTGAGAATACCGACCTTAAAGGGACACCAGGCAACGTTTTACCGCTGATTTACCAGCCTCGAAGTCACTTTGATAATTAAATGGTTCATTACGGGGTGACCGATGCCTATATCGTCATTCTGTAGCATTTGTTTCACGGTAATCCCACTTGCAATATGACTGGTGGCGGGTCCGCGAAATAGAAACTGAAAGTAGATATAACTGAAATCGCATTTATTACCGGCTTGTCAGACAATGTAGCACACGAAAAGGATCATCTTTGGTTTGTACTTTTTGGTTTGCAAATAAATTTACATTGGTTGTTGAGAATGTGCAATGTAGTTGTATTTTTTTCTAATATTTCGGCGACTGTAGGTGGAGCTCCGGAGATAGAAAAACGCAGTCCTGCCTGGTGTCCCTTTAAAGTTGAGCTGAGGAGTAGAGGAGTGTGATCGCAGTAGAAAAGTTTGGTGGAGTTCACCACCCCCCACCCCCACCTCCCTCCCCTCCCTCCATAACTTAGCATGTTAGCATGGCGTAGCATCGCTGGCACTGCTCAATGCGCAGCATTCATTCGTAATTGGGCTCAGGTGGGGGTGAACTGGAGGCGCTAATTGACAGTCTATGTTATCAAGGAGTGTTGTGAGGAGAGAAGGGAGGAGAGAGAGAAAAAGAGAGGGAGAGAGGGAGGGAGGGAGGGATGTTGTAAGCTCAGCAGTGTGGCGCTATAATTAGGCTCGTTCCTGATGGATAATTTTCAAGCGTGCAGATGGGTCTCAGGCTTTTCCTTGTTTATTTATCTGTGTTGCAGCCACTCTCCCGTCCCTTTAGACAGCTCTAGGCCAGCCACAGAATGGCAGTAGCATACGGATGCTAATTCCAACTGCTGAAAACCAGGTGATATCTGACTCACTGTGCTTACATACCACACAGCAATCAGGTGAACGAGGGGTAGACATTTTCCAGATTAGTTATGGAGGGAGTGAAATTATCAACGTGACAAGTGCACTAAAACATGTCCAAACTGAACCTGAAAGTCAACTTTGACCGGTTCAGTTTAATCACAATTCCACTGACTAACAGTCTGTCCGTCATTTGCTGTTCTATTCAATCAGCACAGTCAGTCAGTCAGTCAGTTTCAATACATACAGGTGTTATTTGTTATGTGTGCGTGCGTGTGTGTGTGTGCATGTGTGTGTTCGTTCATTCAGTGTGTGTGCGTGTGTGTGTGTGCGTGTGTGTGTTCGTTCATTCAGGTCACTTGGCAGAGCCAGTGCGGATGAGATTAGGATATGTAGTGTGTCTGTTGTGTGTTATGTGCGTGTGTTGTGGCTGGCAGCAAGTCTATCATGCATGGCCTTGGCACCTGGAACCGTGCCTACTTGCCTGCCTGCCTGCCAGCCTGCTGCCCGCCACTACTGGTGCCCTGCCTGCCGTCTTTGGTGGCACAGTCTGAATGCCACCCCAGCCCAGCCCAGCCCATTCCGTCCCCCAGGGGTGGCACACAAACACTCTTAATGCCAGCACAGCCTCTAGGGCTTTTGCCCGCTAAGCGATTAGCTTGTGTGACCAAGCCAAGTCCACTCATTTGTAAATGCCCCTAATTTCTCCCCCACAGAATTTAGTAAACATTGATGGTGGAGGAGGATGTAAAATGCTTATGCTGTTAGCCTGCCTCAGTGCGTCAAGCTTTTTGGTGATTCAGAGGCTGCTTTTAAGGCGTTAAAATGAGTTCTATTTGTAGGCGTGTAAACGACCAATCTGCCTGTTGTTAATGGTATTGCTAATGTTGAGGCGTAATGAGTCTGGATACAGTATGTGCAATTTAGCCGATGGGGTCCTTCGTGTATAGACAGTCAAATGGTCCATTTCAGATGATTTTTTGGAGAGCAAACTGTACCATAAAATGGCCACTAAATTGACTTTTGAATTAAAATGGTATAGTTAAAAGCACTAGTATCTTTCTCCTTGAGAATGCTTCAGTAGCCCTTGAAGGCTCGAATAGGTGGAGTTCTTCTTGGTCTCAACAATAGGATTTGTTGTAGATGAATGTCTTCAAAGCGCTTTTGTTTGCTGAAGTGCCTGTCATGGATTTAAATGTGTTTGTTTTTGTCTTCAGCTGTTTGTGTTGGTACTTTAGATCAACATAGTGTCTGTAATGCTTGGACTTTGTTTGAGTAAGTGGGATGGATAGGTTTGTGTTAAAAATCTCTAAAAGAAAAGAACCAGACACTTTCCTCAGAATCCATTTCCATGCCATAAATCCATTTCCAAGTTCTGATATATTACAGTAAGATGTCCTGTGCTCATTTAAAATAAAACTTAATCACATTTCTCTTGATGATGACATAGGGCCTGGAAATGATTCAAGCCATATTTTCTGCTGAATTGTGTGCTGTTTTGTTTCAGTAAATTAGTAAACTTAATACCACTTAATGGAACAGTTCCACAGTGCCACAGTGCCAAAGCCTGTTCATGGTGTGTATTGCAACTTCAAATCCAGACATTCCAGTTGGAGTGTCTGCTGGCTGTTGTGCATATCTCTCTCTCTCTCTCTCTCTCTCTCTCTCTCTCTCTCTCTCTCTCTCTCTCTCTCTCCCTCACCTTGCTCACGGTGCAATGAGGCTCTTAGCTGACCTTTCACTAAATGCCCATCCCAATTTTGGCAGCATTCTCACCCCATAATAATGAAAAAAAAAAAAAAAAATCTTGATAGGGTCAGTGAATGAGATTTAGCGCACCCAGGATGCATTCTTTTCTCAGTGTCTGGCATCTGTTCTTAGGACAGCTGTGCTTCCTCTGTGGTTTATGAGGACTCTGGCTCTTCTCATGCGTTTGGGTTTCATTGTGTTTCTCTCCAACTGAGTTTGAGTTTGATGCTGGAGCCAGGTCTTCATAAAGTCCGATGGCGCTTGAGGAAAGAGAAGCACCACATCCCATTCTGGCAGTATTTCTTGACAATTAGCTGTAAGTTCTGTGGTGCAGGCTGTCAAGCCTGGCAGTAATTGTTTTGATTGATACTTCTGAAGGGGGGTTTGAGAGATTGTTGAGTCTCC
>JAODXP020000023.1:16561806-16569306 GCA_027497455.2 Sardinella longiceps
GACTGGAGGAGGAGGAAGTGTGTTAGTCTGGCTGTATGTGCTGTCGGTACAGTATGTCAGACTGGCTTGGGGGGAAATTGTGTGTGTGTGTGTGTGTGTGTGTGTGTGTGTGTGTGTGTGTGTGAGAGAGAGAGAGAGAGAGAGAGAGAGAGAGAGAGAGAGAGAGAGAGAGAGAGAGAGAGAGAGAGAGAGAGAGAGAGAGTGAGAGAGAGAGAGAGAGAGAGAGTGTGTGCTTGTGTAATGCAGTAGTGTAATTTATTTTGTTTGTTTGCTTGTGTATGTGTTTCTTCAAAGATATCTGTGTGTGTGTGTGTGTGTGTGTGTGTGTGTGTGTGTGTGTGTGTGTGTGTGTGTGTGTGTGTGTGTGTGTGTGTGTGTGTGTGTGATTAGAGGTGTCATTCATCAGTCATTCCTCTCTGCACCCATGGCTAAGGTTTAAGCTGTATGACATACCCATCCTATGTGTGCATCTCAGACATGCCTGGAGCATGTGATAAAAAATCGACACAGCTTTAAAGCTGGGATTTTCTTTTGTGAACTGTGTTAAAAGCATGTGTGTGTGTGTGTGTGTGTGTGTGTGTGTGTGTGTGTGTGTGTGTGTGTGTGTGTGTGTATGTGTGTGTGTGTGTGTGTGTGTGTGTGTGTGTGTGTGTGTGTGTGTGTGTGTGTGTGTGTGTGTGTGTGTGTGTGTGTGATATGTGTGTGTATGGAGGGGGCTCCTATATTTAAGTTTGTACTTAAGCTATATTAAGCGCTACGGTTTATATGGGATTCTAAAATGAATAGTTCCTTGATTGTGATTGGTTGAATGGCGTTCAGTGCCTTTGTACATTCAGGATTTACCACGGCTCCGACCACATTTCATGGTTTATTGCCTCCCGTGGTTTATTGCTCACATATTACAGTAGTGTGTGTGTTATTTGCATGTGGCCATGCTTGTGTGTTTAGAGTCTCTGCCATCTGAAAGGAATATTGTGTTATAAGACTGGCTTCTTGGAGAAAGTCATCTTGAAATGGCCGTTCTCTTTTATGTAAATGATTTGGCTGTGGCAAGTGAGGCTCTCTCTCTCTCTCTCTCTCTCTCTCTCTCTCTCTCTCTCTTTCTCTCTCACTCACTCTCACACACACACACACACACACACACACACACACACACACACACACACACACATTCACTCATTTATGGATGGGTAGATTTGCATAATTGTTCTATAATTCCTGAATTACCATCTGTAAATCTTCATTTGATAATGCATCTCCGCATTGAGGTGACAGGCCAGAATTGGATTATGGCCTGGGCTATCATTAGGCCCATCTGACAGAGGTCCTTTTGATTATACACAGAGAAAGTCATTTGGAAATGAATTCCTTTTTTGTAGTTGTGTCTGGGGGTTGAGACGGGTAGCCTTTCATTCCATTTCTGCTCTCAGTTAATTGTATTACCTCACGTCGATTTTTTTTTTTTCTCTTCTTGTTTTGTTTTGTTCTTTTCACGCATGTCTGGTTGTATGTTGGTTGAGTGATCTGCCAGCAGGATTGCTAAAAAAAAGGAGCGGGCCTGATATGTATGGAAATCTGAAAGCTGTAGCATGTGCCAAGGAAGAACATTTGTACCTTTTTGATTGCATGGTGTGTCATAGTGTATTTTTAGTTTCATTAAACATTTAAATGTAAGGTGTGGCATTTGTTTTTATTTTTACCAACATTGTGAGAAATAGAATCCGAGTGCTTGGTGGAGGTGTGCAATCAATCAGGCGTTATTTTAGTTATTTTCTTTCAATTCTTCTTCCGTCTTTCTATCTGTTTCTGAAAAAAGTCTGATTTTGGATGTATTAGTGTATATATGTTGTTGTTGTAAATTCTAGGGACAAGTCATCTCAGTGTACAATGTATTAAGGCTTGACATTTAAATTACTTTTGTTTCTGTCACCACATTTACCAATACTCGTTCTTTTCCACGCTGATATCTGAGCAACACAAACAGCCTCATAAATCACACCCGAGTGTTGTAGTAAGATGATTCCTGCGCTCAAACTTGTTTTTTATGTTTGGTTTGATAAATGAAGGTCAGTATGTGTTCACACACCTTCCTAAATGTTTTGGTAGATTTGTTTTAGTGTTGTCTCTTGTTTCATATCGCCTTCAAAACAAGCATTTGTGGTCATAAACTGTTCCACTGACTTGAAAGGTCTCAGAATGGCACCAGGTGGCCTCTTGTCTGAGCTGGGCCTCTAGTGAGAGGCTCTAGAAAGTGTTGACCTTTACAGCATGTAATCTCATGTTCTGCTTCATTCTTCCTCCTGTCATCATCACTAATATCTTTCTTCCTCTCTCTCTCTCTCTCTCTCTCTCTCTCTCTCTCTCTCTCTCTCTCTCTCTCTCTCTCTCTCTCTCTCTCTCTCTGTCTGCCTTTTTCTGTTTCTCCCCTTGTAGGATACCAGGATCAACTGTGTCCGCATCGCTCGGAAAGGTAACACCTCTCTTTTTTACTCTCTCTCGATCTCTTTATTTCTCTCTCTCTCTCACACACAGACACACACAGCTGACACAATCTGCACGTACGCATACAACCTCACTGACATACACACTCTCACACACACATACACACTCGTAGCTGACACAATCTGCACGTACACATACACACTCACCCACTCACTCACCCACACACACACACACACACACACACACACACACACACACAAACCCTCAACTCCCTCCACCGCAGTTCTTTTTTCTTCTGCGGCCCCTCTAACCACACTCCCGTGACCTCAAGAACAAAAAAAAGTGGAGCGAGCGTCCGTGTGGATGTCCTATCAAAACTCCCAGGAGTCGCTGCAACAGAAGGCCAGTCCAGACAGGCACGGGTCAATTGCTAATCCACATATCTAAGTTCCGAAGGGACCACAAGCCGTCCGCGAGCTTGCCTCTCCCTCCACGAGATACAGTGACCCGCCTCACAAATACTCCCCTTGTAATATACTCTGTGCCTTTTTCTATTTCTTTTATGTTGTATTTTTTCTTTTTTTTTTCTTTTTTTTTGTGCTGCTTCTCTCTGCTGAGAAAAGAGATTGGTATCTCTGACGCCAAACGCCAGCTCTTCTTGTCTTTGAGCTTTGCTGGAAAGGGCAGCATGCAGGAAGAGACTAGAGGTCAGGCTTTCATCATACCGGTGTGTTTTTTGAAAGGGGGGAAGGAGGGAGGTGGGGGGGGGGGTCCAGAATCAAAGCTTCTGTTTGTAAATGAGATGTGGCGGTGGGGGGGTGGGTAGGGGGGGTGAGCCTCTAAGTCAGACAGAGACCACTGGAGGGAAGAAGAAGATGAGATGAGAGGAGCAGGTATTGGGCCCCCACCAGCAAGGGCCAAACAAGGGCCCTCCACATCAAACCAGCCCTGATGGAGCCACCTGTGCCTGTCATTATCAGTGCTACACCCCCCCACCCACCATTCTCTTCTCTCTGTCTCTCTTCTCTCTCTCTATCTCTGTCCCACTATCTCGCCCAAGTCTCTCAATCTCTGTCGCCTGCTCCACAAAGGAAACCACAGGGCCATGAAATGTGAAATGTGATCTGGATGACAAGTGGAGGCCCCTCTTTGCTTTGATTGAACTCTCTCTCAGATCACAGAGCTGGGAAAGTGGGCACATGTTGAGCCACCGCCTTGCAGTGGGGCTGCACCAAGTTGCCTCAGTGCGCTTGTTGCGTAAGCCCACGGAAAAAGGCCTTCGTTTGGAGGTAAAATAGCCGAGAAGATGGAGCTTCTCTCAAGCAGAACAGACCCTCTAAAAGAAAAAAAGAAAAAAAGAGGGTTGTAAGCAGCAGCCATTTTAGGGAGGCTGTCTCTCCTTGTCTTCTCCCTCCTCGCTCTGTGCACAGAACTCATTTTGGGCCTGATTAATCACCCCTCTCACTTAAAATGGAGTGTCATTCTGACTCTTCTCTCTCTCTCTCTCTCTCTCTCTCTCTCTCTCTCTCTCTCTCTCTCTCTCTCTCTCTCTGTCTGTCCCCTTGTCCTTCTTTTTCATTCTGTATCGCAGTCAGTCTCTTTATACCTCTTTTTATCTTTATGCCTATTTTATATATCTTTTTATTTGTCTCATTTTCTCTACTGTCTCTTGCTTATTTTCAGTAAATTTCATTTTCTTCTTCTCTCTAAACCCATGTTTTTGTTCCCATCTCCCATTCACAATCCTGTGTGTGTGTGTGTGTGTGTGTGTGTGTGTGTGTGTGTGTGTGTGTGTGTGTGTGTGTGTGTGTGTGTGTGTGTGTGTGTGTATTTCCCTCTCTGGAATGACTATAAAGCCGCTATGAAAGGAGGCAATAAGTGGGAAGGGCTTAATGTCTAGAATATGACATGCCCTGTCATGGGAAATACCACAAAACAAAAGAATAATTGAGCCTTAATGAATGTAATTCGACTATTAAATAAACAAAACACAAATTAAGCAACAAAACAGCCCTAACTGTAATAATAATAATATATTTTTAAAAAGAAATCTGATCTGGACAGGCTATTGTCAGTGTTCTCACTAACAGCTCAGCCACTATATAATCTGGCAGAATGTTTATCCCTCATTGACCTCCGCTGGTGAAAGGAAACGCAAAGCAGGCACCAAAAGGCCTTGAGATAAGGTAGACACTTCACCACTTACAGTACATTTCATCCTCCACATGATGGGCTAATTAACGCTGCTTTTCACACAACAATGGTCTCAATGGATTTTTCCCCCCTTTTCCTTCTTAAAAAAAAAAAAAAAAAATCGCTTTCACCAGCAAAGCTTAAATCAGTATTCCTATTAGTTCAGGGAACTAAATTTCATGCCTGTGTTTGCCATAATTGATATTCCAGGGACAGTGATAACATCTGTCTGCGCCACTAGGACGGTTTAATGAAAATTTTGAACTCTACCTGTCAGTCCCTCCTTCGTTTCCATATTTTATTTAAGAAAAAGAATATATGCTTTTAATAAATAATACATTTGTCTGCCCTTTAGGCTGAACTGATTTGTGCTTATGAAGATTAGGACTGTCAAACCCTTTGAAGTGGCAAGAACAGATTCTGGGTTTTTTTCCCCCCAAGTAACGTGGAGTTTCATTTCAGGGAAGTGCTGAACGTGAATCAAACTTGCAAACCATGAGCCCTATGAATGTACAAGGAAGACATGGGAGTAAACTTAAAGAAAAGTTTGACCATACAGCTTCGATGACCTTCTTAGCATGTGTATGTCATCAAAAAAAACTCTCAGCAATTACAGTAAAAAGTATATCAAGAGATATGTAGATTGGAGAGTTTGTGAAGGCAGTCTTCTCTCTCTTCCTTGCTCTCTTCTCTCGGTCTCTCTCTCTTTTCTTCCATCCATCTTGCCCCAGATCCATTCGTTCTGTTCCTCACCCTTTGCCTTCTATTTTTAGCTGTGGCCTTCTGCGTCGCCCTGATCCAGACCTGTTTCCCCAGGCCAGCGCTGACTTTTCCTCCCCCTGCATGGGAAGACTAGTGTGCCCCAACTCTGAGTTCCAGGCCATGCCAGCCTTACACACACACACACACACACACACACACACACACACACACACACACACACACACACACACACACACACACACACAGACCCATGCACGCACACACACTCACGCACACATGCACGCGCACACACACACACACACACACACACACGCACGCACGCACGCAAGCACACACACACACACACACACACACACACACACACACACACACACACACACACACACACACACACACACACACACACACACACACACACAACCACACACACACCCAGCCAGCCCAAAGCTCAGAGCCCTCAGCACAAGCCTTGAACCTCTAAAAAGTGGATCAGAGGCCTCCGGTGAGGAGACAAAGGGGTCCTCCTCCCTGAGCACATTTGCATAAGTGTAGGGCACCATGCAGCGAGCCGAGCCCAGAACAAGCAGCGGTTACTGCAGTAAGCAGCACGCTGATTCTGATTCCACCCTTCAGTAGAACACTGATTCCATCCTCCACCCTGAGGTGGTGATTCAGACTCTTTGATTGTATCAAATCGACACCCCAACTGGAAGAAAAACACAGCAGCACAGTTTTTTGTCTTTTTTTTTTTTCATTTTTTCTTCTTCATTGTTTTTCTCTGTTGAGTTTTTATATCTGCAATGCAGGAAGCGATCTTTTATGAGTCACATCATGCAATGCAACTGGGAACACTGAACCTGACTTTATTGCCCCACGATGGAGGAAATCTGGCGCATACTTTCACCAATGCTGCATCCGTAAAGTAACAACTCATACAGTAGAAATATATCGGTCCTAGCATACGGGTAGCCTGACATAGCCCGCCCACAATACGAATGTTCATCCGTATCCATGGTCTGGGAACGGTCTTCTTGGGCGTGTTTACATCGGTAGAGTGTCTACCGGCCAATAAGCGAAGCTGATTAGACGAGCTGTCCAATCGTTTCAAACCAGAAGTGAATGACCTCCCCCCCGCAGTATAATCGTGTCAGGTTAAAGAACCTCCAGACCATGAATACGGATGAACAGCAGTATTATGGTCGGGCTATGTCAGGCTAGCATACGGGAGGGATGACGGCCGTTATAGGATAATAATGGACGAGGTGGAACGTGGAGCTTGTCCGCTTCCGCCAAGTCCATTATTACCTTATATCGTGACACCTCAAAGGTCGTTATCCCGCTTATCACCCGGTTGCAACTAAAACGTGCGTATTGATGGTAACTGTTAAAACATAAAAGAAACGTGTGGCTTCGTTTTGAAAGAAATTACTCTGTTCAGTTGGGGTACTATTTTTGTAAGAAAGAAGATCCACAAGGCTGCATTCTAAAGAGCATTGATATGGAACGCTGGTGAAACCTTTTTACCCGACAAATGTCTCAGGTGTCCTGTTATCTGGAAATAACGGACACCCCGTCAGCCAATCAGAAAACAGTATTCCATTCCACCGGGTGATAAACTAGCTATAAAGCATACAGCCAGACAGATGTGTTATAGTATCTAGGCTCCAAATGACCTAATGCCTAATTAAAAATCTAGTCCAAAATGTCGTCTCAGTCAGACAGAGGAGGACAGAGGTAGTAGTGTGCACAGCCCTAGTAGGGTGCAGGGCAGAGAGGGGCTGGATTGCCTGAGGAATACCCAGCTGGGTCGAAACGTTGCAGCACCTTTAAATCTATGGGAGATTCGGCAGTGTATAACCAGAAGAGTACCTTAAGGTCTTCTGTAGGGGCTATGGACATGTGTCTACTTAGACAAGCCTTTAGATTAAAAGGCTAGACCGCTCACGCACTAGGATCAAACACCATATAGTCTAATTGCTATGGTGATATCTTCTGAAAAATGTAATGTAATGATGCAGTTATTGAGCTGGACAGGTGAATTAATACCCTCTTGAGGGCCCGTGTGCTCACCGTGCTCAGAGTGCTGAAAGAATTCCATTAACCCTCACGGTTGCATTTAAAGTTTATGGTTATAGTTGCTCA
>JAODXP020000023.1:16581806-16584306 GCA_027497455.2 Sardinella longiceps
CCTGTGTTTACCTAGTCAGGGATTGTTAGATTCTACATTGTGCAGATTTTAATTTAAAAAAAAAAAGGTTATTGATTATTTTTGGTGTTTTATCATGTATATTCACTTATCTGTTGACTAGGAGGAACAGGGATAATATCAGTGACTTGTGTTCAAACGGAATGGCTTTTATGGATAATGAAGATGGGTTGGATATGAGACAGACAATCTCGCTCGCTCGCTCTCTCTCTCTCTCTCTCTCTCTCTCTCTCTCTCTCTCTCTCTCTCTCTCTCTCTCTCTCTCTCTCTCTCTCTCTCTCACACCCACACACACACACACACACACACACACACACACACACACACACACACACACACTCACAGACAAGCACACATACAGATGGAGAGAGAGAAAGAAAAGAGAAAGGGAGAGAGAAGGAGAATGAGTGTGGAGAGTTGTTATTGATAGAGGTACTGTAGGTCAGATAAATTAATGAGTTGACATAGTTTAATTGCCATGGCAACACAGTGGATGGATGGATGGATGGAAGGATGGAAGGATGGTGGCTGGAGAAAGATGCTGATGGGATACATACTACAAGACTGGCACAGGGCGACAGCCATTGTTTCATTATTTAAAGTTTTTTTGAACTGTCCATATGTAATCCAAAACTATTTTGAATGAGAGATTGCTTTCTTTTTTCCCCCAGAGTTTCTTTGAGGGCTGGGACGTTACCAAGAAGAAGGACAAGACCAAAGGCAGACAGGACACCTTAATGGGATGTAAGTCATCTATTCGTCTAGACTATGAATCCCAGAATGCTCTCATGCACGTCTCGTGCATTAGATGTCCACTGATAAAACTTGGTGCTATCTATGTCCGTAATCTCTTAGTGCTATTCAGACTACTTACTCTCTGTCACGGGCGATGAAATCTAGTTTCCGGTTTTAGGTTTAAACTCATTTATCAGTTATGAATTTTCCTGTTCTCAAGAGCATTTAACAGTAATGTACACACATTTATGGATGTATTTGTAAGTTATACTTTCACGCACATAGATAAAGTACACATCACATATATAACCACAATGTTTCTTCTCAGCAGTTACATAATAAGTGGGAAACATTGCATTTTTACATTGCATTGTAATTTACCAGTAATAAATTTTCCTGTACTCAAGAGCATAAAAGTATAGGATAATGTACTGTACGCACATTTGAATTTTATAGTTTCATACACAAAGATAATGAAAACAACCCATATTTAACAACAGCGCTTCTTCTCAGTATTGAATAATAATTCTAAAAGACATTGCTTTGTTGACTAAGGAGAATTTTGTGCTTGTCCACCGAGTGTGTGGAACCCTAGCAAGGTTGCTTCCTCCTTCACATGCATGATTTCACATCTTTCCTTTGTATGATTTCTGTCTGACTGAAATGACACCTAAAGACTGGGCAGACTATAAAAAAGACAGACAATGGCACTGAATATTTTCAGTGAGTCAGTCTTAGTGATCACTGATTGGCTTTATTAGGCCGACCGCACACTGCTTCCGACACCATTGCGGAGCACTTTTGAATCCGACAATTTCGCAGCTAACCTAGCCCCGTAGCATGAGAAATAACAATGGATCTTTATGGACGGCTCCGACAAAATAGACTTGAATCGTAATTCACAATCGACAGTGGAAGGGTTCGGCGCTGGTGTGCGGGGTTGCATTGAAAACAATGGAATAGAATGTTGGAAGCAGAGTGCTCAGCACTGTGTCGGAACCGGTGTGCGGTGGCCTTTTGGCAGTTCTTTTAGTCAAAGTTCCACCAGTTCTGAACAGTTATTGGCTGCAAGACTGCCAATCAGCATGAAGCTCACTTAGTTATACATGTGGGTGAGAGATAGTCATGAAAGTTGCAAGAGATATTTAATGCCTTCTACAAATGGCAATTTTATTGCACTGCATAATTACAGAGTTTCAAAAACGGCTTGTAAAACAGCATACTCATGTGAGCACCTGAGAACAATTATACTGTATGTATATATGACCTTTAATGATGGAAAAGTTTCTGATGAGTAGATGTGCTAAGTCAAATTTCTATAACTCCAAGGGTTGAATGACATTGACATTTACATTGACTTCATTCACACTGAATGATTGACATCATTCTTTGTTTTCAATGATTTATATTTTTTATGATATACATAAAAAATAAAAATCATTGAAAATGTATGTATAAATGTATGTATAAATGTATATATATATAATATAAATCATTGAAAATGTATGTATAAATGTATGTACTGTATATAATTGTTATCTTATAAGGCTTTTAGAACCTTTCTGATTGCATGCTGTCTTGCTCTTCTATTTCTCCATTTCTTGGTGTTTGTCTTTGGAAATCTTGTTGCTGCTTGTGGATGTCAAAAGAGCAAACAGACACATACAAGTGAATCACTCAAACCAACTCTGCCCCGTGCAAAGAATGTGTCAGAGAAGCCTTTGTGTGTGTGTGTGTGTGTGTGTGT
>JAODXP020000023.1:16589306-16591806 GCA_027497455.2 Sardinella longiceps
GAGATGCTAATGAATCCGTGTAATGACGGTTAGAGTGTGCCTACTGATGACAATAGGCTACACAATTACTCTATGTTACTTTGAGTGAAAACAGCTTTTAAGCATTTGAACACTGACTTATCTGTATGTACAACTGTTATTTTTTATATATGTCATTAGGCTACATTGCAATCAGTCACGAATCTGACACTTTTGTCCAAAACAGGCATTGATTGGGGCAAAATGCAGATAGGAGGCTGTACAGGGAGTTCAAAAATAGGTTAACCTACTTGTATTAGAATAACAGACAGTAGGAGGTAAATGGAGGTAGATGAGAGGCATAATGAAAATAGAGAAGGTCATGGTAAAGTTAAAGTAGCACACCACTATCTGGGGCTGTACAGTATACAAATTTTCGACCTCCCAGAGAGTTAAATATTTGAGCTTTACCTTTCACCAGTCCATCCACTTGCTGTCTAAGTCGTTAGGTTTAATCATTGACCAAATATCCACATAGCCCTGTAGCATGCATCAGGTACCATACAGCAGGACTACAAATGCTACACATGAACTGTACCACACTATACTCCCTCTTCCACTGTCTCTCGCTCCCAGTCTCAACTGCCACTCGCTCGCTCTCTCTCTCTCTCTCTCGCTGCATCTGCCACTTGTTCTAAATGTTCTCCCAATTTGCACAGAATTTAAATTTAAACTGGTGGCGTTCTATAGCCTGTATTTTCTGAAGAGATTTAGACTAGTGAAATAGAACATAATCATGTTTTTTTTTAGCACAGAAAACAGGTGAAATTCAATAGTGATTGGAAAACTGGACCATATTAGTGTCCTGGTGCCTTTTTTATTACCTCTTCGGACATGCAAGTCAAAATCAGGACCGTCCCAGTCAAACCAGTACCTGTTTACCTTAACTAACACTAAGTTCAAAATGCAAAAAGTTTTTACAGAAGTCTGTGTGCACAATGTATTTGTTCTCCGCAATAAGATGAATGCCTACTGTTACTATTGCAAATGCACCCAGTGTCTGTCCATTGTGTGTTACAAGTGCAAATTGTAAAGACACATGTCCTTGCCAGTCCCCTTATGTTCTTCTAACAGGGTAGAGTGTTTTTTTTTTTCTCATACTGACAGCACACGTTTGGTGATTTTAGTTTTAAAGAGCCTTTCTAGTTTCAAAGGAAAGGAATGTGTTTAGACTTTCTCCTTCCTTGCATGCCATAAGAGCGAGATGCGGATGAAATCAAAAAATGTTTGAAGAATTCAGTAGCTGGAATGCAAGGTCATTAGTGAAGGTCCTGCACTGACTTGTTTTTCATTTAGCTATTTTACGAGAGTGGAGATTTTCTTTTTCTCTCTTTTTGATGACTTTCTGACACATTTTCATTGAGCCCCTTGGTTTTACTTGTCTCGCCTTGCCACCCGCATGTCTTGAGTCAAGTGGTTTCTTAGAAACCCAGTGTGGGTTTTTTTTCTCTCTTCGACTTTGATACAGCACACCATTCTGCTTGACATGATATACAGTACTTTTGTATGTAGCATCAGATTTCATAAAGTCTACCATCAGAAATACCAGATCTTTATGAAGTCCCATTTACAAATGACAGCCATCCTCTCTAACATATACTGTACATGTAAACTTTAATTCTGAAGGCCCAAATATTTTAATTCAAGAAAGCCCTGCAATTAATAATCTTATATATTGTGATGGAAGCAATTGGGCTCCTTCACAAATCCAAAAAGATGTTCAAGTTGACGTACCGAGGGTTACAAGACATTTCCATAGTTTTGGCAAATCATTGCTACTGCTGATATTCCTTTGAGTTAATTTCCATTAAATGTTAGCCTTCAGTGTTGCCTCTTTGTAAATGATGTTTTGCTTAATTTAAGTGTTTCAAAGTTGTGAGAAAAGCAGTGACAAAATAAATGGCCCACCAAGCAATGCCTACCCTAGGCATCTAATCTTCTGTCTCCTGTGCTAAAATGTTTGTTTTTCCCTGTGCGATCGTCAGTTGTATTCATCATTATGTTTTCGAATCATGAGTATCAAAAAGCTATCATAGATCTGATATTGCATCAACTGACCGGTTATACTGTATGTTCGTGGATAACCGTGACATAGATGGAATGAGCCCCATAGGAAATTATGCTTGGAATGTGCTTAGAATGTGTAAGCTGTAAGAGTGTGAGTGTATAATGTGAGATCTACCATTTTGCACCTTTGTTGTTAGCGGCAAGGAATTCATTCCACCCATTCCAATAGAATCATCAAAGGTGTGCTGAATGGGTTCATTCCCCATGTTTTCATTTTTGATTTCATTCCCTTTTATGCTGTCTGAGTCTGTAAAATTCTGCTCACAAAGACATCAAACCTGAATTTCCATATCTATAAAAGGACGTCTAATGATAGATCTCGAATATGAATCATTTCATACCTCTTCATTGCATAGAATTTGCATTGTCAAACAATATGATGGTTCTGCCGCTGTATTCACCAAGCAGGTCACTG
>JAODXP020000023.1:16596806-16601806 GCA_027497455.2 Sardinella longiceps
ATACTAATGCTACTCCAGAATACAAAACATATAAATATACTTATAATATAATAGACATATAATACAATAGTGTATTTTGTTGTAAATGTTATTTGAAAAGGAAAAACAATATGAAAAAAGGTTCAGCTGAGATTTTAGTTTCTGAAGTTCAAGTTGATTTTTCATATGCATAGAAGTACAGCCTTGACACTCCATTATCCATCATAAGAATCAAACAATAAAGGACACTACATAGTAGTAGCTCCTAAAATATTTATGCCTGAACGTGCACTTCAAACAAATAGTCTCTCTCTCTCTCTCTCTCTCTCTCTCTCTCTCTCTCTCTCTCTCTCTCTCTCTCTCTCTCTCCTGTCTGGATAGTCCCGTTTGTGTAGAGGATGAACTCTGAGGCTGTATTTAACACTTGATGAGCATGACTGTGTGTAGGAGTAATGTATAGTGTTCATGAAAAGCTGTTCTGAGCTCACACACACACACACACACACACACACACACACACACACACACACACACACACACACACACACACACACACACACAGACACACACACAATCTAAGCTAAGTCCTCTATCTAGAATAAGGCCTCCTCCGCCTCAATCCCCCTGTTTCAGATTGAGACCTCCTCCGCCTGCATCCCTCTATTCCTCTCTTTCACATTCCATCCCTCTTATGCTCTCCTTTTCATCCTCTGTTCACCTATTCTCCCACAAGTCCTTACCATTCCTTACTCACATGGCTGTTTATCAGTATGTGTATCGTTTTGCATTCCACTCTCATATCTCATTTACATTTTTCTTTCTTTTTTTTCATTCGTTCATTGTTTCTTTCTTTTTTTCATTCATTTATTCATTCATTCAGTCAGTCAGTCAATCAGTCAGTCTTTCATTCATTTATTCATTCATTCATTCATATCTATCTATCTATCTATCTATCTATCTATCTATCTATCTATCTATCCATCCATCTATCTATTTCTATTTCACGCTCATCTTCTCTATGTCATTGTATCTCTCCACCCCTTTTTACCTCCTCTGTCTTTCCCTTCCCTCCCTTCCTCCATGGTGGGCCTGGCTGCCTGGCTGGCTGGCTGGCTGGCCGTGTCAATCAAAGGCAGACAGCTCTGTGCTGCTTAGATGCTGAGTGACGGAGGGACAAACAAGATATTATCACATCACTGTCATGGCCCCGCCATGCTGCCGCCCGCCGCCCACCGCCTCCATCCCTCCTCTCCTCCGCCACATTCATTTAGAGGGCAGAGAGACAGGACAGCACACAACACACTGTCACTTTGGTTTTACCCGCCATATGTTTTTAGATTGAGTTTGTGTGTGTGTGTGTGTGTGTGTGTGTGTGTGTGTGTGTGTGTGTGTGTGTGTGTGTGTGTGTGTGTGTGTGTGTGTGTGTGTGTGTGTGTGTGTGTGTGTGTGTGTGTGTGTGTGTGTGTGTGTGTGTGTGTGTGTGTGTGTGTGTGTGTGTGTGTGTGTGTGTGTGTTTGTGTTGTGTGTGTGTGTGTGTGTGTGTGTGTGTGTGTGTGTGTGTGTTGGTTTGTTTATCTGTGGCTGTGTGTGTTGTTGTTGTTGTTGTAGGTTTGCTCTTGTTTTGAGTGTCCTTTTTTCCCCAAGTGCTGTTTTCAATTCTGTCTCCTAGGTCAGTTTGTCACTGTAGCCGTGAGGAGGGGAAATGACTCTACCTCCTCCCCCTGACGTTTCCATTCCTCTCTTTCCTATTTAGCTATAGTAACAGCATTTTTTCCCCTACACCACTTCCTTTCACACATTAATACACACTAAAATTCATTTTTACACTCATACAGTAGGCACACTGTACGCTGTTTTATACAGGATAGACACAGATAAACCAAAACTGTTGACTGTGGCATGCAATCCTAACCCTTAGGCAAACACAACACACATACACACACAAAGCACACACACACACACACACACACACACACACACACACACACACACACACACACACACACACACACACACATATTGAAAAGCACAGTAAATCCTCGCCTGCTCCCAGTATGAGCGCTGTTTCCTCTAATGCATCACTGTGAGTGTGTGTGACAGGGAGTTAAAGGCAGAGATGGATAACTGCACTCCCTGAGGGAGACCCCTCGGTCCACACCTGAGCCACAGGCTCTCGCCGTCAGCCAACCCCCGACAGATGGGCGAGGACCGCCACGCACACACTCTCACTTCCACTGCAGATTACCTCGGAAATATCCTCAACGTGAAAAACAATAAATAAATAAAAATAAAAGACAGACATACTGTATAGTGCAGTTTTGTAGTCCTGGAGAATAACTTACAGGAGAGGTCCATAGAGAATGGTAGAGTGGCAAAAAACTGGACACATTGTGCTATACGATATCTGATGCAGCATTCCTATTCACATGAGACAAACTCTAACTGTAAACTGCTGCACTGTCCTACTGCAAGGAAACTCAGTTGATGAGCTTGATGACCTTCAAATGATACCTCAGACTTTACCTCACTCACGTCAGATCATGCGCTACGTAACTTTCGTAAGGCCTCCGCGCAACGATCTGATGTTGATGCCATTGGGAGGGATTTCAAGCCCAATATTTCCTAACCGGACCAATCAGGGCTGCTGGCTGCTGTAGAGGGTGTGACGTAGCAAAGAAGCAACTGTTTTGAATTCAACCAATCCAACAAACGTAACCAGCGTCATCGGTTGGTTTCGATGTGGTTGGCTGAAGTGTACGTCAATTAAATTGATGGACAAGCCGTTTGTCCAGTTAGATTCAAGGATTTCTGGCTCCTGAAATACATCGTCTATCGCGGAGGATCAGATGTCCGCGCGTAGCGCTACATCTGACGTGAGTGAGGTAACCTCAGACTCATTCTTCCTCTACTCTTCACCAGTCAGGGCTCCGTTTCCCAAAGCATACAGTAGTCACAAGCTAAGTTAGCATACTGTTGGTTGCAATGCAATTTTCCATAATCTACTAACTAAGTTGCTAACTGGTTAGCAGCTATGCTTTTGGGAAACAGTGTCCTGGACTTGCCTCTCATGTTGATCATTCACATTGTTTTTTTTTTTTCCTGTAAGAGATATAGCTAGAAAAGCGCTCATATAGCGCAAACCTCCGCCAACGCAATGTGGTCACAGACACAATATTAATTCCAGATCATGTTCTGGATCACCGATCGCCACCAGAATCAAATCAGCTATTGCTTGTCCCAATATACACATTGCCCGAAAAATTCATCCAAATCCGTGCAGTACTTTTCGAGTTATCCTGCTGACAAACAAACAGACAAACAAACAAACAGACAGACAAACCAACACGACCGAAAATATAACCTCCTTGGCAGAGGTAATAATAATAAAAATAATAATAATGCATTTGTGCTCTGTCGTCCTCACAGAGAGGCTACTCGGCCAAACACGAGGTGAGGCAGTTCCATTTCACCTCCTGGCCAGAGCACGGCGTTCCCTACCACGCCACAGGCCTGCTGGCCTTCATCAGGCGGGTCAAAGCCTCCACCCCACCCGATGCCGGGCCAGTGGTGGTGCACTGCAGGTATGGTGCTCAGTTATAAGTCATCACTTCCTGTTTGTGTGTATAAAAGATGTCACTTCCTGTTTACTTCTCATGATGATGGTTTGTGCTCCGCTGCATGGATAAGTGACTTTAACTTTCTGGGTTTGTGTCAGTATGGTAATTGTGGATGGTGACGACATTTAGATACAAAGTAGTTTATAGTTCATATGATCTATACACATGCAAGCTCTATGTGTATAACATAAATAATGTTCCTGTTGTGTGTTTTGTGTTTGTGTGTGTGTGTGAAAATGTATACCAGTGATCCATATCCCAGGACTCAGCTGAACACCTGTAAACTCCACGCCTTTTTTTTTTTTAACCACTGAATTGATTGCAGTTGATCTGTGCGAGGGAGTGCGATCTCTTGATGTTTTTTTTTTTGTCCTTTCATGTTTATGTTTGTTCTTTTTTCTTTGATCATTAAATGTTTTTTCTCTTATATAAGCAGAAAAATGTACAGCAGTTAAACGTGGGGAAAATAGTTAATGTCTCTCTCTCTCTCTCTCTCTCTCTCTCTCTCTCTCTCTCTCTCTCTCTCTCTCTCTCTCTCTCTTGGACAGCATGGGTGCTGGACGCACTGGCTGTTACATTGTGTTGGATGTGATGCTGGACATGGCAGAATGCGAAGGTGTTGTGGATATTTACAATTGCGTCAAAACACTCTGCTCACGGCGCATCAATATGATACAGACAGAGGTAAGAAGACACACACACACACACACACACACACACACACACAAGCAGAAATACATATTGTCTTCATCTTTTGTCATCTGTCGAGAAGGGCGCAAGCATTCACAGCTGTGACAAAGCACTGATCCAACTAAATCAATATTAAAAGATGGACATATTGCCATTTTTTGTGGTAACAAATAAGTTCTCCTTTGAAAGTGCTTTGAAAGACAAGTGTTTGAGGTGGAGTGGGAGACATGTGGTTATTAGGCATGCACAACAGCATTTATAGCAAATCCATTAAGCTCACCTGTCTCAGGCTTGAAATAGTTCCAGTGTGGTCATCGGCATTTTGATGGGTTATTCAGAGACTTGCAGAAAAAAAAGATCATCTCTCTCTCTCTCTCTCTCTCTCTCTCTCTCTCTCTCTCTCTCTCTCTCTCTCTCTCTCTCTCTCTCTCTCTCTTTGCTGCTGATTATGTGGGAGTTACTGTAACTTTTGCCAGCTTTTGTCTGAACGTGGGTGTGAGTAAAGTTGGATCTGACTTCTTGATTAGGAGAGAAGATCTTACAAGAGATAAAAAAGTAGAAATCCATCCACAACATGTATAATAATAATAATAATAAAACATTTAAAGTAAAAAAAAAAAAAACATTTAAAGTATAATATTGTGATGCAGTGTGCATTTCAGATGATAGATATAATGAAATATGGTTATTACATGAGTATTATAAGAGACTGTT
>JAODXP020000023.1:16621806-16636806 GCA_027497455.2 Sardinella longiceps
TACCGTTCCCTCCACATCGGCATGCCAGTGTTTACGTTGTGCAAGTGTAATACGCTATGACTCCCCTTATGTGCTGGTGAAATGGTCCTTGAATAGAGACTATGAGGAATTTAAAAGTGTTTATTTGTTAATTGGAAAATATGCCGTAAAGACAAGGGGCACTGGATTTAAAGGATGCAGTGAAAAAAAAGAAATATGTGAAGAAATGTGAAGAATATGCGAAGAAAAGCAGTTTGGCCACTGTCAATTTGTAACTATTTATCTTTGAACCGAAGTTATGTTGTGGAGTGAGACTCATTTTGTGTATTATTTCTTATTTTATTTTTTGTATTTTATTCTTTTTTTTTTAAATGGTGGATCAACGATTACTTGTGATATTGGATGAAATGTTTGTGCTTGAGACCATTTTTATGGGTCAGGTGCTCTTGTCCATTCTTTTGCCACTTTTGTTTTGTGACAAACTCAAGTTACCAGTGCCACCATGCCACTGTCCACCACTGTGGCACTCGCTCCCTCATACATGTTTCTGTAAACCACGCTTCGCCCCTATTTGTCCCACATGATAGATGTTAAAAGAGAGTTAGTGAGAAGTCTCTTTAAAAAAAAAAAAAAAAAAAAAGGAAAAGCCAGTTGGAGTTTGAGACATTAATGACCTGTCCTCTTACCCGTGCTGGGTTTGGAAAGACTCTTGCCTCCTGGTGTGACATAACAGCTCTCACGACTTCAAATTTGCTCGGCAGAAAAGTTTCCCAACCTGCAGCTGAGGAGATGATTCAGAGTTTTACGTGTCAGTAGATGCTAAGTTTGTCAGGGGAAAATCCTCTGACAAAAAAAAAAAAGGTTTAAAAAAAAAAAAAACAGATATGCGCGCTCCAACAAGACCATAAACTGCAGTTGAAGCTTCAGAGTGTAATTAAGATGGTGTTTAAAAAAAAAAAAAAAAAACTTTTTTTTTTACACTATATTCAGTCTCACATGTAGGCTGGATTTTCAAGAAGTTACATTTGGCAGAGGAGACTCAGGTCGTTGTATATGATAGAGTGAACGTGATTGTGTTTTGAAGAGGTGCTACTGTGGTGGTGCAATTCCATCTTGTTGTGGTATACCGACAGGGATTCTACTAATGCAAAGCAAAGGATCATTCAGCTCAACCATTCTTTTGATCAAACAGTAGGCCTACCCTTGCCCCCTCAGAACCTCTCAAAACAGTGAGAAAGTGCCTGGACACTCGCTTTGAGGTTTGTTTGTGTACATATAGATGTATATTTGTGTTATGTGAATACTCTGTGAATAATATTAATAATGAGAGAGATAAAAAAAAAATAGAATTTCGTTTTTTGTTTTCTTAATTGTTTTGGGCCAGCGATAACCACAACTAAGATAACGGCGATAGCTGAATGTATAGTTTGTGAGCATCCATCTGGTCTAGATGTCCAAGATGTCAACAAGACCATTCACCTCATCAGCTGACTGGTTGGTTGCTTGGTAACTGAAAAGCATTCCAAAGCCCCACGCCCCTTCCCCCTCCCTTCTTCATAGTAACTACTAGACATCTGGCGTTATACCAATATGACAATTTCCAAATATAATACTCTCCAACTGCTGTTCAATTTTTGCCTTTATCATTCCAAAGACATGCTTTGTGTTTCAGTTTGTCATGTTATTACATTTTTTTTTAAATTGTAGACGTGTAACATTCATAATATCCAGTTGTATTTTAACATAGTTTGCATATGAGCTTGAAACAAAATGTTGCCATTTCAAAGGAGATCATCGGGCATTCGCCTTTCTGCTGTTATTGTCTGAATGGGCCACATGATGTTCTTCGTTTTTTTTTTCATTGTATGATTCTTTCTTGGTCTTTTGTTTTTCCTAAATGTTTCTGTAAGATACAGATTAAACTGCAAACAAGTACTGTGTTTTGACCCATGTATTAGTAGGACTAGGGATGGGAGAGTTTGAGCTGAACAAAGACATTGCTGACCACAGGGTTGGAGACAGTTTTTTTGTCCTTGAAGTTATAATTCAACAATTCGTGAATAAAACATGTTCTGAGATCAGTGGAGCCTACTTACTCATTTATTGTTTTCCATATTTGAGACACTGTTTCAAATCAGTGTTCTTTCCTCTGTGTTTAATGTCAAAACAACCATAACATTACACATACAAATGAGGTCCAGACTGGTAAAGGGGCATTTAAGTGTGAAATGTGAATGTCTCTTGATAGCCTTAGTGACCCCTCTTCTTTCATTAACCTGCTGCCACTCTCCCGTCTGACGATTAGGCGCCATGTCTGACAGCTCAATTAACACACACACACACACACACACACACACACACATAGACATAAACAAAAACAATGGAGACAAACTAATTGTGTTTTGTTGTTTACTTAATGATATGTTAACTCCCTATAGTTCAACCTGTTGCCATATCTCACTTGGCAGACTTCATCTTTATCAGACATAATTACACACCGGTGATTTATTTGTTTCCCTTTGTATTGTCCTTGTCTTAAATACTATTCCCCATCCACACTCAAGCAAGTGGAGATGCACTATCGCCACATCAGTGGCAGAAGCTGTGCTAGTCTACAGAATTAAGTTCAAGATTATTAATGGGATTATTACTATATTGAGCAGTTTAAGATAATAAAGTGTAAATTGGCAGCGGAAAACATTTTATTTCAATAAAGGATCAGCGGGAAATGTGATGCTGGGCGTTCCAGTGTGAGTTTCTCAGTGAGAAGCAATTTTTTTCACCCTTACAATTTCACTATCCCCGTTGCCATTATGGCCGTATATTTGCATGTGACTGGTAAAATACAGTACATCTCCATTAACTGGATCTCTTTCTTCTTTCAAACAGCCTGCCCTAAAGTATAAGCAATGCATAATCCTCCCTTGAGGCTTCATGACATTAGCATTCAAAAGACATACTAAGACATTTTGTTTACTTGAAGTAGATTATATATATTCGTTGTAAGAAGCAAGGTGGTCAGGTCTCTTGACACAGAGCTGAAGTGATGGTATACTCCACCAGAGAGCTAAGCGAGTTGAACTTGACCACCCACAGAAAACACTTCCCACAACCACCCTGTAAGACTTTGAAGTGCTGCACATCACTGCCAAACTTCACGAAGAGGGAATAGTTTTACTGCTGTGCCCTGGTTCTCTGTAATGCCGAAGGCCCCTTTATGTTGCTTTTCAAGCATCTCCTCAACGTATTCCTGTTGCATTTTCCCATTAAACCATGGACTTTGAATGTCATTTTTCAGGACGATTCCATCTCTTGCGTTCTACTCTGCTTTTGCAACAGTATTGGTTAAAGTCATCATTTAAAACTTTCACTATGGCATCACACTTTAATTTGTATTGTTTGCAATGGTTTTTCAAAGTCCTATTTTGCTTGGGCTTCCATTGCACAGAACTGCAGAGAATCCAATTGCCTCATTCCTACAATTTGACCTTGAATATTTCAGGTAAACAAATAACAAGACTTTGACAAAGCTTCTTGGCTTGGATTGCCTTCTTTCTTCTTAGACAATTCTTTTAGAAATTCAGCTTCACCAGTTTAAGATGGTTAAGATGGATGACTTTAGTATGATCATTGTCCATTGAGCTCTTGCGTCCTGTAGATTGATATTAGTTGGATCAATGAGGACTTCATTTCTGTTAACTGCAAACCTACTAGCGAAATTAACCTTTCACTGTACATTGCTGTCATATTGTCATTTGTTTTGTTTTCCATTGATTAGTGTGTTTTTTTGTTGTTGTTGTCAATAACATCTTACTTGCACTGAGTATAAAACAGTTGCTGATGCATAACGCTAGAAAACTCATCTGCATGGGCCTCTTAACAGAGACTGTTTCTGACTGTGCTGTGCCAGTCCTGTTGGCTATATGTTGAAAGCTGTGTTGTGAGATGAGGCGATGGCTTAAACTCTTCACTCCCCCAGCAGACTCCTCCACGATTTAGCATCCTACTCCTCTCCTCTCTTCTCCTCTCCCTCGTCCCCTTGTGTCTGTCTATCAGTATGCTCTCTGCTCCCCTGCACTCTAACCACCATCCATTCCCTGTGCATTAGCTATTCCCTTTCTTCTCATCTTCCCTAATTTTCTTATATCACCTTGTCTCTTCCTCCATAAGGAAGGCTTTCTTCCCCCTTTCTTGACTTCTTCTTACCGTCTTCCGATACCTCTTTCCTCCCGATGTGAGGCTACACCGGGCTGTAGAGTGCACTCAGCATCTCTGTCATGTTCTCAGCCTCTCCCTCTGCATCGAGATGATACCATCTCTCTCTCTCTCTCTATCTCTCTCTCTCTCTCTCTCTTTCTCCTCGCTCTATTTCTTTTTATTCCCTCTGTCTTTTTACATTTCTCCCCCCTTACCTTATTTTGCTTTCCTCTCTCTCTCTCTCTCTCTCTCTCTCTCTCTCTCTCTCTCTCTCTCTCTCTCTCTCTCTCTCTCCCCATCTCTTTCTCCCCCCCTCTCTTTTAAAGCGTGCGGTTGCACATTCAGCTGTAGTGAATAATTGAGGAGAGCTGCAAAGTGAGACTGTGTTTAAAGCCCAGAGACACAGCACATTAATTAGAGAACAACACTTCCCTCTGCAGGGTTAATCATCACAACCAATGGTCCTCCAGGTGCCTCCAGCACTACCGGCCCTTTGGTAACCAATACTTTAGAGAAAGAAGGACTTTTTGTGTGTGTGTGTGTGTGTGTGTGTGTGTGTGTGTGTGTGTGTGTGTGTGGACAGAATGAATGACGCAAAAAGGGTAGAGAAAGAAATTGTAATAAAAACAGTATAAGGGAGCAAGAACTCTTTGCAGTAATGCCAATCACCTATTAAAAATATTATATCCGTTATATGCACTTGCTGTAGGCAACAAATATGTATATTCTTTCAGGATCCACATGGAACAAGCTGAGCTCGTGCCTGTCTATAAATAAAACTATACTGGGTTTTGAAAACCCAGGAGACAAGCTATACTATAACATTAAAATGTGCAGTCTAGCCATGAACGACAGCCGGATTTGAAATTCACTGCGGAACAGCGGTTGTCTTTCAAGTTGTTGTCACCTACTCCTTTCAGTAATAGTTCATTGGCTGAAATTTAAAGTGTTACACAATAAGTCCCTTTTCTTATTATTCTTGCAAGATCTGAAGGAACCACAAGAAAAACCTTAAACTTTCGGGTGAGCAGTGTTCTCAGTATTAGTACTTCTTATTATACCACAAGGAACGTCATCTGCAAGCCATCAACCGTATTATCAACAACTCATAATAGCTGAATTTGAAGTTCACATTTGTCATGAACTGTGTCATGAAATAGTAAAATGTTCGGTAACACTTTGCGGTAAGGGTACATGAATTATCATGAATTCATGCATGATTTCATTCATGATTCATTCGTGATTCATGCATTACTTCATCTCTGAATATCTAATGACTCATCAGGTATTAGCATGAATTCATTGTTTATCATTAATGACCTCCTGCTGAAATAGCAGATGATCTTAAGCATTAATTACTCTGGGTACATCATCATGAGTCATGACTAATTACACATGATCATGATGTTTTTGTTCAAAAGAATTTGATATAATTTGATGTAATAAAAGAACTTATTTAGCCTACTTTGGCCTAGTCATACGCCTACGTCAACTAAATTTTACCAATTTAACCATGTCAACACTTTAGTTGAGGGGGCACAAACATGATGAATTCATCATGATCATGCTAATAATCATGACTCATGCTAATTAATCATGACTCATGATGATGTACCCAGAGTAACTAATACTTAAGATCATGTGCTATTTCAGCAGGAGGTCATTAATGACAAACAATGAATTCATGTTAATTCCTGATAACTCATTAGACTTTCAGAGATGAAGTAATGCATGAATCATGAATTTATCATGAATGATTTCATGCATGAATTCATGGTAATTCATGTACCCTTACCGCAAAGTGTTACCAAATGTTCTTGTTTCATCTACAACTGTATAAACTGCCTCTATGATCCACTGCCTTCAGTGCAGATAACTGATTTTGTGTGTGGCGAATTGTGCAGTAGAAGGATTTTGTGTGTAACGAAAGTGAGAACTGGGCAGTGTGATAGGAATAACGAGAGTGCAGGAAGAGAAAGAAATGCAGAGAGAGAGGGAGAGTATTTGTGTGTATGAGTGAGGGGGGGGGGGGGGGTGGGAGACGGAGATAGGGGAGACAAAACTCTTTGAAAGGGAATAATAATGATCATCTGCTCTTGAAACACACCATTTAGAATCAATGTGAGGTGTGTCACTCTTTCCTTCAGAGAGAGAAAGCGAATCTATTGACAGATTATAGTCCTCACACTTAACAAACACACACACTCACACACACACACACACACACACACACACACACACACACACACAGTACACATATAGTAGCCTACACATAGTAGACTATAGTACACATATATGTACATACTCACAAATGCAGACATACAATGACACAGAAAATACATACCTACATTCACAAGTATGAACACACACACATATACACACACACACACATAAATATAATAAATAAATAAATAAAACAGGCAGGAACAGAAACAGGCCAACCGAAACAGGTTAATCATATGACATCAGGCTGTTATCATCCATTTTTTTATACCCAGTGAGCAGACTAGGTTGTGGTCTGCTGCTCGGTTTCGTTTCGTGTGGATACACACTGGATGTGGATCAGAGAGCGTCGGAGCCAGATGGCCTGAGCCCCTCGCGCCTCATGCTTCACCCCGCCCGGTGCTCCTCCTGCGCTGCATCGTTGGCTGGCCAGACATCCCCTAATCTCCTCCGTTGCTCTGGTGCTTGTCTGAATGGACCTGTTCAGATGTGCCGCTGCTCCGGCCCCACTGCCCCCGACGCTTTCACCTATAAGCCCCCCCACCAGACCCTCACAAGTCACTCAACAGTGCAGAAAAGTCCAATCTGAACCGAGATACCAAGACATTCCGACCACGCATCCGTGGTTTTTATCTCCTCTGTGCTCTCTGATAGTCTGTAACTTTCTCTCTTTCCGCTAACTTCACGTATCTGATTCTCCTGACTCCTGTCCTGCCTTCTTCCCTGTTTTATTTCTCATCACTCCCCCCATCCCTCCACCTCCAGGACTTTCCTACTTCCATCTCAGACTTCCCCTAGCCTATTTGAGAAAGTTGGCCCCAAACCCAGACCGGCTCTTCGTCTCCCTGGTGTTCTCAGGTCAGTCTGTCTTCTTATCTCCTTCAGATGTCGAGAAAGCTTTTTCCCCTCCCTAATCGCCCTGGCTTCACCATGCAGTCACTGTGAGCAACTAGCCTGTTGCTCTCACAGGAGTTGTGGAGGTATGGAGAGAGACAGAGAGAGAGAGAGAGAGAGAGAGAGAGAGAGAGAGAGAGAGAGAGAGAGAGCTAATTTTACCATATGTGGGCTGAACACATTCCAACAAAGAAGTCACTTAAAGGGTGACCTCCAAACGCACTCATGTATCACCTGAGTAGAAACTGCAATGCCTATTTTTACAAGTGAAAATGAACACTAAGACAAGCAGGTCATGAAATTAATTAATAAGAGGTTTCACTTGAGATCTTCTGCTACAAAGCTGTACTGGCAGCAATTATTTTCCACATAATTGTGAGTTGGTTACACTTTTGGTCATTTGCAATATTTTCCAAGATTTCACATGCACTTATTGTTGCTTACTGTGCTTTGTATCAAATAATGTTTAGTCTTTGCTTGTTTATTTGCCCATTTAATGATTGTATAATATTATAAAAAAATTACCACACCAGAAGTGAAGCAGGGTTCTCCATTCATCTGGTAGACAAATTGTTAAAGGTACAATGTGTAACGTTTCTACTGTTCAATATCAAATATATGCTTTATTGACAAGCTTGTCCTTTCTCATAAATATTAACCACCACTCTTAATTCCGTATGTCCGCATTGGCTTGAAATTTCACATTTCCACGCACATTAACTTGGGTAGACTCTCCATGTATAGCCGCCATCTTGGAATACGGAAGCTGAAAGCGGTCATATCGTTCGCGTTTTTGCTAGACTGACAATAGACCGACATCCGCATGCAGGCTTCCGTAGCTGTAATACCTAATTTGTGTCGCATTACGCTTAATTTCTCTTGAAGGCTACACATTGGGGCTTTAAGAGTGCAAGGTATGGATTTTACTCCAATACTGTATAGATATGCTATATATAAAAGTTAAAATACATTTCAATTTTCTTAAATCAACTAGCTGCACTCAACATATTTCTGTCGGAGAAGTGATTTTGTTCTGGGCCCTGGCACCACAAATGAATATTTTCACTTCACCAAGGAAGGCACTGATGTTAACTCATGTCATGTTGTAGAGAGCCAACATTTAACACCCCACCCCCACCCTTTTTGCAGCATTAAACTCCAAAGAAAATGCCCTTCAAAAATGTCTTGGCCAAACTAAAACCTTTTTTTATGGAAGCCCAAATATGTTGAAAAGCTGTGTGATAAAAAAAAAAAAAAAAAGTCAGTCACTTGGGAACCAAGGAGGCGTCTTCGCCTCTCCACTCTCCTCTAAGTAGTACATGGCTGAGGCTTGAAGTTGGGCCACTGAAGGACGCTGCTGTTTTCCGAGGGGCCTGCTTATCTCTAGGCAACATATGGAGGTTTCTGTAGCCTGAACTAGAGTGACACTTCTGTGGGAGTAGCAAAAGATGTGAACCACAGCTTATGCATTACACAACAACATTTCTCAAAACTTTCTCAAATAGAATTTATAGCCACTTTCTGCTTGGGTTTTTACAAGTTCTTCATGGGTGGAAGCAATATGTTACTGGTCACATAAAGAGGCCCTGTAACTCCCTGCCCTGTCAACCCAGAAGGGTGAAACCGAGAGGCCACAGGAGTGAACTCAAGCTCTTGTGCTTGTCTAAATCTGACTTACCGACTGCAGCTATCAGACTTACTTCCTCTGGCAGTTATTCAGTGGTGTTAACAAAATATAGGACTCAGTAAAGTATAGGCCCATTTCACTAAAAGTAATTTCAAACTCTCTGGGAATATCATTCGTTTCTGTTTGCAGATAGGTCTCCTGCTCATGTAGTGGTTGACCACCAGACAAACTTCTCAATTTCAGACATCATTTTGTATTCTGTGACAGTTATAATGGGTTCTCTACCTGCTATATGTTTAGGCTTATAAGGATATGATGACCTAAATGCTGTCCATTGCTGGGGCATGTTAAAAATGTGTTGTTTTTTTTTTTTGCTTCTTTTTGCGATGGTTTCCTTATATAATATGTTTTCTAGTTTGTATACACTTTTTATTTATTTGTTTATTTATTTATTTACTTTTGAGGGGTAGTGGTTATTTCTAGTGGGCATATACTATCATCATTGATGTGTAAACAAAACTCATCATAAAAAGACAATGATCACTGAATACAAGCTTATAAAGGATAAGATTGAAAAGATCAAAAGAAAAATAAATCTAGACTACCTTTATATAAATCTAATCAAGCTCAGACAAAAACTCGAGACAAATATCAAAACATGACCTTTTCCGTTGTGTTTTCATCAACAACAGAGCATTTTTTTCTCACTTGTTTAGATGTTTACTATGCGTTATGCTTCTTGAAATCAAGTCTGCTGGTTATTGTCAAAGACTTCCTGTAGAAACGACATGCTGGCTCTACCTAAAGTATTGATAGCTGAAGCTGAACTGCTTCTCATCCTCCTGTTTACTGTCCTCTGAATCAAGGTCATTAGATTGGAGATTAGATTGCCACTGGTAAGGTATTCTTTATTTGACATCCATTCTGATCCATCATGCTGTGAGCAACTGGCAATAAATTAATTTACCAAAATGCAATTTCCAATCTTCTGAGGACTCGATAGGTTATTCAGAGTCAGACAGATTGTATCTGTGCACAGCCTTTATTTCCCCCCAAATACGATCAATTGATTACATTTTATTTCTAAAATCATACAAATAACGATGTACACAGCCAACATTTTGAGGATTTTGCCTTTGACTAACCTTAACTAACCTTGTTAATGGTACTGATTAAAACTAGGTCAACATTCTATCTGGTTCTGGACCCATATAAATTGCAAATATCAGTATAAAGCATAGTTTATAGCAAAAACTTCAGACGCTAACCGGCAAAACTAAACTATGAAACTGCAGCTGTGTAGAGTAAGCATATCCTGTTATACCAAGTTTAGTATCACCTTGTTTAGCATGCAGCATGAATGCTAAGTTTCTGCATTAATTTACATAGCTATGCATTTTAAGACCACCCAGTGGTGTAAGTCAGGGATCTCTGTATGAATGTAGCCTAATAAATGCAAAATGCAATGTACAGAGCCAAAGGCATGAGCTCATTAAATGCATTCTCTGAAGACCAAGATTTGTCAATGTTGGTATAGTCAAAATGTGGATTATTCTCTGACAAAGTGTCATAGCATATCACCTTCTTGATTTAAACATGTTGTCCACTTCACATGGATCCAATATTCACATTACAATGATTCAATTATTCATTACAATAATTAAATTCCTTTCATACCTCTCTGTGCTCTCTGCTGAGCATTCAACGGCTTTGGCAGGTGTGGAAGTAGTGTCTATGAACCACGCAACTCATCTCAAACTTATCTTGTTTTGTTTTGTTTTGTTTTGTTATGTATTGTTTTTTTGTTTTGCTTACTCTGTAAACCTCCACCTTCTCACCTCAGCATTGCCCTAAGCATGAGTTGGCCTTGCTTGGCCTTGGCCCATGGGCAGTCTCAGGATCCAAGGTCCCTGACCACCAGCTCTCTAATACAGTAGCACAAGCAAAGGGGAGGCCCAAGGAGCCACTACAGCAGCCCTATAAAAGCCAATAAGGAAACAGTACTTACTTGTTGTCTCAGCATGCTTACTGTAGCCTGACATAGCCCGCCCATAATACGAATGTTCATCCGTATCCATGGTCTGGGGACGGTCCTCTGGGGCGTGTTTACATCGGTAGAGAGTCTACCGGCCAATAAGCGAAGCTGATTAGACGAGCTGTCCAATTGTTTCAAACCAGAAGTGAATGCCCTCCCCTCCGCAGTATAATCGCGTCAGGTTAAAGAACCTCCAGACCATGAATACGGATGAACAGCAGTATTATGGTCAGGCTATGTCAGGCTATGCTTACTGTGGACCTGTCCGGATTTTGGCCCCAGACATAAAGTGAGGTTATTAACTGAGATTCAGGGACTTTCAGGTTCTGACATGACACAGTAGGACTTCAGTATCTATTGGAAAACATAGTTAGGTACAAACATGGCATATAGCAGGCCTGGGCAAACTAAGGCCCGGGGGCCACATGCGGCCCGCTGAGCTATTTAATCCGGCCCGCAGAGCCTTCCCAAAGTAGAATATAATTTATCTTTTAGCCAAGGAGACTTAGATTATAGGCCTAAATTATCGAATTTGTTGTAGTCATGAAATACAAATCCCCCTTCTTACCCTGCATGTTAACATGTCCTCTGAAGAAAGTGAGGCTACTGGTTTGAGACTTGCCAATTTACCGGCATCAACCGGTTGACGGTTAACACCCGGCCCAGTAGTCAAAATCTAAACGCCAATGTGGCCCTTCGACCAAAATAATTGCCCACCCCTGGCATATAGCCTACTTTTTGCATTGTCTAATTCTGAGGTAATCAGAAGGTTCTATGTAATTCAGGCATAGCCCTGTTGCACAACTGTACTACATAGCGAGTGGAATTAAAAAATTTAGACCAACATACACCAAGCATGAACGCAAAAGTACAAACACAAGCAGGTAACATTGAGTCAACGGACCATATTGATTTTA
This sequence comes from Sardinella longiceps, assembly GCA_027497455.2. NCBI lineage: Eukaryota > Metazoa > Chordata > Actinopteri > Clupeiformes > Clupeidae > Sardinella > Sardinella longiceps. The sequence goes on from JAODXP020000023.1 coordinate 16,633,679, forward strand.
CTTTCTGTTTCAAATGTAGTGTGACAGATTGCTGTGACACAGATTTTGAGAATGAATGTATTTGTCCCCTCGGGGCTTTCCGTAGGTCTGTGAATATATTCCTGCGCTCTCATGAGTTCAATCTCTGGCTCCACCTTAAGAGTAAAGCATATCTGAAGTTTCTACCTCTGAGTCTGTGTTCTCAATAATTATTAGTTATTAAGATAAGTGCCAATGCTCGGTTACAGTAGTATGGTCCATTGACTCAATGTAATGTGCTTGTTTCTATTTGTGTTCATGCTCCCTCTATGTTGTTCAAAATTCGGTAACACTTTATTTGAAGGTACCGTCATAAGACTGACATGAAACTGTCATTAACTATGACATGACGTTGTCAAGAATCTGTCATAAACTTTATAAACCTGTCATGACTTCTGACATACCCTAACCCTAATCCTAACCATGACAAATACCGGGTGACACTTAATGACAGAAGTCATGACAGGTGTATAAAGTTTATGACAGATTCATGACAACGTCATGACAGAGTTAATGACAGTGTCATGTTAGTCTTATGACGGTAACGTAACACGTATTAAATCCCCACAGCGAACCCAACAAATATTTCAGAGCAGGTTACACTATGACCTAAAAAATCCAAGTTAGCAATGCAAGGTTAGAGGATGTTTATGAAATCCTGATCTCAGCATTCGTCAATATTGATGTATTGGTATGTTACACCGTGTCCTGAGCGTGAAACATTTGTGCGTCAAAAAGAGTTCCATCACTTTGTTTTCTATTGGAATGTCCTAACTGAATGCTATGCGATGCAACACGACTAGTCACATTGCTACATGACTTTTTAGTCGCTCTGTCCGTTTCTATTTCAGTCGCGCAAGTCGCGTTGCTCGGCCAGATTGAATAGAAAATCTAATCGAATAGAACGTCATATTTAACGCATCCTATGTAGACAGTGAAAGTCAATGCTACACGCCAAGCCGACAGTCGCTTTCAGTTAGGACACGGCGTTACTATACAGCTCAAACTGTCATTCAACTATAGATCAGATCACCACTGATCCTGCCCCTTCTGGCCTTTCCTTACACAATATGTTATTCCTGACAACACATCTACCTGGCATGTAGCCTGGCCCTTTACTTGCCTTATACACAATTCCACTCAGTCCTCATCTCCCTTCTGTGCTCTGTCTGGGACTGGTGCCATTGAGCTTGGTTTCTCAGGATGCATTCCATCCTGGCCAATCAGCAATAAGAGGGAGGTGTTGTGAAGAGGGGTGTCAAAGGTATTATAGGTTATTAGTCAAGTCATTTAAGGTTTCTTGCAGAAAATTAATTGGCATTGCAATGAATTTGTCATACAAAGACATGGTTAATTAATTGCACTCCTTATATATTCATGATAATAACAATCATATCTAGTCAGTAATCATATCACACACACACACACACACACACACACACACACACAGTCTGTATACACATTATCAAATATAGCACAAAATCCCTATCAGACACACACATCCTCTCTCCCTCTCTTACTCATTCTTGCCCTCCTCTCCCCCATCCCCATCCCCACGCCCACTCTTCTTCTCTCTTTCTCCCTCTTCACATCCCACCATCTTCCCAGCCTGCCTAAGAGTCTAAGGCTAAATTGGGTTGTGTGTGTGTATAGGCAAGGGGTATGTCAACAGTCAAGACAGCTTACGCCACTTCTGTCTCTCTGACACAGCCAGCCCCCTTCTCCTGTAGCTGCTCTTAATTGGCATAGTCAAAGGCATCCCTGCTTAGACTAAACGGCTTTTGATGGCTTGCCGAGCAAGCGAGCGAGCGAGCGCCGTCTGAAATCCAGCTGCCACAGGCCTCGGGAACTCAGGACATATCGAAAGACAAGCAGGCTTAAATATTTGATATCCCAGGTCTGGCTAAACGGTTGCCTGTAGAAAGGGAAGCGCTTTACCACGCGTGCCTTCCTTCAGAGGCATCTTGCCAGACAGGATTAGAGAGGAATAATTCATAGATCTGACTTTATTTCCTTCCTCTCTCTCTCTCTTTCCCTCTCTTTCCCTCCCTCTCTCTTTAAATCTTCACCTGACCTTTCCAACCTTCAATTCCATATTGGGTTGTCTCCTGAAGTCACCTTCTGTGCATGTGCCTTATTTTCAAGTACCAACTCACACACTCTCTCTCTCTCTCTCTCTCTCTCTCTCTCTCTCTCTCTCTCTCTCTCTCTCTCCCTCCCTCCTCACATGTTCTCCACATTGAGCAATGTGTGGGTCTGCAGGGTCACTCATAAGTAAGTTGGGTGCCACAGGACTGTATGGGGCTGTGTGAGTCAGACTGCTGTTTGCCTGTTTGCCTCTCCACCTCCATCCATCCCTCCCTCCCTCCCTCCATTCCTCCCTCCATCCCTCCCTCCCTCCAGGGTGCACCATTACTTTTCCAGCACGGCTGTCACCTGAACGCCGTCTGGCAGGTGATGTGGGTCGTGACAGGCTTTTTGGTGACAAGTCGTGGCTGCTGCTGCTGCTGTACTTTCTGCAGAATGGAAATAGCTGGAGAGAAAGGGAATAAAATGATGGGAGAAAAAAATAGAGAGGCCTCCCTCCCTCCCTCGGGCATTTTAATGGCACCTGGACTGCTAACTGTGCGTCTGTTCTGGTACATTCACAGGATACTACATGTGTGTGCACAGACAGACAGAAACACACACACACACACACACACACACACACACACACACACACACACACACACACACACACACACACACACAAACAAACAAACAAACATTTGCATTATGTGTAACCACACTCAAGTCTATAGTATATATGCTGTCAAGAAATACTTTCTGCAAATGATGTGGAACACATGGCAGGACATGTTGAAAAGCCTTTTAAATTTTGAGTAGACCTGTTCTTTTGTGCTTCATAAACAAACATGTTATTCTGGCTGACACATTTCATTTTGAGTAAATCAATGCTTTCAGTCTCTTTAAGTGGTGTTGTCAATCTCCCAACACAATAAGTACACTGATAAGTACATAAAAATCTTGCCATAAACTCTTGATTTCATGGCAGGGAGAACCAATCATGGTTATCATCAATCAATAAGCTGCTGGTTAAATCTGTC
>JAODXP020000023.1:16641806-16645606 GCA_027497455.2 Sardinella longiceps
TGTTAGCGAACGTTCGCTATGTTCGGCGAATTTGAACCTCAGAAGTCTCCAACAGGCAACTGAGAAGCTATCAGCTCCTCAGCTGTTCAAAGTTCAAAGTTCACAGGAAATATAAATAAATCTAATGCTAGTTAGGTTTTTCACTGTTCGCAGGTACAGTATTACATTGCTCACCAAATTTGTCTATGGAAAATAAAGAAAGCAATTTGAAGGTCAGAAAATATTGTTCTACATCCATAAATTGACATGTCACTTTAGCTTTAAGTGCCTGCACTGTAAGTGTGTTAGAGTGGAAGATCTAGCTCAAGGACCATCAATAAAACCAATGTGGTGAAGTAGCTCTTAGACATGGTGAATTTGTCAAAACAGCTCTCAGAGGAAAAAAAAGATTGGACACCCCTGTTTTTATACCCTCCCCTTTTTTTTTACACACATTCACATTTACTAAAACACACATGTGCTTAAATGTGCTTAAAAATGTGCCTCTTTAAACAGAGGCTATTTTTCTCACATTGTAATATTACTAATACTAGAAAAGCGCTCAGAGAGCGCAGACCTCCGCCAAGACAATGTGGTCACAGATGGTGTTCTGGGTCACCGATCGCCACCAAAATCGAATCAGTTCTTCCTCGTTCCAGTACACACGTTGTCCGAAAATTTCATCCAAATCCATGCAGCACTTTTCGAGTTCTGTTGTACACAGACAGACAGACACACAGACAGACACACAGGCACACACACACACACGCTAAGCAAAAAATAACCTCCTTGGCGGAGGTAATTAGGCATTCTATTTATAACATTGTAGTCTGTCCCTACACTAGAAAAAGTCCCCACTACACCACTGGTGTCCTCATCTCTGTTTGATTTGAGCACGCAAACCCGGTAGGCACCTATTGGTGTTGTGAAATTGACTTTATAATAACTAACCGTTCTATGCTATGGCTTTTGCTTGTATTGTTTTTTCTAGAAATCTGATTAAAGGACATTGATTGTGTAGAAAGGGTAGATCTGCAACTTTCGCTATCAATTATAGCTGTAAACACAAGCAATTCAGTGGTCAGAGACTTTTTTTTTCAATACCAAAAGCATTCGATGCAAAGCTACTCATTGAGTTTGTAGGGTAATGAGAAGATCTGCTGCGACGTGATCAATGTTGTTATATTGCTGTGGTGGAAGGCCAATTGTGTGGGACTTCAGTGCTGAATGACTCATCTGAGCCACTCTGTAATCAAGACATCGCAACCCACATTCCAGAACATTCCACTGCTTAATCCTACACAGCAGAGATAATGATGAGATTGACATTATTTAATGATTTTGAAGGATGCAAAGATTATTCTTTTTATTTTTATTCATTATTTGAACATAACCTTGAAAGGGAGTGGAAGTAGAGGCAGGTTCTTGGTGGCACAAAGTGGTGGATAACTGTTGGAAAGTAATGATGGCATTATTTTAGGTGGAAATAACATCAGTTCGGTGTCATTAATTCAGTTGAGACAAAGAAGTCTCTATTCAGACTGTACAGATAATGAGCAGATTTTTTCCCCCTTGGGACACAGATATCACAGCTGGTGGCCACAAGAGCAGTGTGAAATCAGTCTGACTTGTGAGGTATACTGTATGTATGCCTGCAACTACCACAACCATCATTATTGTCTCCATGTGGAATGCAGTTTTCTACTTCCACTCCACCCAAGGCATTGTTTATTAGGTCTATAAACCTATTAGTGATGCCACTGTTGTTCAACATTCAATATACAAACTGTATGTAGGACTATTGAATGCCACAGAAGCAATTTACACTGAATATTCACACATCTTTTTTTGAAATTTGATGGTTCTCTATCGTCTCGAGACCATCTCTCCACTCCGTTACATATTCCATATGTACGGGGGAATGACCCCACACCCAATAAGGACCGTGGATAGGCTTTAAGCCACACTGGCTCGCCTGGCCACGCCTACACCCGAACTTATAAAACACCTGTGTTGGCGTGTAATCACTGATGGTTTGATCGGAACCGGGCTCCGAGCGGCCTGAGGACTGGAGAGATGGTCTCTTCACTCAGAGAACCAGGGTTACAGCGTAACCCAACGTTCTAACATATTATATAAAATGAGACAATGATAATGAAATAAGTGAACAGATAGTTTGTTTAAACAGACTTTTCTAGTAGAGACAATGTTTGTCTTCATTGATTTCAAAGATTTTTCATGTAGTTGACCAGCTCTCTTTTTCTATGGGCCTGCACAGACTTCTCAAAAATCTGCACATTGGGCTGCATATGGACAAAAACTTCCAGGCCAAAAAGGAGTCCATCTCCGACCATGATTTTTTCCATGTACAGTAAGTGCAACACCCAAAAATCAATACATGCTCAAATTTCATTTACATCACACCATACCATTACATACAGTATACAAGTATATACTGTGTATACAAGTATATACTACAAGTATATACTGTATATACAAGTATATACTGTGCTTTATGGGCACATATGTGTCGCACAGAAACTGAAATAATTCACTCAAACACAGACAAACAGACAGAGAGACAGACAGACAGACAGGGAGAGAGTGCTTTGCAGTCTTATAAAAGAACTACTGATTTGTTCTGATTGGAGAACCCTCTGGTTGAGAGGACATGCATGAGCATTTGAATCTCTGAGAGGCAATAAGTGTGGGAGCAGTCCGCTGCACAGAGGGCTGAAACAGTTCAAATGAGACAAGAAGGGAACTTTCATGCTCCACTTCCTCATCTGTTCATGTCATGCTCCACATTAGGGTTCATGCTCTCCATTAGTTCCCGTCTTCAGTGCCTTGGATGGGTAGAGAACCCAGATGTGCCATTTTCCCCCTATGGCATGCTAGCAGACAAGAGATGCATAGAGACCCTAGAAAGCGGTGGTGAGATGAAGGGGCTTGAGTCATTTTGGATGTCATGGAAAAGCAATGACCGTCCATTATTCTCATGAGAATGCAGGGAAGTGAGGGTCAGGATTGGGGCAATCATTTAGAGTGAAGTGTGTTCAGGTGTGTTGAAACATGGTGATAAAAAGAGATGAAATTAAATATGAGGGTTTTTAAGGAGAAGTATGGCCTCAAACTCAACACAGCTCTGTAGCCTCAGCTTCATATGGCCAAAGTATGGTTCTACGTATGCATATTACGTATGCATATTGCGTGTACCGTTGTCACAGTTCTCCCTGGTCCCTTGTGGAGAATCCGGGGATATGAATGAGAAATAGTTCTGCATTCTGAAGGGAGATAACATGATATGAACAATAGTGACGTTGGTTTTCAAAAGGCAATCATATATGTCTAATAATAATCATGGCGTTGCAGAGTGCATAGTGCAAATAAACTTGTGCTGGAAAAAAGAAAAGATCCAAGGCACTCTTCATATGTGAAAAATATAAAAAGCCTTTATTTACATGTCTATTTCATTTAGAAAAAGTTAAAAACAATTGTGAGCAACAACCCACGCGTAGCGGCACATGCAGCCTTCTTCAGGGTGACTTGTGCTGGAGTTCTACTGGAGTGTGGAACTATTGTGCTCATGGTCAGCCATCTCGTTACTCCTTATCAATCTGCAGGTGTGGTTTCCATGACAACAGCAACTATTTTGGTAATCTCTATCTTTATGAGAAGAAAAGCCATAGACTATAAAAAAAATAAATGAATACTATGGAGTTGCTATGCGATCTAGAAAAAGATCTGCATGTATTACATATCATATTAGCTACCTAGATACATATATAAAGACGATTTTTATGTGGTAAATATAAAAGTAG
>JAODXP020000023.1:16650706-16681034 GCA_027497455.2 Sardinella longiceps
CTGATCATTGACCACCCACAATCGCTGTTTAGAATGGCATCTAAGGAAGATATATAGCATGTTTAATCCTGAAGGCAAGACTCTTTGCAGGCATACAGTACTCTGAGAACAAAAACAACACAGGACCAGAATGACCACAGGGCAAGAGGTCTCCTTCAGCTGACCCTGAAACTGTGGTCGTGATAGGCCAATGGTTTGTGAATGTGTGTGTGTGTGTGTGTGTGTGTGTGTGTGTGTGTGTGTGTGTGTGTGTGTGTGTGTGTGTGTGTGTGTGTGTGTGTGCCATACTTTTCTGTTCCCTGGCACAGGGACCTTTGAAGTTATGGTCAAATCTCACTGGCACCTGCCAAGGGATAAGCAAAGCCCTGTGTGTGTGTGTGTGTGTGTGTGTGTGTGTGTGTGTGAGTAAGAGAGAGAGAGAGAGAGTCTGTGTGTGTGTGTGTGTGTGTGTGTGTGTGTGTGTGTGTGTGTGTGTGTGTGTGTGTGTGTGTGTGTGTGTGTGTGCGCATTGAAATTGGGTTGGCACCCAGCTCAAAGCTCAGGACGAATCGTTCTGCCCTAATGCTCTTAGGAGTGGGAGATAACAAGTTGTAAGTGTGCGTGTGTGTGTGTGTGTGTGTGTGTGTGTGTGTGTGTGTGTGTGTGTGTGTGTGTGTGTGTGTGTGTGTGTGTGTGTGTGTGTTGAAATCTTGTATGCCCTGTGTTCAACTCTCTACCAATGAAGAGGTACTAAGTCGTCCCCTCCAACTGTATACAGTACGGCTCTTATTTACCGTGGGAGATGTTGACTAATAGGCCTTTAAATTCATACTCATTTCTTTTCATTTGTTGTTGTTGACACTCAACTAGTTCATACTTCACAGTCAGGTGAAAAAATCAAACAAACAATGGACCAGAATAGCTGTGAGAAGAAGTACTAAAACTGTGTGAATTGATGACCACATGATTATGCAAACCCTGAAATAGCCTAAGGAGTTTCATTTCAATCACTGTGCAGCTAGATGTGGGATGTTGGTGAACTACGTTGAATGTACCGAATCATGTAACCTGTTTGGCTTTGGTCACCCAATTTTTTAAATGCATTAAAAGAAGAGATTGCTGTTACCTGATTATTGCTAGCTATCGGTGTATTGTGATCATGTATGGCCATTGACTTTGCTTTTCACCTTATTCAGTGGCCGACAATGAATTGTTCAGGATGACTTAAACTAGTTCCAGTAATGATTTAGAGACAAAGAAAACTCAGGTGTAATGAACCACCACTTACAATTTATGGATTATTTCCCCACATAGGCTATACACATATATACAAATACATTTAATATATCACATTTTCTGTGTCAGGACTGCCTGTATTGATATGGGCACAGGGTTAGACACAATGTGTGTGCCATAAAGAATTTAAATAGGGGGTTTTCAGGGCAAGGAGAACAGCAATCAATGGAAACTGTAAAGTTCCTTTAACTAACTCTCTTGTTTGCCTGTCACAGCTCAGTGAGTTCTCGGATCAAATGGGGATACCCCACCACACACACACACACACACACACACACACACACACTTTCTTCCCTCTGAACATCTCGAACTAGTCCCCAGTCACGCATCACAACAGGGATTCTGAAAAGCAAATGAGACTGCTATTTAGACGGCAGTTGGCTTTTTTTATTTAAACACTATGCTTTTGATCTTAGATTTGGTTGTCAGCGGGCATTGCCTGACAAAAAGAGTTAGAGAAAGGCTTCACAGACATGCATCCCTCCATTTTTTGGCAGGGAGAACACAATATCTATCTTGGCTAACAGGAGTCTTGTGATCGGAGCAGCTCTCATGGGTTAGTTAATTTTTTTTAATCTGCAACTTTGTCATTGAAACGATCCCCACAATCTAGCTCCTCTCCTTGCAGTGCAGAGCACTCCCTACCTCTCTCCCCATCCACCATCAATGTCAGACTGCGGGAGACTGTCGTCTCAGTTTAGCTGCGTGTTGCTTCATCAACTGTGGGGAATTTGCAGGCCCTGTCTAATTAGCTAGGGCAGCATGGTAGCATGCTCCCACTAGCCTGATGGATTACGTTATGGAGCTTTTGTTAAAGCAGGCCAACAGAGTCCTGATAACTGGAGGCTTGTTTGGTGTCAAAGCTCCACTGGCTGTCTTTACCACCCCCCACCCCCTTCCTCTCTCTCTCTCTCTCTCTCTCTCTCTCTCTCTCTCTCTCTCTCTCTCTCCCCCTTTCTCTCGCTCTTGCTCGCTCTCTCTCTCTCTCTCTCACACACACACACACACACAACCGACATAGACAGACACACACAGTTACAAACACACACACACACACACACACACACACACACACACACACACACACACACACACACACACATAGACACAGTTACACTCATACATACACACATATTTTCACCCTCATCTTCATTAGGTTACCTCATAAAATCATTCCAGAGTGTTAGCCTCATTTCTGCAGCCTATTTTTGGCTCCTTATATCCTAAAACCATCATTTTAATAAGCGGTTAAATGGAGCAATCATCTCTCATATTTTGTGTCATGTCAAGAGGCATTGATGCTCCATTAACAGTGAGTATGACACGTCCGCTCAAGAGTCCAGCCAGGTCGCCCTACTACAGTAACTGTGCATTTGACATTGTAGATGTAGAGCATCATTGCCGTGTCTCCAGCCCCATATAGCTTTGTTGTTGCTATTGTCCTCCATGAAATTGAAAAATGCTTTTTAAATTGCCCGTAATCCCCTATCTGCTTGGCTCGTCACGTCCTCGTGTGAACAGCAACAGATGAACGCTGCAGTTCCTGCAGATGCTAACAGTATCAACAAGCGGTGCAAATATTTTGGTGATGTGCGCAGCATGTGGTGGCGCAGCTTATGTGTTTAAAAGGGGATGTCTTTCATGTCTCCCCGTTGCATCCCACCCCTTTCTTTCCCTGTGATGGAGTTCAGGATTAGCCAGGTGTTGCAACATCTGTGAAGGCTGGTCCTCCTCTCTGAAGCATCCCCCCAAGGCCCTCATTCTGGGAGGAGGATGTGGGTTAGTACTGTTTATTTAAGCGCTGATCATTTCTCTCTTGTGAGTATGTCAGTGGAATTTTACATTTCAGTGCACTCATTATACTGAGATTACCCTATCGAATGTAACCCTGTTTTAACTTTTTTTTTTTTTTTTTTTTTTGTCATCAGTCGCAAGGTCTTTAATTAAAACACTCCCTCGGGGTAAATTCAATATTCACAAACACATTCTCTCTGATAATTCTATGAACAGAACATAAGAACACCAACGACTAGGGGGGGAAAAAGATGAGGAAAAAAAGAGAGAGAAAAAAAAATCACAGCATGGCTTGGAATAGACCTGTATTGATTCCTGGTGCTATCCTAGTGAGTATAGAGCGATAGCCACTGCCTCATCTATACCATTTGTCACTGACCTTGAGCCAGGAAAAACAGGTCAATAGGAACGACTGGCGGTTGATGTCTGCTGATGATGTCTCACTACAGAGAGGGACATCGCTTTATATCGGCCCTGAGGCCCACACTCCTTCCACCACAGCAAGACCCAAGCCAGTCGGAGTTGATCTGCTCCCCCCCCCTGTCGATAACCCTCTAATGCACCCAATCAGACAAAGGAGGACGTCATCAGGTGCTGGCTGCTGCTTTGGATCAATGGTGTGGGTGTGTTTATACGCTCTGTGATACTATGAGCATAAATATAGAAAATAGATTACACATATAGTGTTTGTCACAAATTGTTTAATGTCTGCAGGCCGTTGAGGGCAGAGGCAGAGTGTAGCACAGACGAATTGATATTGACAAGTGAGCTGCTCTATTACAGCAGGGTGTATGATCTGAGGTAAACAAAACAAAAGTGCTCAAATAAAACAAAACAAAATAAAAAAGGCTTAAGGCTTAGAAGGTGAACTGCCCAACTAAACAACATCAACAACAACAACAACAAAAAAAACTCATTTCATTTTTTTTGAGGAGACCAAAAGGAAAAGTTAAAAGCTTTCAAAATCAATAAAGCAAGAGGGGAAACTACCAACAAATGTGTTTGACAGTATAATACTTCAAAATTTCAACTTCTGTTTAACTAAAGTAGGTGGGCTTGGTATATATATATATATTAAACTGTTGTTTGTGTTATAGGCCTACTGGTAAGACTTCTGACCTGAGTTGTATGGATGTTAATGTCATAACAATGACACTAACATCCATCTAGAGAGAGAGATTATGAGTTGTTAATTGGTTTTCCTGGCACATTAAAAAGAGACAATAAACATCCTGACTCCCTTCTTTTTATTACCGTGCCTTGGCACGTCATAAACTCCTCCATCCACTGTTACATGAAAGTGCTAGGACGGCCTCCTAATTGAGAAAACACTGTGCCATAATGTGTCAAACATCCCATAATAAACACAAAAATAATGACAGCTAATGTCAGGCACCATTTTGTTTTACCGCTACGCTCTTGTCTTGCCCGACACCAAGACAGGCACGGCGTAATTGTGTCTGACACTGGTGACACTGGAATCCTGGAAGACAAACAGTGATCTGTGCTTTCCCTTAAATATTACATTAATCCTAGCTAGGAGCTCTTAATATACATGTATTACAATATACATTAATACTGTTATACAATATACATTAATGCTGGCACAGTGTGAGAACTTAGGGTCAAGTGCTGGGGTAAAGACATGAAATGAATACAATTTTAAATTAAGTCTTGATAAAATGGTAAAAATGTAGCCTGTATGCAATGCAGTCCACAGTGTCGTTACTGGGTTAGGAATATGAATACATTATAGATTGCCGCAAACTGTTAGGGTGCAGTTGGATATTAGATATATGTGGAAAATTGTATTTATTTTATTTAATAATCTTGCAAAAGTCATAGGATAAAAATAAATAAATGAATGAATGGCTAAATTAATAATAAATAAACAAATACATGAATAAAGAATTTTAATTGCTTTTGATCAGCTATAGTCTGTGTACATCAACAGCAGTCATTAGAATAAAGGATTCAGAGATGAGCCCTCCAAAAAGGTTTTTATGTACTCTGGCACACATAGTGACACTGAGTGAACTGTGTTCACTGTTTCACTACGCCACACTTGTTGCACCATCACTCTAATTTACTATGACTTTTAATACAACAGTACATTAAATCCATTGACTTTCAGTGGGCCTTTATATATTTAGTACAATTGTAATGCAACTATTAGGATCATTATATTACAATGTACTGAATTTATTCTGGCAATGATTCCCCCTGACAATTCGGTGGAGATTGCCATATAACATGAGTTAACACTGATGGTTGAAAACCTGTTGAGCTAAAACAGGTAAAAAATACTACTGCATATCCTGGTGCAGTGTGTGCCTGTAATATGAAATATTACACATCCACTTGGCTTTGCATTACTGTGTGGCCATGGTTGTGTTACTGGAGTGACATTTTGCCTATTGACAGGAACCCTTTGAGAAATGTCTTCTTGGTAAAAAAAAAAAAAAAAAAAAAAAAAGGGCACAGCCAGTCATGCCAAGTGACACATTCATCTGCCCGATACTGACAGGTTGGGCTCACCCATTTAGAGAGGGAGAGAGAGAGAGAGAGAGAGAGAGATGGTGCAATTGCAGATAAGCATTTCAAAAAGGCACAAATATGAGGGACAAAATAAAAACAAATATTTTGGTGGCAAGTAAAAGGTTGAATCGTGCTTGTGTCCACTTGGTAACTTTAGACACTGTTGCTGTTGCTAGTGTGTAGATATGCAAAATGGTGTGCTTGTTGTCGATTCAGTTGGCATCTCCCTGGATGAACTTCAAATATTGACATGAAATTCTTCTGCACATGAACCAGTTGACTTTGCATGTGTACTCCAAGATCCAGCAGGGATTAAAAAGAAATTGTTTACTTTCACAGCCTGTGGCCAAAAAAATAAGGATAATATTTGGCTGGAGACACTAGGCTACTCAATTTTAATAAAACAGAACAAAAGACAAAACACCCATGCAATATTAAGTCTGACTACAGCACTGCCGTATCGCTATGAGGTTTTGCATAATTGTGACCTATTAATGTTTTAGATTTTGCATCCATTGTTAAAATGAGTCGATAATACATTGACCAGCAGCGAAGAGTGAAGTGCTTGCATGCACTAGTGCAGAAGAGCAGAAAATAAGTCCTTAAGCCGGTCTCTTTAAAATCAGCTTCATGAAGGTAAGGGAACAAAGAGAACTTACATTTAGTTCCATTCTAATCATCAGAGCCACATTTCTGGCCCATGGGTTCCCTTAGCTACTGCCTGCTGTTTGTTTTCAGCACTTCTGAAGCCACACTCAAAACACACGGTTCTCTGTCGCACAAAACAGGCCCTTTGCCAAAATATTTTGCCCATGGTGCAATTACTGAGTTGGACACCACTTTACTTTAGATCCCTTAAAAGAAATTTCATTAAAAATGCATTAGCCTGGTTGGCCTTAAAAAGCATGTATCAGTACAAATGCAAATTAGCATGTGGCTAATAAACTGTAAACAAACATAGAAAACAAACTAGCGGATGTGTTGTTTGCTAATAGCAGACTTAGTGACACGCTTGTCCGACTTAGCTCTAGCATCTCTTTAATGTAATAATATTATGTGATGCCATAGCATGTATTATTCAATGTGTTTTGTAGTGTTGTGACTTTTTTTTTATTTTGGCAAGCTCAAAGAGTCATGTTTTCACTGGCACAGCTAATAGACTCAAATAACCGAAGGAAATTGGAATCGGTAGACATTCATGAAAGGGGGCTTTAGCGCTAGTTGAAGTGTGACATACTGAAATGCATTCTGTGCTTCTCCTCAAACAGATTCCATTTCCTAGGACATTGTTTTCATTCAGCTTGTTGCCTCATAACATTTAAATCCGTTCGTATACAAGGCTTAGAAGTCCTGGTGCATGAAGGAAGTACAATCTCAAAATGAGAGCTTTTTATCTAAATAGCGTAAACTAAATTAAAGCATGTCAGGTCTTTAGGACCCGGGGATAATCCTTCCCCTTCGGACAAATGTGTTCTGCCAAGTCACAGCCACAAGCTGAGCCTGTTAGCCATGCAACTTCACAATGATGTTAAATACATAATCTGTGTGGTTTTTTAGCAGCACATTTTAGCTGCAGAAAAAACATACAGCAGATGTTGTTTTGGCTGTAGTATACTACGTAGCATTAAGAAATACATTGAAATCGATAGTGGGTGTTCATTGTTGGTGATTTTAACAAGGACCTACAGTACATGCACTGCACTGGTCAGGTATGCCAAGGCAAGGCCCCAAACATAAGCTGTTGCTTGCGTGAGAGGGTCATCCAAGAGTGCACGCAGTCTCTGTCTGAGCGAGAGAGAAAGGAGAAAGCTAGCGCTGGCAGCTACCCTCCTCAGCCCTGGCTCAGTGGCATCTGCTGTTTGTGGTGAAGTCAGCAGTGGGTGTCTTCCTCTGTTTCGCTCACCTTTAGCCCTGACTCACAGCCCTCTCCTCTTACTTATCCCTCCATTCCAGACATGCGAGGAAGGAAGCCTCCAGCTGCAGCCCCTCAGTTTATGTGAGTGCATCTGACATTTCTTTTTCCTCTCTCTCTCTCTCCCTCCATCTCTCTCTCTCTCTCTTTCTCTCTCTTTTTCTCCCTCTTGGCTTCAGGCTTATCAGAAAGCTCCAGCTGCGAGTGGACTGTCCATGGGGATGGTCAGGGCACACAGCTTGTTGGCTGACGAGGCGCGGCATTTCTTTCCTCTTTTTTTTTTTTTTTCCTTTTCTATTTTTCTATTTTCATTGAGTCATTTCTTCCTCTTTCTCCCCCCAAAGCCATCCTCCGTTTTTTTCCTACCCCAACTCCCTCCACCCATTCCTTCAACCTCTTTAGTATTCTCTTCCCCAGTGTGACCTGCGCTTGCTTGGCTCTCATTGGGATAAGAACTGAATCAAAATGATTTTGCCTGTGGGTCTTGCGTAGCCTAGCCTAGCCTAGCCGGGCTGGGCAGCACAGTGATGTAAACACAGAGGAAAGGGGAGTCTGTGGTAGATTGAGGTTTGCATGTTTGTTACCTGCAGTGCAAAAAGTGAATGTCACAGGCTTTCATAGGTCATTTTTGAACTTTATTTGGGTTGCACAAATTTCTTCTCTCTCTCTCTCTCTCTCTCTCTCTCTGTATGTATGTTTTAGGGGGCAGAAGTTAGGAGTAATCACTGTTGTCAGTCTGAGATTTTATTCATGTAATTTGAAGTCTGATTGCTTTCCGTGGGAAGATGACTCAATGTGAGTTAAACAGTGCTACTGCCTGTAGCTCCAGGCGCAGAGTGTGGGACCCATGCACTGCACTGTAAGATGCAGCCACTTCCACATGCTGTCTGATTCATTCAGTGTGTTTTGGAGAATATGGGACATAATCACTGACCCTCTACTGTTCTACACGGTAGTTCAGGGTGCAGTCAGCAAATATGACCTCATGGTTTGTAAGCTGACAGCTGTGTGTGTGTGTGTGTGTGTGTGGGGGGGTGGGGGGGGGGGGGGGGGGCACCAATATGAATATATTGCTGTATACTTTTACTGCTTGATAGGTGAAAGACATCAATATTGTTCTCATGTTTCAAAGAACCAACGTGTAAATGACAACATTGTGAAATGGTACCATCAATCCTTTCAACATGAAATATTCCAATGATATTGACGTACTTCTAACATTGCAGTGTAAGTGTATGGGTTAATCTGTTACCATTTTCTGAACACCCTGAAAATGTATTACATTTGCAACAATATTTAACATTATTTTCATAATAAAATTTCATATTGCATTTTTCTGTACCAACACACCATGTTTATTAACTTGTCATTTATGTGACAAATTGTAAGTCAACCCAAATCTGATTCCCTGGTTTGCAAACATATTCACATGTGATGGTGCGAATTTAAGCAACAACATAGCAGGCTAGCCAGATCGCCTATTCCTTCACATGTAGCCTACCATAGCTGATTCATAGTATTTGGGGGCATTATCCGGTGTGAATTTACCCGTAGCCCTGTTGATTCACATTGCTAGGTTCTTCTGTCAATAGGCATAAGAATGACCAAAATTCATGCAACACAGACCAAATAGCAAAATAATGGCAGCCAACGCTGATGAGAGCAAGAGTGTTTCTTTTCATATGGCTGCTTTGTTAGCGTTGGCTGCAAGTTGGTAACATGGTCTACATTGTATCAAATGCACATAGCAATTGGTACCCTCAAAGAACAGGGATACGCACTGAATGACTTCCAGATTATTCCTTTAAATAAAAATAATACTTTTTTTTACACTAAAATGGCTCAAAACAATGAAAAACTGATTTTTACCATAAATTGACTTTGTGACCGTTTGGTAGAGGTGATGGGCCCTATGAAAAAAATTATTTTCTCTACATCATATGTCAGGCTAATAGAGCAGGATGAAACAAAAAAAAATAATTTTTATGAAGTGTTTTTCAGGGTGTGCAAGTTAAAGGGTTAAGGAGAGCAGTGGGATTTAGCCGATGATTACATACCTGTGAGAATATTGCCTTTAAAATCAATTCACATGTATACAATAGCATAGTGCTGTTAAGCTCTTTTGAAATGCCCTTAAGGTGTCTCCAGGAGATTTAAAAGGGAGGGCATATTTTTCATCCAATAAGCATGACGACTCTCTCCTCTGTCTTCCAACTTAATAACCTAGGAGTCCAGTGACTTTGAAAGTTTGGTGAATAACACAACTCACCAGAACTGGGCTTTGTCACAGCGGTCTCTCCGCCACGCAGCTGTCCCTAGGCAGCAGGCTGAGCATTATGCCTGATTCCTCTCACCATCCTGTAGTAACACTAACTGTAGCACACACACACACACACACACACACACACACACACACACACACACACACACACACACACAACAACACGTGTGTGATCGCACACAAACTGCTGCGAGAAGAAGTCACAGCTGCATCCGAAGACTAATGACATACGCACACAGATAGACTTTGTTTACTCTTTGGTGTGTGTGTGTGTGTGTGTGTGTGTGTGTGTGTGTGTGTGTGTGTGTGTGTGTGTGTGTGTTTGTGTGTTTATTTGTGTGTTCTTGCATTGTGGTCTCTCTCTCACTCTGACTGTGGTCATACATAATCTCATAAGCTATATTGTAATTGAACAGATGTGCTGTCTGCAGCAAAAAAAGTCAGGCATTCAGCACCACAAATGGATGACTATGCTTTCATTGGAGATCAAAACAAGACACTTATTCCATAGAACAAAGTAGCCTCTTTCTCTCACTAGAAATACCAGACTTACATGTTCACTTTGTGTGTTTTTATATGACAAAAACAAGTATCTTGTCAATGTACTGCAAATCCTTTTGCTTCTATGAGAAGTGTTATCTAAATAGAACACATAAGTGTCCATTAGTCTGTCTCATATTCAAAACATATAATTTACAATTACTGTCTTTGCACTGGACTCTCATGCTTTTTTGAACAATACTTTTTTCATGGTTGCATTTTCTATGGCTTTTTGCATTTAATTTGATTGGACAGTAGAGACAGTGCCAAGAAATGAGTGGGAGAGAGAGATAGGTAAGGATTGGGAAATTACCTTGGATTGAACTCGAACCCCATCCCCGGATTTATGGTACGATCCACTAGCCCACTGAGCAACAGTGCCCCCCTTAGACTTCCTTTAGTTTGCTCCTTCTGCCACTCATCTCTATGGTGACAGGGCCAGGCTAAACCAGGGAGTTCTGGAGTTCCCTGTGCACTACCCTGAGCCATTCCTCATTAATAGGCCACTGTTTACATTGGTGGCATGCTATTCTAACGTACGCGCCTGGGCTAATGTCAGCCATGTTTAACAAGCTACACTGTGTTATCGCGTGTAAACATGAACACCTCTTGCCAACGCGGCACTACATCAACCGTGTCATTCACATGTGGGCCTCTCTAAACAAATCTGTGTTCAGACATTGAAAATGTATGTGTAGTTGTGAGTACACTTTCTGAGAGAGGAAACTAATGATGTGTGTGTGTGTGTGTGTCTGTATGTGTGTGTGTGTGTGTGCGTGTGTGAGAGAGAGGGGGGGGGGAGTCATTGTTTTGTGTGTGTTTCTGTTTTTACTTAATAGTGTAATCAGCATTCAAGTGTACAGACACATTTGTATTTTACCACTTCAAACCCTGTGACCCTGTGATTCACACCCGTTCCTCTCTGTAAATTACTGTAAATTACTCACACAGAAATGCATTTCATGTGACAGATTCCTACTGGATTATAACACCCAAAACTGAAATCAGTGAAATGATAGTGAAATTATCCTCAGCCTAGCCACATGGGCGCAAAAGGTTAGATGTCTACAGATTTAGATAATAGCCATAAGGAAAGAATTTAAGAACACACACAACTGCATAGAGTGCAGTGACAAACAATTGCATTAGATATCTTTAACTGCTTTTTTAAAAGTGTCTTTGTGCTAGTTAGCTCATGATGAAAGGGCCCAGTTGAAGGTGATAGCTTTGTCGTAAGGCTGTTACTCCGTGCACAGTGGCTTTAAAAGAATTGTGGCCAATGATTCAGTGCATTATCGTTTATTTTTACAATGCAGTCCCTTGCCCTTGCCACCAATTAGAACACAACTGAGTAAATTATTCATTCTCTCATTTGGCAACATCCTCCGTTTTCTGTGTGGAGGGCCAGTGAATATACTCAAGGGCCTTAAAGTTGGGAGCTGTTATTTGTGTGTGTGTTTGTGTGTGCTGAGAGAGAGAGAGAGAGAGAGAGAGAGAGAGACGTGTGTGTGTGTGTGTGTGTGTGTGTGTGTGTGTGTGTGTGTGTGTGTGTGTCTAAGTTAACATCCATCACATTTGTGTTGTAAACACACACATACAACTGTAGGGCACGGATAGGAGCACGTATTCTTGTGTGTTGGCGTAGTGTCATGCCGCAGAAGGGGACGAGTCATCAACTCAACCTAATCTCTTTTGTATTCATCGTCCGACTGTGTGTGTCGCAGGCAGCCAGCAAGAGACCGAGGAGCAACATTGCAAGCATTACAGGCTATCTATAATTCATCAGGCAGAAGGGTCACCATGCCTCTGCTGGAGATCGCTGACAGACAACTTTACTGTGCTGCTGTATGAGATGGACTTCTGGCAAAATGCCACACACACACACACACACACACACACACACACACACACACACACACACACACACACACACACACACACACACACACAGAGAGAGAGACTCAGTCACACACCCACCCACACAGACTCGGTCAACACACACACACACACACCCACACACACACACACACACACACACACACACACACACACACAGACTCAGTCAAACACACACACACACACACACACACACACACACACACACACACACACACACACACACACATTCACACACCCACAAGACAAGTGGTTAATAAAGACAGATAACAGCAAATGCAGAGACCTACCTACAGACTTGCTGTACACACATTTCTCTGCACACACACACACACACATTTTTTTTTTCTGAAATACACACACTTACTCATGGGAACAAAGACAAAACAGAAATATATTAGCAACTTCAGCCTCATGTGTGCTTTCTTTCATCTTTCTGTGCAGTAAGACACCAACCGCCATAAAGGTCACTCACAGAATGAATGACTCTTCATAGCCTTTTGAATGAAAAAATACAATAAGGACCCCACAATTCCACCCACGTCTGATCACCAACCTGAGTTAATCCTAATTTATTCTAGCTCATGTTGTGATCAAAGGGGGTGCCTTGGACATTTCATTTCCATGTTGATGTTTTCCACATGGACGTCATCACATTAACAGCATGGGTGTATAGCAACATGACAGTTTTTCTCAAAGGACATGATTCAAATGTGCAAAATGCAGAAAATGGCATGACCTTTACATTGATGTCCTCGAAACCTAATAGCTATGCAATGCAATGCATCATATTTTTCTATGACAAAAATAAAACTAAACTAAAGCAGGTGTGTGTGTGTGTGTGTGTGTGTGTGTGTGTGTGTGTGTGTGTGTGTGTGTGTGTGTGGGAGAGAGAGTGAGTGATAGAGGGAGAACAGAAAAAGTTCATAGAAGTGACCTTTCTTTAGTGGCCTTGCATCACAAGTGGCCATTTTAGTCACAGAAAATCACAATAAATTCTTGGGAAAAGCTAAAGTTCATTGTTCTGCCCGTAAAGAGCACTTATTACAAACAAGTTTGCTAGTTGATGCTACAGCCAGGCCGGAATAAAGGTCAAGAGATACTTAGCAAAATCTGTCAAGGGTTTTGAGTGTTTTAAGCCATTTGAGCCATTACCTGATCACACAGCCAAAGAATAAATACAGTAGATCTCAGCTGTTAAACGAAGGTCAAATTCTTGAAGTGTCTGACATGACGGTGATGGAAGCCTTGCAGTCTACCTGTGTATAATGACATGAATGTCAGTATGTGTGCTGCTAATATCAGTGAAAGCACTCAAATAGTCTACTATTCAAACTTTCAAATACATTTCCAAACACATTACCAATTTTCTATATACTGTAAGTGTAGTGGCTAGCCTGTGGGGAAGTTTAGGAGCCTATTAAGCAAATAGCAAACACACTGTTTAGGAGTCAGAGAATAAAATCAGTCCCAAAGCTTTGATTCTCGCCTCCTCTCATGTGTGTAATTTTTTTTCCCCTAACAAAGCTCTTGTATTTAGCTGGGCCGAATCAGATGTGAGTTAGGCTACCTGGTGTTTTGCGATGACCAGCTTGTCTCACCACAGTTGGCCTACTTTCATCTTGCATCAGAGCGATGACCAAAGGATCGTTCCCCTTGTGGAACACAGTACTCAGTCACTTAGCAGGAGATCACCAGTAGTTAAAGCATGTCTGAAATAATTGTTGTGCATCTGGTCTTCATAAGCTAAAAGATTATTTTCTAAATAATGAATAAGTCATGGTGTACTGTATGTAAGGGATAACGGCTGACAAGGTGTGCTGTTATACAGAAGCAATGAACAAGGTGGAGACAAAGAAAGTTGCATCTGCTGAGTTCGTTATTTCCTGTAGCCTATAACAGCACACCTGGAAGGCCATTATCCCACTTATTACCCGGCTGCAAATGCAAGCATGTAAAGGACAGACAGCAATTTAAGACATCCTAGCCTTATAAAAGAAACCTGTCCTGTTCAGTTGCTGTTGTACTTGTTTTCCAACGGTACTGTAGTTATCGGTAGAGTATCGGCTGATTCCATTACTGCTGCAAGTTAAGTTGCCGTTTATTGTGGTTGTTAAAGTTACCAATTATATTACATTTATGCATTTAGCAGATGATTTTGTCCAAAGCAACTTACAAAAGAGGATTAACAATCGATCAACAATCACCAACAATCAATTTAAAAGACCACTGATACACAGTAGAATGGAGATTTAACTTGTTTTGCTAAGATATAGGCCTTCTTCATAGCCATTCACAGTATCTGATGAAAAGACCACCAGGGTGTTATGTAAAAAATTAAACAATGCTTGTTATGCCTGCAAACCCCTGATCATGTTACAGTAAGCTTACTTGGGCTTGGCAGTAGTCTATCTCACTTGTGTTAAATAGTTGCAATAGGCTACCTGTTCACAGGGACTCAATAGCGCCCCAAACTTGACCTTGTGTGGAATGGTGCGAATACGGAACTGCAGTATAAATAGTAATTGCAGTCAGAATGAGTTCTCTGTGGAACTTCTCCATTGGCAGGTTTATTTGCCTCCTCACTGTGAGATATCTGATCTCATTTAGCAAGGCTGGTCCCTAATCCAGAGTTTTGGGAAGTCTCTCTGTTCCTTGCTTCCTGTTGATGGATCCAGTTTAAGTACAGCTCTGTGTTATTTCCCTCATTTCTCCATGCTATTGATCTATTTTCTTTTTGTCCCAACACTTTTTTTTTTTTTTTTACATCTTTTCTTTATGTCTTTCTTCTCAATACTTTTTTTTTCTTTCATATACTCTCTTGGTCTGTATTTGTTTATTCATTTTTCCTCCTCTCTTTTATCAGGCTTCTATATTAGATCCCAATAACCATGTATAAGCTTAGATTGATTTTCAACACATCTCAGCCCACTGTGCCACTGTGTGTGTTTGCATTGTCTGAGCCCAGCCGTGCATCTGGCTCCCAGAAATCCAATAAGATTATAGCGTTTCTCTCGCTGCCCTGCCAACACATTTATCCGCTTTTTCACTCTTTTTTTTTTTTTTTTTTTTTCTACCCCATGTTCTCAGCATACCCCAAATGTCAGGTTAATCCGGTTATATTCTCATTCAAGGAAAGGTAATTTTGCCCTCCCCGCCCTCCCCCTCTTCCGTAACAACACAATCGCTTCCACATCCTCTTTGTTTAGTGTCCGGTTCTGTTGGCCTCAGCAGGCTTCTTCTCTGAAGGCCCCTAGAAGGTGATAACTCTCTTGGCTTTCATAACCAGCAATTGGATCAAGCAACGTCTGCCTCCAGGGCCGAACCTATATCCTTCAGCCACGTATCTCTTCAACCTTGACTCTATGATGCAGACCGAAACACCCTGAGAAATATAGCAAAAAAGAAAGGGGGAAAGAAAAGAGCAATTTTGTTTGCATAATGCATTGTGCCTTCAGGTGCTGTTTGTTGAAAGGATTCTGTTGTGGTGTTTTTATCAGCTTTTTTGTTCGCTAGCATGTAAATATTGTGCTTTTCCCTCATGCTGCTGAGATTTTTGCTATGGCACCTATTCCCTCCTCTCTTGTTTGCAACCTTGAGTACATTAAATTATCTGTGAGAGCTAGTAGCGCCATGTTGTTATATTTTGATACACAGTACATTGAACACATGGGAAAATACATGTCCCTGGAACTGTGCCCAAGTCTGTGCCAATCTGTGAAGCCCTGGTGATGTGTGTCTGGGTGTTGGCTCACCCCGGTGCTCTGTTGCCAGGGGTGACACCACGGCAGCAGCAGGTTTGGATGTGACAGGCTAGGAGTCCAGGGGGCTTCTGTGACAGCATTCCCAGCTGCTAATGTCAAAAAGGCTGTGTGCGGATGGTTGTGTATACATACTGTATCCCTCGTGACTTGTTTCTTTTTTTTTTACACAAAAAACAAACCTGTTATATGAGTATCTCACCGAATTTGCTGAATTAGGCTTTCAAGAATGGAAGGAGAGGAAGCCATGTAATATCAATGTCGAAGTTCTGAAATAAGATGGGTCAGACAACAGCTATCGGGCTTATTCGATCTGCATCACTGAGTTAGCTGTGACCATACACAGTAGTTGACTCTGTCAGTTGTCTCAGAGCTTTTGATAGGGGAATATGACTGATGATTGCACAGGAGAGAAAAGGCAGACAAAACTTCCACTCTGATCATTGGTCAAAAGTTATGAAGCATGAATTACAGTGCATAGTAGTATGAATGTAGTGAAGTATGTCTGCTTTATAGAGCCGATTGAAACACTTTAATTAGTTAGTCCATATGTAATTTGCAAAGAGGGAATTAAGACTGAAAGCTAACTTTTGAAGCCTGCAAATTAGCTAATGCAGCAAATGTGACAATATGACACTCAAATTGCACTATAGCAATATGGCACTCAAGTAGGCCTAGCTGCAAAAAAAAAGCATCTGGAAAATAGTTTTCCCCACAGCAGAAAATTGCCACTTCATTGCCTAGTAATGAATGACAGATTCAGCTTGACATACTTACAGTAATTGAATGTTATGATCCTTAAACAGTAATAGAGGACAAGCAGTTAAATGATTAAAGAAATAATGAATGTAGATAAATGGTTACCATTGTAGATGTCTGTCTGAATCAGCTGACCTATGTTTGTTTTGACTTGTCTTCATTGGGGGTAAAAAAAATTGTGAAAAAGAACAATTAAAGGATATTATATATATAAAAGTGGACTCCATAAAACCACGTGGAAAACCTATAAAAGTACACATACATAGTTCAGTTGTTGATGTATTCAACATTTATATAAAATCAGTGTCAGAAGGACAAATGGACAATATGTTAATAATCTCCAAGTCAAACATTGTTTTTAATTTCTTCTCTCTGCTGCTTGGTCGTTAAATAACACAGTGAATGATCCTGAAAAGCCCAGAGTCGATACTTAATGAGAATGGCTTGCGGATCAATGCCCATTGACTTAAGGGCTCCATTATTAGCTTGTAAGACATTAGTGCCTAAGCATTATTGTCTAATTATAATGAAAATGGATGAATTGTGAATGTGAATAAATTATAGTGGAAGAAATCATGGGAAATGTCAGCCTTTGAGGGTAGAAAATGATCTCAAGTCATGGAAAGGGGTTGGTCATTTACATAAGTCATGAGGGTTGTATGTATTCCATACACAAAGTCTCTTCTGTGGATTTGTCTATCTTGTTTTTCCTTTTTGTATTGCAATGAGATAGGCACTTCTTATTCCTATTTTTGAAATAAAGCTTACAATGTTTACTGACATTCAATACGAACCAGTTTGTCCTTTTGTTGCCTTGAGAAAACATACATTCATTATTATTGAGCCAACTTTAACTCCACAGCATCTGGTTTTTAGTTTATTTTATGAAATATTACTGGTGGGTATTCTGGGTAAGCCTCACAGCTAGTGGTGTCCAGCATAGTACAGAATAACCCCAGCAATATTACCCCTTTTCTATAGGAAGAATAATCAAAAGCACATTAATAACAACCAAAAAAGAAACTTTTCTATTGTCACAAATCAACGATCAATTTGAAATCATGTGCATTAATGAATCTTGGCCAATGACCTGTGGCAATCTTGGAATTTGTACAACTTCTCTCTGTATCAATTTTCTCCCTGATGACAGGGAGAGTGTATTCAGTATCATTCAGTAGCCTGTTTGCTTCCATACACCATAGTCTAGAGGTCACAGCTATTGGACGGACAATGAGAGATGCAGTGTGGAGGGGAAGAGGGATCTGACTCTCACTGTCAGAGATAAGACAGGAATGATGAACGATGTCACCAAATGGCAGATCAAATGAGAGGGGAAGCCAGTGAATGATGCTCTAAAATTGCAGATGGGAACGGTGAGTGAGTGCGTGAGTGAGTGAGTGAGAGAGAGAGTTTGGGGAGGATATCAGATTTTCCCAGAACTTCCGGTGCTCTGTGAATGCCAAGAGAGGGGAAGTAAGTACGTAAACAAGATCCTGCTGCATTCTTGCCTGCCAAGCAGCCCCGTAACATTTCAACCCTTTAGCATTTTAGATCCCAGTAGGGGATCACTGCTTGGGGTTCATGTGCTGATATTTCAGCAGAGAATAAAACAGTGTGTGAAGACTCCCACTGTGGAAGAAATAAAATGACCCCCACACACACACACACACACACACACACACACACACACACACACACACACACACACACACACACAATACCATTCATGCAAAATATACATTTGACATTCTTAATGGTCTTGTGGTGAATAAGAGGGAGTGGCAAAGATTCTTCTTCTTGTTATTTTTTTTTATTTGGATATATGCAGTAGGCCTATGCATTCTTCACACAGCCTTTATGTAAACTGTCTTGAGTAAATTAATTCATAATTTTTATGCACATGTAATGGCCAAATTTTAACAACATCTAATAATCAGTGTTATTATATATTTGAAGAGTTCAGATGCAAAACCCCCTAACTCCACTTGACCACTTTTTGAGAAAAAGGCCATTTTTTTATCAGGCGTTTACAGTGTTTTGATTGTAAACAGATATTTTAGACATGGCGGGGAGTAGGTTTTATTTAATTTTTTTCACAAAAACATTTAATTTACATATTCTAAATTTATACAGGATTCACACAATATCATTAACTCAGTTTTCACAAAAATGGTGTTTAGGGGGTTTTGCATCTGAACTCTTCATTTGTTAATTATGACACACAATGTAGTGGGGCCAAATACTATTTTGTACTGATTGTAGGCCTATGTAATCAGATCACATGTACAGTACATTTCAAATTCCAACATTTTCTTAGGACACACTATTACAATTCCCACCTACTGTCTGAGGGTCCCCTGAAGCTCTCAGTACGCCATTGAACTTGAATAATCCCCAAAATCCATCTCCACCATCAGCGCTCCCTTGACAAAGCCGCTCTTTGTCAGGTGATATTTTGGTCTCGGAGATGACCGCACCATAGGGGCACTTCCACTGTCAGTGTGCCTGGGCCTGCTGCAGCCGCTGGCTGACAGACAGGACCCTGCGTTTGACCTCTCCTGCTCTCCCACTCTCCTCACAGGCAGGAAAGGGAGCTGACAGGAGTGTAATGGCAGCCCGCGGGTCTAGTGGAGGTGGGCACTCAGGGCTGGTGCTCTGAATCTTTCTCTCTCTCTCTCTCTCTCTCTCTCTCTCTCTCTCTCTCTCTCTCTCTCTCTCTCTCTCTCTCTCTTCCATGCACTTGGCAGACCAGCAGATCTTAAGACTATCTATAGCAGCAAGCTGTTAAGCTGTCAGCCCAGCTCCTCATTTCTGTCTTCATTTAAAGAAGAACTTAGAGTCTCCTCTGTCTGTCATTCTCTCTCTCTCTCTCTCTCTCTCTCTCTCTCTCTCTCTCTCTCTCTCTCTCTCCTTTCTCTCTCTCTTTCTCTCTTTCCATTCTTTTCTCTTTCTGACATTGGTTTGTCCATGTTTGTAAGACCCTATAGTTTAGTCTCTGACATCCTTGAACCCCCCCCACCCACCCCCTCTCCTTTTTTTTCTCTTGTCCTCCTCTGTCTCATTATTTGGTGCAGTCCATTGGGTGTATTCTTAGTCTGTAAATCATACAAATCCTTCTGGAAGGGCACTGGAGCTAGGGCTACTGTTGTAAGGAGGAAAAAACACACCAGGCAAGACTGCGGTTTTCGGGTTTTCTCCAGAGCTCCGCCTACAGTTTCTTTTTAAAAAATGGCACCTACATTGTACATTCTGACCAAACAATGTTAATTTATTTGCAAACCGAAGAATAGGAACAAGGGATGATCGTTTTCATACATGACATTTACTGACAAGCCTGTAATAAATGCGATTTCGGTTATTTGCACTCTCAGTTTAATTTAATTCACTTACCTGAAACCCCAGATCCTGCAAAAGTAGTAGAGGGAGTCATCATTCATCCCTTAATAAGCCATTTAATCATCAAATGACTAGGAAGCTGGTAAATTAGCGTAAAATCATTGCCTGGTTCCCCTTTAAGAAAAACAGAAGAAGACTGCACAAGGAGCAGTTTTGGGATTAAATGTGTTAAAAATCACTGTAAATGTGTAAAAATCACCTGACCTTTTTTTTTTTTAGTTAGCCTACAAGCAGTCTAAACAAATAAAAGTAATGAATTAATTACTGTTTCCATCGTTACAGTGCTGTTACCTCTACTGTCACAATATCCCACCATCATGACTCTTATGCCAATTTCTCCAACTCAAATATGAATAGATATTTCTATGCACACGTTTTCTTGAGGCTCCCCATTTCTTCCCCCAGACATTAAAGATGTGCTATCAACATTTTCCCCCCTTGATATTAGGGCTGAGATGCACAGTATTATATGCACGTAGGCTCTAAATTCTGTTTATAAATTATTTAAAATAGCCTCCAGCTGAAGTCCCATTATGACGGGGGCGGGGGAAATTGTTGATTGATGCATTTGAGTATTTTTTTTTTTTTTAATGTTGCTCAAAAGTTGCATTAGTAATTTTCCACCACCCAATCGAAGAAGAAACTAGTAACTATAATGAATTACTATAATGTAACTTTCTCAACACTGAGTAGGAGACACCACAAGTGCACTCAGCACTCAGCTCCGCTAAATGTGCTCAGCATTTTCTGAATGAGTGGACCGCCTGAGCACCAGAATAGAATAGATTCTCAGTCTAATCAGATTTCTGCCACAAAGTCTTTAATTTCACAGAGTCTGGGGACAGGAAGTAAACACATTATGCTGAACCTTCTGCATCAGATGTCTTCATTTAACCCATTTGCCAGATGGTAGAGTGTGAATTCTTTCTCTGTCTGTATCTGATGGAAGGCAGAAATGTCTGTCCTTGTCCTAATTCCCATCAGCCCCAAGTTATCACTACATTTCATGTCAGTATTTGAGTAAACATCAGTCCCTCTTATACTGCCTTCACTCCTGAATGTCCTCGAGAGTGATTGAATGTCGCCAGACATTTTTCCCATTTGACTTTCCTGCCCTTTCAGCTATTCCCTCAACTGTGTAAATTTGCACTTCTGTCTGGACAAACGGAAACAGAGGTAGAGATCATTTTTTTATATTTTCTGGTGGTAAGATGACTTCATTCTGACAGACTGAACATAGCTGAGGGGCCTTACATGCAGAGCATCATGTTTGTGAATGCCCCCTGAGCCGTGCTTTATCAGAGGACAGACAGGCCATCACAAATTAAACGTGTCATGATCTAATAGCCTATGTTTTATACATGACTCATATTCTGCCAGTGTCAGAAAATCCTGGGTAAATTTCAGCAAATTCCATAAGGTCTACAATACTCTCAAATCAGTTGTCAAGATTAGGATTGTGGTTTTATTTTTGTAATGTTTGTGGCTTACTTTGGTATTCTGTGTTGTGTGCATACAATAACCACATTTGCATGACCTCTTCTAATTGCCTAATTGGAGCTTAAACTTGTAGCCTATACCACCAGTTAAAAGAATGTGAAAAATTGAAATGGATGCTAAGAATTTGATTTGGTGATGAGTTTACGTCAGGTTTTTCTCACCTGATTTCATTTTTTTTCCCAGTTTGTAGTGTAAATGGTGGTAATGTTTAATAGTTCGTAACACACCTGCCTCTCACATTCACACACACACATAGGAAAGACTGATTTTCAAGTAGTTCAGTTCATTGGGTCCAAGGTAATGTGTACCTTCCAAATACTGCAAGAACTAGTGTGCACATACACATGATGAATCGCTATTTACCGGTGCATGATGTGTTGGCTACAACTTTCTGGTGCTCTGATGAGGCAATTAGGAAAGGGTTCTCAATATACTGAGTTCATAGTGCTAAGGTCTGCAATACTCTCAAAGCAGTTACCAAGATAAAGATTGTGGTTTTATTTTTACAATGTTTGTGGTTTACTTTGGTATTCTGTGTTGTGTGCATACAATAGCCACATTTACATGACCCTTGTCTAATTGTTTAATCAGAGTATCATAGACCTGCAGGGTATACCATGTGAAAAATTGAAAAGGATGAAATTCATTTGGTGATGTGTTTACATAAGGTATTTCTTTCTTTCTCGGTTAAAAAGTACATGAAAGTTTTTGTAAATGGTGAATGCTTGACACACCTGACCCTCAACTCACCACCACGTATAGCTATTGTGTTCACACACATATGGAAAAAACAATTCTCAAGAAGGTCAGTTCTTAGCACAAGTGTGATGTGTAAATGGTGTTATGTTTAACAGTTTATAACATACATGCCACATTTCCAAAATGGTGAATAAAAACTTTTTTTTCACTACACTTCCTTTGTTGTGTTATGAATAGGACATGGTGAAAAAGATAGGTAGAACTGGGGGTGTTAGGGATGGAGACTTAGTTGGTAGAACTCATAAAACAAAGTTGGTAGAACTTTGATCTTAAAAGTGAAACTTAAAATCTTGAGTTGTTAGAACTTAAAATAAGGATGTGGAACCTAAAAGTGCAAGTTTGTTCAACTCAAAACTTTTGAGTTTGTGTTGCGTCAACCACACAATAATTTAAGTAGAGAACTCAAAAAAGCGAATGCATCACGTTGCCTAGAAAATTTGAGTTCCGTCAACCTTTTTTTTTTTCAGTGCACCAGCTGTAATTTTCTCCCACTTGAATGCCTTTCTGTAAGGAAAAGAGCAAAAATCGTAAATGTCTTTAATGTCTCTAAATGTCTCTAATGTCCCTAAGTAAGAGCATACAAATGACATGGCATTCAGTGTTCCATTGAAATGTGTGTGCTTGAATGCTGTTTTTTTTTTTTCTTCTTCCTCTTTTTTTTTGGTCTGGAAATTTCAAACCTGTTATTTTCCATGTTGTACATCTTTGAGCTGACCAGTAATCAGATGTATTCAGAGCACAGGAACACCGTGTACTAGCTTTTGTCAGGGAAGGGTCATGTTAGGTTTGCAAGTTTCTTCCGTTCTTTTGTAGATAGAGAAACTTTATTTTGTCTAGAGGTATATTACAATGAATTCAGTAAATCATCTGAATTGTATTGGGGTTTGTTACTGTTATTTCTTGTACAGTATATGGATCAGTCTATCAATGTATTGACATTGTATATACTGTAGAATACAAACGTACAAACATACAAGAATTGGGTAGCTGTATTCAGTGTCAATTAAAATAGGCTATAAAAAAATACAGTTATATTAACATTGATGGATTACATTATACAATATATATATATACTGTACAAAATGCAGAAAATGACAAATCACAAACTACATTACATATACTGTATTTTTACAGTACAGTGGGTATAAAGAGCAATGCAAGCAATCAAGTCTTATTTTATAACTTTATGGGGGTGGCACCTTTCCAGAAAACACAACTACAGTATGTCCCTTACTGCCCTCAGGTGGTACGGAGTGGACCAACCCTCAGTCTCCAGGTCTAAATGTGAGAATGGGAATAATCTCCAGTCAATGGTGATTAGGCATTAAGTTCATAAATTCTATTTCCTTCAATTTCTATTTTATACAGCCTTCAACTCCAGGGTCATAGCAGAGTGATTCAGATGTGCAGTCAGTCAGTTAATATCACGTTGGGCAAATAAAAAGGATAATGACATGTTTAGAAGTTACAGGACAATTTCCAAATCTCCAAATCAACAAAGGGAAAAGTGTGGTGTTTTATGGAAATAAGACATTGCTCAGCAACATTGTTGTTTTGTTTACAGCAACCCCCCATCCCTGAATGCCCAGTGTAATGCCAACAGATTAAAACTGATTTCATGATCCATAAAGCATGTTTTCATTGTTGGCTTTTGGCATATGCACAGTACCTATTCAAAAGCGTGTAGATTTGGAGAACACATAATCACTCTGAATGTATTCATGACGTTGGCTTTCGCAAGAGCCTCTAGGCAACACAATGAGTGTGTAGGAAGGGGAAGGATGGCTTGTGTGAGAGTGCGGCTGGGCTAGCCTACAGTTTGGCACAGACTAGGATGTCTGTCCAGGCTTACAATGGATTACAGGAATTTGAAATCACAGAACGCCCTATGTTGAAGAAGGCTTTGATTGTCCATTTGAAAGCACAGCCTCCATTCTCCATTTAAAACTGCTCTCTTATAAGTCTCTTTAACACCTTTGGCATTAGCATTTAGTCCACACACACATGCACACACACAGAGAGAGAGAGAGAGAGAGAGAGAGAGAGAGAGAGAGAGAGAGAGAAGTAGTTTTCATTGTCACATTTCCCAGAACCTACATGTAGCTGTTTTTCCTTTCATGTTTCCTCCTCCCCAAGGTTTCAATAAATGTATTGCCATTTCTCTCCTCCCCCTCTTCTTCTTCTTCTTCTTCTTCTTCTTCTTCTTCTTCTTCTTCTTCTTCTCTCTCTCTCTCTCTCTCTCTCTCTCTCTCTCTCTCTCTCTCTCTCTCTCTCTCTCTCTCTCTCTCTCTCTCTCCTTCTGTCTCCATAGGGATCTGCAAGTAGTGCTGATGCAGTCTGAGATAAGGTCTCCCATTCAACAGGTTTGGTGTTGATAAAGACACAGTAGAGTACAATTCCGTCAACACACTCCCCAAGGCCCAGAGTCTTATCTCATCTCCACAATTCTGATTGAAGCTCAGAGTTGGAGGTGGTGGTTGTGGTGGCTGTGACCTCTTCTTGCAGCAGTTTGTGTGATCACACACGTGTGTGTGTGTGTGTGTGTGTGTATAAGTGTGCGTGTGTGTGTGTGTGTGTGTGTGTAACAGGCAACTGGAGTCAGGTGAAGAAATTGAAGGGGCTTTTGTGAGTTGACCTCCATATCCTCTCTCTCTCTCTCTCTCTCTCTCTCTCTCTCTCTCTCTCTCTCTCTCTCTCTCTTTTTTTTTCTCTCCCTTCCCTTCACAGCAAACACTTGTCTAGCTCTGATGGTAGCCCACAGCCTTTCAACCAGTCCAGTCTCTGGAGATAACACTTTGAGAACCAGGAGACAGTATCTGTGCTGACACCAACACTGTGGGGACTACAGATCGACACTCGTGTCTTTTTTATACTCCCCCCACCTCAGAGGGACTGATGAGGAGGGGTGAGCTCAAAGTTTAGCGAAAAAGAGTGAGTTCAACAACTTCAGTGAAAATAAACCGTAACTGGTGAATTAGAAACTACTGTAGCTGTAACCGATGAATTGATTATTTTAATTACACTAGTCATAAACTATCCGCACAATGAGAAATATATCCAAAAGGAGATTCTGTATAACATTATACTGCTACTGGATTAGATAATGAGTTAAAATAAATGTCTCAAATCAATTAACATTAAGTAATGTATAATGCAACCAAGGGGCTTCATCTCCGAAGTTGTTGACATCAAATCAGGAAAGAAATATTTCCACATCTTTTCATTTCACTTCTTAAGGTTGATTTGTTTTTCTCCTCCATTTTATCATAATGAAACTGTTCATGATAGAACAAAGATAGCGTAATCAATGTTGATCACTGTTGTCATTGTTGCTTTTTAATGTTCCAATGTACAAAACTATTTTCCT
Organism: Sardinella longiceps; assembly: GCA_027497455.2. Classification (NCBI taxonomy): domain Eukaryota; kingdom Metazoa; phylum Chordata; class Actinopteri; order Clupeiformes; family Clupeidae; genus Sardinella; species Sardinella longiceps. The sequence goes on from JAODXP020000023.1 coordinate 16,676,485, forward strand.
GGAATAATATGGTGGCACTGAGTCATGACACTGACTGCCAAGCCATCTATTAGCATGTCCAAAGAAACTATAGTGAACATGATTGGCTCATGGATGTTTGAACTACATTCAGAGGTGGTTAAATAAGTATTGGGAAAAAAATATGTACAAAGATGATAAAGCAGAAACTATAGGATCCATTATGCAGTAAAATAGGCCTACAATAATCCATTTAATCAAAAAGACATATCACAGATACAGTATAAAAAAAATAATTGTTGTGCTTTGTTCCTTTGTAAAAGTATCTCAAAAACTAAGGCCTTTTGGGCCTTTTTTCCCTGTATACTAAGATATGTTTAAAGGTGATTAAACACTATTTCTGAAATTCGGGAGCCCTGCATTGGGTTTTACAACAATTATTTCATGGTATTTACAGTTATGAGGATAGATCAGCATGTAATTTTTTCCCTTCATGATCTGTTGGACACTTTATCTTAAGTGATACGTATGATAACAAAACTGTCATTGATGCATTGGTGTGGACATTTTTATCCTGCAATTTATGGATTTTTAGTCATAGACTTTTTACATTTCTAGATTAGCAATATTGGTGGCTATCTTGATTGCCATGTTTACATGAGGTCAGTGTTACTGTTTTTTAGGAAACTGGTGGTCCTACTTTTTAAGTGCCTTTATCTGGCCTTGAAGGGACTGTTCATGGCACTGAGAGCCTCCTTACTGATGTCATGAGTGTGGAGTGGAGGAGATGGGGGATGAAAGTGGCCTGGAAGACAGACAGCCTTCCAACAAGTTCAAAAGGCCTTGTGCCGCCTGCTTCCCCCTCGCCTGGGAGATCTTCTAAGGAATCTGCAGCGCTTCAACCCCTACCCCACCCCTCCCATCTCTCTCACCCCAGCCTCACACATACATTTTTTTTTTTTACCACTCTAGCCGGAACAAAATTGACTGTAGCGTCAGTCTGTGCTGAACTTCCGCTGTCTGACTTGCTTCGGCAGCCTCCCCTGTGTCTTATGCGCTTTCATCTTACCACTCATTCTCTGCGCTCATACAATACCAAGCTTAACCTCAACAAAGACTTCTATACAAGAAGTGCAACATTTTCTAAGATGTAATGTTTCACAGCTGCTTCAATGTGTGGAATTGTGCCATGATGTGTGGGGTGTGGGCGTATGATTTTTAAAATGACAATCAGTTTGTTAAAACATAGCCCAACTCTAACAGCACAAACTATTTTTCAAAGCTCTGTACCCTAGGTGTTCCCTTTAGATTCTGTCAGCTTTCTTATCCTCCTGGGAACACCAAAAAGGAAAGATTTCACTGTAAGTTTCAAGTCGCCCAAACGATTCTAATATTTATGGTTTCAACTAAACACTTCATAAACATGTTTATCCTCTGTTGATGAGCAATTTGAAGGGAGACATCCCACCATCCTATCAGTTTTTCCAACCATCTGGATAAATGTGTATAACCATTATAATCTTTCAGCTGTCGCAGTACGCATATACTATTCAACTACATACAAAATGGCCCATATGGTTTGTATCCAGACAGTTTTTAACGTAAGTTTGTATGGCCATGATTACAACACAAAAATAGAATGCAGGACCTCCATGCCTTTGACTCTTGAATCTTCTGCTTATGCAGCAATCTCAGGGAGCAGAATAGGGTGATATCATTTAGGGCTAAATGGAATACTTCTAAATTCTATTACCATTATGAATAATTAAAACCACATTACATATTTTTATAACAGACATGTAATTGTGTTCTTTGCAGTGAGATGCATAATCCTAGTCATTATATTCTCATCTACACTAATAGGGGTTTGTATCATTGAAATATCTTTCAGCTACAATGTAAAATTAAAAAACATATTTCAATGCATTTCCTACAATAGTGCAGAATAAGATCTTAATGTTGACTACTGCGATTTTGTATGACTCCATGACAAATCAATCAGTTACCGTCCATATGGATTGTTGTCTATGTTGTCAGTAACTTGTCACAAAAAAAAAAAAAAAAAAAAAAAACAGAAATAAGAAATAGTGCAGTGTCGTAAATTATCTGGTTGTCCATTTCCAAGTGTGTAGGTAAGTGTTCTTAGATAGTACCATTGACTTGGTGAAATGGTATACTGCATGGTTGCAGGTGTTACTGTTAGCGGCTGTTCACACTGACACGCTTTTCTCACCTCCAGTCGCTCTTTTTTCACCTCCAGACGCAAGCTTCTAAAAAACGCAAGCATTCAAAGTTGAAAATAGTCTAACTTTTGCGTTTTCAGTTTCAACCTTGTATGTTTCAAATTTATCAGTTTCAACCTTGTATGTTTTTGTCACTCACTACTTTAGAAACACAAGTTTTTGAAGCAGAAAACCACATTCAGTCTAAACAGCCCATTAGTGTCCACTGTCCACGTAATATGTGTAGATTGGCATGTTGTTGAAAAAACAGCAAAACTAACATAGCAAGCTCAAGTAATGAGTTACGCATGGAAAACACAAGACAAAGAGCTGTTCTTTGCCTTCACAGATTAGCCATGATGCTTGTAATAACATTGTAATAACACACCAGTTATAACACAACAGTACATTTTGTTGTTAAACTATTATTTATGAACAGTAAAAGTAAGGACATTAAGGACATAAGAAAGGATAAGAGTTGATTTAAGAGGATGGGTTAAACAATGTCACTCTCATTGTACTCAGTTCCCAGCTAATGGGGTTTGATAACAAAGTGCCTGGGACTAACATCTAGCAACTCTCTGCTGACTTCCGAGTTGGAACCCCAAAATTGACCAGGCCAATCACATTGTAGAGGATGGGATCGATACTTGAGTCTTTTGTAAAGGTTCCTCATTTTGGGTTCCACCTTTACAAGAGCCTCAAGTACCCTTCAAAGAGCCTCAATTATCCTTCAAAAATCTTCAAAAGGGTTCCTGAAAGCTCCCTTTGGGTTCCGGCAGTGTGACGAAGTAAGGAACTTTAAAATGTGCTTTGAATATCGTTTAATTCTAAGAGTGTAGGCCATCAGTTGAATAAGAAAGGAGGTTTTGTGTGATTATAGCAAAGAAGATGGCTGCTGCTGGCACTGATGTCATTCATTGAAAAGAAAGATGTTTTCAGCGTTTTGCGATCACATAGCAGCTTCGGCAATAAAAAAAAAAAAAGCTCCGCTAGTGGGAAAACAGGAAAACACATGAGAATCAGCTATAAACCGCCACCACCAAAGGTGCATCCCCGGCCAAGCACTGAAGGGGGTTTGGCGTGCTGCCAGACTAGTACTGATATGTAAGATCAACAGCCTTTTGACAAAACTGTGGAAAATATCTCAAATTGCTCTCTGCCAAACTTTTATTTCCTAGTATACTTGTCTGTGACAAGAAAGGCAAGAGATATGGTCAAGTTGTTGTACTTGTGAAACATGCAGGCTTTGGAAATAGCCTCATTACTGAAGCAGAGCCTAGGGACCAGCAGGGTGACATATGCTGCAAATGAGTGAATTACATCATTGAGCGACACCCTAAAGGCGAGCCTAATTAGAGATCTGGCATGCAAACAGCGCTCTTCAAGTGGGCCGGGCACCTGTCGAAGGCAGCCATCGCTCTCTGGAATGTGTCAATATTTCAGGCCTTGCGTTGGCTGCAATTAGACTCGATAAAATTGCAAATGAGTTAATGATGGCGCATCCAGGGCTGTAATTATCAAAGAGTGTTCTCGAGAGTTGGGGGGACAGAGATCAGCTTGCAATTAAGGTGCATTCACAAACCTATCCTCACATATGCATGATGCATCAGGGGGTCATTGCTTCCCCAGTGCATTCCTACAATTAATAATCAGGTCTGAATAACAGGTTGGGTTGTTTATTATTGTCTGTATACCCAGTGCATCCATTGCTTTCTGTATGATACACCCAGTGCATCAATTGCTTTGTGTTTGTATGGACTGTATAGATCATGGCAAGATGTTGGGTCTGCTGGGGAAGCTGAAAGATTAGTGTGTGTGTGTGTGTGTGTGTGTGTGTGTGTGTGTGTGTGTGTGTGTGTGTGTGTGTGTGTGTTCAATTTGCCCATCTGACCTTGGCACCTGAGCACCCCTCTGTAGAATGAAGTAAATACTTATTGTTACAAGAGGCTTTTGTTCCCTGTTACAAGAACATATTATTTATTTTATTTTGATAACCAGGAAGGTAAGAGCGCCACTTCTATGTAAAAGATAAGAAAACTACAAAGACTTACAGTAGATGTGTTTATACAAGGATATTGTAAATGGGAGTCATACACAGCAAGGAAATATATACAGTATATATAAGTATTACAACTAGTCTTGTCGTTATTGCATCCCTCAAATTCTACATCACTTTTCTAAAGGCCTCCTCCTTTAGTCTGTTGGTTCCTCCACCACTGCACTGTTATTTTCAACTTATTAACATGTTCTTCATTAGAAATGGTCTATGGATATATGTAAATTGTGGACTAGAACTGCTGTGTTTGCATTACTTTCATATTTCAGCATATTTATTATTTCATATTTCATAAGTAAAAATAGCATTGT
>JAODXP020000023.1:16681134-16696134 GCA_027497455.2 Sardinella longiceps
TTGATCCGCAAGCCATTCTCATTAAGTATCGACTCTGGGCTTTTCAGGATCATTCACTGTGTTATTTAACGACCAAGCAGCAGAGAGAAGAAATTAAAAACAATGTTTGACTTGGAGATTATTAACATATTGTCCATTTGTCCTTCTGACACTGATTTTATATAAATGTTGAATACATCAACAACTGAACTATGTATGTGTACTTTTATAGGTTTTCCACGTGGTTTTATGGAGTCCACTTTTATATATATAATATCCTTTAATTGTTCTTTTTCACAATTTTTTTTACCCCCAATGAAGACAAGTCAAAACAAACATAGGTCAGCTGATTCAGACAGACATCTACAATGGTAACCATTTATCTACATTCATTATTTCTTTAATCATTTAACTGCTTGTCCTCTATTACTGTTTAAGGATCATAACATTCAATTACTGTAAGTATGTCAAGCTGAATCTGTCATTCATTACTAGGCAATGAAGTGGCAATTTTCTGCTGTGGGGAAAACTATTTTCCAGATGCTTTTTTTTTGCAGCTAGGCCTACTTGAGTGCCATATTGCTATAGTGCAATTTGAGTGTCATATTGTCACATTTGCTGCATTAGCTAATTTGCAGGCTTCAAAAGTTAGCTTTCAGTCTTAATTCCCTCTTTGCAAATTACATATGGACTAACTAATTAAAGTGTTTCAATCGGCTCTATAAAGCAGACATACTTCACTACATTCATACTACTATGCACTGTAATTCATGCTTCATAACTTTTGACCAATGATCAGAGTGGAAGTTTTGTCTGCCTTTTCTCTCCTGTACAATCCTCAGTCATATTCCCCTATCAAAAGCTCTGAGACAACTGACAGAGTCAACTACTGTGTATGGTCACAGCTAACTCAGTGATGCAGATCGAATAAGCCCGATAGCTGTTGTCTGACCCATCTTATTTCAGAACTTCGACATTGATATTACATGGCTTCCTCTCCTTCCATTCTTGAAAGCCTAATTCAGCAAATTCGGTGAGATACTCATATAACAGGTTTGTTTTTTGTGTAAAAAAAAAAAAGAAACAAGTCACGAGGGATACAGTATGTATACACAACCATCCGCACACAGCCTTTTTGACATTAGCAGCTGGGAATGCTGTCACAGAAGCCCCCTGGACTCCTAGCCTGTCACATCCAAACCTGCTGCTGCCGTGGTGTCACCCCTGGCAACAGAGCACCGGGGTGAGCCAACACCCAGACACACATCACCAGGGCTTCACAGATTGGCACAGACTTGGGCACAGTTCCAGGGACATGTATTTTCCCATGTGTTCAATGTACTGTGTATCAAAATATAACAACATGGCGCTACTAGCTCTCACAGATAATTTAATGTACTCAAGGTTGCAAACAAGAGAGGAGGGAATAGGTGCCATAGCAAAAATCTCAGCAGCATGAGGGAAAAGCACAATATTTACATGCTAGCGAACAAAAAAGCTGATAAAAACACCACAACAGAATCCTTGCAACAAACAGCACCTGAAGGCACAATGCATTATGCAAACAAAATTGCTCTTTTCTTTCCCCTTTTTCTTTTTTGCTATATTTCTCAGGGTGTTTCGGTCTGCATCATAGAGTCAAGGTTGAAGAGATACGTGGCTGAAGGATATAGGTTCGGCCCTGGAGGCAGACGTTGCTTGATCCAATTGCTGGTTATGAAAGCCAAGAGAGTTATCACCTTCTAGGGGCCTTCAGAGAAGAAGCCTGCTGAGGCCAACAGAACCGGACACTAAACAAAGAGGATGTGGAAGCGATTGTGTTGTTACGGAAGAGGGGGAGGGGCAGAGGGTGGTGGAGCAAAATTACCTTTCCTTGATGAGAATATAACCGGATTAACCTGACATTTGGGGTATGCTGAGAACATGGGGTAAAAAAAAAAAAAAAAAAAGAGTGAAAAAGCGGATAAATGTGTTGGCAGGGCAGCGAGAGAAACGCTATAATCTTATTGGATTTCTGGGAGCCAGATGCACGGCTGGGCTCAGACAATGCAAACACACACAGTGGCACAGTGGGCTGAGATGTGTTGAAAATCAATCTAAGCTTATACATGGTTATTGGGATCTAATATAGAAGCCTGATAAAAGAGAGGGAAAAAATGAATAAACAAATACAGACCAAGAGAGTATATGAAAGAAAAAAAGTATTGAGAAGAAAGACATGAAGAAAAGATGTAAAAAAAAAAAAGTGTTGGGACAAAAAGAAAATAGATCAATAGCATGGAGAAATGAGGGAAATAACACAGAGCTGTACTTAAACTGGATCCATCAACAGGAAGCAAGGAACAGAGAGACTTCCCAAAACTCTGGATTAGGGACCAGCCTTGCTAAATGAGATCAGATATCTCACAGTGAGGAGGCAAATAAACCTGCCAATGGAGAAGTTCCACAGAGAACTCATTCTGACTGCAATTACTATTTATACTGCAGTTCCGTATTCGCACCATTCCACACAAGGTCAAGTTTGGGGCGCTATTGAGTCCCTGTGAACAGGTAGCCTATTGCAACTATTTAACACAAGTGAGATAGACTACTGCCAAGCCAAAGTAAGCTTACTGTAACATGATCAGGGGTTTGCAGGCATAACAAGCATTGTTTAATTTGTTACATAACACCCTGGTGGTCTTTTCATCAGATACTGTGAATGGCTATGAAGAAGGCCTATATCTTAGCAAAACAAGTTAAATCTCCATTCTACTGTGTATCAGTGGTCTTTTAAATTGATTGTTGGTGATTGTTGATCGATTGTTAATCCTCTTTTGTAAGTTGCTTTGGACAAAATCATCTGCTAAATGCATAAATGTAATATAATTGGTAACTTTAACAACCACAATAAACGGCAACTTAACTTGCAGCAGTAATGGAATCAGCCGATACTCTACCGATAACTACAGTACCGTTGGAAAACAAGTACAACAGCAACTGAACAGTCGGGTCGGTTCTATATAGACAATCGAGGCGGTCGCCTAGGCTCCAAACATCAGGGGCATCATAATACATTTCTTACCTTTTTTCTTCGGTTTTCTCTGTCTTTAGAAAAGGGGGGCAAAACTCAAATCTGGCTTAGGCACCAAAGGCTAGAACCGGCCTTGGAACAGGTTTCTTTTATAAGGCTAGGATGTCTACGGGTAACAAGCGGGATAATGGCCTTCCAGGTGTGCTGTTATAGGCTACAGGAAATAACGAACTCAGCAGATGCAACTTTCTTTGTCTCCACCTTGTTCATTGCTTCTGTATAACAGCACACCTTGTCAGCCGTTATCCCTTACATACAGTACACCATGACTTATTCATTATTTAGAAAATAATCTTTTAGCTTATGAAGACCAGATGCACAACAATTATTTCAGACATGCTTTAACTACTGGTGATCTCCTGCTAAGTGACTGAGTACTGTGTTCCACAAGGGGAACGATCCTTTGGTCATCGCTCTGATGCAAGATGAAAGTAGGCCAACTGTGGTGAGACAAGCTGGTCATCGCAAAACACCAGGTAGCCTAACTCACATCTGATTCGGCCCAGCTAAATACAAGAGCTTTGTTAGGGGAAAAAAAATTACACACATGAGAGGAGGCGAGAATCAAAGCTTTGGGACTGATTTTATTCTCTGACTCCAAAACAGTGTGTTTGCTATTTGCTTAATAGGCTCCTAAACTTCCCCACAGGCTAGCCACTACACTTACAGTATAGAAAATTGGTAATGTGTTTGGAAATGTATTTGAAAGTTTGAATAGTAGACTATTTGAGTGTTTTCACTGATATTAGCAGCACACATACTGACATTCATGTCATTATACACAGGTAGACTGCAAGGCTTCCATCACCGTCATGTCAGACACTTCAAGAATTTGACCTTCGTTTAACAGCTGAGATCTACTGTATTTATTCTTTGGCTGTGTGATCAGGTAATGGCTCAAATGGCTTAAAACACTCAAAACCCTTGACAGATTTTGCTAAGTATCTCTTGACCTTTATTCCGGCCTGGCTGTAGCATCAACTAGCAAACTTGTTTGTAATAAGTGCTCTTTACGGGTAGAACAATGAACTTTAGCTTTTCCCAAGAATTTATTGTGATTTTCTGTGACTAAAATGGCCACTTGTGATGCAAGGCCACTAAAGAAAGGTCACTTCTATGAACTTTTTCTGTTCTCCCTCTATCACTCACTCTCTCTCACACACACACACACACACACACACACACACACACACACACACACACACACACACACACACACACACACACACACACCTGCTTTAGTTTAGTTTTATTTTTGTCATAGAAAAATATGATGCATTGCATTGCATAGCTATTAGGTTTCGAGGACATCAATGTAAAGGTCATGCCATTTTCTGCATTTTGCACATTTGAATCATGTCCTTTGAGAAAAACTGTCATGTTGCTATACACCCATGCTGTTAATGTGATGACGTCCATGTGGAAAACATCAACATGGAAATGAAATGTCCAAGGCACCCCCTTTGATCACCACATGAGCTAGAATAAATTAGGATTAACTCAGGTTGGTGATCAGACGTGGGTGGAATTGTGGGGTCCTTATTGTATTTTTTTCATTCAAAAGGCTATGAAGAGTCATTCATTCTGTGAGTGACCTTTATGGCGGTTGGTGTCTTACTGCACAGAAAGATGAAAGAATGCACACATGAGGCTCAAGTTGCTAAATTTGGACTTGTGTATATATTTCTGTTTTGTCTTTGTTCCCATGAGTAAGTGTGTGTATTTCAGAAAAAAAAAAATGTGTGTGTGTGTGTGCAGAGAAATGTGTGTACAGCAAGTCTGTAGGTAGGTCTCTGCATTTGCTGTTATCTGTCTTTATTAACCACTTGTCTTGTGGGTGTGTGAATGTGTGTGTGTGTGTGTGTGTGTGTGTGTGTGTGCGTGTGTGTGTGTGTGTGTTTGACTGAGTCTGTGTGTGTGTGTGTGTGTGTGTGTGTGTGTGTGTGTGTGTGTGTGTGTGTGTGTGTGTGTGTGTTTGACCGAGTCTGTGTGGGTGGGTGTGTGACTGAGTCTCTCTCTGTGTGTGTGTGTGTGTGTGTGTGTGTGTGTGTGTGTGTGTGTGTGTGTGTGTGTGTGTGTGTGTGTGTGTGTGTGTGTGGCATTTTGCCAGAAGTCCATCTCATACAGCAGCACAGTAAAGTTGTCTGTCAGCGATCTCCAGCAGAGGCATGGTGACCCTTCTGCCTGATGAATTATAGATAGCCTGTAATGCTTGCAATGTTGCTCCTCGGTCTCTTGCTGGCTGCCTGCGACACACACAGTCGGACGATGAATACAAAAGAGATTAGGTTGAGTTGATGACTCGTCCCCTTCTGCGGCATGACACTACGCCAACACACAAGAATACGTGCTCCTATCCGTGCCCTACAGTTGTATGTGTGTGTTTACAACACAAATGTGATGGATGTTAACTTAGACACACACACACACACACACACACACACACACACACACACACACACCGCGCTCTCTCTCTCTCTCTCTCTCTCTCTCTCTCTCTCAGCACACACAAACACACACACAAATAACAGCTCCCAACTTTAAGGCCCTTGAGTATATTCACTGGCCCTCCACACAGAAAACGGAGGATGTTGCCAAATGAGAGAATGAATAATTTACTCAGTTGTGTTCTAATTGGTGGCAAGGGCAAGGGACTGCATTGTAAAAATAAACGATAATGCACTGAATCATTGGCCACAATTCTTTTAAAGCCACTGTGCACGGAGTAACAGCCTTACGACAAAGCTATCACCTTCAACTGGGCCCTTTCATCATGAGCTAACTAGCACAAAGACACTTTTAAAAAAGCAGTTAAAGATATCTAATGCAATTGTTTGTCACTGCACTCTATGCAGTTGTGTGTGTTCTTAAATTCTTTCCTTATGGCTATTATCTAAATCTGTAGACATCTAACCTTTTGCGCCCATGTGGCTAGGCTGAGGATAATTTCACTATCATTTCACTGATTTCAGTTTTGGGTGTTATAATCCAGTAGGAATCTGTCACATGAAATGCATTTCTGTGTGAGTAATTTACAGTAATTTACAGAGAGGAACGGGTGTGAATCACAGGGTCACAGGGTTTGAAGTGGTAAAATACAAATGTGTCTGTACACTTGAATGCTGATTACACTATTAAGTAAAAACAGAAACACACACAAAACAATGACTCCCCCCCCCCTCTCTCTCTCACACACACACACACACACACACATACATACAGACACATACACACACATCATTAGTTTCCTCTCTCAGAAAGTGTACTCACAACTACACATACATTTTCAATGTCTGAACACAGATTTGTTTAGAGAGGCCCACATGTGAATGACACGGTTGATGTAGTGCCGCGTTGGCAAGAGGTGTTCATGTTTACACGCGATAACACAGTGTAGCTTGTTAAACATGGCTGACATTAGCCCAGGCGCGTACGTTAGAATAGCATGCCACCAATGTAAACAGTGGCCTATTAATGAGGAATGGCTCAGGGTAGTGCACAGGGAACTCCAGAACTCCCTGGTTTAGCCTGGCCCTGTCACCATAGAGATGAGTGGCAGAAGGAGCACACTAAAGGAAGTCTAAGGGGGGCACTGTTGCTCAGTGGGCTAGTGGATCGTACCATAAATCCGGGGATGGGGTTCGAGTTCAATCCAAGGTAATTTCCCAATCCTTACCTATCTCTCTCTCCCACTCATTTCTTGGCACTGTCTCTACTGTCCAATCAAATTAAATGCAAAAAGCCATAGAAAATGCAACCATGAAAAAAGTATTGTTCAAAAAGCATGAGAGTCCAGTGCAAAGACAGTAATTGTAAATTATATGTTTTGAATATGAGACAGACTAATGGACACTTATGTGTTCTATTTAGATAACACTTCTCATAGAAGCAAAAGGATTTGCAGTACATTGACAAGATACTTGTTTTTGTCATATAAAAACACACAAAGTGAACATGTAAGTCTGGTAAATTTCTAGTGAGAGAAAGAGGCTACTTTGTTCTATGGAATAAGTGTCTTGTTTTGATCTCCAATGAAAGCATAGTCATCCATTTGTGGTGCTGAATGCCTGACTTTTTTTGCTGCAGACAGCACATCTGTTCAATTACAATATAGCTTATGAGATTATGTATGACCACAGTCAGAGTGAGAGAGAGACCACAATGCAAGAACACACAAATAAACACACAAACACACAAACACACACACACACACACACACACACACACCAAAGAGTAAACAAAGTCTATCTGTGTGCGTATGTCATTAGTCTTCGGATGCAGCTGTGACTTCTTCTCGCAGCAGTTTGTGTGCGATCACACACGTTTGTGTGTGTGTGTGTGTGTGTGTGTGTGTGTGTGTGTGTGTGTGTGTGTGTGTGTGTGTGTGTGTGTGTGTGTGTGTGTGTGTGTGTGTGTGTGTGTGTGTGCTACAGTTAGTGTTACTACAGGATGGTGAGAGGAATCAGGCATAATGCTCAGCCTGCTGCCTAGGGACAGCTGCGTGGCGGAGAGACCGCTGTGACAAAGCCCAGTTCTGGTGAGTTGTGTTATTCACCAAACTTTCAAAGTCACTGGACTCCTAGGTTATTAAGTTGGAAGACAGAGGAGAGAGTCGTCATGCTTATTGGATGAAAAATATGCCCTCCCTTTTAAATCTCCTGGAGACACCTTAAGGGCATTTCAAAAGAGCTTAACAGCACTATGCTATTGTATACATGTGAATTGATTTTAAAGGCAATATTCTCACAGGTATGTAATCATCGGCTAAATCCCACTGCTCTCCTTAACCCTTTAACTTGCACACCCTGAAAAACACTTCATAAAAATTATTTTTTGTTTCATCCTGCTCTATTAGCCTGACATATGACGTAGAAAAATATTTTTTTTCATAGGGCCCATCACCTCTACCAAACGGTCACAAAGTCAATTTATGGTAGAAATCAGTTTTTCATTGTTTTGAGCCATTTTAGTGTAAAAAAGTATTATTTTTATTTAAAGGAATAATCTGGAAGTCATTCAGTGCGTATCCCTGTTCTTTGAGGGTACCAATTGCTATGTGCATTTGATACAATGTAGACCATGTTACCAACTTGCAGCCAACGCTAACAAAGCAGCCATATGAAAAGAAACACTCTTGCTCTCATCAGCGTTGGCTGCCATTATTTTGCTATTTGGTCTGTGTTGCATGAATTTTGGTCATTCTTATGCCTATTGACAGAAGAACCTAGCAATGTGAATCAACAGGGCTACGGGTAAATTCACACCGGATAATGCCCCCAAATACTATGAATCAGCTATGGTAGGCTACATGTGAAGGAATAGGCGATCTGGCTAGCCTGCTATGTTGTTGCTTAAATTCGCACCATCACATGTGAATATGTTTGCAAACCAGGGAATCAGATTTGGGTTGACTTACAATTTGTCACATAAATGACAAGTTAATAAACATGGTGTGTTGGTACAGAAAAATGCAATATGAAATTTTATTATGAAAATAATGTTAAATATTGTTGCAAATGTAATACATTTTCAGGGTGTTCAGAAAATGGTAACAGATTAACCCATACACTTACACTGCAATGTTAGAAGTACGTCAATATCATTGGAATATTTCATGTTGAAAGGATTGATGTTACCATTTCACAATGTTGTCATTTACACGTTGGTTCTTTGAAACATGAGAACAATATTGATGGCTTTCACCTATCAAGCAGTAAAAGTATACAGCAATATATTCATGTTGGTGCACCCCCCCCCACACACACACACACACACACACACACACACACACACACACACACACACACGCAGATGTCAGCTTACAAACCATGAGGTCATATTTGCTGACTGCACCCTGAACTACCGTGTAGAACAGTAGAGGGTCAGTGATTATGTCCCATATTCTCCAAAACACACTGAATGAATCAGACAGCATGTGGAAGTGGCTGCATCTTACAGTGCAGTGCATGGGTCCCACACTCTGCGCCTGGAGCTACAGGCAGTAGCACTGTTTAACTCACATTGAGTCATCTTCCCACGGAAAGCAATCAGACTTCAAATTACATGAATAAAATCTCAGACTGACAACAGTGATTACTCCTAACTTCTGCCCCCTAAAACATACAGAGAGAGAGAGAGAGAGAGAGAGAGAGAGAGAGAGAGAGAGAGAGAGTAATTTAATTTGTGCAACCCAAATAAAGTTCAAAAATGACCTATGAAAGCCTGTGACATTCACTTTTTGCACTGCAGGTAACAAACATGCAAACCTCAATCTACCACAGACTCCCCTTTCCTCTGTGTTTACATCACTGTGCTGCCCAGCCCGGCTAGGCTAGGCTAGGCTACGCAAGACCCACAGGCAAAATCATTTTGATTCAGTTCTTATCCCAATGAGAGCCAAGCAAGCGCAGGTCACACTGGGGAAGAGAATACTAAAGAGGTTGAAGGAATGGGTGGAGGGAGTTGGGGTAGGAAAAAAACGGAGGAGGGCTTTGGGGGGAGAAAGAGGAAGAAATGACTCAATGAAAATAGAAAAATAGAAAAGGAAAAAAAAAAAAAAAGAGGAAAGAAATGCCGCGCCTCGTCAGCCAACAAGCTGTGTGCCCTGACCATCCCCATGGACAGTCCACTCGCAGCTGGAGCTTTCTGATAAGCCTGAAGCCAAGAGGGAGAAAAAGAGAGAGAGAGAGATGGAGGGAGAGAGAGAGAGAGGAAAAAGAAATGTCAGATGCACTCACATAAACTGAGGGGCTGCAGCTGGAGGCTTCCTTCCTCGCATGTCTGGAATGGAGGGATAAGTAAGAGGAGAGGGCTGTGAGTCAGGGCTAAAGGTGAGCGAAACAGAGGAAGACACCCACTGCTGACTTCACCACAAACAGCAGATGCCACTGAGCCAGGGCTGAGGAGGGTAGCTGCCAGCGCTAGCTTTCTCCTTTCTCTCTCGCTCAGACAGAGACTGCGTGCACTCTTGGATGACCCTCTCACGCAAGCAACAGCTTATGTTTGGGGCCTTGCCTTGGCATACCTGACCAGTGCAGTGCATGTACTGTAGGTCCTTGTTAAAATCACCAACAATGAACACCCACTATCGATTTCAATGTATTTCTTAATGCTACGTAGTATACTACAGCCAAAACAACATCTGCTGTATGTTTTTTCTGCAGCTAAAATGTGCTGCTAAAAACCACACAGATTATGTATTTAACATCATTGTGAAGTTGCATGGCTAACAGGCTCAGCTTGTGGCTGTGACTTGGCAGAACACATTTGTCCGAAGGGGAAGGATTATCCCCGGGTCCTAAAGACCTGACATGCTTTAATTTAGTTTACGCTATTTAGATAAAAAGCTCTCATTTTGAGATTGTACTTCCTTCATGCACCAGGACTTCTAAGCCTTGTATACGAACGGATTTAAATGTTATGAGGCAACAAGCTGAATGAAAACAATGTCCTAGGAAATGGAATCTGTTTGAGGAGAAGCACAGAATGCATTTCAGTATGTCACACTTCAACTAGCGCTAAAGCCCCCTTTCATGAATGTCTACCGATTCCAATTTCCTTCGGTTATTTGAGTCTATTAGCTGTGCCAGTGAAAACATGACTCTTTGAGCTTGCCAAAATAAAAAAAAAGTCACAACACTACAAAACACATTGAATAATACATGCTATGGCATCACATAATATTATTATATTAAAGAGATGCTAGAGCTAAGTCGGACAAGCGTGTCACTAAGTCTGCAATTAGCAAACAACACATCCACTAGTTTGTTTTCTATGTTTGTTTACAGTTTATTAGCCACATGCTAATTTGCATTTGTACTGATACATGCTTTTTAAGGCCAACCAGGCTAATGCATTTTTAATGAAATTTCTTTTAAGGGATCTAAAGTAAAGTAGTGTCCAACTCAGTAATTGCACCATGGGCAAAATATTTTGGCAAAGGGCCTGTTTTGTGCGACAGAGAACCGTGTGTTTTGAGTGTGGCTTCAGAAGTGCTGAAAACAAACAGCAGGCAGTAGCTAAGGGAACCCATGGGCCAGAAATGTGGCTCTGATGATTAGAATGGAACTAAATGTAAGTTCTCTTTGTTCCCTTACCTTCATGAAGCTGATTTTAAAGAGACCCGCTTAAGGACTTATTTTCTGCTCTTCTGCACTAGTGCATGCAAGCACTTCACTCTTCGCTGCTGGTCAATGTATTATCGACTCATTTTAACAATGGATGCAAAATCTAAAACATTAATAGGTCACAATTATGCAAAACCTCATAGCGATACGGCAGTGCTGTAATCAGACTTAATATTGCATGGGTGTTTTGTCTTTTGTTCTGTTTTATTAAAATTGAGTAGCCTAGTGTCTCCAGCCAAATATTATCCTTATTTTTTGGCCAAAGGCTGTGAAAGTAAACAATTTCTTTTTAATCCCTGCTGGATCTTGGAGTACACATGCAAAGTCAACTGGCTCATGTGCAGAAGAATTTCATGTCAATATTTGAAGTTCATCCAGGGAGATGCCAACTGAATCAACAAGCACACCATTTTGCATATCTACACACTAGCAACAGCAACAGTGTCTAAAGTTACCAAGTGGACACAAGCACGATTCAACCTTTTACTTGCCACCAAAATATTTGTTTTTATTTTGTCCCTCATATTTGTGCCTTTTTGAAATGCTTATCTGCAATTGCACCATCTCTCTCTCTCTCTCTCTCTCTCTCTCTCTCTCTCTCTCTCTCTCTCTCTCTCTAAATGGGTGAGCCCAACCTGTCAGTATCGGGCAGATGAATGTGTCACTTGGCATGACTGGCTGTGCCCTTTTTTTTTTTTTTTTTTTTTACCAAGAAGACATTTCTCAAAGGGTTCCTGTCAATAGGCAAAATGTCACTCCAGTAACACAACCATGGCCACACAGTAATGCAAAGCCAAGTGGATGTGTAAAATTTCATATTACAGACCACACACTGCACCAGGATATGCAGTAGTATTTTTTACCTGTTTTAGCTCAACAGGTTTTCAACCATCAGTGTTAATTCATGTTATATGGCAATCTGCACCGAATTGTCAGGGGGAATCATTGCCAGAATAAATTCAGTACATTGCAATATAATGATCCTAATAGTTGCATTACAATTGAAGAGTTCAGATGCAAAACCCCCTAAACACCATTTTTGTGAAAACTGAGTTAATGATATTGTGTGAATCCTGTATAAATCTAGAATATGTAAATGAATTGTTTTTGTGAAAAAAAATAAAATAAAACCTGCTCCCCGCCGTGTCTAAAATTTACATTCAAAAAGTGGTCAAGTGGAGTTAGAGGGTTTTGCATCTGAACTCTTCAATTATACTAAATATATAAAGGCCCACTGAAAGTCAATGGATTTAATGTACTGTTGTATTAAAAGTCATAGTAAATTAGAGTGATGGTGCAACAAGTGTGGCGTAGTGAAACAGTGAACACAGCTCACTCAGTGTCACCAGAGAGGATTCAAGCTCAGTATTCCATGATCTTTGGTGTCACTATGGGTGCTTTCACACCAACAGCATTTGGTGCGCACCAAACTGTCCATTCGTACCAAAAGTCCTTAGTTCGGTTCGTTTTCGTTGGTGTGAAAGCGTCAATCGCACTCGGGTGCGCACTAAATCAAGTGAACCGAGACCTCCAAAAAGAGGTGGTCTCGGTTCGCTTGAATCCGTACCAAATACCAAACTCTGGTGCCTTCATTTCCTCCAGGAGAAAATGCCACTACGTCACTCGGACCAAGTTTGGTTCGTTTGCCGGTGTGAAAACAGACCACACTGCTGTCTGTATGCTACATTGTAACAATTTCACTGCTTGGTCCGGACCAAATAACCGAACTAGCTGTGTGAAAGTGCCCTATGTGTGCCAGAGTACATAAAGCCTTTTTGGAGGGCTCATCTGTGAATCCTTTATTCTAATGACTGCTGTTAATGTACACAGACTAGCTGATCAAAAGCAATTAAAATTCTTTATTCATGTATTTGTTTATTTATTATTAATTTAGCCATTCATTCATTTATTTATTTTAATCCTATGACTTTTGCAAGATTATTAAATAAAATAAATACAATTTTCCCCATATATCTAATATCTAACTGCACCCTAACAGTTTGCGGCAATCTATAATGTATTCATATATTCCTAACCCAGTAACGACACTGTGGACTCGGGTGGCCTGCATTGCATAGGCCTACAGGCTACATTTTTACCATTTTACCAAGACTTAATTTAAAATTGTATTCATTTCATGTCTTTACCCCAGCACTTGACCCTAAGTTCTCACACTGTGCCAGCATTAATGTATATTGTATAACAGTATTAATGTATATTGTAATACATGTATATTAAGAGCTCCTAGCTAGGATTAATGTAATATTTAAGGGAAAGCACAGATCACTGTTTGTCTTCCAGGATTCCAGTGTCACCAGTGTCAGACACAATTACGCCGTGCCTGTCTTGGTGTCGGGCAAGACAAGCGCGTAGCGGTAAAACAAAATGGTGCCTGACATTAGCTGTCATTATTTTTGTGTTTATTATGGGATGTTTGACACATTATGGCACAGTGTTTTCTCAATTAGGAGGCCGTCCTAGCACTTTCATGTAACAGTGGATGGAGGAGTTTATGATGTGCCAAGGCACGGTAATAAAAAGAAGGGAGTCAGGATGTTTATTGTCTCTTTTTAATGTGCCAGGAAAACCAATTAACAACTCATAACTCTCTCTCTAGATGGATGTTAGTGTCATTGTTATGACATTAACATCCATACAACTCAGGTCAGAAGTCTTACCAGTAGGCCTATAACACAAACAACAGTTTAATATATATATATATATATATACCAAGCCCACCTACTTTAGTTAAACAGAAGTTGAAATTTTGAAGTATTATACTGTCAAACACATTTGTTGGTAGTTTCCCCTCTTGCTTTATTGATTTTGAAAGCTTTTAACTTTTCCTTTTGGTCTCCTCAAAAAAAAATGAAATGAGTTTTTTTTTTTGTTGTTGTTGATGTTGTTTAGTTGGGCAGTTCACCTTCTAAGCCTTAAGCCTTTTTTATTTTGTTTTGTTTTATTTGAGCACTTTTGTTTTGTTTACCTCAGATCATACACCCTGCTGTAATAGAGCAGCTCACTTGTCAATATCAATTCGTCTGTGCTACACTCTGCCTCTGCCCTCAACGGCCTGCAGACATTAAACAATTTGTGACAAACACTATATGTGTAATCTATTTTCTATATTTATGCTCATAGTATCACAGAGCGTATAAACACACCCACACCATTGATCCAAAGCAGCAGCCAGCACCTGATGACGTCCTCCTTTGTCTGATTGGGTGCATTAGAGGGTTATCGACAGGGGGGGGGGGAGCAGATCAACTCCGACTGGCTTGGGTCTTGCTGTGGTGGAAGGAGTGTGGGCCTCAGGGCCGATATAAAGCGATGTCCCTCTCTGTAGTGAGACATCATCAGCAGACATCAACCGCCAGTCGTTCCTATTGACCTGTTTTTCCTGGCTCAAGGTCAGTGACAAATGGTATAGATGAGGCAGTGGCTATCGCTCTATACTCACTAGGATAGCACCAGGAATCAATACAGGTCTATTCCAAGCCATGCTGTGATTTTTTTCTCTCTCTTTTTTTCCTCATCTTTCCCCCCCCCCTAGTCGTTGGTGTTCTTATGTTCTGTTCATAGAATTATCAGAGAGAATGTGTTTGTGAATATTGAATTTACCCCGAGGGAGTGTTTTAATTAAAGACCTTGCGACTGATGACAAAAAAAAAAAAAAAAAAAAAAAAAGTTAAAACAGGGTTACATTCGATAGGGTAATCTCAGTATAATGAGTGCACTGAAATGTAAAATTCCACTGACATACTCACAAGAGAGAAATGATCAGCTCTTAAATAAACAGTACTAACCCACATCCTCCTCCCA
>JAODXP020000023.1:16698634-16701134 GCA_027497455.2 Sardinella longiceps
ACACACACACACTTACAACTTGTTATCTCCCACTCCTAAGAGCATTAGGGCAGAACGATTCGTCCTGAGCTTTGAGCTGGGTGCCAACCCAATTTCAATGCGCAAACACACACACACACAAACACAGACTCTCTCTCTTTCTCTCTCTTACTCACACACACACACACACACACACACACACACACACACACACACACACACACACACACACACACAGGGCTTTGCTTATCCCTTGGCAGGTGCCAGTGAGATTTGACCATAACTTCAAAGGTGCCTGTGCCAGGGAACAGAAAAGTATGGACACACACACACACACACACACACACACACACACACACACACACACACACACACACACACACACACACACACACACACACACACACACACACACACACACACATTCACAAACCATTGGCCTATCACGACTACAGTTTCCAGGGTCAGCTGAAGGAGACCTCTTGCCCTGTGGTCATTCTGGTCCTGTGTTGTTTTTGTTCTCAGAGTACTGTATGCCTGCAAAGAGTCTTGCCTTCAGGATTAAACATGCTATATATCTTCCTTAGATGCCATTCTAAACAACGATTGTGGGTGGTCAATGATCAGATCCATACCTTGACCTTGATTACAGATGCAAGGCATCTTAGATCATTTCTTCATCTTGCAGAGACATCAAAAATCAGTATGAAAAATCTGTATGAAAGGGATCTGATCTGTATAACCTTTAATCTTACAGTTACGCCTGATGAACTTAAAAAAGTATTCCGTCTTAAAAGACATATGACATTCATATTTTATATGCCAATTTGGAAAGTAGTTCAGCAAAAATAAGTTTGAGTTTGAGTTGGGGTGGGGGTGGGGGTGATTCCCAAATATCAATATTTGTGATATATACCTCCCTTGACTGTTTAGCCGTCCACAGTAGGCTATACTGTTTAGCTGGCAGCTGTATTGATATTTGCCTCATGGTTAGCCTGTGACCACTCTGCGTCTGCAGGGTGAGAATAGACTGCAGAGTGTTTGGACCAGCACCAAGTTAATGCTCCACAGCCAAATTCTCACTTTCTAATTAATTCACCACTAAGGGGTGGCATCTCACAGAGCCAGGATGGTGAGAACAGAATAAATAAGTAAGTAAGTAAATAAATAAAAAGCAAACAAATAAATAAACAAAGCAAATAAATGAATGATGGTAGCCACTGCAATCTGCTGCTTATCGCACCATTAAAAGAAATCATCTCCCCTAGAAGATCTCATTACCCCTATTTGCACAGGAGTGCTTGATCATATCGGCTTCAGGGTTAGGCTCTCTAGATTAGACACACAAAACTAATTTGAGTCTGCTGCAGACCCAGAGTGAAGGCTTTGAGACACATCCAAATGCTGTGTTACCGTCACCTCTGAAGAGGGATGTGGCAGAGAGCCACAGGACGTGTATTTATTTTTCCACTCCCTGTCAATTACTCCTGATGATGAAGAAGATGTTGTAGAATTTTAGATCGTAGACTTTATTTATTAAAACCGTTTTGGGATGGGATGGATATCCTAATTTTACTTTTATTTATATATTTGCCTGGGCACCCCACTAGCACCGCCACCACAAAAAAGGCCCTGTAAGCGTATGATGTTTACTGGAGGAGACATGGTAGTGCAGTTCCAAATTACCATTCAGATTTTCACATGCCTCTAAACAGACATTAAAGAGCTCTTTTCTGTAACCATAGGCTCCATTTCTGAAGGGAAGTCATTAAAAAATATATAGCATATTAATTAACATTGCAGATTGGCTAAACCCAGAGTAGATAAAAAAAAGCTAAATGAATAAAGATCTCTCCAGGCGCCTGCACCAGGCTTACTCTGCATCAATCAACCTCAAAATCTTCATGAGCTGACAGTGCATCCCAGCGACTCCCATCTGCAGTAGTGGTGCATTTTTTGTCCGTCTGAAATGGTACACCTCTGCTGTGACATCACCGAGATGTAACTATATCCCCGCCCACAGTACATGTTCAATGGCAAAAAAAATGTGCATGTTCTTTTTTTTGTTTTGTTTTGTTTTGTTTTAATTAATCACTGCTGTCTAGTTCTTTAGGTGATGGAGAAGCCCGATGCAGATATTTTTGCTGAGACACTGCTGCAAATGAAGCCAGTGCTGTTTGATCTTTATGTTTTTCAGTAAGCTCATATACTGTAGGTATGCTAAATAAAACATGGAGCATCCTATCCAACTGAGTGCTTCCTGGGTTACAGTCATTGGTTACAGTATAGTCAAGGATTATTTTAAGAAATGATAATGCAAAGCCCCAGAACAAGCTTAAGGCAATGGGCTTTTCCCCATGTGTGGACATACTGATGCCACAGAGAATGCGTTCCTGAATGCGTACCTTAAAAACTTTTAAACCTTTGTGCTATCCAGAGAACTAGCCCAAGGGCAAGGGAACTGCAGCTTAAGTTTCCCATGTCCTCATCAGTAAGCATTAGCTGCCATTTTGGGTTTTGT
>JAODXP020000023.1:16706134-16708634 GCA_027497455.2 Sardinella longiceps
ACGCACACGCACACACGCACACACACACACACACGAACTACAATATCCCACAAAAGTGAGTACACCCCTCAGATTTTTGCACATATTCTATAATGTATCTTTTAATAGTACAACACCATAGAAATTAAACTTTGATAGTTGGAGTGTAAATTTATTATCCTCTGAAAATAACTTAAAATGCAGTCATTAACGTCTAAAAAGCTGGCAACAAAATGAAAACATTTCACAGCAAAAATATCCAAATTGTGTCCAAACTGACCATATTTTTGATTGAGTAGCATTTTTATGCACTTCTTATGGGCTTGTAACACACACACACACACACACACACACACACACACACACACACACACACACACACACACACACACGTACACACTATAAAATAACTATACAGTATACACTGAATATAGTCTATATTAGGTATAATTGCTGTTTTTCAATTATGGTCTGACTCAGAGTTGTCATCATCAGGTAAGTTGTACATCTGTTACACCAGGGGTGTCAAACATAAGGCAGGGGGCCGGATGCGACCCTTAACATCCATCCCCCCCCCCCTAAAAAGCTTTAAAAGAATTGTAGGTGTATGCCTGTTTAAAAACAATTCCCTATGAGGTGCATCTTAGACCTGCTTACCAACATGAAAGGGATACAAAATTTAGTGGTGGAGCATTAGGACTGTGTTAGTGATGCTCAGAAACATGAGGAAATGTGCATATTTTTTTCACGTTTGTGGTCGCACATATAAATTTGGCTGGTTGGCCCTCTGAGGAAAATCCCATTGCTCATGTGGCCCTTGAAAAGTTTGACAACCCTTTTTTACACCATCATCATCCAACTCATCTTCCTCATTCTTGCCATGCACAGATTTGATATCTTCCAATTGTTGTGGGAAAACTTTTGCAAAACCAGTGTCCAACTGTGTTCATTACAAGCATTCATAGAAATATGACAAGCATTAGGGATGTCAGGCTTGGCAATATGGGCTGCCTTACGAGATGCTTGTCAGAGTACAAAGGGTTGATGAGTTGTGTTTCTTCCCAATAAGTGAGATGTACCCCAAAAGATGACAAGCATCTTGCCCACATGAGGATCTGACTACACTTCCCCTATGTGGGTGGAGTTTGGAGCAACACATCAGGAGCACCATGTGGAATGTGAGGGGTCCATATTGCCAACCCTGATATCCCTTGCTATGGACACCATTGGACACTAGATTTGGCCTGTGATATTAGGGATATGTTCACCCACAGTAATTGGCATTGAATCCCTGAGTGGCAGTGATGAAGAAGATGAATCAGATGATGATACCTCAACAGATGAACAGTACTTACCTGATGATGAGTCAGACCAGGATTGAAAAACACCTATGCATGAAAGATGCATGTATTTTACTGATTGGTAATAGATGTTGCCTTAATAGTGGGTCTTTCTTTACAGTATACCTATTTGTTCAGTGATTCTCTGGGAAAGGTAAATGTTGTATGCTGTATTATGTAAGCTAGGTCATCTTGCACTACTCCAGACAGGGGCTCAAACCCATATTCACAACAAATTGTGTATCCAAAAATGTGAATGTCAACATTCAGATTCACATTCTACACTCAAACCTTTTTAAAAAAAAAGATATGGGGAGGGGGCTGGGAGTTAATAGGCCTATCTAGATTGTAACCTACAATATATGTAAAATGGGCTAATTTTATCAATATACTGCCTTACCTATGCTAATTTTACACACTTTAACAGCATGGCAAATATTTGATCTATGTCAGCACATGTTTTTGGGGATGCATGACGGACCTATCTGGTTTGTGGTTTACAGTATATAGCCTATGGAATGAGGTCACTTTATCAATATAAAGCCTATGTCAGTTTTAGAGATCTACTAAAGAGTAGCATGGTAGATATTCAAACTATATCATCATATGTGTAGTTGAAGTGTGCAATGGGTCACCTAAATGCTGTTATGACATGATTGACTAGGAAAATCTTGATGTGTTAAAATCGCTTAAAATCGGTTTAAAAGCTTTCCCTTTGTTTAGGGCTAAAACATGAAGTGTAACCCAAAGTTTTCAATGTTAACAATTTATATTCACATACTACACATCCAGACCTTTCAAAAGATGATGTTTTTCTTAGGAAAAGGGATTGGGGGTGCATGACGGGCCTATCATGGTTGTGATAATGTATGAAATGGGTTCATTATATCAATATAAGGCCTTACCTATATCAATTTTAGAGACCTACTAATAAGCAGCACAGTTTATATTAGATTTATGTCATCATTTTTGAAGTTTGAGTGTGTAATAGGTCATCTAAAAGCTATTAAGATTGATTAGGACAATGTTGATGTGTTAAAATAGCTTAAAATCGTTTTTTTATATAATTTTTTTCTATTCACAGGGCTAAAACAGGTAGTGCAACCCAAATTTTTCAATTTTAACATTCATATTCATATTCCACAGACTGAAACCTTACAAAAAAAACATGATGTTGTTAG
>JAODXP020000023.1:16713634-16728634 GCA_027497455.2 Sardinella longiceps
AGAGAGGAATAGTTTGCTCAGATGGCTCACTGTTGAAAGATGGCATACCCCACATTGTCCCTGCAGGCCCTAATGACTGCAAACATGATTTTTATCACCATATAAATGCCCAAACCACAGGTGTTTTCTTCCCATGTGCTCATATGAATGACAACACACTTGTGAAAAGCAAACTGCACACATGCCAACAGAGTTGAAATTCACTGAATTTCAGAAACAACCTATGTGGGCCTGGGGTTAATAAAAAAAAATAATTAAAAGGCAAGAAACCCAACCAACCTTTTACTGAGGGATTTATTTATCTAATTCAAACCCAACCAACCCAACCAACCTTTTATTGAGGGATTTATTTATCTATTTTTTGTGTGTTTTACCGTTTTTCCCAATCTTAAATCCATTTTCTATAAACCTATTCTGTATGGCTATAGTTATGGTATTGTGTATTATTTTTTTTTTATTTTTTATTTTTTTTTTATTATTTTTTATCAAGAATTCTAAATAGTCTTATTTTCACTGACTGAATTATGGAACCCACAGCACTGCTGAATGCATTTAGATTGCACAAAATGGCTGCTTCAGAGAGGCTCCTTTCCCAGGAGGCATTCTGTATTCAGAAATGATCTACTCCAGCTGGATGGGCAGACTGTTGCTGATGAGGGACTGGGGAGTAAGGGTCGAAGGCCAGTGAATATAATGGCAATGTTGTAGATGCTACACGGAAGCAGGAGTGGCCTAACCAGCCCTGGTCACCCGGCATGATTACAGAGGCAGTGTGTCTGCCACCCATGCTCTATTTTGTCCATGTACTGTGTGACATACATGTGCAATAGTCATGTACCCCGGAATGTTGTCTATTATTTGCCCGAGAGATCAGGGAATGATTGTCAGGGGGTGATGACAACTAACAGAAAAAAACAGACCTCATAACACGGCCACTAACGAGCTGTGTGCGTATTTCCAGTTTATGTGTGTGACAGTTTTGTAAAAACACAAACAACACCATTCTCTTACTTATAGGAAGTGTGTGTATATTCAGTTTGTTTTGACATTCTCTATGAGGCTGGATAAAACAGAAAATGGTGGTTTGTTAGTGGCCTCATTGTCATATCAGGGAGCAAATTAATGCCAGAAAATGGGAAAGCTATTCACCTTATGCAGCCCCGCCCCTTTTTGTCTTTTTTTCTTCCGCGTTTGCCATCCGATTGTCTTGGAACTTCCGTTAGACGCTGCCTCTCATTCAAATCAACGTAATTTTCATGAAATACCACGATCACAAAACTCCTTAATGTAGCCATAGAAACACCGTTTTTACTGCTGAAAACATCATTTTTTATCTGACGACGTTCTAACTTTATTGATGGATGTTGTGAGCACAACTTCATAGTAAGACCACTTATATTAGTCCGTTAAAACATCAAATATCACAACGCTAAGTCAATGCGTTGCTAGACCGGATGTTGAATGACAATCGTCATGGCAGCGCCCATGTTTGCCCGCGGAATAAGGTGAATAAATAGTTCTCTTAGTTCTCTTACAAATGGTTGTGTCCCCTCTTGTTTTAAACATGCCATTGTACAGCCCCTTCTTAAGAAACCCTCACTTGACTCAGATAACCTAAAGAATTATAGACCTATTTCTAAACTGCCTTTTATGTCTAAGATTCTGGAGAAAGTTGTTTTTAACCAAATTTCCTCTTATTTGAAAACATGCAACATATATGACAAATTTCAGTCTGGTTTTAGGCCCGCACATAGCACAGAATCCGCTCTGTTAAAAGTGCTAAATGATATATTTCTCACTGTGGACACAGGGTCCTGTGCAATTTTAGTATTGCTTGACTTAAGTGCAGCTTTTGACACCATAGACCACAACATCCTTTTAAATAGATTAGAGGAGGATGTTGGTCTTAAGGGGCATGTGTTAAAATGGTTCCACTCCTACCTAACAAACAGACAATTCTCTGTTAGGATGGGAGACTGCTCCTCCTCCCCCACTCCCATCAAATGCGGGATCCCCCAAGGTTCCATATTGGGTCCTCTGTTGTTCTCCCTATACATGCTTCCTCTTGGGTCTATTTTTAAAAAGCACAACATTTCCTATCACTGCTACGCTGATGACACTCAGTTCTACCTGCCAGCCTCACCTGTTCCCCACTCTGCAAATAGCCTCATCAGCTGTTTCAGTGACATCAAATGCTGGATGGCCAAGAATTTCCTCCAACTCAATGACAGCAAGACTGAGGTTATCATATTTGGCCCCTCTAGTTCAGCAACCAGTATTTCCCCTACCCTTGGTCCCTTATCTGCACATTTGCACAGTGAGGTTAAAAACCTTGGTGTTATTATGGATAACACTTTAAATTTTAACAAGCAGGTAGCAAATGTGGTCAGAGGCAGTTTTTATCATCTGAGAAACATAGCGAAATTGAAGCCAATTTTAGTATCTAAAGACCTTGAAACAGTCCTCCATGCTTTCATTACTTCCAGATTAGACTACTGCAATGCACTTTACCTGGGCCTCACTCAATCCACCCTTTCACGGTTACAGATGGTCCAAAATGCTGCAGCTAGGCTTTTAACTGGTACTAAAAAGAGGCAACATATCACCCCCATTTTAGCACAATTGCACTGGTTACCTGTCAGGTACAGGATTGATTTTAAGGTCTTGCTATTTGTTTTTAAAGCTCTTAATGGCCAGGCCCCTCTATACATTTCAGAACTTCTCCCACCATGTTCTGGCCCCAAATCTCTAAGGTCCTCATCCCAACAGCTGCTTTTAGTCCCTCGTACGCGCCAAAAAACAAAAGGGGATAGAGCTTTTTCTGTTGCTGCTCCCAAACTCTGGAACAGTCTACCTGCACACATCAGATCTTCTCCCACCATTGACTGTTTTAAATCTAATTTAAAGACGCATTTCTTCTCTCTTGCTTTTAGCACCCCATGAGGTTTTAATTTTTATCTTATTTATTTACTTATTTTTTACTTTATTTTATTGTTTTAATTACTCAGAAATTGTCAGTCTTATTTTATTTGTGATCTCTTTTTTAGTGTTGTCAAGTCCTTTTATATAAATTATTCTTTTAAATTGTCTTTTGCTACTCTTTTGCTTTTATGCATTTATGCTTTCTGTCTAAGTTAAGTTTATGTTTTTAATGTGTTTTTTACCTCATTATTTATGGTGTGTTGTGAAGCACTTTGGGGCCAACTATGTTGCATGTAAATGTGCTATATAAATAAAAATGACTTGACTTGACTTGACTTGAATTAAGCTGGTGAGAAAGACCGCTACTTTCAGCATTTTGTAGCCGATAATTTTAGGCGGAACATCCACCCCCTTCCCAAGACCTATCATGTGTATGACCTGCAGAGTAGATCTGACTTGAGGGGAAAAAAAAATAATTTCTCAACTAAATGATAGGCTAGGTGTGGGGAATCAGTGCAGCTGAAATTTGGAAATGTTCACAAGATTATAGAGGATGTGTGGAAGTTATTCATCACATAGTAATATTACCAAAGATTGCACCACAGCCTCACAAAGACAGAACATGTAAGTTATTGAACACGTTTACATCTCATGCTCTCCCTTCACCTTCTTGCGGTTACTAGTGTAAATTCCATCTGGTTAACCGAGGATAATGACATTGATTTTGCAAAATATCTTCATCTATGAGGGTTTTAGGTTCATCTAAAGGTTTTAGGCTACATGGAATATGAATCTGTTTAACAAACTGAGCTTACAGTCACATATGTATTTTTTTATTTGATTAAAATACTGACCTTGAATTCATATAAGTTGCATTTTCTATGATCAGTCCTCTGAGTGCTGTGAATCATACAGTACTTGTGCCATCCATAGGGTTGTACATGTTCAATGTTATGTCTCTGAGTAATCATCTAGTGTATTCAATAGCCTACTGCTAAAGGAGATGACAAAAGCAGTCACTGATTCTAGTGATGCAGAAAAATGATACAAGGTCTGTACATTAAATTAGACAAAGAGAGAAAAATGTCCGTCTTCACTGTGTCTCAGTCTCACAGGATCACCAGCATTTCAAGTCTCTCTCCAAATTGTCATTGGAAAAGCAGTTAATCATGGAATCTATGATTGAATTTGCAGAATGAATTACTGGCTACAATGCAATGTCAGTGTGAGTGCAAATAATTCATGGAAATAGTGAATATCCACATTGCATAATATTTCAATTAGATTTCACAAATGGAATATTAACATGTAAATCAATAACTTATCTTATATCCGTGACAAGCGAGGCAGGAAAATCTAGACATATCACAAGATTGCTTGTGGTTAGGATTAGGGCAGCGGTTGGATGAGACGTGCAAATTTACTGTGTTTAAGTGAGAATGATAATCACTCCAAGACCAAGCTTGATTAGGGCCACATACTTTCTGCATGGAAATTTTTCATTAGTGTTCTTCAGTTTCATAAATCATCATCTTTCTATTCAAACACTAAATTTACTTTCCTCTTCATGTCATTTGATACAAGGGATAAGAAAACCAATTTTCAAGTCTTAAGAGAGAAGAAAAAAAAGAAAAGAGCATTTTTTTCAAAAACATTTTTCTTGCATCCACATTAAATGGAAATGCTTGAAATATGTTCTTCCATGCAAATGAAACAAGATGATCCCATCAATTAGTGCTTATTGAATTCAATAAGATTGATGCGGAATAGCTTTTAGACTCATTTCTCGCAGCTTTTTAGACTTTTAGGCATTCTTGTTTGGCACAATATTTCAGATAATTATTAACTATCATTCAAACAGTAACAACAAATATGACATTCAGTAGCCAAGTCATTCCAAATTGTCAATGATATGGCTAAATGGAATCACAGAATAGGAGTGTTATGGATGAAAGTGTGCTTCAAAGTGTACACAGATCACTGTCCACAATTTTAAAAGCTGCATTTTCCGTTTAACGTTTTTGACACAGAGAAGCAATGTAATGAACGGTAATGTCAGAGAGGATTCAAGCGGAGCGAGAGGTGTCAACGCTGGTTCAGTTCCTGGTTCTATTTTTGCAAGGGGGAGGGGGAAAAAATCCCCCTTTATGCAGACTTAAAGAATGTTTTCTTATTGTGATGTAATGATTTATGCAGACTTAAAGAGAGCTCAGTATTCCATGATCTTTGGTAATGTAATGTAGTAGGAGGAAAATGGCATGGCTTCCGACAAATATCTGTGACCAAAGTGTCTGGAGAGTAATTAGTATAAAGAGAACACAAGCAGAGCCAGTCAACAGATGTATTTTTATCTTCCTCTGGTGAGTTGTCACATACACTGCCAAAAAAAAACAAAAAAAAGGGACCAGGACAAAAAAGAAAACGATCTCCATCAACCTGTGCGGGGATGAAAAAACGGTGTCTCTTGGCACTTAATTGGTCTAGGCCAGCTGCTTGTGCCAGTCTGTTCTCCACCATATCCCTCTCTTTCCTAACACTTTTCTCTTCTCTTCCTCCTTCTTCTCCTCTCCTCTCTTCTCTTCTGTCATTCCTTCTTGGAGAGTCTTTCAATTGCACTTCATTGGTTAAATCTTTTCATTGACTAAACCATCAGAGCAGGGGCCTTTGGAGGGTGCTTGGGCTGGGTTATGAGCCTGAAAATATGCCCCATCTCCACCCATAGATTACAGCTCTGGACTGTGGACTACAGCCTGTGTGGGGAATTGAGAATATGTGTCCATGCCAGTCACTCATCGAATGTGTGTGTGTGTTTGTGTGTGTGTGTGTGTGTGTGTGTGTGTGTGTGTGATTGGCATATTTCTGAATGTAAGAAGCCATCAGTAAGAATGTTTGTATGAAGGAGGGAACTGGAATGGATTGTATCAGAAATATGCATGGGAGTGTGTGTGTGTGTGTGTGTGTGTGTGAGAGAGAGAGAGAGAGAGAGAGAGAGAGAGAGAGAGAGAGAGAGAGAGAGAGAGAGAGAGAGAGAGTTTTTATCAGGACTCTGCAGGCCTTGCCTCCTTATCATAACTCAGACACGTTGACCGGCAGATTTCGGACTCTCATTCATCATTACCTCAGAGTCGCAGGAGAATTATGTAGCCCTGGCACTTGTGTGTACACAGGTGTAGCCTGGGGGACTATTGGGTAGTGTCAGGAGTGGAGCTGTAGATTTATCTGTGGCTTCCAGCTGACTCCATTTTCTCTCTTCGGCCCTGGGGCCCTCATCTTTGGAGGTGACAGAACGGAAAAGGAAATGTATATATTTTATCACTCAGCTCTCTCAAACACTTCCAACTTGTGTCTCCTTCCAGCTTTCTGGAGGTGGTGTCTCATTTTAAAACCTAGTACTTGCCTACCTAGATGTCTTACCCTCTCGCCTTTTTAAGGAAGTTCTTTACAGCCATATGTCCTATTGCACTGGCTATAATTAATAACTCCTTAAACATATGGAGAGGTTCCATCTAGTTTTAAGCAGCGCAGTAGAGCAATCCACTACTTAAAAAGCCTAATCTTGACGCCAGTGATCTTAAGAATTATAGGCCTATTTCCAAATTACCTTTTATGTCTAAGATCCTGGAAAAAAGTAGTCCTCTCCCAAGTATCTCCATATTTAAACAAGTTTAGCATTTTTGATAAATTCCAATCTGGAGTTTAGATCTTTACACAGCACTGAATCTGCCCTGATCAAAGTCCACAATGACATCCTTCTCTCTGTTGATTCTGGTTCCTGTGCCCTCCTAGTTCTCCTCGACCTTAGTGCTGCATTTGACACAATAGACCATTCCATTCTTGTAAAAAGACTGGAGGCTGAAATTGGTCTACAGGGCACAGTTCTGCAATGGTTTAAGTCTTATTTGAGCAATAGAACCTTTTCAGTCAGGTTGGATAATTATTCCTCTTCCTCTGCTCCAATCAAGTGTGGTGTCCCCCAAGGGTCCATTTAGGCCCTCTTTTATTTTCACTGTATATGCTCCCACTTGGATCAATTTTTGAAAAATACAGTGTTCAGTACCATTGCTATGCAGATGATGCTGAACACTGTATTTTAAGAATTGATCAATTAAAATTACTTGTGAAAAATAAAGTTTAATGGATATTCTTGGAAATTTTATGACAAATACAGAGGAAGAGAAATAATTATCCAACCATTAGGACTGTATACAGACCAACTTCAGCCTCCAGTCTTTTTACAAGAATGGAATGGTCTATGTGTGTCAAATGCAGCACTAAGGTCGAGGAGAACTAGGAGGGCACAGGAACCAGAATCAACAGAGAGAAGGATGTCATTGTGGACTTTGATCAGGGCAGATTCAGTGCTGTGTAAAGATCTAAACCCAGATTGGAATTTATCAAAAATGCTAAACTTGTTTAAATATGGAGATACTTGGGAGAGGACTACTTTTTCCAGGATCTTAGACATAAAAGGTAATTTGGAAATAGGCCTATAATTCTTAAGATCACTGGCGTCAAGATTAGGCTTTTTAAGTAGTGGTTGCACTACCGCCTGCTTAAAACTAGATGGAACCTCTCCATATGTTAAGGAGTTATTAATTATAGCCAGTGCAATAGGACATATGGCTGTAAAGACTTCCTTAAAAAGGCGAGAGGGTAAGACATCTAAGTGGCAAGTACTAGGTTTTTAAATGAGACACCACCTCAGAAAGCTGGAAGGGAGACACAAGTTGGAAGTGTTTGAGAGAGCTGAGTGATAAAATATATACATTTCCTTTTCCGTTCTGTCACCTCCAAAGATGAGGGCCCCAGGGCCGAAGAGAGAAAATGGAGTCAGCTGGAAGCCACAGATAAATCTACAGCTCCACTCCTGACACTACCCAATAGTCCCCCAGGCTACACCTGTGTACACACAAGTGCCAGGGCTACATAATTCTCCTGCGACTCTGAGGTAATGATGAATGAGAGTCCGAAATCTGCCGGTCAACGTGTCTGAGTTATGATAAGGAGGCAAGGCCTGCAGAGTCCTGATAAAAATCTCTCTCTCTCTCTCTCTCTCTCTCTCTCTCTCTCTCTCTCTCACACACACACACACACACACACACACACACACACACACACACACACACACACACACACTCCCATGCATATTTCTGATACAATCCATTCCAGTTCCCTCCTTCATACAAACATTCTTACTGATGGCTTCTTACATTCAGAAATATGCCAATCACACACACACACACACACACACACACACACACACACACACAAACACACACACACATTCGATGAGTGACTGGCATGGACACATATTCTCAATTCCCCACACAGGCTGTAGTCCACAGTCCAGAGCTGTAATCTATGTGTGGAAATGGGGCGTATTTTCAGGCTCATAACCCAGCCCAAGCGCCCTCCAAAGGCCCCTGCTCTGATGGTTTAGTCAATGAAAAGATTTAACCAATGAAGTGCAATTGAACGACTCTCCAAGAAGGAATGACAGAAGAGAAGAGAGGAGAGGAGAAGAAGGAGGAAGACAAGAGAAAAGTGTTAGGAAAGAGAGGGATATGGTGGAGAACAGACTGGCACAAGCAGCTGGCCTAGACCAATTAAGTGCCAAGAGACACCGTTTTTTCATCCCCGCACAGGTTGATGGAGATCGTTTTCTTTTTTGTCTCTTTTTTTTTTGTTTTTTGGCAGTGTATGTGACAACTCACCAGAGGAAGATAAAAATACATCTGTTGAGTGGCTCTGCTTGTGTTCTCTTTATACTAATTACTCTCCAGACACTTTGGTCACAGATATTTGTCGGGGGCTTTGCTAGAAGCCATGTCATTTTCCTCCTACTACATTACATTACCAAAGATCATGGAATACTGAGCTCTCTTTAAGTCTGCATAAATCATTACATCACAATAAGACTGAACTGAACCAGCGTTGACACCTCTCGCTCCGCTTGAATCCTCTCTGACATTACCGTTCATTACATTGCTTCTCTGTGTCAAAAACGTTAAACGGAAAATGCAGCTTTTAAAATTGTGGACAGTGATCTGTGTACACTTTGAAGCACACTTGCATGCAACACACTCCTATTCTGTGATTCCATTTAGCCATATCATTGACAATTTGGAATGACTTGGCTACTGAATGTCATATTTGTTGTTACTGTTTGAATGACAGTTAATAATTATCTGAAATATTGTACCAAACAAGAATGCCTAAAAGTCTAAAAAGCTGTGAGCAATGAGTCTAAAAAGCTATTCCGTATCAATCTTATTGAATTCAATAAGCACTAATTGATGGGATCATCTTGTTTCATTTGCATGTAAGAACATATTTCAAGCATTTCCATTTAATGTGGATGCAAGAAAAATGTTTTTGAAAAAAATGCTCTTTTCTTTTTTTTCTTCTCTCTTAAGACTTGAAAATTGGTTTTCTTATCCCTTGTATCAAATGACATGAAGAGGAAAGTAAATTTAGTGTTTGAATAGAAAGATGATGATTTATGAAACTGAAGAACACTAATGAAAAATTTCCATGCAGAAAGTATGTGGCCCTAATCAAGCTTGGTCTTGGAGTGATTATCATTCTCACTTAAACACAGTAAATTTGCACGTCTCATCCAACCGCTGCCCTAATCCTAACCACAAGCAATCTTGTGATATGTCTAGATTTTCCTGCCTCGCTTGTCACGGATATAAGATAAGTTATTGATTTACATGTTAATATTCCATTTGTGAAATCTAATTGAAATATTATGCAATGTGGATATTCACTATTTCCATGAATTATTTGCACTCACACTGACATTGCATTGTAGCCAGTAATTCATTCTGCAAATTCAATCATAGATTCCATGATTAACTGCTTTTCCAATGACAATTTGGAGAGAGACTTGAAATGCTGGTGATCATGTGAGACTGAGACACAGTAAAGACGGACATTTTTCTCTCTTTGTCTAATTTAATGTACAGACCTTGTATCATTTTTCTGCATCACTAGAATCAGTGACTGCTTTTGTCATCTCCTTTAGCAGTAGGCTATTGAATACACTAGATGATTACTCAGAGACATAACATTGAACATGTACAACCCTATGGATGGCACAAGTACTGTATGATTCACAGCACTCAGAGGACTGATCATAGAAAATGCAACTTATATGAATTTAAGGTCAGTATTTTAATCAAATAAAAAAATACATATGTGACTGTAAGCTCAGTTTGTTAAACAGATTCATATTCCATGTAGCCTAAAACCTTTAGATGAACCTAAAACCCTCATAGATGAAGATATTTTGCAAAATCAACGTCATTATCCTTGGTTAACAAGACAGAATTTACGCTAGTAACCGCAAGAAGGTGAAGGGAGAGCATGAGATGTAAACGTGTTCAATAACTTACATGTTCTGTCTTTGTGAGGCTGTGGTGTAATCTTTGGTAATATTACTATGTGATGAAAAACTTCCACACGTCCTCTATGATCTTGTGAACATTTCCAAATTTCAGCTGCACTGATTGCCCACACACCTATCATTTAGTTGAGAAATTTTTTTTTTCCCCTCAAGTCAGATCTACTCTGCAGGTCATACACATGATAGGTCTTGGGAAGGGGGTGGATGTTCCGCCTAAAATTATCGGCTACAAAATGCTGAAAGTAGCGGTCTTTCTCACCAGCTTAATTCACCTTATTCCGCGGGCAAACATGGGCGCTGCCATGACGATTGTCATTCAACATCCGGTCTAGCAACGCATTGACTTAGCGTTGTGATATTTGATGTTTTAACAGACTAATATAAGTGGTCTTACTATGAAGTTGTGCTCACAACATCCATCAATAAAGTTAGAACAGTTCGTCGTCAGATAAAAAATGATGTTTTCAGCAGTAAAAACGGTGTATCTATGGCTACATTAAGGAGTTTTGTGATCGTGGTATTTCATGAAAATGACGTTGATTTGAATGAGAGGCAGCGTCTAACGGAAGTTCCAAGACAATCGGATGGCAAACGCGGAAGAAAAAAAGACAAAAAGGGGCGGGGCTGCATAAGGTGAATAGCTTTCCCATTTTCTGGCATTAATTTGCTCCCTGATATGACAATGAGGCCACTAACAAACCACCATTTTCTGTTTTATCCAGCCTCATAGAGAATGTCAAAACAAACTGAATATACACACACTTCCTATAAGTAAGAGAATGGTGTTGTTTGTGTTTTTACAAAACTGTCACACACATAAACTGGAAATACGCACACAGCTCGTTAGTGGCCGTGTTATGAGGTCTGTTTTTTTCTGTTAGTTGTCATCACCCCCTGACAATCATTCCCTGATCTCTCGGGCAAATAATAGACAACATTCTGGGGACATGGCTATTGCACATGTATGTCACACAGTACATGGACAAAATAGAGCATGGGTGGCAGACACACTGCCTCTGTAATCATGCCGGGTGACCAGGGCTGGTTAGGCCACTCCTGCTTCCGTGTAGCATCTACAACATTGTCATTATATTCACTGGCCTTCGACCCTTACTCCCCAGTCCCTCATCAGCAACAGTCTGCCCATCCAGCTGGAGTAGATCATTTCTGAATACAGAATGCCTCCTGGGAAAGGAGCCTCTCTGAAGCAGCCATTTTGTGCAATCTAAATCCATTCAGCAGTGCTGTGGGTTCCATAATTCAGTCAGTGAAAATAAGACTATTTAGAATTCTTGATAAAAAATAAATAAATAAATAAATAAATAAATAAATAAATAAATAATAAAAAAAAACATAATACACAATACCATAACTATAGCCATACAGAATAGGTTTATAAGAAATGGATTTAAGATTGGGAAAACGGTAAAACACACAAAAATTAGCTAAATAAATCCCTCAGTAAAAGGTTGGTTGGGTTTCTTGCCTTTTAATTTTTTTTTTTTTTTATTAACCCCAGGCCCACATAGGTTGTTTCTGAAATTCAGTGAATTTCAACTCTGTTGGCATGTGTGCAGTTTGCTTTTCACAAGTGTGTTGTCATTCATATGAGCACATGGGAAGAAAACACCTGTGGTTTGGGCATTTATATGGTGATAAAAATCATGTTTGCAGTCATTAGGGCCTGCAGGGACAATGTGGGGTATGCCATGGCATGGCATATACTTTCAACAGTGAGCCATCTGAGCAAATACTATTCCTCTCTTTTTTTACACAGTCGAAAACATGCAATTTGTGCTGTGTTCTGTCAGGGGGTATCCAGTGCTGTGACCAACGTTACTTTTACATGAGTAGAATTGATTTAAACCAATGCACTTCCTCTGGTTTTTTTTGTTTGTTTGTTTGTTTGTTTTGTTTATTTTTTTATTTATTTATTTATTTTGTGTGTGTGACTTTGACAATTTACCATATTGAGCTGATTGCATTGTGCTTCATACTAAGCACCTCTCCTTGTTCCTCTCCCTCCCACCCTTTGTGTCACACTGGAAATTTGCTGAAGGTTGGACATGACTGGATTGAGGAAAGGGCCTACGCTATGTACTGTTTTGTATTGGATTCTCTCATTCATTTAGACATTAATGCATTGGCCCTGTGTATCAAATGATTATATTGATCAATGCGTCCCTAATCCTTTTGGTAGAACTGGATCAGTCGTTGCTCATTGGAGTTGTTGGTGTTGAGGGTACTGGAAATTTCATGAAGCTGATTCCAAAAGTCCAGTTCAAAATAAAAGAAAAAAAGAAAAAAGAAAGAGAGAGAGAGAGAGAGAGAGAGAGAGAGAGAGAGAGAGAGAGAGAGAGAGAGAGAGAGAAGGAAAGATCAATTTGTTGTGCATGATCAGCTAGCAGTGACAGCCTGTTCTGATTGTGTGTGTGTGTGTGTGTGTGTGTGTGTGTGTGTGTGTGTGTGTGTGTGTGTGTGTGTGTGTGTGTGAGATGGGATTGGTTTCTTCAGTGCTACAGAAGGCCTGTGCAGACCAGAGAGAAGCTGATCACGGATGAGGTGACACAGTGGATGAGGATCTAATGTCTCAGTCCAAACGTTCTTTTCCCCCTTACCTTTTTTTTCTTCTCTATATTCTATTCTTTTTCAGTGCCCCACAGGCCATGTTTGGAAAAAAGGACTCTCATTCACACACATTACATGACACACACACACTAACACACACTAAATACACCCCCTAACTCGCACTAAACACACACAGACACACACACAGGCCATGTTTTCAAAAAATAAATGCTCTCATTCACATACAACATGACACAGACACTAAAACACACGTGTGCGCGCACACACACACACACACACACACACACACACACACACACACACACACACACACACACAGGCCATGTTTTCAAAAAATAAATGCTCTTATTCACATACAACATGACACAGACACTAAAACACACGTGTACACACACACACACACACACACACACACACACACACACACACACACACACACACACACAGGCCATGTTTTCAAAAAATAAATGCTCTTATTCACAAACAACATGACACAGACACTAAAACACACGTGCGCACGCACACACACACACACACACACACACACACACACACACACACACACACACACACACACACATACCAGCATCTCTCTGGACCTCCTCCAGAACACTGCACCAATGCGCTGTGCACTATGCTGGTACTGCTGCCTCAGAGAAGAGGGACTGTTGCTGCTGTGATGGCCCGAGGCTGGTCTAAAACTGCTTTAACTTTATTTATGGCCATAATAGAGCTTCCCTCCCATGCACTGCTCTGTGTCTCTGAGGCGGGTTAGGCAGGCACACCGCACTCAAACAACTTCTTCGAACCATTTGACGGAGGGTGGTATAGGGTCACACAAATACTACAATAGCTGGCTTTCACCCCACGTCACTAACGTATTTTTCAGCGTTCTTCTGTACGCGTGCGAACCTCAACTGATGGGCAACTGGAGCTAGAGCCATTGAAAGCACTGTGTTTTGGCTGCAATTGTTTTGTACAAAAAGCCTTAGTTTTGTGCCGTTTTTGGATGTTATAAACTGTCTAACCGAGAGAAGGGAAAGGGTTAATATCGAGTACCTAAGGAAATCGCCCATAAAGGTGAGAAATGAAAAAAAAACCTCAGAGAACCATGCCGTAGTACGTAATGCCCACAGCCTCGATTGTCGGTAAATCTTTCCGCTCTTGAGAAAATTCTGACATTTTCATCAAGTACGAGTCACGTCCGATGTATTTCCCTACTAACTCCTTGTATCTTTCCCTACATACCGGCTCCAAACCACTACAATATGCACTTTTCTCCGTGCCGTCCATTGGTGTTGTTATGCTTGCCTCCACATCCTGCCCATCAGTTTGAATTCTTCACACTCCCGTTGTCACGTCACTGAAACCCTGCTATTAAGGAGAGGTGTTGGAGTTGAGACTGATTTACTAAATGAACTATAAACTGATCTGTGTAGGTCCATTCTTTTGTCCCCATTTTCAAAACTCTGAATACAATTAGCACAGCACTGGATACAATTAGGCCTCTTGTGGTCATTCAGTTGGCATATTTCATGCTGTTCTCACACTGTATGAATGCAATGTCAATCAAAGTATTTTTGTAGCCTACACAAGCCCTTGCTTTATTCATTCAGTTAAATAGCCTTAGTGGGGGGAATACTGAGTCTTTGTGCTCATTGTTTCAGTTCATTCTGACCCAGGAACACGTAAGGTTGTTCAGGTTATATTTATTCACAGTGAAAATAAAATATACACTGTAAACCCTAACTGTTCAGTTACTGTAATTCGAGGTTGCAGTCTACTGTACTTCTGTCATAGCATACTGATTGCCATTTGAGCAATGTTATACTTCATGAACTGTCTATGCTTGGAGTCACCACCAGTGTTTTGAGAAGCAAGAAGCCACAGTTGATTCTATTCCTCTTTGAATCCTGCATTGGAAATTTGTGGAAACTTTGTGGTGCCCATTTGTAGTTTTATCATTTTAAAATTCATGCTGAATCACTATGTCTAGTTGTTCAAGTCCAACTCAATGCTTCGCTCTCACTGGACTATAGGTTACTGCTAGGTGTCCCAAATGGAGTGCACTTCTCGGT
>JAODXP020000023.1:16733634-16744612 GCA_027497455.2 Sardinella longiceps
CTACTCTGGGTTTAGCCAATCTGCAATGTTAATAATAATTTAGCATGTGTTAATTAATATGCTATATATTTTTTAATGACTTCCCTTCAGAAATGGAGCCTATGGTTACAGAAAAGAGCTCTTTAATGTCTGTTTAGAGGCATGTGAAAATCTGAATGGTAATTTGGAACTGCACTACCATGTCTCCTCCAGTAAACATCATACGCTTACAGGGCCTTTTTTGTGGTGGCGGTGCTAGTGGGGTGCCCAGGCAAATATATAATTAAAAGTAAAATTAGGATATCCATCCCATCCCAAAACGTTTTTAATAAATAAAG
This sequence comes from Sardinella longiceps, assembly GCA_027497455.2. NCBI lineage: Eukaryota > Metazoa > Chordata > Actinopteri > Clupeiformes > Clupeidae > Sardinella > Sardinella longiceps. The sequence continues at coordinate 16,733,952 of JAODXP020000023.1, forward strand.
TCTACGATCTAAAATTCTACAACATCTTCTTCATCATCAGGAGTAATTGACAGGGAGTGGAAAAATAAATACACGTCCTGTGGCTCTCTGCCACATCCCTCTTCAGAGGTGACGGTAACACAGCATTTGGATGTGTCTCAAAGCCTTCACTCTGGGTCTGCAGCAGACTCAAATTAGTTTTGTGTGTCTAATCTAGAGAGCCTAACCCTGAAGCCGATATGATCAAGCACTCCTGTGCAAATAGGGGTAATGAGATCTTCTAGGGGAGATGATTTCTTTTAATGGTGCGATAAGCAGCAGATTGCAGTGGCTACCATCATTCATTTCTTTGCTTTGTTTATTCATTTGTTTGCTTTTTATTTATTTACTTACTTACTTATTTATTCTGTTCTCACCATCCTGGCTCTGTGAGATGCCACCCCTTAGTGGTGAATTAATTAGAAAGTGAGAATTTGGCTGTGGAGCATTAACTTGGTGCTGGTCCAAACACTCTGCAGTCTATTCTCACCCTGCAGACGCAGAGTGGTCACAGGCTAACCATGAGGCAAATATCAATACAGCTGCCAGCTAAACAGTATAGCCTACTGTGGACGGCTAAACAGTCAAGGGAGGTATATATCACAAATATTGATATTTGGGAATCACCCCCACCCCAACTCAAACTCAAACTTATTTTTGCTGAACTACTTTCCAAATTGGCGGATAAAATATGAATGTCATATGTCTTTTAAGACGAAATACTTTTTTAAGTTCATCAGGCGTAACTGTAAGATTAAAGGTTATACAGATCAGATCCCTTTCATACAGATTTTTCATACTGATTTTTCGGTAACACTTTGCGGTAAGGGTACATGAATTATCATGAATTCATGCATGAAATCATTCATGATAAATTCATGATTCATGCATTACTTCATCTCTGAAAGTCTAATGAGTTATCAGGAATTAACATGAATTCATTGTTTGTCATTAATGACCTCCTGCTGAAATAGCACATGCTCTTAAGTATTAGTTACTCTGGGTACATCATCATGAGTCATGATTAATTAGCATGAGTCATGATTATTAGCATGATCATGATGAATTCATCATGTTTGTGCCCCCTCAACTAACGTGTTGACATGCTCAAATTGGTAAAATTTAGTTGACGTGTGGCGTATGACAAGGCCAAAGTAGGCTAAATAAGTACTTTTATTATATCAAATTATATCAAATTCTTTTGAACAAAAACATCATGATCATGTGTAATTAGTCATGACTCATGATGATGTACCCAGAGTAATTAATGCTTAAGATCATATGCTATTTCAGCAGGTCATTAATGATAAACAATGAATTCATGCTAATACCTGATGAGTCATTAGATATTCAAAGATGAAGTAATGCATGAATCACGAATGAATCATGAATGAAATCATGCATGAATTCATGATAATTCATGTACCCTTACCGCAAAGTGTTACCGATTTTTCATACTGATTTTTGATGTCTCTGCAAGATGAAGAAATGATCTAAGATGCCTTGCATCTGTAATCAAGGTCAAGGTATGGATCTGATCATTGACCACCCACAATCGCTGTTTAGAATGGCATCTAAGGAAGATATATAGCATGTTTAATCCTGAAGGCAAGACTCTTTGCAGGCATACAGTACTCTGAGAACAAAAACAACACAGGACCAGAATGACCACAGGGCAAGAGGTCTCCTTCAGCTGACCCTGAAACTGTGGTCGTGATAGGCCAATGGTTTGTGAATGTGTGTGTGTGTGTGTGTGTGTGTGTGTGTGTGTGTGTGTGTGTGTGTGTGTGTGTGTGTGTGTGTGTCCATACTTTTCTGTTCCCTGGCACAGGCACCTTTGAAGTTATGGTCAAATCTCACTGGCACCTGCCAAGGGAGTAAGCAAAGCCCTGTGTGTGTGTGTGTGTGTGTGTGTGTGAGTAAGAGAGAGAGAAGAGAGAGAGTCCGTGTTTGTGTGTGTGTGTGTTTAGCGCATTGAAATTGGGTTGGCACCCAGCTCAAAGCTCAGGACGAATCGTTCTGCCCTAATGCTCTTAGGAGTGGGAGATAACAAGTTGTAAGTGTGTGTGTGTGTGTGTGTGTGTGTGTGTGTGTGTGTGTGTGTGTTGAAATCTTGTATGCCCTGTGTTCAACTCTCTACCAATGAAGAGGTACTAAGTCGTCCCCTCCAACTGTATACAGTACGGCTCTTATTTACCGTGGGAGATGTTGACTAATAGGCCTTTAAATACATACTCATTTCTTTCATTTGTTGTTGTAGACACTCAACTAGTTCATACTTCACAGTCAGGTGAAAAAACAAACAAACAATGGACCAGAATAGCTGTGAGAAGAAGCACTAAAACTGTGTGAATTGATGACCACATGATTATGCAAACCCTGAAATAGCCTAAGGAGTTTCATTTCAATCACTGTGCAGCTAGATGTGGGATGTTGGTGAACTACGTTGAATGGACCGAATCATGTAACCTGTTTGGCTTTGGTCACCCAATTTTTTAAATGCATTAAAAGAAGAGATTGCTGTTACCTGATTATTGCTAGTTATCGGTGTATTGTGATCATGTATGGCCATTGACTTTGTGTTTCACCTTATTCAGTGGCCGACAATGAATTGTTCAGGATGACTTAAACTAGTTCCAGTAATGATTTAGAGACAAAGAAAACTCAGGTGTAATGAACCACCACTTACAATTTATGGATTATTTCCCCACATAGGCTATACACATATATACAAATACATTAAATATATCACAGTTTGTGTGTCAGGACTGCCTGTATTGATATGGGCACAGGATTAGACACAATGTGTGTGCCATAAAGAATTCAAATATAGGACCTTGTTTTCAGGGCAAGGAGAACAGCAATCAATGGAAATTGTAAAGTTCCTTTAACTAACTCTCTTGTTTGCTTGTCACAGCTCAGTGAGTTCTCGGATCAAATGGGGATACCCCACCCCACAGACACACACACACACACACACTTTCTTCCCTCTGAACATCTCGAACTAGTCCCCAGTCACGCATCACAACAGGGATTCTGAAAAGCAAATGAGACTGCTATTTAGACAGCAGTTGGCTTTTTTTATTTAAACACTATGCTTTTGATCTTAGATGTGGTTGTCAGCGGGCATTGCCTGACAAAAAGAGTTAGAGAAAGGCTTCACAGACATGCATCCCTCCATTTTTTGGCAGGGAGAACACAATATCTATCTTGGCTAACAGGAGTCTTGTGATCGGAGCAGCTCTCATGGGTTAGTTAATTTTTTTAATCTGCAACTTTGTCATTGAAACGATCCCCACAATCTAGCTCCTCTCCTTGCAGTGCAGAGCACTCCCTACCTCTCTCCCCATCCACCATCAATGTCAGACTGCGGGAGACTGTCGTCTCAGTTTAGCTGCGTGTTGCTTCATCAACTGTGGGGAATTTGCAGGCCCTGTCTAATTAGCTAGGGCAGCATGGTAGCATGCTCCCACTAGCCTGATGGATTACGTTATGGAGCTTTTGTTAAAGCAGGCCAACAGAGTCCTGATAACTGGAGGCTTGTTTGGTGTCAAAGCTCCACTGGCTGTCTTTACCACCCCCACCCCTTCCTCTCTCTCTCTCTCTCTCTCTCTCTCTCTCTCTCTCTCTCTCTCTCTCTCTCTCTCTCGCTCTTGCTCGCTCTCTCTCTCACACACACACACACACACACACACACACAACCGACATAGACAGACACACACAGTTACAAACACACACACACACACACACACACACACACACACACACATAGACACAGTTACACTCATACATACACACATATTTTCACCCTCATCTTCATTAGGTTACCTCATAAAATCATTCCAGAGTGTTAGCCTCATTTCTGCAGCCTATTTTTGGCTCCTTATATCCTAAAACCATCATTTTAATAAGCGGTTAAATGGAGCAATCATCTCTCATATTTTGTGTCATGTCAAGAGGCATTGATGCTCCATTAACAGTGAGTATGACACGTCCGCTCAAGAGTCCAGCCAGGTCGCCCTACTACAGTAACTGTGCATTTGACATTGTAGATGTAGAGCATCATTGCCGTGTCTCCAGCCCCATATAGCTTTGTTGTTGCTATTGTCCTCCATGAAATTGAAAAATGCTTTTTAAATTGCCCGTAATCCCCTATCTGCTTGGCTCGTCACGTCCTCGTGTGAACAGCAACAGATGAACGCTGCAGTTCCTGCAGATGCTAACAGTATCAACAAGCGGTGCAAATATTTTGGTGATGTGCGCAGCATGTGGTGGCGCAGCTTATGTGTTTAAAAGGGGTTGTCTTTCATGTCTCCCCGTCCCATCCCACCCCTTTCTTTCCCTGTGATGGAGTTCAGGATTAGCCAGGTGTTGCAACATCTGTGAAGGCTGGTCCTCCTCTCTGAAGCATCCCCCCAAGGCCCTCATTCTGGGAGGAGGATGTGGGTTAGTACTGTTTATTTAAGCGCTGATCATTTCTCTCTTGTGAGTATGTCAGTGGAATTTTACATTTCAGTGCACTCATTATACTGAGATTACCCTATCGAATGTAACCCTGTTTTAACTTTTTTTTTTTTTTTTTTTGTCATCAGTCGCAAGGTCTTTAATTAAAACACTCCCTCGGGGTAAATTCAATATTCACAAACACATTCTCTCTGATAATTCTATGAACAGAACATAAGAACACCAACGACTAGGGGGGAAAAAAGATGAGGAAAAAAAGAGAGAGAAAAAAAAAATCACAGCATGGCTTGGAATAGACCTGTATTGATTCCTGGTGCTATCCTAGTGAGTATAGAGCGATAGCCACTGCCTCATCTATACCATTTGTCACTGACCTTGAGCCAGGAAAAACAGGTCAATAGGAACGACTGGCGGTTGATGTCTGCTGATGATGTCTCACTACAGAGAGGGACATCGCTTTATATCCGCCCTGAGGCCCACACTCCTTCCACCACAGCAAGACCCAAGCCAGTCGGAGTTGATCTGCACCCCCCCTGTCGATAACCCTCTAATGCACCCAATCAGACAAAGGAGGACGTCATCAGGTGCTGGCTGCTGCTTTGGATCAATGGTGTGGGTGTGTTTATACGCTCTGTGATACTATGAGCATAAATATAGAAAATAGATTACACATATAGTGTTTGTCACAAATTGTTTAATGTCTGCAGGCCGTTGAGGGCAGAGGCAGAGTGTAGCACAGACGAATTGATATTGACAAGTGAGCTGCTCTATTACAGCAGGGTGTATGATCTGAGGTAAACAAAACAAAAGTGCTCAAATAAAACAAAACAAAATAAAAAAGGCTTAAGGCTTAGAAGGTGAACTGCCCAACTAAACAACATCAACAACAACAACAAAAAAAACTCATTTCATTTTTTTTGAGGAGACCAAAAGGAAAAGTTAAAAGCTTTCAAAATCAATAAAGCAAGAGGGGAAACTACCAACAAATGTGTTTGACAGTATAATACTTCAAAATTTCAACTTCTGTTTAACTAAAGTAGGTGGGCTTGGTATATATATATATATATATATATATATATATATATATATATATATATATATATATATATATATATTAAACTGTTGTTTGTGTTATAGGCCTACTGGTAAGACTTCTGACCTGAGTTGTATGGATGTTAATGTCATAACAATGACACTAACATCCATCTAGAGAGAGAGATTATGAGTTGTTAATTGGTTTTCCTGGCACATTAAAAAGAGACAATAAACATCCTGACTCCCTTCTTTTTATTACCGTGCCTTGGCACGTCATAAACTCCTCCATCCACTGTTACATGAAAGTGCTAGGACGGCCTCCTAATTGAGAAAACACTGTGCCATAATGTGTCAAACATCCCATAATAAACACAAAAATAATGACAGCTAATGTCAGGCACCATTTTGTTTTACCGCTACGCTCTTGTCTTGCCCGACACCAAGACAGGCACGGCGTAATTGTGTCTGACACTGGTGACACTGGAATCCTGGAAGACAAACAGTGATCTGTGCTTTCCCTTAAATATTACATTAATCCTAGCTAGGAGCTCTTAATATACATGTATTACAATATACATTAATACTGTTATACAATATACATTGATACTGTTATACAATATACATTAATCCTGGCACAGTGTGAGAACTTAGGGTCAAGTGCTGGGGTAAAGACATGAAATGAATACAATTTTAAATTAAGTCTTGGTAAAATGGTAAAAATGTAGCCTGTAGGCCTATGCAATGCAGGCCACCCGAGTCCACAGTGTCGTTACTGGGTTAGGAATATATGAATACATTATAGATTGCCGCAAACTGTTAGGGTGCAGTTAGATATTAGATATATGGGGAAAATTGTATTTATTTTATTTAATAATCTTGCAAAAGTCATAGGATTAAAATAAATAAATGAATGAATGGCTAAATTAATAATAAATAAACAAATACATGAATAAAGAATTTTAATTGCTTTTGATCAGCTAGTCTGTGTACATTAACAGCAGTCATTAGAATAAAGGATTCACAGATGAGCCCTCCAAAAAGGCTTTATGTACTGAGTGAGCTGTGTTCACTGTTTCACTACGCCACACTTGTTGCACCATCACTCTAATTTACTATGACTTTTAATACAACAGTACATTAAATCCATTGACTTTCAGTGGGCCTTTATATATTTAGTACAATTGTAATGCAACTATTAGGCAAGATTCAGGAAAGGAGGCCGCACTATGCATATACACCTTTTATTCACACAGACGCGTTTCGGCGTTCTGCCTTCCTCAGCATAAATGCTAGGCCAGCACTCTTAAAAATTACAAAAAAGACTCTGGAGTGAAGCCTGCTCCCATCCTTCTGAATGCAACTATTAGGATCATTATATTACAATGTACTGAATTTATTCTGGCAATGATTCCCCCTGACAATTCGGTGGAGATTGCCATATAACATGAGTTAACACTGATGGTTGAAAACCTGTTGAGCTAAAACAGGTAAAAAATACTACTGCATATCCTGGTGCAGTGTGTGCCTGTAATATGAAATATTACACATCCACTTGGCTTTGCATTACTGTGTGGCCATGGTTGTGTTACTGGAGTGACATTTTGCCTATTGACAGGAACCCTTTGAGAAATGTCTTCTTGGTAAAAAAAAAAAAAAAAGAAAAAAAAAAAGGGCACAGCCAGTCATGCCAAGTGACACATTCATCTGCCCGATACTGACAGGTTGGGCTCACCCATTTAGAGAGAGAGAGAGAGAGAGAGAGAGAGAGAGAGAGAGAGAGAGATGGTGCAATTGCAGATAAGCATTTCAAAAAGGCACAAATATGAGGGACAAAATAAAAACAAATATTTTGGTGGCAAGTAAAAGGTTGAATCGTGCTTGTGTCCACTTGGTAACTTTAGACACTGTTGCTGTTGCTAGTGTGTAGATATGCAAAATGGTGTGCTTGTTGATTCAGTTGGCATCTCCCTGGATGAACTTCAAATATTGACATGAAATTCTTCTGCACATGAGCCAGTTGACTTTGCATGTGTACTCCAAGATCCAGCAGGGATTAAAAAGAAATTGTTTACTTTCACAGCCTGTGGCCAAAAAAATAAGGATAATATTTGGCTGGAGACACTAGGCTACTCAATTTTAATAAAACAGAACAAAAGACAAAACACCCATGCAATATTAAGTCTGATTACAGCACTGCCGTATCGCTATGAGGTTTTGCATAATTGTGACCTATTAATGTTTTAGATTTTGCATCCATTGTTAAAATGAGTCGATAATACATTGACCAGCAGCGAAGAGTGAAGTGCTTGCATGCACTAGTGCAGAAGAGCAGAAAATAAGTCCTTAAGCCGGTCTCTTTAAAATCAGCTTCATGAAGGTAAGGGAACAAAGAGAACTTACATTTAGTTCCATTCTAATCATCAGAGCCACATTTCTGGCCCATGGGTTCCCTTAGCTACTGCCTGCTGTTTGTTTTCAGCACTTCTGAAGCCACACTCAAAACACACGGTTCTCTGTCGCACAAAACAGGCCCTTTGCCAAAATATTTTGCCCATGGTGCAATTACTGAGTTGGACACCACTTTACTTTAGATCCCTTAAAAGAAATTTCATTAAAAATGCATTAGCCTGGTTGGCCTTAAAAAGCATGTATCAGTACAAATGCAAATTAGCATGTGGCTAATAAACTGTAAACAAACATAGAAAACAAACTAGCGGATGTGTTGTTTGCTAATTGCAGACTTAGTGACACGCTTGTCCGACTTAGCTCTAGCATCTCTTTAATGTAATAATATTATGTGATGCCATAGCATGTATTATTCAATGTGTTTTGTAGTGTTGTGACTTTTTTTTTATTTTGGCAAGCTCAAAGAGTCATGTTTTCACTGGCACAGCTAATAGACTCAAATAACCGAAGGAAATTGGAATCGGTAGACATTCATGAAAGGGGGCTTTAGCGCTAGTTGAAGTGTGACATACTGAAATGCATTCTGTGCTTCTCCTCAAACAGATTCCATTTCCTAGGACATTGTTTTCATTCAGCTTGTTGCCTCATAACATTTAAATCCGTTCGTATACAAGGCTTAGAAGTCCTGGTGCATGAAGGAAGTACAATCTCAAAATGAGAGCTTTTTATCTAAATAGCGTAAACTAAATTAAAGCATGTCAGGTCTTTAGGACCCGGGGATAATCCTTCCCCTTCGGACAAATGTGTTCTGCCAAGTCACAGCCACAAGCTGAGCCTGTTAGCCATGCAACTTCACAATGATGTTAAATACATAATCTGTGTGGTTTTTTAGCAGCACATTTTAGCTGCAGAAAAAACATACAGCAGATGTTGTTTTGGCTGTAGTATACTACGTAGCATTAAGAAATACATTGAAATCGATAGTGGGTGTTCATTGTTGGTGATTTTAACAAGGACCTACAGTACATGCACTGCACTGGTCAGGTATGCCAAGGCAAGGCCCCAAACATAAGCTGTTGCTTGCGTGAGAGGGTCATCCAAGAGTGCACGCAGTCTCTGTCTGAGCGAGAGAGAAAGGAGAAAGCTAGCGCTGGCAGCTACCGTCCTCAGCCCTGGCTCAGTGGCATCTGCTGTTTGTGGTGAAGTCAGCAGTGGGTGTCTTCCTCTGTTTCGCTCACCTTTAGCCCTGACTCACAGCCCTCTCCTCTTACTTATCCCTCCATTCCAGACATGCGAGGAAGGAAGCCTCCAGCTGCAGCCCCTCAGTTTATGTGAGTGCATCTGACATTTCTTTTTCCTCTCTCTCTCTCTCTCTCCTCTCTCTCCATCTCTCTCTCTCTCTCTTTTTCTCCCTCTTGGCTTCAGGCTTATCAGAAAGCTCCAGCTGCGAGTGGACTGTCCATGGGGATGGTCAGGGCACACAGCTTGTTGGCTGACGAGGCGCGGCATTTCTTCTCCTCCTCTTTTTTTTTTCCTTTTCTATTTTTCTATTTTCATTGAGTCATTTCTTCCTCTTTCTCCCCCCAAAGCCCTCCTCCATTTTTTTCCTACCCCAACTCCCTCCACCCATTCCTTCAACCTCTTTAGTATTCTCTTCCCCAGTGTGACCTGCACTTGCTTGGCTCTCATTGGGATAAGAACTGAATCAAAAATGATTTTGCCTGTGGGTCTTGCGTAGCCTAGCCTAGCCTAGCCGGGCTGGGCAGCACAGTGATGTAAACACAGAGGAAAGGGGAGTCTGTGGTAGATTGAGGTTTGCATGTTTGTTACCTGCAGTGCAAAAAGTGAATGTCACAGGCTTTCATAGGTCATTTTTGAACTTTATTTGGGTTGCACAAATTTCTTCTCTCTCTCTCTCTCTCTCTCTCTCTCTGTATGTATGTTTTAGGGGGCAGAAGTTAGGAGTAATCACTGTTGTCAGTCTGAGATTTTATTCATGTAATTTGAAGTCTGATTGCTTTCCGTGGGAAGATGACTCAATGTGAGTTAAACAGTGCTACTGCCTGTAGCTCCAGGCGCAGAGTGTGGGACCCATGCACTGCACTGTAAGATGCAGCCACTTCCACATGCTGTCTGATTCATTCAGTGTGTTTTGGAGAATATGGGACATAATCACTGACCCTCTACTGTTCTACACGGTAGTTCAGGGTGCAGTCAGCAAATATGACCTCATGGTTTGTAAGCTGACAGCTGTGTGTGTGTGTGTGTGTGTGTGGGGGGGGGGGGGGGGGGGGGGGGCACCAATATGAATATATTGCTGTATACTTTTACTGCTTGATAGGTGAAAGCCATCAATATTGTTCTCATGTTTCAAAGAACCAACGTGTAAATGACAACATTGTGAAATGGTACCATCAATCCTTTCAACATGAAATATTCCAATGATATTGAAGTACTTCTAACATTGCAGTGTAAGTGTATGGGTTAATCTGTTACTATTTTCTGAACACCCTGAAAATGTATTACATTTGCAACAAACATTATTTTCATAATAAAATTTCATATTGCATTTTTCTGTACCAACACACCATGTTTATTAACTTGTCATTTATGTGACAAATTGTAAGTCAACCCAAATCTGATTCCCTGGTTTGCAAACATATTCACAGGTGATGGTGCGAATTTAAGCAACAACATAGCAGGCTAGCCAGATCGCCTATTCCTTCACATGTAGCCTA
>JAODXP020000023.1:16744712-16764858 GCA_027497455.2 Sardinella longiceps
CATACACACACACAGAGAGAGAGACACACACACACACACACACACACACACACACACACACACACACACACACACACACACACACACACACACACACACACATACCCAAGGGCCTAAACACATACTGCTCTATGAAGATAGGCAGTGACACAATAGACCTTTGGACATTTCCAGACATTTGTTGGGGCAGCCAGCACAGACGAGTTGTTGCTTTCACTTTCATTTAACAAGTGTTGTAGTAGCTGAGACTGAAAAAAAGACTGAAGGCAAAGGTTAGCATCCAAGACTTGTGGAGAATCTTACAGTGCCCTGACGTTAAGGCTAAAAAAGTGGACTTGCTACTTTCTGCTGGTAATTCACAAGAAGAGCCGCAGGATGTCAACAATACTGCACAAGTGAGGATGTGAAAAATAAATAAATAAATAAATAAATAAAAACTAAGAGCATCCACACAGCAAAATAAAAGATATATGAGCATATAAAAGAGAGGCGGTTGTGTGGAGACTCTGGGCTGGATAGCAGTCAGGTGTGATTTGGGCTGTTGTTTTTCCAACACAGCAGTAGCCTCAGGTGAAGCCCCTCTGGAGAATGCTAATGCTACAGCTGCACTGACACCAAGCTGAAGTCTGCACATCTCGCCAAAGAGAGAGAGAGAAAGAGAGAGAGAGAGAGAGAGAGAGGGGGGGGGGGGTGAAAAGAATCTCTTTTTTAAAATTAATACAGCTGCACATTAGTTTTCTTAACATATCACTGACTTTCATTCAGTTATTTTGGAATTGGTGAGATGGCGTTGCATTTTCAAAAAGTATGTTGTGATTGTTTTACAGAAGCCGTTTTCTGTGGTATTCTAGGGCGGCCGAATGACTTTAGCAAATGATAACTTGTAATTTATTTAGTGCAGGGAAAAATACAGAAAGTGTTTGTGTTAGTGTGAGTGAGTGTGTGTGTGTGTGTCACCCTGACTCAGTAACTTGTGTGCCTTGCCAAACAGAAACTAGTCAGTTTCTAAGACAAGGGTGCGCAACTGACACTCAACAATACAAAAGCAAGGCCTTTAGATTGTCTTCTATTTGTTTATATATTTAAGGGAAACCTGCATAGAAAAGACATGCTGCCTATTACCGTAAAATGTAGAAATGGTCTTACATAATGTAATTGTTTCCCATGAAAAGAATCCTATTATTTTCTGCACCCATGACATTCCTGACTATTGGTATCGTCTCCCCGTGCCAAAAACAAGCTGATCCATGAGAGATGTGCACAGGTGATGCTGCAGTCGGTGGATGATGCTCAGCAGACAGGATCTGAGGTGCCAGGAACCGAGGAACGTGACGGCGGATCAAAGATGCCTTCTGAATATGTAGCTTTTGCATCTGTCTCCAGCTCCTGTGCGTCAGCCGCTGATAAAAACCCCGTTCTTCCCGCGTACCTTCCAAATGACACAAAATGACACAGATCCACAAGCATTGCATGGGAATTGGGTGATTTTGTCCTGCAATTGGTGCCACAGCTATCAATTGAGCCCCGACGGCATTTTCAAAGCCAGTGGCAATCATAGCACCAATTTTCCATTCAGGGCAGAACAGACAGGCCTCAATGCCTACTCTACAGATAATCTTAGGGGGTGTACAATCAGGTTTAGATAGACAATGCAAATGAAAACATGTTTGTGGCTTCGACCAAAGACGCATTGATTTCTAATGAATGGAGCCAAATGCAAGGAAAGTGGGAATTGCTGTGCTTGCCTCAGAACAATCACATGAGTAGTGATTATTTTCTTGTGAAATGAAGCGGCGGCCAAAATGACATTCTAAGTGTCCTGTAATTGCGTAATGTGCGCTGTTCCAGTCTTGAATGTAATTATCCCAAAAAGTTTTGCAGTCGAATGTATGGTGGCATTTTATCCATTTATATGTGACAATGGTAGGGCACACATCTGGTGTCACGTACCAGCAGATGTTCCTTGGTGAATTGGCAAATGGGACGTGACAGATCTCTGATCGGTGGGGAAGAAGAGTCAGGTGGAATCAGGCACAGACAAACAGATTGATAGATTGCTCGATTTATAGACTTGCATGAGGATTATCCTCCATCTTACACAACCCCATCCTGACATATTCTTCTTAGACTTTTGGCTGCAAGAGTGCTTAGTCACACACATACACATATACACACACACCTCACCCCACCCCACCCCTCGTTGCCATGCTACTACCATTCTAAGACAGCATGTGTCTCTCGCTCTCTCTTGTTTTTCCCTCACCCAGAGCTACATCAGTAATCTCTCCTGCTCAAGTCACCACCCTCCATCCCTCCCCCTCCCTCCCTTGGCTGCCAAGCACTGACTGACATCAGGCCTCTTACGGACCTGTGTGGGTGGAGGTTTGACTTTCTTACTTAGGCTTGTTAGCTTCGCCTTTGACACAGCAGTGGGCCGAGAGAGATATGAAGCAAAGCCTGAGCCCACGGTACCCTTAAAACCTGAAGAGTTCTCATGGAGAAGCATGTTATACAACCACCACTTTTGGGCCCGATTAGCCACAACCAACAGCAGCGCTACATTTTGAGCAGCAGGTATCGTGGTGAAACAGTAGGCACTGGTAAAAAAAACGGTGACTTTCTGTTTGTTTTGCATGTTTGTGTGAGTGTGTGTGTGTGTGTGTGTGTGTGTGTGTGTGTGTGTGTGTGTGTGTGACTTCACCACACAATGCCAATACCTCATACCCATCTCTGCCAGAGGCATGTGTCACACTTCCACTGACAGCAGATGCTTCTTCACACAGCCTTGTTTGGTGCTTGTGTGTGTGTGTGTGTGTGTGCATATGATTGTGTTAGTGCGTGTTCGTTTGTTTGTTTGTTTTTTTTGCACAGCCTTGGCCACTGTGCCTGCAGCAGACAAACTCCCAAAAGAAAAACTAAACAATCTAATTACCAGTGTCATTACAGCAGGCACCGCATCAGAACAATGACTAATATCCTGCTCAAGTGCTTCATTTCCAGCTCCTTCTTTCTTTCTTTCTCTCTCTCGCACGCTCTTGGCTTCTCAGATCTGAATCAGACGACGACGACTACAACGGCGGCGACGAGACGACGAGGTTCTGATTCAGCAGGCCCTTCTGCTTCGGTTTTCCTCCTCCTCCTCCTCCTCCTCCTCCTTCTTCTTCTTCTCCTCCTCCTCTCACGCTTGTGAAGAACAGCTTTCCCATCGCCGGCTTTGATATGAACTGACTGCTGGTGTCTTCCACTCCTTTCAGCTTTGTTTGTAGTCTGCTCCGCACGGTCAACCATCTGTCAGGAGATGGAACGTCATGGTGAGGAAAAAGAACAGAAGGAGACAAGTAGAGAGCGGTAGAGAGAGAGAGAGAGAGAGAGAGAGAGAGAGAGAGAGAGAGAGAGAGAGAGAGAGAGAGAGCCTCTGCTTAGCAGTCAGGCTCTGGTGTGGGCAATGATTATTTAATCTTGCCATAAGTTGTGTACCTCAAACTAATTCACCAGTTAAATCTTACAATTAGTTTACACTGCCGGCACTTAAAGTCTCTGCTAACATTGATTAGACTTTCTTGAGCTGACCCAGGATCAGTCACAATAGAGAGAGAAGAGTCAAAGGATGTGCATGTGGCTAGTAGCTTAGGCTAAACTAAAGATCCTGATTGCTATGCACACTGCTTGAGGCTCCACTATGTAATTACTGGGTAGGAAAGTGTGCACTGCACTGCACTGCACTGCGCGGTCAGATGTCTGAGCTGACTCTGACCAGACTTCATCTTCATCTGTTTCAAGACTGGTCACTTTGTCCTTGTTGGGTCTTAAGGGTTGTGCATCACATCGGATTGCCAGTGAAGGATCTTTCTTTAACATTCTCCTTGTGCTCGCCTGGTCAATTGGAGCGGGTCGATACAGAGGACAATGACGCATGAGGAGCTGGGTTTTGGCCTGGGTCTTAGATGGAATAATTAGCAGGAAGAGCCCTGACCTGTCCTGGGATGGCGTTTTCCTGCCCATTTATCTCCTACTGATCAGCATCCTGCTAACCTGTTAGCACTCTCTTTACCTCTCAGGCAGCCAGACACTCACTCACTCACTCACTCACTCAAAGCCTCCTGCCAGGACTGTGGAGTCAAGTCCTACTAATCCATAGAGTTAAGGAGAACTTTGGCACATGCCACCTATATAAACCTATAGGCCTATTTCTATTTCTTGCTTCACCAGAGACAGTTTAGGAGAAGACAATTATTTTTAAAATCTTATTTTAGAAATTTGTTGTGGCATGTAATGTAAGGATAGATAAAGATAAAGGAGTAATTGAGACATAGGCCCCCTTTTTTCATGAGCTGTTGCACCTTCTCACCAGCGTGATGCATTGATTTGGGAAGTCTTTTGTTTACCATCTCTGTCACCATGGTAATAGCCATATCAGGAATTTTGGCACATACACAGTAAATTATGTATTTTCACTGGTATTTGGGTGATCTAGCAATAGATGTTGGCATTGATCAATTCAGACTTTAGACAGGAATTTGCACAATATGCAGGGGAAAAAAACTTCCTTACCCTAATTTTCTTACTGTATTTGGCCTATGTTGTACTCTTTCTGTGGTGAAATAACAGGTCGATTCACCAGAGAATCCCTTTAAAATACTATACTGGGATTTAAACAAGTAATCTTAGGGTTGCCAATATACTTTGATAACAGACTGATGTGCCATGGGTCATCATAGTGCCTGCCAGCCTACGGAGAGAAGTCTAGACTGGCTACACTGTCTATCTAAACAAATCCACCCTCATACTGTCAGTGTCACCAAGTTTATGGCTATTATTGCTCCCCACGAGGCAAATCATAAGCCTTGACCTTGTTATCAGCCTTGTTTTGTTAAATGGATGAGGTTGCTCTGCTTGTAAATTAGTGTTTGACACTGTCTGCATATTGTTGATTTGCTGATTTAACATTATTGATTTACCATCATGAGGAAGAGTTCTCCAAAGGCAGAGGCAATGTCCTGTCAGCGGGTATGGAAATGCAAGAAGTAAATGATATGCTGTCTCTGTCTGCTATAGCAAGACACACATACAGTGTCTACACTCCAAACTAAATTAATTCAACCAGCCAGTATACGTTTCGAGAACAGAGAAAAATTTTCTTCAGCCAAAAGTACTTGGGAACTGACGTTCACAGAATGAAAGGTTTTTTTTCTGAGACAAAAGACAAAACAGTTAACACTTACAAAATCAGCAGAATAACTTGTGAGGCCAAACTCTGAAGAAGCTCACATTTTGGGGTGCAAGAAAAGTTATCCACTCAGAAAATATCCATGAAGAAACAGTTTTCCTTCCTTAATGGCAAGTAAAGTGGAGCGTGTTGAAGTCATTATAAGTGATTACCGACCATCTGTTTCAGATACAAAGGAAGCAGAACAGAATCTGAAATATTTACCCAGACGAGTGTGACTCATGGTCACTGCTGGTTATTATTATCCATTCAGTCATCCTCACTGGGAGTATTGTACCCATATTGTCTTCAAGTAATTGTTGCGCACATGGAAACAGATTCAGCCTGGCCATGAGTGCTGACTTTATGACTTGGATTTCATTAACATTAGGATGTATGTACATGCGTGGTTTGACACAGAGTCAAATCATCATCATTTTGGAGAGGACAATGAGGCCGTTTGCTTCTAAGTATTCACACACATGCATGCACAGCACATTCACATAGCATCCCTGCAAGGAGGATTGAAGTATGAATCCTCTATAGTGTACTGAAGGTCCATTTTATTCGTTTTAAATGTGAAGTGTTCCTATAGGCTCTATAGGGTCCCAAGGTTGCATAGTGAGTCATTCACCCTATCTTAATTTGCTGCTTTATATTGAGGGAAAAGAACATTGTGTTGTTGAAAAGGGGAAATGTGAATGTACATTGTGTACTCAGCACTGCGAACTTGTGTACTAAGTACTTGAGTCAACAATTCACATTGCACCAAACAGAGAATATGGTACAGATAACCCATTACAACCCCCCAATTTATTAGACAAGTCAGACAAGTAATTTGTACATGATTCATCATCCAATATGTTTCTATTCGCTTTTGTATTATTGGGTTGGCTATGATATGATCCATTATGTTTTGTTGTACTGAAAGAGCAAGCTCTTATCGACTACAGCAATGGACTTAAAGAAGCAATACTAGCAGATGTTGAGAAAAGAGCTGTAGAGAACATGACAATGGTTGAGATAACAGTCAATAAATGTGAATGAGAGAGAGAGAGAGAGAGAGAGAGAGAGAGAGAGAGAGAGAGTTGTGTGGCTAATAGGTGGCTCTGATTGGGCGATACACTGTGGAGGATAAAAAAAAAAAGATTGTCTACCCCTCTGAGCATCTTTGTTGCCCAGGCTTGCCCCATGACAGTGTAAATAAGCTACATAATCACAGTACAGGAAATAAAACTTCATACAATTCAAAAACCACAATCAGCAGATTACTGTAAGAGAATATTTGTGAATTGATGAGACAAGTTGAAGTTGTAATAATATTAACCTGCTTTGACTTACAGTTTTTTGTCCCTAAAACATTGATGTGCTTTTTAGTGTGCTACTGCTAACTACCAGACATATATTCAAAGTGATGTGTCCTAAAACAAACAAACAAACAAACACAAAAGCCTATACCTAAGGAGGATTACTGTAGCTAATCATTTCATAAAGAATAGAGACCAAAGACACATACCAGAGAGAGAAGAGAGAGAGAGAGAGAGAGAGAGAGAGAGAGAGAGAGAGAGAGAGAGAGAGAGAGAGAGAGAATTGCATACAGGGAGAAAGAGCTTTTTGCATATATTTACTTGCTCTGCATGCATGAGCAAATCCACAATATCTTCCCCTGCTCAATTTCTGATTTGTTTTTGTTATCATGTCCTAGTTGACTGTCTACTAATAACTAGCCATGTCTCTATGGGAGGGGGACACCGGGGGAAGGGGAGCTTGGGGGCTTCCTACCTGCCTGATGGTCCATGCAGGCAACGGGTGGTGAGCATGGGGGTGGAGGTCTTTGCAGTGTGGAAGGGTTGTTTATTTTGTAATGTCTTCAGACAAGTGACGGCTACTATCTATAAAATGGCAACCATCTTGAAAATGGCGGCCATCTTGAATATTCATAACAACTTTTCAGTTATCCATAACACATTTACCAAGTACTTTGGATGGTAAATATGTCTAATATATCATATTATATCCATTACTCATCAGAAAACGTTGCTGGCGGGCATTTTGAAAAACAGCTGCCATGGCCGCCATGTTGAAAATTTACGATGGCTCCATATCTAAATCTTTTCGGAATGCCGTTGGCTATATGTGTACCGAGTTTCATGCTTTTATCACAAAATGCACGATTGTTTTGGTTAGCCGCTGCACTATAATGTCTTCAGGGGGCAGGCATTGGGGCTCCCTATCTGTTGGTCCAGGCAGACAACGAGGGATGATACAGTTGATCAACCCTTGGTCTCAACCCTGAGTTCAATCGCACAAGTAATGCTGAATGCCGCTGGAACCTCAAGAACACAACCAGGTGCAGTGAAGCCTCACAATACACGCATTGGATGTCAGCCGATGTGCCAAGGCTAACCCTTTATTTGTGTCTTCTATTGTGTGTTGTAGTGTCCCTCACTACCTCTCTCTCCGTCTGTCTGTCTGTCTCTCTCACACACAAACACACACACACACCCACACACACACACACACACACACACATTGTTAATTACATTTGATTTACCAGGGAGCCCATGTCTTTCACCCAGGCTGTGTCTGTCAGGGTCAGCTGGCCCAGAATAACTTTAGTGTCAGGCTTGACACAGATGGTGTGTCTGAAGCAGGGAGACTGAAAACCAATTAACACAGGCTAGTCTTGCAACCTATTGTTACGCAGGGATAATATCTCTCTAGATTAGCATTCACTATAATTACTAACAAACAAAGCTAACAAAACACTGACCCCTCATCCTACAATAATCTCTCATAGGTTAATGAATATTTAAAATATTTACAGCACATTGAATTGCCTTTGTGTATGAAATGCGCTATATAATTAAACTTGCCTTGCCTTGCCTAAAAACTTACAACTGTACCATACATGTGGTATAGCTGGCATTTGTAAATTCTGAAAGATGTAATTGAAGATGGTAGACCAATGAAATGTATAAACTGTGGTTATTGGTTCTGAAGGACCTTAACTGAATACAGATGTATTGAACTGAAGTTAAAGGGGAACAATGCATGTTGATGAGAAACTACACTAGGAAATCACTGGGCTGAACAAAGCATCAATTCATCGCCTAATCGGGATGACGATGAAACTGGTAAATTAACCTGAAAATGGTGTTGCTATGGTGTTGCAAGACACCCATTACAATTTCTGTCAGACAATGCATCTGTTTTTCTGGAACCATCAACAGCTGCACAATCTGACCCATAGTGCTTGACCATCTGCAGTATGGTGAATGATGTTCAGATGTGTACAGGTCATTGGCTGTGGGTTAGACTCTGAAGCACGAGTGAAGTGTTGACTCGTAAACTTTAGTAAACCACAGCCTTGTGGATTGCTACTCGTGTGTGTGAAGGCACAGTGGGGGAGTGTGTGTGTGTGTGTGTGTGTGTGTGTGTGTGATTCTTATCACACTTGTTCCCATTCTGTTTGTGTGCTACAGGTAATACCCGACTCTCTCCACTGCTTTCTGTTATCTATGCGAGTGCTTTGTCTCTTATCATACAAATTATGCAGAAGAACGCGTTCGTCCTTAACCTCACGCAGCGAATGCCTGCCACCCTGCTTGCTTCGTTCCTCCTATTCGTCAATTAGTCACAAGGGGTGGCTTATCTGCACCTCAGCTCAAATTTGAACTAATAGCTTTTTCGTTGTTTGGCAAACACACTTTCCCCACAAAACGGGCTCAATAATTAAAAGCAATTAGCTTCTCGCTACTAATTTGTTCGTTTCACTAAGGACGTGGGTTGGTTCACAGCTCATGGTTTCACTTCAGTTCCTGTGTATACATATTATCTGGTGTTGAGCTAAGCTTTTGTGACTATTCAATGGAGATGAACAAAAAGATCCTGAAATGTTTACCTTTTGCAACTCTTCGTCACGACATAAATTAAATTTCACCTTCAGAGTCCATGAAATCCTTGCTGGATGAGTCTCAGTGTGATGTGTTGTCCAACTGGCATGGATACTTGTTTCTCACTATATTTTTTCATAGTTTACAGTAATTGAAGGTCAATGAATTTAATCGGAGGAATGTCAGGTTAAGCAGTATGAAGTTGTATTGCACATTCCAGTCAAGTGTGAAAACTTCTCGAAGTCTACTAGGAACTGAAACAATATCAGTTGGCATGCCATTTTCGGAGACAAAACTGTTTCAACTGAGCCAAACTGTTTCATAATCCCAGGGTGCATTGCTTCTAAAGAAATGTGTCTGTGTCTGTTAGTTTGTTAGTCTGCATATGTCTGTGTTTACATGATTGTGCATGTCATAGCACCCTGTTCTTTGGCTGGCTTGATAAATTTAACTTAGCTATTAAAACATTGGCAAATGCATGAACACCATACCGTCGTTTTCACACCTAGTGCATAATTTATGTTTTAAAAGTCAGAGCATTAGAGGTAACTATCAGGCATCGCTGTTCAAACATTTTCAAGCTGTGTTGTTTTTTTATTTGCTAAAATGTATTGCTCCATCAGTTGGATATGGCCAGATAATCAGAGCACATAACTGCTGCCACCTAGGGCCCTGTCTATTAAGCCACAGAAAAAAAAAAAAAAACATTAAGCTTTTGTCCTAGTTTTTCCACTTCCACAGCACATCTCCGAGGCTCCTCGCTTAAAGCGCTGCGACACACACACACACACACACACACACACACACACGCTGACTGATTGACAGAATCCAAATTGCATTAAGATGAAAGGAGTGCAATGCAGGGATTTAACAGAGTGACTGAGGGGTTATGCATTCTCTCTGTGTGTCCTTGTCACATTCCTCATTCCATTTGAACGTTTAAAATACACACTTTGTAGCGCTTGGCTTTATGATAATGATGTCCCTGTGTTGAATCCATATTTTGATGCAAAATTTCTCTCTCTCTCTCTCTCTCTCTCTCTCTCTCTCTCTCTCTCTCTCTCTCTCTCTCTCTCATTCTCAATCTTTTTGAAGCTTAAAATCCAATCCCAAACCCCATGAAAAAAATATTTAGCATGTTTCACATGCTAACTCTACCTTCAGTTTGGCTAAGGCAAAACTGTTTCCCCAGATTATTTTTTCTTTTGCTGGGATTATGTTCCTGAAACTCAAACACAGAGGTCAGGGATTTTGTCTCAAGAGAGCTATTGAATATCATGTAAGTCAATTTAAGCAGAGTTTAGTTGCTTTAGTTTAGACAAAACTTATTAGAGCCTCGAAACATTGTTTTAGGATGTACTTACAGTAGGCTACAGTAGAAAACAGTTGTTTCACATTAAAGGTAGGGTTGGAGACCCTGGGGGGAAAAAGAAACACTATTTAAGCAAGCTAGGCATTTGAAAATTCACAACTTAGAAATCTAATTCCCTGTCATCAGACTTCCCCTGATGCAACACCTCCAGTATATAGGAACAACTAGAGAGGGACAAACGGCATTTGGCATTGAGAGACACATCACCATGCAATCATTTTGACTTACTTCAAATCATTGGGTAGTGTCGTTTTTTCTGTCCAGTTTGTTCCTTAGGTGACTAACAATGTTTTTCTTGTGTTGAGGGATCTGATTAATTTGTTTTACTTGAGGTGTGAATGTCATTGTAAGGAAAGCTTCTCATACCATACATTTAATAATCACTAGTTGACCCTCTCAAATATTGCCGCTGCTGAGGACTTTACTAAAATGCAATTAGCACAGCACTAGAGCAAAAATGAAAAAAAAAAAAAAAAAAAAAAAACACATCTTATGCTGATAGCAGTTTTGTGCTGCAAAATATGGTCTTACTGGTCCATCTTAAGATGGCCATATCAGGCCTATGTCCAGCCAGTCAAACTGAACATGGCTGAAGTAGGCTGGTTATGGTGGTATGGAAGTTGCAACTTAGAACTTAGAGCAGAATGAAACATATGAAGGCAAACCATACTGACTGGAAACAATGAATATGTGTGAGCTTCTCAAAGATAAAAAATATATGTCTTTGTCATTCATCATCTTCATTTCACTTTTTTTTCTGGTGTGCATTGTGGTGTGAATGTCTTTTCTTTGGTATTGTGAGTTGATGTTATTTTGATGATGGCCTGTATTGTTGTGCTCTTGTTCCATTTTATTCCCTTGAAAGCTTTTAAAATGAATAAATAAATACATAATACGAAATATACATAATATAAATAACAGGTCCTCATAAATAATGGACATGGAGGTTGTGAGAACACCTATCTGATGCCTATATTACAGTGTAAACTCTTGGTGTCTTTAAATCAGCCATAAAGATATGACTTGCTATGTCTTTGTCCCAGGTGACCTCAATCAGTTGATTGATCCATATGCAATGCACCATTTGCCTCACACATATGACAAGCAATAGCCTACCAGACATGGTAATTATATATATTGTCATTTCAGACAACCATATTCCTCAGTTTCCCCTCAAAACTTGACCCTGTGCAATCATGTCCGCTCGTTGGTGAATGGACTGTAATCAGAAATCCAGTTGTCAGCAGAGGCACCCAATGGAGTGTAACTGACCGGACTGAACCTGGGTGCTTAGAGCCTGCCATTAAAAAGTCATCCCACACGTCTTCCAGTTGAGGGAAATGCCTTTCACTCCGAGGTTCAGTCTCAGTGTACACGGGGGGTGGGGGGGGGGGTTGCTTTCTTCCTGCAATGTATTTTATAAAGTCAGGGTCTATTGAACATATTCCAGAGGAATGAAATTGGCCAAAATTACTTATGACTGCAGTCACACTCACTGACCTTGTGATCAGTATGTGTATGAAATATGGTCCATCCTTCACACACACAAACACACACACACACACACACACACACACACACACACACACACACATACACACACACACACACACACACACACACACACACACACACACACACCAATTTAAAATGTGAACAAATTGGTATAGCAGAAAATAACATTTTAGGTCACATGAATGACATACCGGTGTGCTTTTTAAAAAAGTCTATTGTTACCTCCGCCAAGGAGGTTATGTTTTTGCCGGCATCTGTGTGTCTGTGTACAAAATAAGTCGAAAAGTACTGCACAGATTTGGATGAAATTTTCGGACGTGTACCAACTTATTCCATTTTGGTGGTGATTGGAGATCCAGAACACCAGCTGGAATTTATACTGTGTCTGTGATCACATTGCCTTGCCGGAGATTTTTTTAAATGTTGTATATATTTTTTCCTGTATCGATAGATAGATTGAAGAGTTCAGCCATTAAAGTATTTAAGTAGACTAGTCCTATCACCTTATCATGTCATATACATACATGTAAAGCCATCACTGATACAGCAGGCCTACTGATTTTCTTTGAAAACTTACCCATCAACACAGTTTTTAACTTAATTATTAGATGCACAAAATAGAGCCCTTCAGTTCTGTGGTGACCTGTATGTGTGCTTAGTCACCCCTGAACAATATATAGCACAACCATTAAAATTATGAAAGTGTTCATGAAAGGTTACAGGTTCAATAGCAAGGTCAAGTGCTGGTTGACTCAGACATTATGGAGCAGAACATTTAATAGATAGGAACTTCTCTGAAGCACACTGACTAAGGCATGAACAGAAGTGTGTGTGTGTGTGTGCGTGCGTGCGTGCGTGCGTGCGTGAGTGTGTGTGTGTGTGTGTGTGTGTGTGTGTGTGTGTGTGTCTTCCTGTGTAAAGCCTGTGAGTTGCCACTCATCTCTCTATGTGTGTGTCTTTCCTGTGACAGGAGTGACAAAGCCCTAGCATAGCCACTGTCATACAGACTCTGGCCTGCCTGCCTGCGTGCTGTGCAAATGCCACTTGCCATAACTTTTTTGGGCCTGTCTCTTTCTCTCTTCCTCTGTGGTATTCTGGCCAGATCCGATTAGAGAAGGTCAGTCCCTGATGCACACACACACAAACATACATACACACACAGACACACACACACACACACACACACACACACACATACAGAGTGTGTAAGAGGAACACCACAGATGTCACACACACACAAACCTCATAGGGAGGCACATTACACACATACACACACACACACACACACATACATATGACTGATGTCATAATCATAACAGGGAGACACACATGGCACACATACACAGAAAACTGATAGAGAGAGAAAGTGAAAGAGAGATAGAGGAACACACACCACATAAAGAAGTTCAACACAGCACACACACACACACACACACACACACACACACACACACACACACACACACACACACACACAGCTCCATCTCGGCAACCCCTCCAGAGACTGGCTGGATATGACACTGAACTGAGGGCCACATGGCCAATGTGGTGATACATGCATCATCTGCCAAGCCACCTCAAGGAGAGGCTATTTTGTTCGACACAACAGATATAGCACCTGACAACAGTGATGCCAACACACCACCTTCAAATGTGTGCACACATACATAGACACATATCAACACTCCCCAAAAGTCTATGAAACATGCAGCGACTGAACAAATGAAATTACATAGGCATACATCACAATTATTTCTTCAAAAGCTTGTAGTTTACTGAATTGAGGTGAAGTAATGACCATAAGTTTGTCCATTTATTGAAAATCAGAGCTTTGATTGGAGTCTTACTACTCAGTTATACTGTAATAAGAAGCACTGATTGAAAAGAAAAGATGAATTTATCAAGACCAAGAGGAATATCCATTCATTCTGTCTGGCAATGTACTTTATACTGTATCTACCTGCCATCATGTTTAAAGGAATAATTCCAAAAGCAATGCCCATGACATACTCTGGTTGACACCTGACCACTCTCACACTCAGATGACAATGACAATCAGTCTGGGGATTGGTTCATTCTCTTCCAGTTTCTAGACGTACAGTAAAGGTAAAATTTATTGGTGCATTTCATCTTTTTGGAAGCACAAAGGTTACAAATGCACAACCATGTATTTGTCTTAATTGTACATTTGTATGTGTATCTATGCTACAGTAATCGGTGGAACGGTTTAAAGCGTCTGCTCCAACACAGGCTAAGCTCAAAAGCATTGCAGTAAATCTGCTGTTTCCTCTTACCCTGACTGTGACTCTTGGAGGCGTCTATCTGGCTGTAAAATATTGCTCCCTTATGAAAAGGCATGACAAGTAAATCTGTACGGCAACATCTCAAGTACTGAGTCCATAAAACAAAATCTCCGTCGGGAGCAAGAACTGAAGACTCTAGCCTTCATGCACATACAACAATACTACAGTGTGAGCATGTGTGTGTGTGTGTGTGTGTGTGCGTGTGATGTGTGTGAGTGTGTGTGCGCGTGCGCGTGTGTGTGTGTGAGTGTGTCTGTGTGTGTGTCTATGTGTGAATATGTTTACACACATCACAGTTAATGTACACATCATTTACAAAAATACATACGATTTATAGTTTACAATATCTAAAATCCAGTTTACTCATCTGTATCACTGATGTCATGTCTCTGGTGCATACTGTATATCTTCTAGCCACTAAAATTGTGTCACAGATGGCATTTAATCTGTTGTTTATGAGGTAGTGCTTTACACTTTAAGGCTGCAGTCAGTCACACATAACACACTTTGCCCTGCAACACATTGGGATTAGGTGCAGTCACCATGAATACAAATACATTTATGAGCCCCTTTATCGCCATCAACCAGACTATCACTATCAAGCAGACTTACACGAAATTGTGTCTCGTTACGTCAAAACAACATGTAGGCTGGTTGGTCTTGTTAGGCCATGTGGTCAGCCTAATATCATGTCCTGCTCTGACCGTAGGTTCATTCCCCTTTAAAATGCATTAGCCTCGCTCTGACTCTTAACGTAGTTCAGTAACCCAGCCTACAGCCACTGTTCTCAGTTCTAATCTGCATCAGGGCATTCCATTTATCGTCCACCTCCTCACACACACACACACACACACACACACACACACACACACACACACACACACACACACACACACCAACACAGGGACGGACTGGCAATCAGGCCAGTCAGTCTGACGGCTGTTGGCCAGGCTTGCTTATCAACCAATTTGTCTAGCACTCCAAAAATATGCATTGCTTGAGTCTAATCAAAGCTATGAATATTCATGCAAGATATAGCTATCGGTTAGAACTGTCATTTAAAACACAATCTATTCTTAACTAACATATGCCTATTCTTATTTCTAACTTCAATAACCTAGGACAGGTGCAAGGAACAATAAGGCTGTCACCACATCAGCCACCTTACAACTGGACAGACCTGGACCTGTAAAATGCTAAAGTCTTCCTCTGCAGTCTCTAAGCTCGCTTGTCGATGTTGTGATGTCTTTCTCTAAGTCACAAACACAATTGTGTAAATAAATAAATGACCAAAACAACGCCCATAAGACCCCTCCCCCCCAACACCCCAAGAAGAAAAAAAAAAAACGTCCAAGCTGATTTGAAAACTTGACAGCTCACTTTAAACATTAGTGCATTTATACCTGCTTAGCGTTCAGCTGCATAGTTACAGGCACCTGCTTCAGAGAGAGAGAGAGAGAGAGAGACAGCACGAAATAATCACAATGCTCTACCATTAAAAGCTCAGAACAATCAGAGAAAAAGAGAGAGAGAGAGAGATTTTTCTTCCGCAAATTATTTCGACTTATTTAGACATAATCTCTGTTTGACTTGCAAAAAAGAGAGAGAGAGAGAGAGCAAGAAAAAAAGAAAAAAAAAGCGAGGGGCATAAGAAGTCATCTCCGCAATGAACAGTGGCAGTCATGAATGTTAATAGTTTGGGCTGAACATAGTTAGCAGTAGCATACATTTCTCACTGTGTCTGCTGCACGCTCATTCGTCTCAGTATGTGGTCCGTATTGACATGTATCAAATGAAGCATGGTCAGTTTCAGCAAGAGGCAATTGTTCCTCGAGGGGGTTTGACCTCAAGGGCATTTTAGCACAGCATGTGGCTAAGGAATGCATTAATTATCAGATGAAATCTTCTACCTCCTACCCTCCACCCTCTCCTCCTTTCCTTCACGCACCATTTTTTCTCCTCTTTGAAACATGACAGCTTAATAAAGGGATGCTTCCTGAAGGCTAACCCCGCCAAGTGCGCAGCGGGCTGTTTGTACAAACGGGGAGATCCATTAATGTAAATCTGACATTTTAATTGGGTTAGGCGGAGGAACAGAAAGCAGAGGACAACCAGGGGAGCAAAACAATAAGGCAAGCCATGATACTGTGTCAGAAGCCGCGTAGACAGAAGCCGCGTAGACAGGAGCCCGGCGAATTGGGTTTCGAGATGAAAATCACGACAATATCATTTATGTCAATGGTATTTCCCATCATGCAGCAGTTCTACAAACATCGCACCAATTTGTAGCGATTTCAGATCAGCATTGAACCGTGCTGGTGCTGGTTCCCGCAGCAAATCTTCAAACTGGACGATGTGTTCACACCACAAATTGGGAGAGCATTTGGGAACCAAATATTTGGTTCTCGACAGGCACCAAGTAACACTTTTTCTAAGTGAACCATGACAACATGAGTAAAAGTCAAAGTGAAGAATAAACAAACCAAAAAAGAAAAAAAAAATGTGAATGGAAAATGGTAGAGAATAGTGAAGTCAAGTGAAAAGGAATAGTGCAGTGAAATATTTGCTTGAGATTTGGGCATCCGCAGATTTCTAGCTGTGAAGCTAGGCCTTTTTATGGCGAAACAATCCCCTCTGATGATAATGGGTCATAGGTTCATATTATAATATGGACAAAGACCAAGGTAAGCACTTTGGTCCCTGGTGTGACTGGTGTAGGCTATAGTGTTCTAAATAGTTTTGGGGCATTTTAAAAGACTCTTTAGATGTAGGTAAACGATCATTTCTTTTGTATAAAGTTCAGTGCAGTTTAAATAATGAAGGAGTAGAGCTCAGAAGGGAATAGCTGTAAAGAAAGGCTGATTGCACTAAATGAATGCACACTAAACTACATATATAACTACAATACAGAGCAATTTGTTTTCATATAAGTGTTTTTCTTCTGCACTGCAATCCAAAGTAATAGCTTCTTGTTGCTTAGTGCTGATTGTCAAAGGCATACACAAAGCCTTGGCATGTCATCAGAGCAATCAATGAATAGGCTACATCTTGATGTGTACAATATCAGGGAAAATAGTCTAAATTATGTAGGCAGGCTAATGGTGGTTCAGCAGTCAGTCACACAGCCACAGAGTTGCTTGACGCCAAGCTGCCTTCAGCATCAGCGGTATGCTTCTGTCACCATGACGAACACACCTCCGGTCCCCATCTGGCTCGCCTGCCAGATGGTGACTCTGTCCTCCTTCCTGCGGTGGCGTACCCCTAATGTGGCTGGCGGCTTCTCTGGAAAGGATGACTGGGTGCCACCACCCTAACACTGACAGGTGTGTGTGTGTGTGTGTGTGTGTGGGGGGGGGGGGGGGGGTGTTAGCATAAATGTGTGTGTGTGTGTGTGTGTGCGTGTGTGTGTGTCAGAGCATGTGAGTAGAGCTGAGCAATTGGAATTTAGCCAGAGCGTGGAGCGTTTCTTTCTTTAAAGGCCGGAGTGGTCGCTCTGTCTGGCTGATAGTTAATTCAAGTGTAGACCTATTATTTTATAGCAAAACAATCTATTTAAACTATTTTAGTGAGTAAAGTATAAATGTGGAATCAAAAAAGCTTTCTCAGAAACATAAGTGAACTTCTGACTTTTATTTTGTTTTTGTTAATAGCCTATCCACAGGATTCTCTTATGCAAGGAGGCTACAATCATCTCAATTCCTTTTGCCATTTATTTATTCACATTTTACTCACATTACATTAAAACACTGCACATTGACGGCCCAAATTTGAGCAAATGAGCGGGCGGAGGCAGCAGCAGGAGGAGGCAGCAGCAGCGATCTGAGCGAGGAGCAGGATTTCTCACACTCAGATGCTCTTGTGTGCGTCTGTGCGCATGTGTATGTTAGTGTAAATGTGTGTGTGTGTGTGTGTGTGTGTGTGTGTGTGTGTGTACAGAATAATGTGTGTGTGTGTGTGTGTGTGTGTGTGTGTGTATACAGAATAGTGTGTGTGTGTGTGTGTGTGTGTGTGAGGGAGGGATTATCCCTCTGTGCTCCTTGATTGAGGTGTCAACTTCTTGTCTATTGGCTGCTCACATTTACGAATTGAAATGCAGAGTCAAGGTGGAGATGAGAAGGAGGAAGTGTGTGTGTGTGTGTGTGTGTATGTATGCATGCCTGAGAAGTGTGTGTGTGTGTGTGTGTCTGTGTGTGTGTGCATGTGTGTGCATGCCTGAAAGGTGTGTGTGTGTGTGTGTGTGTGGGTGTGTGTGTGTGGTGTGCATGTGTGTGAGAGAGAGAGCGTGAGAGGTGGCAGTGTCGTGGCTGGTGGTGGCAGTTGATGGAAGGGGACGGTGGTGGAACAAAGTGGATTTCTCAGGCGGATGACACAGCTGGGTGGCATTAATTCAGAGCCTTCACACCGTCAGAGGCTGGCCTAACGGGTTGTGCACATTTCTGATAGCTGGGGAGCCCATCCTCCGGGGTGCCTCAAACACCAGTGCACACGTGATGCTCACTGCTTACTAATGACCCGTCCCCTTTGCAAATGTTGACTACAAGCAAGCTGCTATTTCTCAATCGAAGGCAGAGACAGTCTGTGTTATTGTTTGCACAATTTTTCACCATTTTTACCAGTATGGATTAAACTTCAGGTTGAAGCACCTGATAACTTCTCTCAGGGGATATGTAAACTTTCTCTTCTCAGAAATCTATTTACCAGATGTCTGTTTGTCAGCTATCAACAAAAGGGCAGACTGGCATTACTCTCTGAAAGATGACCGGATTGTCTAAATAGACTTGTCAAAGACAGACATCTGGAGAACCTTGGTCTGTCCATCATTTCTTTCATATGTCATGGTGTTTCATAATTTGATCTGCCCTGTAGCTATTGTCTGCAGTCGCACAGAATTAACCTTTTACACAATTGACTGGAAATACACAATCGCTGTGGAATTCAACTTCCTTTCCTATAAGGGGAAGTATGGGAAACAATGGTATACCAATGTTGCAGGCAAAAAAAATAAGAGTTTCCAATCACTGTGGTCAGACAAAGCAGTTTTTCACAGCAAATGTTCCAATTTTGTCAGGAGGTCTAAAAATATATATGGGCAATTCCAGCGTTATGGACGTGACATTTTCGTGCATTATTGATGAACAAAAGGCCACATAACCTCCGCAAACCTAGCAGTATTTCACAATTTTTTTTCATATTCTTCTGCAAACTCCATGGCTGAATACAGGCAAACAGAAAAAATTAATATCATGATTTGCATCATAAGAATATGAGCCTTTCAATTTGCGTTATGGACGTGACGAAAAACGGACAAACTTTTGAGAGAGCGTAGTTTTTGCTGTGAAGTGTGTGAAATTTCTAGAGAAATGTAAATATTACTACATTCATACCAAACAGGACACCTCAGTAAAGACAGAGAAAGACTTAATTTCAAATGTAAATGTAAAAAAGTTGGTTTTCATTGGGAGAAATGGCGTTATGGATGTGACGTTATGGACGTGACGTCTGGAAAAACCCTCCAAAACGATACAAAACAATTGTGAATGGTGGATTTTAACTTGTAACGAGAGAAATAGTAATAGAACAATGAAAAATGACTGATAATATAGCAGCTTTGTGTTTGTTATCACCCACTTATGCCCATTATAAGCCCCTCCATAGACTTACATTATAGCTGAATAGGGTAAAAAATTTAACAAACAGATATCCTTTCGAAACTTGCTCAGTTGAATATTTACATAGAGACAATACTTTTTTGTATTGGAAGTTTTCTGAAAGAATTTGTATGTCCATGTAGGTGAGACTTGAAGTTTTAAGGTGAGGTTTACTTTTTCGTGGAATTGCCCATATATATATATAT
>JAODXP020000023.1:16764958-16852800 GCA_027497455.2 Sardinella longiceps
TCTAATCACTGTGGTCAGACAAAGCAGTTTTTCACAGCAAATGTTCCAATTTTGTCAGGAGGTCTAAAAATATATATGGGCAATTCCAGCGTTATGGACGTGACATTTTCGTGCATTATTGATGAACAAAAGGCCACATAACCTCCGCAAGCCTAGCAGTATTTCACAATTTTTTTTCATATTCTTCTGCAAACTCCATGGCTGAATACAGGCAAACAGAAAAAATTAATATCATGATTTGCATCATAAGAATATGAGCCTTTCAATTTGCGTTATGGACGTGACGAAAAAACGGACAAACTTTTGAGAGAGCGTAGTTTTTGCTGTGAAGTGTGTGAAATTTCTAGAGAAATGTAAATATTACTACATTCATACCAAACAGGACACCTCAGTAAAGACAGAGAAAGACTTAATTTCAAATGTAAATGTAAAAAAGTTGGTTTTCATTGGGAGAAATGGCGTCATGGATGTGACGTTATGGACGTGACGTCTGGAAAAACCCTCCAAAACGAAACAAAACAATTGTGAATGGTGGATTTTAACTTGTAACGAGAGAAATAGTAATAGAACAATGAAAAATGACTGATAATATAGCAGCTTTGTGTTTGTTATCACCCACTTATGCCCATTATAAGCCCCTCCATAGACTTACATTATAGCTGAATAGGGTAAAAAATTTAACAAACAGATATCCTTTCGAAACTTGCTCAGTTGAATATTTACATAGAGACAATACTTTTTTGTATTGGAAGTTTTCTGAAAGAATTTGTATGTCCATGTAGGTGAGACTTGAAGTTTTAAGGTGAGGTTTACTTTTTCGTGGAATTGCCCATATATATATATATATATATATATTTTTAAAAAAAAAAAACAACACAAGACATAACCGTTACAAATAACTTGTGTGTGTGTGTGTGTGTGTGTGTGTGTGTGTGTGTGTGTGTGTGTGTGTGTGTGTGTGTGTGTGTGTGTGTGTGTGTGTTAATACTAAGGGATATACTCTCTAAGGAAACTCTACTTCCTGACCCTTTTTTAATTTGTTTCTAATTAAGATTTTTGCTCTGGTGTTTCTCCACTTCACTGTGGGTTGAAAGGTCTATACTTGATCAAGCTATATATACTATATATTTACAAACTTCCCCTCCCTGAAGGGAACCTGTTCCACCTAGCATAATTTCCTATGTTAGCTATGAAGCAATAAAATGCCTTTGCCTTCTCATCTCAGCAATAATGTTAATTAAAAAGTCATCATGACTGGCAGGTAGTAGCCCACCACAGGGCACTAAGGTGCAGAGGCTTCCTAGGACTGACAGCAAAGTGGGCTTTTGCATTACCTCCTGCATCGCCCACTGTCAAAGTTATTTATGAGAGTAAATAGCCCATCTTCTGCACAGTAATTACAGAAAGGGTGGGCTACACTTCAGTTAAACTGGGTAGTTAGTGTTGATCATGTGATGCTTTTCATTGCTTTTTCACTCCCTATGCAGCCTCACAAAAACACTGCCCTTGCAGTTTCACAAGGCTTGATTTATCATGATGTCCTTATTCCAGTGTGGTAACACTTTTGTTATGAACCCCCAGTATTCATAAAGCATTTAAAACACACTACTGTAATTACTGTTCATACAACAGTTTACACATTTTCATTGATATACTTAAAAGGCTAGTTGCAAATAGTTGCAAGCTATTTGTTTGGAGAAGCCACAGAACAGTAACAAAATTTCATGCAATCCTTCACGTCATAGACTACTATAACATTTTATTGGCATCATAGACGTGACAAGTAAAACTAGAAAAATGACATTTTATTTCATTTTGAAACATGTTTATTATGCTTTACAGACTTCAAGAATAGTATTACCAACTCTAATGTACAGGTGTTATCTGTATACTGCAATTAGTAGTGAACAAGCGCTCTGACTGCAGGCTTGTGTCCTTTTGGTTTGGGCCACCCGATGCAGAGTCAGGTGTTGTTTGCCCGTGACGAGACGAGAGCCCTGACAGCTGCCTAATGAGTGTGAGCTTTAATTACCCACAGATGAAAAGGGTGGCCGAGGTCCGATGCTGAGAGCAGCCCATCTCTTCATCTACAGTGCCTGGCTGGCACACACACACACACCGCGCAGAATACCAATGTGCAATGGAACCTGTTCACAACACAACCACTACAAAGCCTTTGCCACGTAGGCGATGGCACCTCAGCAGACAGAGGGCTTTTTAAGGGCACATTTTTAACAAGTTGCCCCAGACAGACAGACATAGTCTTCTAGACGGTGTGTGTGTGTGTGAGTGTATGTGTGTGTGTGTGTGTGTGTGTGTGTGTGTGTGTGTGTTTCACAGTGAAAGGTTAGGACACTGATGGCTCTGGTTGTCAGTGAGTATCTTGCATTACATGTCTCATGCTCGTGTTTTCCATCTCCTCCCCAGCGGATGCGTAAACATGCCATCTGTGGAATGGCGCTGCCCTTAATCCGAGGAACTGACACTTTGCATTGTGCCACCACAAGTCTCTTGAGACATTTCTGGATCAGGTTTTATGTGCCAAGAGGTGAGCTATCCACAACTATATAAAGGCCCGCCGCTGATGGCAGTGCCAGGCTTGTGATGTGGAGCCACGAGAACAGGGAGGGGGGCACTCTGGATCGAGAGCAAGAAGGGGGCGAATGAAGAGATGAAATATTTATGGAGGAAATTGAATCAGGGACAGCTCTTTCTGTTCCTCATTATTCAATAATGCATAATCCACAGTATATGACTTTTTTTTATTCCCCCTGCAGATGGTATTACCAACAGAGGGTTACACTACGGACACCTCCCTCTGCCCTCTGTACAATAATTGCCTGTTCCGGCTGACTGGGTCCATGTATCTCCCCAAGATAATGCTTGACGCAATTAAGTGAGCGGCGCACGTGACGTTTTTCCCTCTAAGGGGGGGGGGGTCGCCATAACCGTTCGAGTAGAGGACAAGCTGTGACAGAGACAAGCATGAATAGGGTCCTTTGAGATTAGAGTGAAGATGTTCAGAATAGTAAGAGACACAAGAAAAAGTAGAAGAGTAAAAAAAAAAAAAAGATAAATAAAAACTTTGTTGCAAGCAAAGAGGTAAATGAGGCCGCGTAAAAGTCCTAAGAATTCAAGGGCATTAAAGGATCTCGCTATGGTGTTGTTGGGATTTAATTTTGGGATTTAATTTCCCCTCTTCTTCAGGGTTATTTGGATCCTAAAGGTGCCAGGAGATATTTGCCAGAGGTCTGTTTTCTTGGCTAATTGATCTGTGCTGGAATCTGAGCAGATGAGCCAAGCCCTTGTTACAGCTCATCCAAGTTCACAACACTGATCATGCTGACACAGAGAGCATTTTCTCTGGGTCGATGTATAATTTATAATTTCACACCAAGAGCATTTTTTTTTCTGTACACCTTGTTTGCTGGCTTGCATTTCAGTAGGAGTGGGTGGAAATAGAGGGGTGTGTGTGTGTGTGTGTGTGTGTGTGTGTGTGTGTGTGAGTGTGTGTGTGTGTGTGTGTGTGTGTGTGTGTGTGTGTGTGTGTGTGTGTGTGTGTGGTCCTACACTATTAAAATGTTCCACCTGTGTATATGTATGTCTGAGAATGCATAGCAAATCAATAATTTGCCCTATTAAGTTGCTGTCTTCATACCCTCTCCTCCACCCAAAAAGGAAGTGATGAGGATAAAACAGGGAGGGGAAAAAATTGCTCTGTGTCAGTAGTGCTTGCATCTTGTGGCTTCAATTTAGCCCTGGTCCAAAAATAAAGAAATTGCTGCCTCCTGCTTGCCTTGAGCTGAGAGAAATAAAGAGTCGATATTTGCTTCCAGGGACTGGGGAGATGACACGGGGTATAAATCACCCAGTGTGCACCTGTCTAAGGCGTCAGAGGCAGAGTCATGTGTCATTGCGTTTAGCATCGTGCTGTGCCCCCCCTCCTTGCCTAAATCAATGCACCGGAGGGGGCAGTCGCCTGCCGCAGCTCCACCCAAAGCCAAAGCACGCCACTGGGAAGAGCTTATATGGTGCTCTCCGCTAGATAGCAGCTTTCTTACTGCCACCATTTTAGGACTGTCTCCAGACTTGGTTAATACAAACTGTAGTTTGCAGTGACTGTAGTATAGTAGTGTAGATTGTGACTGTGACTGTTTTTCTCTTACACATAACACATTATATAATCATCATATTATATAATTACACCATATATGTAGTTTACAGTAAGTGACACATCATTGTTATAGAGCGAAGGCAGACTTATTTTATGGACTATCTATTAATAGGTCCAACTAATTGAGCTCTAGGAGTAATTAACTGAAAAGAGTGCTCCGCACATAAACTTAACAGCAAAGTGAGACAGTGTCTGGAAACTGTAAAAACAGCCTGATCAGGTGTGGAGTGTAGATCTCATCACCACCCAAACTAAGTGAGTCGGTAAGTAAAATGTATTTAAATAGCACATTTACAACCAAAGTGCTTTACAGTAATAGTATGAAAATGAAATAAAATAAAATAAAATAAATACATAAATAAAACGACAAGTCAAAGTAAAGTAAAAGCACATTGAAGTTTCAAGACAGGACAGAATGACAATGACACTAACAGAGAAATACAGTACAGGATACTCCAAAACAGAACCAGAGTCAGTTAAATGCAAGGCGGAAAGTGATGATTTAAACCCAAACAGAAATGTAGCAGTGACTCCACATCACCAGTAGGGGCGCAGTGGTGCATAACACTGGACAAATCCACCTCCCACAGGCCCGCAGGGAGACTAAGCTAAGCGCTTCATGGACTGTTTGTAGCGGCACATCCAGTCCTCAGTCATCTCAAATGAAGACAGAGCTTGCAGTTCCCCAATCACCATCCCTGCAACTTGTCTCCCTCCAAAAGCTACAGCATCGCTATCACATGCTAACGCATCAGTTACCAAGCTGTTTGGTTGAGACCAATAGCAATCTGAAGCTTCCTCATATCTCCAACTGACAAGGGGAAGGACATCCGCAGGCAAGGGGAAAGGACTTGGAAATATCATTGGGACAAAAGCGGGGGGGAAAAGTACCCAGTGCCCTTTTGGGAGAAAAATACGCCTGTCCCCAAATACAAAGGGGGTCTCACATCAGTTACGGAGAGAGCAGTGCAGAAACGCCAGAGGCCGAGCATGCAGCCATTATGGGGAAATGGAAGTGCATAAGATCCCTAAAGACTGATTGTCTCTTGTTGACCACGGCCATTGTTGTTGCACGGCAAAGGTGAATTTGTGGCTTTCCTTGAGGGATGGCCTTTCTAAAGAATATGAAAGTGGATGGTGAGTGTTGGCGGAGGTGCTGATGCCTTTGTTGTTGTTATTGTTGTTTTGGATGTTGTTGTTGTTGTTTGTTTGTTTTGGGCTTTGAAGTTACTGGGCCAGTAAGTTTTAAAGCAGTCTTAAACTCAATAGATTGTCCCTTGAATATGGGCAGAAAGAGTGAGAGATTCCCCTTCCCTTGTCTCTCGTCTTTTTCCCCCCTCTGCCTCTCTCTCTCTCTCTCTCTCTCTCTCTCTCTCTCTCTCTCTCTCTCTCTCTCTCTCTCTCTCCTTCACAGTTTTCTGTGTGTGTGTGTGTGTGTGTGTGTCTTCTGCGCTCTCTCGCTCTAATGATTTGGCAGTGTTGTGAGGGTATTGTGACTGAAAGCCCTAATTAGAGATGACAAAATGTTCCACAGCCCACATGGAGGACATAAGCTTCTCCACTGCTTTCCCTCTGAGGCCACTGGCTGGGGCATATGCAAAACACTCACAATGATGGCTTACACACACACACACACACACACACACACACTAACTCACAAATTCTCTCTCCCTCTCTCTCTCTCTCTCTCTCTCTCTCTCTCTACACACACACACACACACACACACACACACACACACAGATGCGGAATTTGCAGATTTAAATAAACAATTGCAAACAATTGAAAGGATGTCTAAAAAGGTGCTTGTATTGCTTAATCAGTAATATCATCTCATATTTGATGATAAGCGACTTTCACTATGATGTTGACCCAGGCCGGACTGAGACCAAAAAGTGGCCTGGGCATTTTTGGCCATGTCGGCCCACCATGATTTTATTCAATAATGATAACATTATTACTAGCTAAAATCGCAGTGTACACAGTGTTGGACATATTGCATGAGAGATTTCATTTAACTAGCCAAATATCCTTCAAGAAAATTGAGAGTAAATGACAGCCCCGGCCCATAAATGACTGTCGGCCCACCGGGCATTGCCCTGTATGCCCTAAGACTAGTTCATGCCTAACGCTGGGTGTCAAAATATTATTCCTGTTGCACCAAATAAAAGGCAAGAGACAAAGATCTACCTGTCTGAGTGCTCTGATGAATTCCTGGCTTCAGCCTACAGAAGTGTACTTGGACTGTTTGCTCATCATTTTACTGGTATTAAAGTAAACATGTTTAGTGCGATGAGGATGGGTTTTGAAATATACACACTACATTGGAACATGATTCTTTCATCAGATTTAGTATTTGATGATGTCTTATCACATAGCACATGCCAATTTAGGCCTTAGATCAACTAAGTGGCAGTATCAGTTAAATTATCAAGGCTTTAGTTAGCTGCCAGCTTCTGCTCATTCCCACATAATGTACAGTAGGCTATGTGCAGTGATATTCACTGTAGATTTTGAATGTGAACATGTGTGGTTAATAATCAATCGTACATTTGTATTTGGTGGTAGAATATAATCTTGTCATTCTGTCTCTCACGTTGTTGTCAATGCAGGCATGGTTAAATCAATATGGCCATGAGCCCAGATGTTCAATCTCCTTGGTCTAAAGCAGTTAGGATCAGCTCACCAACTTACTGCAGTCACTACCGCCCACACACACACACACACACATTCACTCACTCACAAATACTGGTTAGAAGTTTCTCATTTTTATCCTTTATCTCGAAACAGATACAGGGTTACCTTGCAGCAGTTATTCCACTTGTCTAGACCAGCTAGAATTACTTATTATACACTTTTCAAATAATGTTAGAGTAAATAGCTGTCAAAATCCTCAAAACACAGAAAAAAATCTTCAGTCAGACAGTATTGACGAAAGCAAGCAAATGGTGAGTGGAATGAATGGAATATGGCGAAGGGTCTTGAAGCAAATTGACCTTGAGTTTGAATTGAACTCGAGTGGCCCGGTCTGAACAGAAGGCTTAGCAAACTAAGCACTTCTTTTAGTTTGGGTATGTTACTGTCCTTGGATCTGAATAACACTTAGCAATCAGAAGAAGAATTTCAACTTTTTCTTATAGATTTCCAATTTATTCAGGATGCGAGTCATCTGTATCTATTAAAGTCTGAAATCTGTGTGCCTGTCTGCACTTTGCATAACCATTTGACCTTGGCATGTGTATTCCTGACAACCCAAGTGAGTGCTGGGCCTGAAATCATTTGGATATAAAATATTGGAAACAGGAAGACCAATGGCTGCAGCTGCAGTGTACCCGGAGGCTTTGTGAAAGCATGGGGGGAACAGTTATAATGGCAGCTAGCTTTTTCAAAGCATCACATGGAATGTGCTGCAGCGACTAGTGTTTTTTTTGGTAACACTTTATTTGAAGGTACCATCATAAGACTGACATAACACTGTCATTAACTATGACATGACGTTGTCAAGAATCTGTCATAAACGTTATAAACCTGTCATGACTTCTGACATACCCTAACCCTGAACCTAACCCTAACCATGACAAATACCGGGTGACACTTAATGATAGAAGTCATGATAACATCATGTCATAGTTAATGACAGTCTCATGTTATACCTTATATAGTCTTATACCTTCAAATAAAGTGTAACCGTTTATTTATTTATTCATTTATTTTTTACACAGACCTGAATAGACTGCATATTTTTATGTGGTTGCACCTCGCATGTAGACATATAAAGAGATTTCAGTCACTGAAAACAAACTACTCTCAAAATCCTTCAAAATCGAAAGTAAGATTAGTGGTGTCGTTGACTCAATGTCTATTTTGCATCACCTATGCCAGGAGGCAGTCCTGCTTAGAGGTTTCTGATTTACATTTTCTGAGACACCGATGTATCAAAATTTCTGCTTTATCAATTCATGTTTGCATGTTACTGTATGCTTCTAGCCTGGGCGAAAGCGACTGTTGACTATGTCATACAGTCTGGCCCAACGCAATTGAAATAGGTTTCCGTTTGGATATGACGTATTCCCTCGCCTGGCTCTCACGCCTACAACTTTCGCTTTCAGTATTAACAGATCTCTCGCAAGTTCTAATCTATTTTGACATCATAGTGGCAATAAATCCTCAAGATCATGGATGCTAATGTCATGTACCAATTTTGTGAATGTAATTCGAAAGTGGGGGAGAGAATAACAAACGCGTCCCTATCCTGTAGGACTACAACATTTTGAGACATCGCTCTAAACTGTAGAGTAACCGAGGGAAAGGCGGCAAGGGGGGTTTATTCCAGACTACGTGCAGAGATAAAATGTTTAGCGGAGGTGCGTAGGATGGCATCGCCAGGCTAGTATGCTTCATGACTGCTGTCATTTGAACAGTTTAAAGGGGACCATAGGGGGAACAGTTTGAAGGGGGCTTCATGTCTGAGTTGATTTTGGTTCCCCTCTGTCATAGCCCAGGTTCCTCTTACACACCTATAATGGCTACATAAGGAGCGTTTAGGATGTGAAAAAAAAGCTGAGAAACTCATTTCTGTCAAATCCAAGCCTGTAATTAGAGTTGTTCATGTCAAAAGTAATCAAGTGTTCTAATAAATAATGAATTGACATGCCCTGAGTGTACATCAGCAGAAGATGATCTAGATGGTAGAATCTGATCTTCTCAGGTTTCTGATCTGATGTGGTCCTGCTGACTTAGAGAGGAGTGATGAGGAAGAGGAGAGGATTAATCCAGGGTCTCGGGTTGCACTTCACAGCTCGGCCAAATCTTCAGCAGGAGCTCAGTGTCCTTACACTTCCTCTGCACAAAAGGTACAGCAGTGGTGGATGGAAGTTAACCCTATCCAGACCCGGGGATGTTGTATAATTCCTTAACGACTTACGCTATGACTATGAAACTTGGTGACTTTTCCTAAAATTTAGTAGGCTACAATTTAGTACCAAAAGATTAGGTTTGTCATTGTTGGTATGGCC
Source organism: Sardinella longiceps (assembly GCA_027497455.2). NCBI lineage: Eukaryota > Metazoa > Chordata > Actinopteri > Clupeiformes > Clupeidae > Sardinella > Sardinella longiceps. Next base: position 16,774,146 of record JAODXP020000023.1, read on the forward strand.
ATGGCAACGGTTTTCTGACAGGTATGTCTGACCAAAAATCACTGATCTAGGCTAGTTATGTCAATTTGTCACATTTTCTTTATTATTTCCATTAGCATCAGAAAACCTTGTGAACATTTAAGTGGTCTGAAGCATATAATCACTAAAATTGAAGTGCATTACCTATATGAATACAGTATGGTGACATTTTGGGCAATACAATCAGATTATGACATCATAATGACATCGTAGGTCACATAATGTCACCAAAATGATGGTATGCATAGTTTTTTGGATGTAGATCATCTCCTCCAAATTTTGTGGTCATACGCCATTCCGTTCATGACCCCCCACCCCCCGGTCCCAGGAATGCCAAAAAAGCCCGGTCTGGATAGGGTTAAGGAACCAGAAGAATGTGCTAGTAGTGTGGGGATTGCCCATGTTTTAATGGCCATTTCTAAATTCAAGACTTCCATATGAGGGAGGGCACAACCACGTTTCATATTTTCCATTGTCATCTTAACATTATTATATTACAGTAACTTTATTGTAACTTGATTGTTATCACTGAAAGAATTTGAATACTGTGCCTTATCACGTGCATCCATAAGATTAGATTTTAATAAACTTTAAAAGAATTTAATCTGCACACATTAACTCCTGTGCTTATCCAGATTCTCAGAAGTCAACTGCAGGTATTAGTAAGCTCAGCTAAAGAATTCATCTGTGCTTTTAGAAAAGCAGATGATGAACTCCCTTACTTATCTCTCTTTGTGTTATTCAGCTTAATTGAGACAAGTATACCAAGAGTGCTATTTTGAAATGCACAATGAAATGTGTGCATTTTGAATTAGAGAGGCAAAAATTGAAAGCTGTCCATAATTTGAAGGAAAGCCGTCCTCCCACAGCCTTAGCCAACAAATACTTGAAACCGTTTACAGCACTACAACATGACAAGAAGCAATTTACAACAGCAGAACACTATCTATTAAAACTAAGGAAAAAATTGTATTGAATTGATGTATCTGGTAGTTTGTATTTAATCTGTCTAGCCAAAGATATTTAATTTTGGTGAATGCAAATAACATTTTTTCTGTGAAAAATACTAAAAATACTAGCTCTGTTTGCCCTTGTAAGAACACCAAAAGTGAAAAAAAAAAAAAAAAAAACGTGATGTGTCTCTGTGTGTCACAATGTGAACATGATGCAGTGGCTGAACATCATTCCCCTCGTGTTGAAAGTACATTACTCCTCGAAGTTTGAGTCAGTGGTGCGATAAGCAGGCTGCCAGTGAGGCGACGCTTAGACATACGGTTCCACTCCAGGGATCCACTCCGGCGCCAAATCTCCCCTTCTGCCAGATGTGACCACAGAGGTGGAGTCTTCTGCTGGTGCTGCGCCGCGCCGTCTGTCACTGTCACCGCGCTGTGCAATCCCGTCCACCCACCACGTGAGCTGAAACCAGTTCATCTGAGTCTGTGGAGTGTGTCCGGTCTAGATGGAACTGCATGCGTCTGCGTGGTCACACTCCCTGATGAATGACATCCTGGTGCCCATGGACCCACTCACTGCATCCATAATCTCCTGAAAGTTCTTTTTATGTCCTCTGTACAGACTTTTTATAGATACTCATACTAGATATAAAAAATAGGGAGTGCAAGATTCCTGTAGCATCCAAAAATCCAGAGGAAGAAATGTACTTGCATGCCATATAAAGTATGAGAAGGGTGGGGTTGAAAGATGCTGTGGTATCCATAGTGTCAAAAGAGTGTCAGTTTAAGTATGCAAATGGATAATAACCAGTAAGAGAGACACACTATTTCCAGTTTCCTTTTCTAAAACTGCCCATTATTTCCCCTATATTGTATTTTTAACATTTTGATTTCTTGGTCAGACTCTCATCTAGATTTGTTTATCTAGACTTATTGTTGGTGAATGGTGGTTTTGTGTGTTCTCACATTCAAGACCATTTAGCTCAGGACAGAAGACACACATGTACTAATGGCTTATTTTCTCATGGAGTCTGTGCACACAGCCATTCTCTTATAAATAGCCTATAGTGGTAAGGATGTTAAAAGCTAATTTCACTTTCACACCTATACAATAACAACTAACTTGCTCAGAAACTTTTTTTTTACTCAAAGCAACAACTACCTGTGATGACACGACACACTCTTAAACAAATCAACAAGCAGACAGACACACGCAGGTGAAAAAGAACCGAAGAAAGACAGAAGATACACTTACCTAACATTGATGAAGTTTCACTAATCATATGAGTTCAAATCAGGAGCATTATAATTCGGTTATCTTGGATTAAAAAATGTCCCTTTCTAGAAAGTTCATTTCACAGATGAACAAACACAGAAAATAAGTAAATAAGAAAATAAATTCGTAGAATGCCACAAAGAATCAGTTGCCTATAGCAAAAGCCAGACACTATTGAAGATGAAGGATCTGTCTGCCTCTGACTGACAAAGACACAGATATTTGCTTAGAGAATATTGTGAGCAGTCTGACACAGGTCTAACACACACACACACACACACACACACACACACACACACACACACACACACACACACACACGAAAGAGAGAGAGAGAGAGAGAGTATACCAGTATAAAGTATAGTATAAAGACATGTCTGAAGTTCAGCATGAGCATGTTTGAAAAGAATGAGAAGCCATGTAAAGTGTATTGGTTTTACACAATCATGACAGAGCAGCACCGTTTTGAACAACATGCTCCGATTTGCCATGTAAAGGTACATGTATTTTGGTGTATCTGTTGGGGCCATTTAAATATGGCTACCATTCATTTCCAGACCCAACCCTACCCAACCCCTTTTAAGATGTGGATTGGGGTCTCAGGTTAATTATAGCATGCTCAAATAAAGTAAAATGTTATAATAGGCCTACTCTGACAGGAAAATACATGGCCTTGTACTCTCTGCAGGAGACTCATGAAGTGTTAATTGTAGGGTTCTTTATGCATTTGTGGAATGCCACACGTAGACTAGACAAATGAATTCCCCAGTATTCCATATACCCCCATGGAGACTATCACATATCCCAGGTATTATTTTATCCAGGTATGATCAAATGCTTCGGGCCAGGAGATATACCATCCACAGTGTCTGTCAGATTGGTCTCAATCAATATTGTACCTCAGGGAGAGTTTGAGAGACTATAGTGATAGAGCACAATTAAGAGTTAAGCTGTTCCATCTGCAATCCATGTGGTTGATACTCAGCCTTTCCCTAGAGCATCTCTTGGGGAAGATGGTCTCTTGGAATACTCTAGAAGCATGTGAATACCAATCAAGGCATTGACACTATAACATTATCCAATTGAGGAGATATTTTACTTTTATAAAGAGTAAGGACAGACATCAGTAATTATCAGTGATCAGTGAAAAAAATCAAAACTATCCTTAACTATTTCATTCTGGTGTTGATGACCTGAGCATATCTCAGGGGAAAATATCTATATTTCCTAGAAACCAAGTACTTAGGCTACAGAAATATATCTTTGTAGTGGAATTTATTTATATTTACTAATTAGCATAACATTTTCATATACCGGACACTATTTTTGAGTATTAAGTCCTTTACAGCTTCAATATTAGAAGACCTGAAGAAAGTAAAATAACAGAAAGTTGTTTGCCTGGTCATAACCAGCCCCTCGGGCTTTGTACAAGGGTTTGGGATTCTGGCTCGTGCTAGCAGGAGGTGTTTAAATTCAAAAACATTGGACCAGCCCTTCACCAATAGCCTATAGTATTCTCGCACGGCATTCTCAAAGTTCACTGATTGGCCAGGATTTGATAGATTTATATCTCCTGGCATCTAGAGGGTTAAGTCATCTTACTGATTAAAACTGAACTTTCAAACTTTCTTACTGATGTTAATATGCTATTTAATAACTCTGTATAGGGGACAGTATCATAAAGTGCTACTGAAAATGTTCTTTTTCTTCTCCCTCTACCAAAAACACTTTGTGCTCTCAAACAAGGTTCTGTGGAAAAGACCTCATGTGAAATGTAGATTCTATGTAACTTCATAATACATTTTCAAATGTGCCTTTCATGAAAAGTTTGCCATGACTTTTCAACTGTCAGAAGTAATTACATACCCCCCTCATCCTCAAAAACATTACATGGACTAATATTCACATATCTGGAGCACCTCTCGCTGAATATGATGGATGTGCCTTCATCAACCATTAATACTGACTTATCAGAGGACTGCTGAAAAAGTCGAATGTCGCACTAAACACATTCAAATAACCTGACGCTGTATTAATTACCTGGCCCAGGAGAGTTGGTGAAGCCTGAGTTTATTTATTTATTTATTTTTTCGTGGCCTTATCGTTGGCACACAGGACTCCCCATGGTTGATTAATGTTCTCCTGTGTCCTGCTATCGGCCTGGGAGCTCGTGTTCAACCTCACGCCCCATCTCCCATCTCCCCTCAGCATAGCTGCACTATAACTCACAAAGTGCCATAATCACTGTTCAGAACCAAGTTTCTGAAAACACAAGCCCCATCAGCAGGAGCTTGTATTAAAGCCCTGCTGGTTCGCCATCATTCAAGCATGAGCAGTTGCATGATCCTGTCAACTGTACTAGATAACATAAACTGAACACTAGCAGTTTATGCTGAGTCGACGTCACTACTAATCTTACTTTCGATTTCGATTGATTTGGTGCCATTGACTCAATGTAGACCGCTTGTTAGTATTTGCGTTCGTGCTCTGTCTATTCTGTTCTGTCTGTTGTTCCAAATTCTTTTGCTCCATTCACTATCTAGTGCAGTCGGCAGACTCATTCAACAGGCCTACTGCAGGCTTGGATGATGCCGAACAATCTGTTTAAGATATTCCAACAGATTTGTTGAGACCTGTCTCTCTTTTCAGGCATATGAGTGTGATAGAAGAGATCCTGCAGATGCCTGCGTGGATGTGTATTCATTGTGTGAGTCGTACTTGATTGTTCACACGATTGTATGCGCCCACGCATACAGTATGTTCCTGTGTGTGTGTGAGTGTGTGTGTGTGTGTCTGAGTGTCTAAGTAAGTGTCTGTGTACCTGTAGCAGAGTGTTGAGTGTCCGCACCCAGGAGAATCTCTCCTTGGCTCGGGCTGCTTATTACCCTATTGATCAAACGGCAGCTTGTTTTCCCCCTCTCACCGGCGCTCAGTATCGCCTCTCAGTCGTAATGGATTGAGTTCTGGCCAGCTGTCTTTCTCGCTTAGCCTCAGCTGTGTCAGGTCTCTGCAAGGACCCGTGGCGCATCGCAATTCCACCCCGAGCCACTCGTATATAGGAGCACTTGGCCTCCATTGCGGGCCACCAGCCTGTCCCGAGAGTCCAGGGTCACGTCTGCCATTATCATGTTCAGAAAATGCCCCCCCCCCCCCCCCCACCAACCCCCGCCTGCATCTGGGACACATGCTGATCTCTGGCCTCTACTAATTTATCCGAAGCTCATTCCCAACACAGACCGCCAACAGCAACAGTATAATGCTTTCTGATGTATTGCTCTAGTTTTGCCATTTAACCCTAAACACTATGTTGAGTGTTTTCAGCAAGGGAGAAAAACACTCATTTTCTGGAGAGCCATCTCTCTCTCTCTCTCTCTCTCTCTCTGCTGAGATGAATGCCTCCATACTGAGCCTTGACACCTCACCCCGTGTCAAAGAGAAGCGTTTGTGCTTTCCCCACTTTGAATTTTTCCAGAGGACATGCAGTAGCCTACATGTGTGGGAAACTCAAGCACTTGAAACACATCCATATGAATACCGCAGTGAAGGCCTCTCGGAACTGATCGCCTAATCTGGCTAACTTTTAACCCTGGTGAGTCATGCCTGGAGAGGAACATCCTTTTTTTCCCTTTACAAACATCTATGAGTTGCTTCAATCACAAATAGAGACATGAGAGACTTTTGTTTCGCTTGACATGGATGGACTTATCACTACAGTGTGTATATTCCCTCTCATGGTCTTGTCGGAAAGCCTGTCCGGGCCGTGTAATTACAAGATCTCCAGGCCAGAAATAAGCCGGTGTCTTCTGTCGTTCGTTTAGGTCTCTGCTGTTCACACACCCAGTTGAGCTTGATTGATATTCCTGTACAGCATCCCTTCCTAATCCCATGCATTTTTAAGCAGCTGCCCACTTCCCAGCAGCTCTGACTGTATAGTAATGAGAGAGAGAGAGAGAGAGAGAGAGAGAGAGAGAGAGAGAGAGAGAGAGAGAGAGAGAGAGGGAGTGCTGGCATGACACTTTGTGCAGACAAAAGTCCTCGGGCACTGATTCTTTATTAAAAAATGTCTGGCAAAACATGGTAGGATGAATATGAAACTTGCAGAAACTAAACTCCTTTGTGTGTGTATGTGTGTGTGTGTGTGTGTGTGCGCGCATATGTGAAAGAGAGAGTGTGTGTGTGTCCGTGTGTGTGTGTGTGTGTGTGTGTGTGTGTGTGTGTGTGTGTGTGTGTGTTAGGAAATATAGATGTTTTTAGTTCATTACATTCAGTACCATGACAAAAATTGTCAATTTGACAGAGTTGTTTACATAAGAGAGCATTCTGGGTAAAAAGACGAGTTTGATATTTATCACTCTTGGGTGGCAATCAGGTGACTCCACTCATTCCTATCTCATCTAGTTCTCCTGATTCATGACACAGTGGTAACCCCTCTCCCATGCCATGTATATTTCACAATAAAATAACTGTAGGAGCTGGAAAGAACAGATCAATATTTCAACACCACTGCATATTGTCCTTCAAACTCACATAACACTCACGCATGCAGAAACACACACACACACACACACACACACACACACACACACACACACACACACACACATGCACACACAGAAAGAGACTGAGCACCATGTCATATTCTCACTATTGAACAGAGCACAGACAATGTAGATGAGAGATGAGAGCTTCCCCATGCTTTCATAAGAGCATAAGTTATTATCATACACCACAAACACAGGAAAAGGTGCAAATACAAAAAACAGGTCTCACACAACCAGGTGCTCCACCTTCGCATATACACATTTTTGTAACACAAATGAAGGAGAGACTTCAAATACCAGCCAAAAATTATTCCATAGTATCAGAGGATGAAACATCAAATGTTGTCAGCAGTCAAGTCTTTAAGACAGTGCTTTCCATAACAAGAGGGCTTTGGAGACTAGGCTACAAAGCGAGCTCTGCTATGAGTAGTCTGCAACATCAGAACAATGTTCAGCGCAAACACAAGACTTTCTGTCTCTTCAGACTTCCCCAGTCCTCCCTCACACACACAAGGAAAGGGGAAAAAAAGAAGTCGTTTACGTTTTATTCATTTCACTGGCAAAGTGACACTAAAGAGACAGCATTCATGCCACAGTGTAAATGGGGATCTTAGACTAAATAAATACTGTACCCTTAGGCCAAAAGGATGCCTATAGGGTAACACTTTCTATGAAGCCATGGATCTTTAATGCATCTTATTGCAATACATTATTCAGGACCTTAATCTATAAACATAAAGGTTCCAAAGTGTGTGTGTGTGTGTGTGTGTGTGTGTGTGTGTGTGTGTGTGTGTGTGTGTGTGTGTGCATGTGTTTATATTTTTCTAAAGTAATTAATCATACATTCAGCGTTATTCGCCAACTTTCTGATATTCTGAGTTTACATGTCATTTCATAGCCTGAGCCATAAGCCTGAGGAGGTTCAATGCCCACATACTTGATCAATATACTAGGACAATAGGGCCTAGATTCGTGATTAGATTGATTTGATTCATTAGTAGTACAGACAAGGTTCATGCACTTTGAACAGACATGGATCAAAATGCCTCTGTATGTGCCTAGGCCTAGAGTATAACCAATCAGGTGCATGCAATCAGGGATGGTTCACAATTTGAAGCAAAAGGTGTTACGTGAGTTTGTATTTATCGTGGGACGTGCCCATTTTGCCAGCCAAAGAGGTAAATGAAACTATGCCCACAGAAGGATACTTTTAATATGTATTTCTTGTTTTAGTGTTTTTATACATAACTTTCTCTCTCTGTACTGCATGCATTCTGATTATCAGGATAACAGGGGCACTTCTTTAAGAAATCATTACTTAAGTACCGTATATCACAATGTTCAACATTGATTCTTGGAGAAGTGTTAAATAAACACCTCAAATTGTAGCATATTTAGTTTGATTTTGTTTACCTCTATATTGATTAGCCAGACACAGTTTAAATCATGTTTCCAAGTTGAGTCCAGCTTCGAGTTCCCAACAGAAATGGCTAAAAATGTTCGGGCTGGATTATTATTGCAATATTAAGGAGTTCACATTGGGAAATAAGGAAAACCCATGATAAAGTTAGACCCCTTTTCATTTCTCCAACATACTTATTTCTCTCTCGCTCTCTCTCTCTCTCTCTCTCTCTCTCTCTCTCTCTCTCTCTCACACACACACACACACACACACACACACACACACACACACACACACACACACACACACACACACACACACACACAGCTTATAATCTAGTTTTCAATCTTTCTCCACCTGACAGGGGAAACTCAGAATATGATAGACCATACAAGTGTATGGATTTAACAATGAATCGTCAACTGAAAAAAAAAAACATTTTGATAGGACTGAGAGGATTAAAATCAGTTGATATAAACAATAAATAAATAAATAATTCATTAATAAATAACTGCAATCAGAGTATTTTTTTTTCCTTCACTGAAAAGTGAGCCATCATTTAGCTACAATCCATGGCATCCAGCATTCTGTAGGACCTCTGAGAGGGTGAAAGCACACCTGGACAAATAATCAAAATCCTGTCAAGTTTCTGCGGACATCTGCCATCAATCACTGCATGGAGACATATTGGATGACTTGGGTTAACATAAAATATGAAAACTGGGTCCTTAATCAACCCACCCTGAAGTTGTTCAGTGGTTCACACTTTCTGTATTAAACCTATGTTTTCTCGGGGTTTTGGGTTTACATTTCAGAGATGTAAAAAAAAAATTGTCCCATAAGAAATAAAAAGGGAGAGAAGTAAGTTGTCCAAACAATCACTCACTATTTTTGTTTTAATCAAGTAGACGAATCCAATGTAGTCAAACTCCATCGGTAGTCCACCCTACTTTGACAGCAAATTCAGATTACAAATATATTGGTAAGTAAGTAATAAATACTGAGAGGCCGATGTGCCGGTAGACACCATGCTAAAACCAGCATTACCATCGGACTCAAGGTATTTATTGCGCTTCTAAAACTGTTACCATGTTAACCGGGAATGGTTTCATTGAAGGAAGACACAACCACTAGAAATATAGCGGGTTATTCATTGATACTGATTCCTCCGCCAAAAAAATATACTTCCTCTTACTGAATGGTAACGCATAAGCGCAGCTCCGTTCACTTTACTATTGCACATAGTAGTTATTATTACATCCGCCAAGGAGGTTATGTTTTCGGTCGCGTTGGTTTGTCTGTTTGTTTGTTTGTCTGTTTGTTTGTCATAACAGCAGGATAACTCAAAAAGTTCTGCACGGATTTGGATGAAATTTTCTGACAATGTATATATTGGGACAAGCAAGAGCTGATTAAATTTTGGTGCCGATTGGTGATCCAGAACATGATCTGGAATGTATATTGTGTATTGCCTTGGTGGAGGTCTTCGCTCTCTGAGCGCTTTTCTAGTTTAGAATGAAATGCGGTTGAAGCCGTGCTAAATGCTGAATTTACAACGGCATTGAACACGATCACAATTTAGGATCGGAACTATCAGTTTTAGAAGCCACATTTTAGCCTCATTTTAAGGAGAATATTGAGATTTCTGTAGCTAGCCATTTCGAAGCAGGCAAGGGAGATTCTTAAATCAGCCAAATTGCCAAGACAGGAACAATCGTCCAAATTTCAGTCTCAACCATTCTATTTTGTTCTAGAAAAGGGGCTCAAAGGCCTAAATACCAGAATATACCTTTAATAGGTTATTTAAACTTCCTACATTAATTTGTTTCATTAGATACAGTAGGCTAGGCAGCTATTTTAGTGGTAGCTGTGGTAAAGGGGTAAAATTCATTCATTTTTGAAAATGAATCGAATAAGTCATATAGTGACCTTAAAATCGTGAATCATATTATAACGTGGGTTGAGTCTAATGAGTATCTCTCTCTTTCTCTCACTCTTTCTCTCACACTCACATACACATGCATATATAAAATCAAGAATGGCCATTAAGGCCTTAATGTCTTCCTCTGAGCTGAGGCGATCACTAGCAGGTGGCGGCCATGATGGAAAGTAATGGGTTGTTGTAATGAACTGACACAAAGTGATATTAATTGGGCATTTTGCACAGATTTTGGGGAAGGCTTGAAAAGAGATGGCCACAGCTTGGAGTCAAAGCTGACAAATTTTAAGAAAGAAAGCAGTGTGTGTGTGTGTGTGTGTGTCACTGTGTGTGTGTGTGTGTGTGTGTGTGTGTGTGTGTGTGTGTGTGTGTGTGTGTGTGTGTGTGTGTGTGTGTGTGTGTGTGTGTGGCTCACTGCTCACAATGATGGCTCACTTTTCAGTGAAGGGAAAAAAATACTCTGATTGGCGTTATTAATTAATGAATTATTATTTATTTATTGTTTATATCAACTGATTTTAATCCTCTCAGTCCTATCAAAATGTTTTTTTTTTCAGTTGACGATTCATTGTTAAATCCATACACTTGTATGGTCTATCATATTCTGAGTTTCCCTGTCAGGTGGAGAAAGATTGAAAACTATATTATAAGCTGTGTGTGTGTGTGTGTGTGTGTGTGTGTGTGTGTGTGTGTGTGATGGGAGTGAGCAGTGTGTGTGTGAGCATGTCAGGTACATTGTGTTTTGCTGTTTTGTTGAGTCGAACAGAAGCATGGCAGACATCTGCATCTGATGAATGATCTGATGCTCTCGCCCTCCCACGTCATTTAGAGTCATTGTCCATGCATAAGAACAATCAATTGAAACTAGAAATTGACTTCCTTTTGATGGAGGAATAGACTTTGAACTCACCAACTCAAGACAGGGAAAAAAATCCAACTAATCAGAAGCCATGAAGTATACTGAGACACAGAGGTCATGTCTCCATGCACATGTCCAGTACTTATTACCTCTCTCTCTCTCTCTCTCTCTCTCTCTCTCTTTTCTCTCTCATGTGAGTTGAATGTGTTCCAGAATATGACCTGCTTGTAAAACTAGTCGGATCACATGACCTTTGCCACATAACAAGCAAAGTTAGCTAATGCCACAGTGTGTCTAATTTCTCAGCGGGGGCGTGTGAATATATGTTCCCACTGTGTATGACTATAGGGGAGCACACTGCACAGTTGGGCTACAATTACAAGCCTGGCGAAAACCCTGACAAAATGGAGATGTTTTGACAGTTTACGCATCATTAGAGGAATGCAGCAGAAACAGCAGCGTTATGGACCATATCTCTCTCTTGCGCACATGCACACACAAAAACACAAAGCCAAAACAACAAGCTAAAATATCATCAAGCATCAGCCTTATGTGTCACAGTAATTCAGCCTCACATCATTACACACAAGCCACATATTTCTGTGTGTGTGTGTGTGTGTGTGTGTGTGTGTGTGTGTGTGTGTGTGTGTGTGTGTGTGTGTTTTGCATGTGTGTGTTTTTATTTTATACCCCTAAAGTTTTTGCTCGTCTGGTTTGAATGAACAAAAACAATTTTTTCCTAATCCCCTCTAACAGTGACTGGATCACCTGTGCATGGATTGATCCAAAATGTCTTGCGTTTTCAGTATTGGCTAGTCTCGTGTAGCTTGAGCAATAGTGCTCTTGTTGAAGTTGACTAACGTTGCCCTTTAAACATTTTAATTAGTTCAGAGATAATAATTCTGTGTACTGCAATAGTGTTTATTATTGTATACAAGAAGAATTCAGTTGCAAAATCTCTAAAAGCAATTTGCAATTAATTTACAAAAATATGTCATATGATTTTGATTAACTCTATTATCATTGCAACTTCAATTGAATTGTTTTTGTCAGATTTTTTCTGAACTTGATAAAAATAATCAAACTGCAGTTTGACTGTGATTAACTGGGAAAAAAAAATAATAAAACATCTTAGTTTTTGAATATTTTGGAAAATGGATTTAGAGGCTTTTGCATCTGAACTCCACCAACTAATTCCACACATTCTTCTTTCTATTATTTCCTTATTGTACCATCATTATATGACTCACAAGGTCACATTGTTGCTGAGGTCCATAACTCTAGGCCACGTAGTCCAAAACATACTTTATTACTATCACATCCATTTTTGTTATTATTACCTCTTCCAAGGAGGTTATGTTTTCACATGCGTCTGTCAGTGTGTGTGTGTGTGTGTGTGTGTGTGTGTGTGTGTGTGTGTCTGTCTGTCTGTCTGTCTGTGTAAGATAACTTGAAAAGTACTGCATGGATTTGGATGAAATTTTCAGACAACGTGTATATTGAGATGAGTAAGAACTGATTCGATTTTGGTGGCGATCGGTGATCCAGAACACAATCTGGAATTTATGTTGTGACTGCAACCACATTGCCTTGGTGGAGGTCTGCACTCTCCTTTTCTAGTTTTGTTTTGTTTTTTGCTCCTTACACAGACATATGGAGTGCTTCAGACATCCAACAAAGAGCTTATTAGTAAAGGAACTTCATCTAGCTTGGAAGTTTAGATGTCTTGGCCTAGACCAGAAGTGTGTAAAGTCATCAGTGTGTAAAGACCCACATGAAGTTGATGGGTCTGGAGAAGCTCCATTGACAGGGGCGGGATGGAGGGTTGTCTTTCAAATCCCTCTGCATACAATAGGATAGCACTACCACCAAACAGAGTAAAGAAAACAATCCGCTCTTCATTATGTGATCAGTCCAGCAAGTTTTGTTTTTCCAGTTCACAGGCAAACACTTGACGACTATCCCTGGCTGCACATTCAAAAGGAAAGTCACTCAGTCACACCATCATAAAAATGGTTAATGCTACACTGATGTGAATGATAAGGTCATATATGGTCAGTGGTCACGGTTCCTGTACTCATACAGATGAAGTGCTGGAAAAACACTTACACGTGAACGTTCAAAACCGAATGTTAGGGCTAAAATCGAGGGGAAGTGGTAGAAATGGGACAGGGCATTAGTCTTCTCTAATATTAGCAATAATGTTACCAGTAAATGGTAAAATGGTAACCAAATAGGTACAAATCATATTTTATAAAACAATGGTATCAACCCCATCTCAGCTTCAGGATGTGTGTGATGTCACATCTATACTGATATCTAAACACAATTTTTCCCCTTAGAATTGCTCTGTTCATTGAGAAATGTATGAAAAAACTTGCTTTTGGAATTTAGAAGCAAGATGCATTTAGAAAGAACTCATTGATTCATTATTTAAGTGTCCTATGGTAATAAAAGGCTTTTATAGGTAGTGGAAGAAGAGCTGTGCCAAGAATTGTTTTTGCTTTGGCTGTGTCACGTGTATGTGTGTGCGTGCATGTGTTTGTTGTTGTGCTTTGGGATTTTGGAAAAAAAAAACTGCAAAAAAATTAAAACAAAATCATTCCTTATTGCACCCTTGAGACAAGGCCAAACTGTCGCTGAGGTCAATAAAATTGGGTTTCCATTGCCAATATTATACGTTATCACTATCAATTTGCTGTTTCTTCCTCTTTGTCATTATCTCAAGTCACCAATAAGCAGCATACATTGTTAATGGATAACAAATAGTTGTTTTGAACCATGGTTTACATGTATATATACAGTACGGTATGGTCTGAAACCCTCATAAGTTACAAGCCACTTCTCCAGAAAGGAACAAGTCTCAATAAAACATAAAAGAAGCACAACCTTGCAAGGTGAGAGGGAATTTTTGCATCATGGTTAGTGAGAATATTTCATGCTTTGACTTGCATTTCATTTATAAGCACTCCAGAGTGAGAGACTGCCAACATTCTCTTTAGGAAAAATCAGTTTGCATACTCAACATGCAGTATTTCTGTGTGGCATCAAATGTAACAAAATGTTCAGTGTAGTCCTTATTGTTTTTGGGATGTTTCCTGTCATGTAAAACAGTTTTGTGAAGACATTACATTTCAATTTCATATTTAGACAATTATTTTGTGTGTCATTATTTAAGTAAGCAACTTACATTTATGTTTCCTCAGGGGCAGTCTCCCCTAGAGCAGTGTTTTTGAAACTGTTTCAGACCTAGGAGCACAAAAAAAAAAAAAAAAAAAAAAATCAGGGACCACCTGCCCTCGCGCCCTTCTCCAAGTCACATGCCTGTACCCTTTTATTCTTTAACCAAATCAGCAGGCTTGCAGGCTTTTCTATATAGGCATTTATAGGCACTTCAAATTTAGATAGCCTCAATGTTTTTGAATATGAGTTATACTGAGAAATACAGACTATATTCATATATATTTGATCTTGCCCGGGGACCACCAATGGTCTCCGGACCACACTTTGAGAACCACTGCACTAGAGCAACTTAGGGTTAAGTGCCTTGCTCAAGGGCTTGGACTCGAAACCATAACATCCAGGTTATCAGGCTCTTTAACCACTGTGCTACCACAAAATATAAAGATTTGAAAACATAGACTGATGACTGCTTTTCTATCTAGAATGGGAATGCTTCTCCTTATTATCTGTCTACATGTGTCAGGATTAACAGTTTTGGCACGACCTCAAGGTAAGCAAAGTTTGACTGTCTGTTGAGCATCCCCATTATGACTGTTTCCATCATCACCTCATCAAGATCAAATTTCTCCCCCTCTGTAGTTTATTTCCTCAACAAAGCACAAGCCAGGCCATCAGAAATGGTACGAAAGGGTATTCACAGACTGACACATTGCCATGAGGAAACCTTACAGTCAAATAACATTAATACAAATACAACCTCTAACTGTGCGTTCAGATCGAGACCGATTCAGGCGACATGGGCGACGGAAGTAATTTTTTTTCTCTCTCTCTCTCTAAACCCATCCACCCCCATTGAGTTACCATTTTAGGCTAGTTTGTTATTTGCCTACCTTCGCCACAGCCACATGTTCCCCTTCTATAAGTTTAATCCATCGTTTTCAATACATTTCATTATTAACTCCATACGTCATCCCACATTCAATTTTACAATATAATTTAACATAACTCATGAACCTTTTCATATTTACTCCATTCTTACATTTTGAACAAAAAATAAACATTTTCCCCAGTAAAAAGATTATATTTTGTATACATTCTGCCTGTAGATCTGTATGTAGTTGGATGTTGTGTACAGACAACCAGTTTTCAACCTCAAACCAAAATACCCCAGAGGTTGCACAGTACCAAAAGATGTTCCACTGTCTCCTCCTCTTCTTGACAGAATCGACAGATTATACACCAGTTTATATTGGAAATATCTTATTTTATTGTCAAGCGTTGCTTTGTATAGTGTTCTAAATACATGTGTCCATGGTATTGGAGTATCCAAATAGCGTTCCCAGTAGTTAATATATTTATAAGGGATATCTATAAATTTACCATTCACCAGATTGAAATTGTAAATCTCTTTATTTATTTTTATTTTTGTGATCCACTTACCCACTTTCATATGGGGCCTACATACCCATTGTGAAGAGGAGAGATTTTTATTTTCCTTTTCCAAGTTCGAGGTATCGATCCTATAAGCTGAATGTACTGATGCAGTGTGCCTACATCACCATATTTTTGTTTTATCTGTTCATATGACAATATTTCACCTTTCTTCACAATGTCGTTAAAAACACTATTCCTTTTAAAAACATATGTTCTAAGAATATTGTTCTTCCTTTCAGTATTATGTTGGAATTGAGCCATAACATTTGTTGCAGTATTTCCTCATTTCTTTCTGGTGGGTGAAATTGAAAATGGAGCCAGCTTTGCAATGCTTCAGTCAAGAAAGCAGAGTTGAGAGAAAATATCCTTCATTGTGAAAAGTTGTGATGAATTAATTTGAATAAAGGGGAATAGTTTTTTTTAAACATTGGGTGAACCATTCCCGACAGTCTACTAGAGAACCATTCAAGTTGAAGTTGAAATGCGACGGAAGTAATTGACTTTGTATAGAGACCGGCGATTTCGGCGTCAAAAGTGGCAGGTGACTTGGGCGACTTGGGCTATAAAATCAAGTTAAACTCCTTTTAACTTTATGTTATGAGCTATGATGCGGTTGGGCGTAAGGTTGGCCGATTATCAAATTCAGTTCGATCATGGTGATCAGCTGTGGGCATATTTTCTCGATCACGTGCAGTTGGAAATGTGCGTGCCAACTGCTGCTAACAATCCAACTTCCCTGCACCACTGTGAGAAAGCCTATCTTTACCAGAGAGAACTTAGCCGTCGTTTTGGGTATTTATGAAGACAAGCATTTCTATCGTCTTTAGGAAATTCTGGGAGCATTCCATAGTTAGATGTTAGCACACGGAAAGCCACGAGTGAAAGTGTTGCACGATCGTTAAAAAAAAAACAAACATTAAATTGCAAGTGAGCAAGTAGAGTGTTGTTGACGGTAAAACAGGCGAGGAATGGAGAAATAGTGGGGCATATTTATCTTCAACTCCAGGAGTGTTGGACATCCATCCTCTATAGTATTTATGCAGACGCAAAGACTATGGCCTAGTCCACACGGCAACGCAACGAGATTTTTTTTAGCGGGCTGAGAAAAAAAATCGCGTCCCACACACTACTGAGCGCTAACAAATCTCATCCACATGGCTTCGTTGTCATTCAGTGAAATGATGTAATACATATTCCTGGCCAGCAGGCGGTGATAACAATTGATAACAATTTCAGTAAATAGTCCGTTTCAGTCATGGGCAAATTTGCCGTCTTGGTTGCTGTGCTCAAGCGATGTTTCTTGGGAGTCTTCGGCGACTCTTGGCAGTTTATCGGTCTTGGTCTGAACGCACAGTTACATTAACAAGGTAAAGCATTTGTAACGTTAGTTGTAAGGTAACATCTTGCAAGACTTCTGACATGCTGTAGCCTGATTAAACCTAAAGCAAACCTGGTTTGCACCGAACATGATTATTATGAAGAGACTAAAACTGCTGCAAAACGCAGGTAACTGCATATTGGTAACTGCATATTGTAGCCAGTTTGCATTATACGCTATCATACCTTACTTGATGTCAACATCACACCAGACTGACTTGATTGCAAAATTTTGCAGCAGGCACATCCAAGCTAGTGAAATAATACAGTGAATATGATAAATGTGTCTCTTCATAGTTAAAAATTTGGCGTTGTACGGAAGGGCCACTCAGTCAGACCTAATTGAAGACCCATGGGGACAAGAAGGTGATGCCCACAATGCCATTGATGGAAATCGTGACTCACATTATTTTCATGGATCCTGCACTGCCACTACCTGGCAAGCTAATCCTTGGTGGAGGGTCGATCTGCTGAGTGAATACATCATCACTTCAATCATCATCACCAACAGAGGAGACGATTCCTCTGAAAGACTCAATGGAGCTGAGATTCATATTGGCAACTCCCTGCAGAACAACGGCAATGCAAATCCTCTGTGAGTTTTAAAATGTATTTAGTTCGTAAATATTTGGTGACTGGTCGTGTGACATGTTGACGAATATTTTCACACACATGTTGTATAAGTATGCAATGAATATATTAAATCAATGAATCAACCAATCAGTTATTGAAACTACTGTAGGATCACTGATTATAAATGACAAATGGTGTTCAATTGAACAATGACAACCAATATTTAATCATCTCTCCCTTATTCTAATGCCCACTTCTGAAAATTTCATCCAGATTTGTGCAGTTCTTTGCAAGTTATTTTGCACACAGACAGACACACAAATGAACCAAAAACATAATTTCCTTGGCAGAGGTATTAGATGTGTAACCTACTGCTTCATGATGCCAGGGTGCGATTTGTTGGGGGGGATGGCTCAGAATTCCCCGATTCTGGTTTTGGTATCCCTGCCTCTGCTTGAATAATTTTATCTCCGGTGGGGATAACATTTATCCCCCCTTGATATCTCATGACAGTAAGCAAGCCATGTGATGTGACTAAAGAACATCTAGCGCGCATAAACAAGCGAATTATAAAATGTAAAAAATGCGTCCTGTGCCCTGAATTGCATGCGTGACAACTGGCGAACTTTGCCGCGAACTTCAGCCTATGCGCAGGTGTTTTTTTCTCACTGGAAAGACTAAAGCTTGGAAAACGAAAGGAAACTTCATGATGTTATCACATTGCTTGAACAACTTTGTGCAAAGGAAAACAAACTGTTTGTCATAAGCATAATTTAAGTTTGATATGAAATGCGTGTACTGTCAACGTATCAGGCAAAATATCCTTCTGAATCACGGGGGCTGACCATTTTTTTAGGTCATTCAGTCAGTAGTGGAAAATGACCAAGAAATGGCATAATCTAGGCAAAATGCTAGCCTGACACGCCAGACTATATCATAAGAATGTATAGTCTGAAAACCACTGATAGACTGTACCTCAATGGAGGGGCGGGTGATTGCGTTGTCTTTCAAACTGCCTCTCCACGTAATAGGCTAGCGTTCCGGCCAGTGGTACCAGCTGGTATATCAAACTTTTCCCGTAGCCCGTCGGTAACACGGCAAAGACATCTTTTTCAGAACGAAAAACTTCAGTACACTTTCTTGTTTCACTTTCAAAGAAAATGACAAGTGCAATTCGTCCAAAACTAAAGCCAAAGACGATTCTGCTCTGGTTTGAGCAGGGTTGTCGTCATCGTACAAAGCCCGCCTTACGATTTCCTGTACACATACCGCGCTGTGATTGGTTATCCGCCGCCAGAGGAAGGATACAACGGGTTTCTATCAGTGGCCTCTAGACGTATCCTCTGTGCATATTCGCTAGGGGTACGTCTAGAGTTCTAGGCTAGCAAAATGCTTCAACAATACCCAAGGAAGGCCTAGCTGGTCCTATTTGCATTGGCTATTTTCTGTATGCTCAATGCCCTGGCTTTGGCAAATTGTTTAGGTTACCGTCTCCAGCGCCCTATACCGCGCATAACGTCGGATCCAACGAATGATTTGGGTCAACACATCTCTGAGATATCAAAGTAATTTGGCTATTGTCGGCAACATTAAACAACGTAATATGCAGCACTTTATTTAACTATTTAACACACAGTAAGCAGCAGGAGAGTTAAGTCTGAACGAGAGAGTTTCTAAGTTTTGTGAAAAATGTTGCGCTCTACACGCAGCAATCACAGGAACTGCAGTAGAGCCTACCCAACTTCAGGAGGCATCAGACACTCGCGCTGTAACAATAATAGCAGATTTTAGTGTCTAGTAATGACGTCACCAACGCAATGCCGTTTCAGAATCATCCCCTCCTCTTGATTTTTTTCATAAATCGCACCCTGCATGATGCTACATGTGCCATCACAAATTCATTGTCTCTACTTTTCATCCAGGGCAGGAGTTATATCTTCCATCCCAGCTGGGCAATCCCTCAGCTTCAGATGGGATAATGGGGTGCATGGACGTTATGTTAATGTTTTCTTGCCTGGAAGCAAAAGGCTTTTGACACTATGTGAGGTTGAGGTCTATGGCTACCCAGCTCCAAATGGTAAACATTTTTCCTCATATAAGTAGCTCTTAAAATACACAAAAATTGGGAAAGTGGTAGCCTAACAAGTCAGATTATCACATAAAATGTATAGTCTGGCCACGAGTGATAGACCCTCAGGTAAGACGGCTAAAACCTCAGTGCAACTAACAAGCCGATTCAAACAACACTAAGCCTGCCCAATGACTCCTTGTCCAGATAGAACATTGTGATAGACCACCTAACCCTAACCCTATGTCTGAATACAACCCAGAGCCTTGTGTTTGGATTTAAAGTGGAACTATGCAAGACCGATTTTTATTTTCGGTTTGCGCTAGGTTTATGCTCACATTTTTCGCCACAGAGCTCCTCCTTGCAGGCGTCCTTTTCCCCAAAAGCTTCAGAAAAGCATTGCTAACCAGTTAACAACTTGTTTCCTCGGCTTGGGCTTTACCGATAGAGCTCGCCCTACAGCTCCCAAAAACTGTGCCGCGGTCCGCGACACCAGTCTTGCATGTTCAATTTCAACGCCGAGAGGAGCTAGAGGGAGGCGGAACAGTCATCAATCGACCTAAAATGTGTTGTACAATCATCGCAAAGGCTCTTAAGTTGCTAAATAAAAGGTAAACTGAGCAAAAAATGTTGCATAGTTCCCTTTTACACAGCTCAGACACCACCGACGTCAGAGTACAACTTAAGGCTGATGGCTAGACGTACTCGCTGAGTAAATTCAATTTGCTCCCGCTAGAGTGCATCTAAAGTTCTAAGCTAGGAAAGTGGTGTAGTTAAGGCTCCTTGTATTTGAGACATAAAGGGTCTTTGGAGTGTCATATGGGATCAGTGTTGTTCACACAACATGTTCACACATGGAACAATGTCTGGATTGTGATGTACAGTACCTTAATATTATGAAATAATAATATGTGTTACTATGTTATGTATTGTTCTTTAATTGTTTCTGTGCAGGTGAGAATGTAGCATTGAAAGGAAAAGCAACTCAGTCATACCTTAATGGATATGGCTTTGCATCCAATGCCATTGATGGGAATCGTGATGGTGTATATGCCCATGGATCCTGTACTCACACAGAACATCATCTCAACCCATGGTGGAGAGTGGACCTGCTCCAAAAATATAAAATCTTCTCTGTGATCATCAGCAACTCAGTGGATTATGTTCCCACTAGACTAAATGGGGCTGAAATCCGAATAGGAAATTCTTTGGAGAACAATGGCATCAACAATCCCAGGTACAGTGTTGTGCCTGAACGCGTTCATTGAACAAAAGTTCACGAACTAGTTCATAATTTTGGTGAACTTGAACTGAACGAAGGTATTATTGCTTGATGAACGATACTGTGAACGAGTTCATTCTGGTGTCTGTGAACGGTACGTTCACTCTTTATAATCTCGTTCAATAAGGTGCCAGATTTCCAGACTTCTAGGTGAAATCACACCGTTGCCAGCCCTGTATCTAGGGTTGCCAAACCAGACAATTGCTGCACGTCCTCTCTACTAGTGTCTATGCTGAAGGTGCATAGAGGCCGAGAGCGGTATTGCAGACAGACTTAAATCTCGCAATGGCAGCAACAAAGTTGTTTGATCACTAAGTTGTTTGTTCAGCGTTAAACTAATAAAATAAAGTCTACCGTATTTCCATAGAGCCTCACGGACCGCAAATAATATAGGCTAAAATCTCCCACGAGTCGAGAGAAATCTAGTCTTGTTCCGTTTGGAATGGAATAATTTCATTAGCGCAAGTGAGAGGCGGTGAGACAGACGCAACGGAGACAGAGACAGTTGTCCGAGTTGCAACGGAGAGAGAGTTCCCAAGTAGGCCTAATATTTATGCAGATAGATACATACCTGAATAGACAGCCTACATCTTCCTCATCATCAAATTACAAACAATTTTAGTGTTATTTTTGCTTGGTAGAAATATGTGGGCATGTTTTTCCTCCCCTTGCTTGTTTTGTTTTACAGACAGCTGATGAGAATGTTCAGGATTTTTTGTTGCATCTGAATTGCTATGCATTTTGAATATTGGCCATCGTTGGCCTCGCAACATAGAAAATGAACTGAACTAGTTCATTTATTGGAGCGGTGAACTTAGTTCAAGATTTTGAAAAATGAACTATGAACTGAACTAGTTCATTTTAAAATTTGTGAACTATGAACTGAACTAGTTCATTTTAAAAGTGAACTTTCCCAACACTGCCCAGGTAAAAGCAATATTTCAGTTTACACCAATCTCATGTCTCATGAGATCAGAACAATCAAATAGTTTAGGCCATTATGCAAAGACCATTATAGTGTCATTAGTGTTATTAATGTAATAAAACTCACTTTTAACTACATCTTTCCAGGTGTGCTGTAATCACCACTATTCCTGCTGGTTTCTCTGAGACCTTTGAGTGTAACGGGATGGAGGGACGCTACGTTACTGTGGTTATTCCTGGACGGACGGAGTATTTGATACTCTGTGAAGTTGAAGTTTACGGATCACCATTGGACTAAAATCCAATAAAACAATGTACAATATAGAAAACCTCCTTTCATAACAGGATTGAAAACCCTCTCAGACTCTAGCAAATGTTATGTTAGATGTGTCATGAACAGTTGTTTTTTTTTTTTTTGTGGTGATATCTATTTATATTACAATGAACCATATATAATTTAATTTCATATTATTCACATACATGTATTTTCATTTTTATACACTTTTAAGGATAATAAACCAACAAACCATTATGAAGTTAGATTTTTAAATTTAAAAAGTACAACAGTAGATTACTGATGTCTATTTGCCATGCTTCATGCTTCTTAAATGCTAAATGTAAATAGCAACATAGTTCATGTATGTATGTATCTGTATGTATATGTAATGTCTACATAATTCTAAATAAACAGGCTTTGGGACTGGTCACGCCATATTCTTCCCCTGTAGGTGTGTGTGTGTGTGTGTGTGTGTGTGTGTGTGAGCATTTACTCAGAAATCTTAATATCAGTCATAATTTTCATGTACATGCAAACCATTTCTGTCCACTAGTTAACTAGTCAACCATTTTTGTGCAAATTAGTGAGGGCCAAAATGTTAACTAGTAAGGACAAAAATCCTCACTAGTTAACTAGTGGTCATGCTTCATATCTTACTTAACTTAAGTGATACACAGCATGTTCAATAGTTAACACTGAAATACACACTTGTTAACAAGTTAAACACTTCAATATTATACTTGTCAACTCGTAAGGTACAAACTATTTTACTAGCTGACTAGTGGTAAAATTCCACACATCTTTCTCGCTATTATTTCCTTAATGTACCATCATTATATGACTCACAAGGTCACATTGTTGCTGAGAGTCAACATAGTCCAAAACATACCTTACCACAACATCCGCTTTTGTTTAGTTTTATTTTTTTGCCCCTCACACAGACATATTGAGTACTTCAGACATCTAACGAGGCACTTATCAGTCAGAGAATTAGTCCAGCAAGTTTTGTTTGTCCAGTTCACAAGCAAACAGTTGTTGACTATCTCTGGCTGTAAACTCAAAGGGAAAGTCACTCAGTCACACCATCATAAAATTGGTTAATGCTACACTAATGTGAATAATAAGGTCATATATGTTCACGGTTCCTGTACTCGTGCTGGAAAAACATAGTCTTCTCTAATATCAGCAGCAATAATGTCAATAATGTTACCAGTAAATGGTAAAATGCTAACCAAATATGTACAAATCCTATTTTATAAAACAATGGTATCAACCCTTCAGGATGTATGTGATATCCCATCTATAGCCTACTAATATCTAAACACATTTTTTTCCCCCTTAGAATTGCTCTGTTCTTTAAGAAATGTTTGAAAAAACTTGCTTTAGAAATTTAGAAGCAAGATGCATTTAGAAAGAACTCATTGATTCATTACTTAAGTGTCCTAAAATGGCAATAAAAGGCTTTTATTGGTGGTGGCAGAAGAGCTGTGCCAAGAATTGTTTTTGCTTTGATGGTGTCACGTGTATGTGTGTGTGTGCATGTGTTTGTTGTTGTGCTTTAGGATTTTGCACAACTGCAAAAAAATAAAAACGAAATAATTCCTTATTGCACCCTTGAGACAAGGCCAAACTGTTGCTGAGGTCAATAAAATTGGGTTTCCATTGCCAATATTATACCTTATCACTATCAGTTTGCTGTTTTTTCCTCTTTGTCATCGTTAATGGATAACAAATAGTGGTTTTGAACCATGGTTTACATGTATATATACAGTACGGTATGGTCTGAAACCCTCATAAGTTACAAGCCACTTCCCCAGAAAGGAACAAGACTCAATACAAGATAAAAGAAGCACAACTTTGTAAGGTAAGAGGGAAATGTTTGCACCATGGTTAGTGAGAATTTTTCATGCTTTGACTTGCATTTCATTCAAGCCCTCCAGAGTGACAGACTGAAAAGCTTGCCAACATTCTCTTGCAATCTGTTTGCATATTCAACATTCAGTATTTTTGTGTGGCGTCAAATGTTTAAAAATGTTCAGTGTCAATATCATGGACGTCGTTAGGTCCATTTTGGGGGGGCTCAAGCCTCCCTAAATTTCCCCAAGCCCCCCTAACGCTGGGCAGATTATTTTCATTGTATGTAAATTACATCCATTCTTAGCGGTTATATTACTCGCGGAGTTAGCGTCAAATACGCGATCTCCGGACACCATCGGATTCAGTAGGCTCCAAGCTTTCCAATGGTACTAGTCACTAATTGCTATGATAAACGGTCCACGAGAAAGTCTACTTTAAGTACATGTGAAATTTCTCAGTAAATTCTCCAGGTCTGCCTGCATCCACTGAGAGCATTATTTTCTTGTTGTAACTGATGACGAACTATGCTTCAAGTTGAGCAGGAAAAATAGTCTTAAATCTGAAGTTTGGTAGGCTATAGTCTGATCCAGCAAATTTCTAGGCAACATGAAATATACATTAGCCTGTAGTCTATGCCATATTAGTTTGTCCTACATGCATTGATGGACATATTTATTTGCTATAGCCTAGCATAATATTGTAGTAGCTACTGTATGCTCATTTTGCAGAATAAATGTTTGAGAAACTTTCATATTTGACTGTATCATCAGATGTCCCTAGGATTTGAACTAAGCTAGTTGTTACCATTGTTGTATCTTGCTCAGTGCATTAGACTGAAACAAATGCAGCTATATAGAAGAGCCTAGTTCATTTACACCACAGTCATTGATGGAGATATTTGCAAACATCTCTCTTCACAAACCAGTCTGATGAATTGATTTAGACTAATTTTGTTAATGAAAATAGCCTAAGATACGAGATATTCTGATAAACGTCCTTCAAGTAATAAATAGTTGGCAATATACACACATATACATAGGCCTATAATATAATTTATTTATTAAAAAATTTCGGATCTACATATTACCCCTCTGGGGCTAAGCCCCCCTTGACTATGGATCCTAGTGACGTCAATGGTCAATATTGTTGAAGTGTCAATATGTTTTCTGCCACATACAAAAGTTTTGATCAGAAATTATATTTTAATTTCATATTTCTTTTAGACTTGTTTCAAAAAAATAAAGATATTCTAGAATGGGAAGGCTTCTCCTGATTATCTGTCTATATGTGTCAGGACTAACAGTTTTGGCACAACCTCAAGGTAAGCAAAGTTTAACTATTGTCAAGGTAATCAAAGTATGAATGTATTGTTTGCTGTTTGATCTAGTTTACATTTACACAAAGTGTAAATATTAATATCTTTATCCCTGGCAGGACTCGCCATCATTTAGTCACAACTTTTTTCTGCTATGAAAAGAACCTTGGTAATGATATCAACTTGTTAAGTTTCAGAATCAAACTGAGTTCCTGGTACTGGCCAAATGTTCCACCGCCATCCATTGGACTTCTAACTAATTCCCAGTGTTAAAGTGGTAGACCATGCTGTTTAAATTTCTAAGCCTGATTAAACCTAAAGCAAACCTGGTTTGTACCGAACATAATTATGAACAGACACAAACTGCTGCTAAAAGCTGTTGGTCACTGCATTCAATGAATTCACTTGAATTCAACATGACACCAGAGTTCAGGAAATAGCATCCTTGGCCAGACTGACTTGATTGCAAAATGTCATGCACCAAAAGGAAGTATGGGTACGCCCAGGCCAGTGAAATAATACTGTAAATGTAGTAAACCTTTCTCTTCATAGCTAAAAACTTGGCGTTGTACGGAAGGGCCACTCAGTCAGACCTGATTGGAGATCCATGGGGACAAGAAGGTGATGCCCACAATGCCATAGACGGAAATCGTGACTCACATTATTTTCATGGATCCTGCTCTGCCACTGACAGGCAAACTAATCCTTGGTGGAGGCTCGATCTGCTGAGTGAATACATCATCACTTCAATCATCATCACCAACAGAGGAGACTGCTGCCCTGAAAGACTCAATGGAGCTGAGATTCATATTGGCAACTCCCTGCTGGACAACGGCAATAGAAATCCTCTGTGAGTTTCAAAACTGGTTTAATTGTTTAATATTTGGTAACAGGTAATGTGAGATGTCAAGTTCTTTTGAGAATTAATATTGTTTACTACATCATGATGCAAAGTATGCAATGAGACTTCAGCCAAGGGGTTAGTGGGGGGATGTCGGAATGGAAGGCGGTCCCCCAGCCAAGGCAATAGGGTCACTAATGCAATATAAATCCAGATGGTGTTCTGGATTGACCACACTACTAAAATGTAATCATCCGTTTCTTGTCATAATACGCACTTCAAAGAATTTCATCCAAATCCATACTTTACAAGTTACTTTGCATACAGACACACACAAAACCATAATTTCCATGGCGAAGGTAATAATTATTAGCCTGGCATGCCATCCTACGTACCTCCGCTAAACATTTATCTCCGCACGTAGTCTGGACCAAACCCCCCTAGCTGCCTTTCCTTCGGGTTACTCTACGGTTTAGCCAATCAGCACACAGTTTAGATCGATGTCTCAAACTTTTGTAGTCCTACAGGATAGGAACGCCCCACTTTCGAATTAAATTCACAAAATTGGTACATGACATTAGCATCTATGATCTTGAGGATTTATTGCCACTACGATGTCAAAATAGATCTGAACTTGCAGAGATCTGTTAATACTGAAAGCGAAAGTTGTAGGCGTGAGAGCCAGGCAAGGGAATACGTCATATCCAAACGGAAACCTATTTCAATTGCGTTGGGCCAGACTGTATGACATGGAAAAACACTTACACGTGAACGTTCAAAACCGAATGTTAGGGCTAAAATCGAGGGGAAGTGGTAGAAATGGGACAGCGCATTAGTCTTCTCTAATATTAGCAATAATGTTACAATAAATGGTAAAATGGTAACCAAATAGGTACAAATCCGATTCTATAAAACAGTGGTATCAACCCCATCTCAGCTTCAGGATGTATGTGATGTCACATCTATATTAATATCTAAACACAATTTTTCCCTTAGAATTGCTCTGTTCATTGAGAAATGTATGAAAAAACTTGCTTTAGGAATTTAGAAGCAAGATGCATTTAAAAATAACTCATTGATTCATTATTTAAGTGTCATGGTAATAAAAGGCTTTTATAGGTAGTGGAAGAAGAGCTGTGCCAAGAATTGTTTTTGCTTTGGCTGTGTCACGTGTATGTGTGTGCGTGCATGTGTTTGTTGTTGTGCTTTGGGATTTTGAAAAAAAAAAAACTGCAAAAAAATAAAAACGAAATAATTCCTTATTGCACCCTTGAGACAAGGCCAAACTGTCGCTGAGGTCAATAAAATTGGGTTACCATTGCCAATATTATACCTTATCACTATCAGTTTGCTGTTTTTTCCTCTTTGTCATAATGTAGTTACTAATAAGCAGCATACATCGTTAATGGATAACAAATACTTGTTTTGAACCATGGTTTACATATATATATATATATACAGTACGGTATGGTCTGAAACCCTCATATGTTACAAGCCACTTCTCCAGAAAGGAACAAGTCTCAATAAAACATAAAAGAAGCACAACTTTGTAAGGTAAGGGGGAAATGTTTGCATCATGGTTAGTGAGAATTTTTCATGCTTTGACTTGCATTTCATTCAAGCCCTCCAGAGTGACAGACTGAAAAGCTTGCCAACATTCTCTTGCAATCTGTTTGCATACTCAACATTCAGTATTTTTGTGTGGCGTCAAATGTTTAAAAATGTTCAGTGTCAATATTGTTATGTTTTCTGCCACATACAAACGTTTTGCACAGAAATTATATTTTAATTTCATATTTCTTTTAGACTTGTTTCAAAAAAATAAAGATATTCTAGAATGGGAACGCTTCTCCTGATTATCTGTCTATATGTGTCAGGACTAACAGTTTTGGCACAACCTCAAGGTAAGCAAAGTTTAACTGTTGTCAAGGTAATCAAAGTATTTGATCTAGTTTACATTTACACAAAGTGTAAATATTAATATCTTTATCCCTGGCAGGACTCAACTTTTTTTCTGCTATGAAAAGAACCTTGGTAATGATATCAACTTGTTAAGTTTCAGAATCAAACTGAGTTCCTGGTACTGGCCAAATGTTCCACCACTATCCATTGGACTTCTAATTAATTCCCAGTGTTAAAGTGGTAGACCATGCTGTTTAAATTTCTAAGTCTGATTAAACCTAAAGCACACCTGGTTTATACCGAACATAATTACGAACAGACACAAACTGCTGCTAAAAGCTGTTGGTCACTGCATTCAATGAATTCACTTGAATTCAACTTGACACCAGAGTTCAGGAAATAGCATCCTTGGCCAGACTGACTTGATTGCAAAATTTCATGCAACAAAAGGAAGTATGGGTACGCCCAGGCCAGTGAAATAATACTGTAAATGTAGTAAACCTTTCTCTTCATAGCTAAAAACTTGGCGTTGTACGGAAGGGCCACTCAGTCAGACCTAGTTGGAGATCCATGGGGACAAGAAGGTGATGCCCACAATGCCATTGACGGAAATCGTGATTCACATTATTCTCATGGATCCTGCACTGCCACTGACGAGCAAACTAATCCTTGGTGGAGGCTCGATCTGCTGAGCGAATACATCATCACCTCAATCATCATCACCAACAGAGGAGACTGCTGCCCTGAAAGACTCAATGGAGCTGAGATTCATATTGGCAACTCCCTGCTGGAAAATGGCAATAAGAATCCTCTGTGAGTTTCAAAACTGGTTTAATTGTTTAATATTTGGTAACAGGTAATGTGAGATGTCAAGTTCTTTTGAGAATTAGGGCTCTATCTTGCAGACGGCGCACCATGCCTTCGCGACTCGCGCAAGCTATCATTGCTATTTTGTGCGAGCGCATGGTTCGTTTTTCTCTCAAGTAATTCACGTTGTCTAACTAGCAAGTGACTTTGCGTCCTCGGAGGTGTGTCGAAGGTGTGGCTAGGCGCAAAGCGCGTTAGATGCTATTATACAGACGCAGAAAGGGATCCGCCAGTGACTGGAAAAAACCTGGTCATTCGTCAGTCACGCATTCCTGAAATGCTATTTTATGGACGCACAACGCAATAGGTAATGCAGTCCTTGTTCCAGCATAACAATGACGGCCACAACAATAATTATTACAATGGGAAAATCATTATGATGCTCAGGAAGATGTGGTTAACCACAATTTATTAGCCTGCAACAGAAAACGTGTGAGGATATAAGAAGGGGGGACGTTAAATGGAGAATCAAGTTTACTTTCGCTTTCGAATGAATATTCCGAGATATCTATCAGGACTAAATCAGCTTCCTTCGTGTCTTGTGCAGCCTGTAGACATCAATTTAATATTACCATACCCATTACGTCTCTGACTATGACTAGACCCGACGTGTGAGCTTGCTCGCTATTCAATATTTTAATTTCTTTAAATGCACAAGGAGGAGATCAGCTGGTGTGATAGCAATTCACCAGGCGCTTTGCGCTGTTCGTTCTTAAAGGCAATGAGAGATTGATCTGTCATTGGTTATGCCTGTGTTACACCCATAACACACCCATGATTAATTAGGCATCCTAAGTCCAACCTTTTTGGACTTTGCGCCGGCGCGAAGTTCATTTTCTGCGCTGTGAAAATAGCAAAAAGCCGCCGACACGCCCCCAAAACCATATGCGCCATCCGCCAAACAACAGTTGACTTTGCGTCGTCAAAATAGGGCCCTTAATATTGTTTACTACATCATGATGCAAAGTATGCAATGAGACTTCAGCCAAGGGGTTAGTGGGGGGATGTCGGAATGGAAAGGCGGTCCCCCAGCCAAGGCAATAGGGTCACTAATGCAATATAAATCCAGATGGTGTTCTGGATTGACCACACTACTAAAATGTAATCATCCGTTTCTTGTCATAATACGCACTTCAAAGAATTTCATCCAAATCCATACTTTACAAGTTACTTTGCATACAGACACACACAAAACCATAATTTCCATGGCGAAGGTAATAATTATTAGCCTGGCATGCCATCCTACGTACCTCCGCTAAACATTTATCTCCGCACGTAGTCTGGACCAAACCCCCCTAGCTGCCTTTCCTTCGGGTTACTCTACGGTTTAGCCAATCAGCACACAGGTTAGATCGATGTCTCAAACTTTTGTAGTCCTACAGGATAGGAACGCCCCACTTTCGAATTACATTCACAAAATTGGTACATGACATTAGCATCCATGATCTTGAGGATTTATTGCCACTACGATGTCAAAATAGATCTGAACTTGCAGAGATCTGTTAATACTGAAAGCGAAAGTTGTAGGCGTGAGAGCCAGGCAAGGGAATACGTCATATCCAAACGGAAACCAATTTCAATTGCGTTGGGCCAGACTGTATGACATAGTCAACAGTCGCTTTTTCCCAGGCTAAATAATTATATGTGTAGCCTATTGTTTCATGTTGTGAAGCTACATTTCACATCAGTATCTCTTACTAGGTTTTCACTTTTCTTTCAGGGCAGAGGTTATATCCTCCATCCCAGCAGGGCAATCCCACACCTTCCGAAGGGATAATGGGATGCAGGGACGTTATGTTAATGTTTTCTTGCCTGGAAGCAACAGGGTTTTGACACTTTGTGAGGTTGAGGTCTATGGCTACCCAGCTCCAAATGGTAAGCATTTTCCTTCTATAGCTTTAGGTTAAGTTAGGTTAAGTGTGGCGCCAGAGTAATTTCAAGCGTAGCCCTGTTGCACAAGCGTTCTAACTGCATCAGAGTGAGTGGAATGAAAGAATTTGGAACAACATAGACCAAACGCAATGACGAACAAGCCCTTTACATTGAGTCACTGTATCCTCAGATCTTTCTTTCGGTTTTGAATAATCTGAGGCTCCAGTGACTCAGTGTAAAATGCTTGTTTGCTTTTGCATTCGGTCTCTGTTGTTCCAAATTCATTTGTTCCTGTAGTGCATTTAGCACGCTCGTTCAACAGGGCTATGCTTAAAATCACTCCGAAGCAACACTTTGCCCTGTACTGTATTTGAGACAATATTGGTCTTTGGAGTGTCCTATGGGACCAGAATTTGTTATATTAATTTATGGCTGGTAGAAACAGATGTTCACACTTGATTGAAAAAAGGTGTAAATTGTGATGTACATCTAGACTTGATTAGATGAAGCATTATTATTATTAAATAATAGGATTATTTGTTAATATGTTGTGTATTGTTCTTTATCTTTATTTTTGTGTGCAGGTGAGAATGTGGCATTAAAAGGAAAAGCAACTCAGTCATACCTTTATGATACTGGCTTTGCATCCAATGCCATTGATGGGAATCGTGATGGCATATATGTCCATGGATCCTGTACTCACACAGAAAGTCATGTCAACCCATGGTGGAGAGTGGACCTGCTCCAAAAGTATAAAATCTTCTCTGTGATCATCAGCAACACTGTGGATAATGTTCCCAGTCGACTAAATGGGGCTGAAATCCGAATAGGAAATTATTTGGCGAACAATGGCATCAACAATCCTAGGTAAAAACAAGGCCCTCATTTACTAAGACTAGGCTATTTACGCTGCGTTTGTTAATGCAAGAACGTTAATAGTGCACGCAGTGCCTCCTCTTTTTGCGATGTACATTATTTATCAAGGCTCAAACAGATAAGGCAAACAGCGCATACCCCACCCTCTAGTGCAAAATTAGCGTGCCTCTCGCACCCGTATGTGATCTCTATCCTCAATCCTGCGTGGAACAGCGGGCGAAACAGAAGTTTGCGAAGAATTAGTTTAACAATGGAGTTATTAGTTTATGAGGTAGCCTAACTGACAATTCAGTCATCACCACCCGAAACCACCAAGTCCTCACCACCCGAAAAAAGCAGTATGATACTTTGACATTACAAGAAATAACTGGCAGATACTTAAATCAATGTGTTAGACTGGAATTGATTAAAAATAACAACGGGGAAAATCAATTCAAAGCAGTATAGTATTATACTATTGCTGTTTAATTATTGCCGGATGATTTCTTCTGAGCTTAATTAGAAAAGAGTAATTCCCGTGGCAAACATATATCTGCTCCCAAACATGTAGCTACCTGTCTTCATCTTGTCCGGATCACTGCTGTCATTAAACAAAGTAAATTTTAACACAAAAGGATTTGCGCTTGGTTTAGACCTGCTTTGAGGAGACGGTATTTGCCTCACGCAAAATACAGGCGTGCTCTTACGGGCAGTCTTAGTAAATACCACGGAATACGTAATTAGATGCAGTTTGCGCATAGGCCTGGCCTACCATCCCACTCCCCTCCCTCAAGCGCAGCTTGCGATTTCAGACGCACCTTTGCGTTTTCAGGCAGTAGCGTCCTCTCTGTAAATAAGACTGCGTTGGCCAACTCAGTCTTTGCGTGGAAATAGCGTCTGAAAACGGATAGCGCCATCACAAAACGGATGATAAATCTACCCCAATATTTCAGTTTAAGGCCCAATCCCATTTCTACCCCTTACCCCTCCGCTTAGCCCTTCCCCTTGGTTTTTGCGCGTTCCCGCGAGGTGAAGGGGTGTCCCAATTCTCTGTTAGACGAAGGGGAGGGCTAGGGCGAAGGGCTGTACACCCCTCAAAACGAAGCCAGCCCAGGACCACCCTTCAGACGGAGGGGTAGAGAATATTACCCACAATTCCTAACGAACATCATCGGATTGTATCCTGCGACAATGGCGGCCGCGAACCCACCTAAGATGAGCGCGTACAAATGTAAGTATTTTGGGTCAATAATGTTGTAAAAAAATTTAATAAAACATTGTTTTCACTTTTGCGGTCATTTACTTACTTGTCGCCAAGTACATTAGCTGTTAACGTTACCTTAGGTAGCTAATTGTTAACGTTCACGTTACGTTACTGAACGTTAGCTACATCAGTTAACAGGTGTTGGTAAGGTTGTGAAAGTGGAAGAAAATATTATGTTAATTGTGTGGTCATTTATATATGGGCACAGAGCCGTATAGTATATTTGAATATCTTATGGTTTACGCTAATCTATAACGTTCACTACTAACAAGTAACGTTACCTATCATGCTAATGCTAATGTCGCTAGCTAACGTTAACGTTAACGTTGCTAGCTCTGAGGGTCGCTAACGTTATGCTGCCTTCACGTCCTCTGGTAAATTAGTAAATACCAAAAATCGAGGTAAAAATTGCACATGAACACCCATCCACTGTAAAACTGGGAGAATATTTTGATGTACGAGTTGCCCAGACGAGATAAACCTTTCAGCATTGACTGGTAAACATTGCAACGTCTTCTACAGCTATTATTTGTATCCTTCACGGTGCTGTTACATATTGTAATAACCTCGCCATTTATACTTGTTGTTGTCTTTAAAAACACAGTTTTTGTTTGGTATTATAAAGCAGAAGCAAGCTGTAAGTAGAGGGTAACGTTGTTGCACCCCGCTGACAAGTACAACGGTGCGGTCTTTTCCATTAACGTTAGATAACAGGACTGTTTTCTCGGCTAATTTTGTTAAAAGTATTAACACGTAGCCTCTGTATGTCTTCTTCAGGGAAGTCGGAGGAAACCTTTCGCCTCATCACGTTCAGAGCTGGAAATGAGAAACGCTTTCTACTCTCAAAGTTCGCTGCAAAGCAGCTGTGGGAGTGAGTGTCAAATTACTTTTGTTGTATTGGTACTGTTTTGTTCTTGTGTCCGTATTCGATTGTAGGATATAATATATATTTTTAATACTGTTCATATGACACAGGACCTTCGTTACCGAAGCTGGTTTGGTTGGAAAGGTCACGGGGCAGCAGGCATCAAAAAAATGGGAAAACCTAAAGAGGAAATATAAGGTAAGTGCTTTTCTTCTCCCATCTTGCTCTCATTCACCTTTCCTCCTTTCTCTTCTCTCCCTCTTTCTCCAGTTTCTCTTCTCCTCTCTACCCCTTTTCCTGTTTTTCCTCCTCTTGTCTCTTACCCCGCATATTCCCAGGTCCCATATTACGCTTTTTCCAAGCTAACTTTTTTAGCTCTAAAGTTCAGAATGGGTTGTTTCTTATGGGAGGTGCACCAGGTAACTACACCTGCAGCCAACACGTTGAGGATTTCCCCTGTAGCCTATGACAGACCACCCCATATTTGTCAATTGATCATTTTCATTGTTCTCAGCTGCAAAGTGCCTGCCAGCTTCTCTCTCTCTCTTTTTTGCAATTATCCATTCTCCTTGCCCTCAGTTGCTTGCGTGGCTGCCAATGTTATAGGACCCCACCCAACTTGTACGTAGTTAGGAAAATTCTATGCAGGTGGTTTAAGCACTCAGCAGCTGTACAGTTACTAACAGTGGAAATTGTATATTTTTACAATTGAGTTTTTTTATCCAATTTAAACTGTGTGCAGAGACAGTATAGACCCAAGAAACGCATTCAAAGCCATGTAAAGTGATTTTTCGTAATATGGGACCTTCAACTTTCATTTGTGTGTCTTCATTCAGGACTTGCGGACACCTAGGAGTGGTTCTGGGACCGATGCAGGGGAGATCACAGCAGCTTCGTGGCAATATTTCGAAGCCATGCACGAGGTCTTGGGTGCCAGGCCATCTGTGGACCCTCCAGTTGTGGTTGCCTCCTTTGTTGAGGAGGACCCAACACCAATCTTAATGGTAAATCAAGCTATAACCGTAAATTATAAGCTCTGATATTGTATTGATTGCTTTGGCTATTACTAATTATCTTTCAGAAACATTTTACCTTGTGGCTACCATTGTTTTAGTAACAGTGTTTCTTATTGCACATGTTAGCCATACTATAAAACACATTAGCTACATCCATTCACAGATAGTAATTTGGGCATACAAATAAACTGTTCCTACAGGAGATGGTTGAGCCCTCTGCAAGCCCCCCACCCTGCAGAAGCCCCCACCGTGCGCAACTGAGGTAACCACAAGAGAACAGCCAGCCACACCAGCACCAAGCCTAAAGAGGAGGGCCTCTATTGTAGACTTCCTCACTTCAGAGGCGGAATTGGAGCAGCGCCGCCATGAGGAAAGTGAAGCCAAGACGGCACGCTTCTTGGAGCTGTTCGAAAGGATGGTCGACAAGCTATGATATGTTGTTATAATTGTTATGTTGCTATGAAAATGTTTTCAGTTGCATCAACCACACCAATTTAAACCACAAATTATTTAAAGATACCAATATTTATTACAGTATTTATACAATTAGATTTAATTAAATGTTGTAGAAAGGTAAACAATGTTTATTATAATTAATTTGTTATTAAAAGAATTATTTAGTTAAAACATTTGAAAGCTTATATATACAATAATATTTATTACAGTATTTACAGTTTATTCATTATTAACAATAGTATTTATTACAGTATTTATAGTTTATTCAATGTTATAATTTATTGTTGGGTGAATGTTTATATTTGCATTTTTAAATAATAAACTTGGCTATTTTGAAACTGGTGTTATGGTGCCCTAATGCCATTTTAATTTAAGCTGTTCATGTAGCTCACTTATTGCCTATTGCCTGAGATTTGGGCAGCTAGCCTGTCCCTTGTGGTGGTTCCAGGGGTTTCATTTAGTGCCATGGGTTCACGAGGGAGTTGGGGATCCAGGTCATCCCTTGCCATGTCCTCATCTGGCTCCAGCATGTCCCCATTGTCCATGCACACATTGTGCAAAAAGCACAAGATGCAATAACCAGAGGAGCAAAGGTAGGTTTGACTTCTAAAGCCCGGAAGAGTGTTGACCGCCATCTAGTCTTCATCATTCCGAATGCTCTTTCAATTATGCTGCGCCCTCTTGACTGGTAATAATTGAAGCGCCCCTGCACTTCCCCATTGACTGGCTCCTTGTAAGGTGTAATTAGACAGATGGGTGTGTCTAAGCAAGGATAGCCACTTTCACCTAGGAGGATGTAGCCAGGAGGTGGGTATCTGTGTGCCTTGTAGAATGTGCTGGATTTCATGACACGCCTGTCATGCACAGAGCCAGGGTAAGCAACAAATATGTCAAGAAATTTCCCTCTGGAGTCGCATATTGCCATCATATTGATGGAGTAAAATCCCTTATAGTTTAAATAGTCAAGTCGATGCTGCTGGGGGGCTTAATACGAATGTGGCTGCCATCAATTGCTCCAACAACATTTTGGAATGCTGGTGTTCCCGACAGCTGGGCAAACCCTTGGCCGACAGCTTGAAGCTGCTCAGGTTGTGGGAAGGAGACGGCACGTTTGAGGTTGAGCCAGATGTTGTTTGCTACTCTGTGTACAATTCGGTGTACCGTGGCTTTCGGTACACCGAACACAGTGGAGACAACCCGGTAGGATAGGCCGTGTGCCAGCCAGTAGACATAAATCAGAACCTCCAGCTCGTTGCCCCATCCATGGTCCTGATCCCTTTTCAGTATGCGCTGAAGAGCATGCATTGCTCTCCGACTGAGTCGGAAATCCTGCCTCAGCTCACCCTCTTCATTGAACCACAGGCGCAGTATTGGCAAGTCCTGATTAAGTCTGCAGTATGTTGATGGATGGTCAGTCTAAGGAACATAAAACAGTATGTCAATATGCATAAATTCACTTAGCATCCCAACACAATAAGTTTGGCATAATCTCTCCTAAAAACTACTCATTCATTCATTCATTATGCTACTTATGTTCTAGCACTCATAAGTCATTTTATTTACTAATTTCATATTAAAAAGGCTTTGATACACTAATAGTATAATAGCATAGAAAAGCTATGGTTTGGCCTCAAAATGCATGCTGAATCTAGGCTCATGAACCCATAGCATCTGTCCACCTGCAACCTGCGTTTACGTAGTGAGTGGTCCCATGATGCATTGCAATTTGCAATGTATCGACTCACCCTTATTGTGTGTTGTACGTGGATTAATGACTACCCTCAGTTACATGTCAAAAAAAAAAAAAGCCTAGAGCGCCCCCAAGTGGACACAATGCGATAATACTCCGATAGTTTCGTAGAGAAGTAATGCATGCAATACTAGACTAGACTCTGCTATCATTCGCACATGAATATTATAACTAGACAACCGGGATAGTTCAAGTGCAATTGGTTGATTCAGGTTTTACGTGGGCAAAATTTTTGACTGTCTAATAATACCAGTATTTAGCGTTTGCATCTTGCATGTACCTAACTGATGCTAACGTTAGCAGGTCCAACAATTGCCTGAACCCACTGCCGATTACGCTTTACGTCGTTGCTAACTTTAGGGTAACCAGAGTAACTATCTGTACAATGACACAAAACCCGGGGTTACGCGGTACAGATTGTAATTACAGAGTCTTTAAGGTGAAGGTTAACCTTAACACACACAATCTATGATCTGATCGTGCATGCAGGTAGGCCTAAACTTTTAAGATATTTATAAACTGTATCCAAACGTAACTCAGTAAAATAATGGCATATTCAAAGTATCAGATATTAAATATTACACCCATGAACAAATGTATGTTACTTTAGTCATAAAAAACATAGGCTAATCTAAAGTGGTACCCACGTAATCATTACCTTAACAAAGAGGCATGCTACCCACTATTAAAGACATTGCTACCCAAAGACATTACAGATTATCATACAAACCGTGGAATGGTCCATTGCAGCAAGGGCTACGCGCCGAAGCCATCTCCGTCTTCTTTCACGTTTTCGTCTTATTTCAGACAAGTGTAAAAACAATCCAAAAGCCCAGACAATGGACATAACTTCAGCTGTAGCCGGCATCTTGTTGTTGTCATTAGTTTGTTGTCACTCGGTTGTCAAAGTAACGTGTCGCTTCGGTTGACGTAGAACAGCGATCGACGACTTTTTATGACGTATAACGCGAAGAAGGGGTATCTCATTTCTTAGGGGAACGTTTACACCCTTACCCCTCACCACTTCATTTCAAGGGGCGAGGGGTAGGGGAAGGTAAGGGCTAGGGGAAGGGGAAGGGGTAAAAATGAGAATTGGGATTGGGCCTAAGCTGGCAACAGACCTACCGACTTTCTCAGTCGTTTACGATTAGAACGCCAGTCTTTTACGATTAGTGAGCCAAACCTACAGACTCAATCTGGGACGATTGACGGTCGTTCATGAGCACAAACCTAACGATCGAGTTGTCGGCATTTTAATGTCATAATTGGTATCATAGCGACCTCAGAACGGACCGGTTAAGATCATATCAAACATGTTTGATTCAGTCGGACCCAGTCATAATTGCGTCAACAATGGGAAGAATCGCATCGTTACAAATCTGTCACCCAAACACACATAACGATTCTAGCCACGACTGAAACTTGCGACTACTCATGATTACCCGTGACTACCCATGACTGGCCCGGACGTTCCATCGTATCAAAATCGGGGTTAATAATCGGTAGGTCTGTTGCCAGCTTTACACCAAATTCACCAATATTTGTATCTCATAACTCATACCATTAATAACATGTCAAGACCAACAACAGTCAAATAGTTTAGGTCATGAGGCAAAGCCCTTCTACTAGTGTCATTAAACTCACTTTTAACTACATCTTTTCAGGTGTGCTGTAATCGCCTCTATTCCTGCTGGTTTCTCTGAGACCTTTGAGTGTAACGGGATGGAGGGACGCTACGTTACTGTGGTTATTCCTGGACGGGCAGAGCACCTAACACTCTGTGAAGTTGAAGTTTACGGATCACCATTGGACTAAAATCCAATAAAACAATGTACAATATAGAAAACCTCCTTTCATAACAGGATTGAAAACCCTCTCAGACTCTAGCAAATGTTATGTTAGATATGTCATGGACAGTTGTTTTTTTGTGGCGATATCTATTTATATATCAATGAACCGTATATAATTTAATTTCATATTATTCACATACATGTATTTTCATTTTTATACACTTTTAAGGATAATAGACCAACAAACCATTTTAAAGTTAGATTTGTAAATTTAAAAAGTACAACAGTAGATTGCTAATGTCTATTTATCATGCTTCACAGAGAAACAAATACATTCTGATGTTCTAGATAACATTCTTATGATTTATCACTTGTTCATAATCATACGACTCTTCATAACTGTTACAGTAATGCCAATATGTGGTTATTAATATGGGGTTGAGATCACTACTTTGTAGGGGACAACACATTGAATAGGTTTGATTTAATCTACATTACAGATTGGAAATGGAGTATGCATGGGCTATTGTGTACCTAAGCAAAATAAAGCGAACCGTTTCTTAAATGCTAAATGTAAATAGCAACATAGTTCATGTATGTATGTACAGTATGTATATGTAATGTCTACATGTAATTCTAAATAAACAGGCTTTGGGACTGGTCAGGCCATATTCTTCCCCTATGTGTGTGTGTGTGTGTGTGTGTGTGTGTGTGTGTGTGTGCGCGCAAGCCGAATGAGCATTTATTCAAAAATCTTGATATTAGTCATCATTTTCATGTACATGCAAACCATTTCTGTCCACTAGTTAACTAGTCAACCATTTTTGTGAAAACTAGTAAACTAGTGAGGGCCAAAATGTTAACTAGTAAAGACAAAAATCCTCACTAGTTAACTAGTGGTCATGTTTCATATCTTATTAGTTAACAAGTGATACACAGCATGTTCAGTAGTTAACATCGAAATACACTTGTTAACAAGTTAAAGACTTCAATATTTTACTTGTCAACTCGTAAGGTACAAAGATTTTTTACTAGCTGACTACTGGAAAAGGACATGACTGTAGTGGTAAAATTCCACACATCTTTCTCGCTATTATTTCCTTAATGTACCATCATTATATGACTCAGACATCTAACAAGGCATTTATCAGTAAGAGAACTTCATCTAGCCTGGAAGTCTAGATGTCTTGAACTAGACAAGAAGTGTGTATCTGTGGTAAATTTTGTTAGCCTGGCCCTGCACAGACCCACATGAAGTTGATGGGTCTGGAGAAGCTCCATTGACAGGGGCGGGGTATAAGGGATGTCTTTCAAATCCCTCTGCACACAATAGGATAGCACTACCACCAATCAGAGCAAAGAAAAATTCTGCTCTTTATTATGTGATTAGTCCAGCAAGTTTTGTTTTTCCAGTTCACAAGCAAACACTTGAAGACTATCCCTGGCTGCACATTCAAAGGGATGGTCACTCAGTCACACCATCATAAAAATGGTTAATGCTACACTGATGTGAATGATAAGGTCATATATGGTCACGGTTCCTGTACTCATACAGATGAAGTGCTGGAAAAACACTTACACGTGAACGTGCAAAACCGAGTGTTAGGGCAGAAATGGGACAGGGCATTAGTCTTCTCTAATATTAGCAATAATGTTACCAGTAAATGGTAAAATGGTAACCAAATAGGTACAAATCATATTTTATAAAACAATGGTATCAACCCCATCTCAGCTTCAGGATGTATGTGATGTCACATCTATACTAATATCTAAACACAATTTTCCCCTTAGAATTGCTCTGTTCATTGAGAAATGTATGAAAAAACTTGCTTTTGGAATTTAGAAGCAAGATGCATTTAAAAAGAACTCATTGATTCATTATTTACGTGTCATGGTAATAAAAGGCTTTTATAGGTAGTGGAAGAAGAGCTGTGCCAAGAATCGTTTTGTGTCACGTGTATGTGTGTGCGTGCATGTGTTTGTTGTTGTGCTTTGGGATTTTGGAAGAAAAAAAAATGCAAAAAAATAAAAACAAAATAATTCCTTATTGCACCCTTGAGACAAGGCCAAACTGTCGCTGAGGTCAATAAAATTGGGTTTCCATTGCCAATATTATATGTTATCACTATCAGTTTGCTGTTTTTTCCTCTTTGTCATCGTTAATGGATAACAAATAGTGGTTTTGAACCATGGTTTACATGTATATATACAGTACGGTATGGTCTGAAACCCTCATAAGTTACAAGCCACTTCTCCAGAAAGGAACAAGTCTCAATAAAACATAAAAGAAGCACAACCTTGCAAGGTAAGAGGGAATTTTTTGCATCATGGTTAGTCAGAATATTTCATGCTTTGACTTGCATTTCATTTATAAGCACTCCAGAGTGAGAGACTGAAAAGCTTGCCAACATTCTCTTTAGGAGAAATCTGTTTGCATACTCAACATGCAGTATTTCTGTGTGGCATCAAATGTAACAAAATGTTCAGTGTAGTCATTATTGTTTCTGGGATGTTTCCTGTCGTGTAAAACAGTTTTGTGAAGACATTACATTTCAATTTCATATTTAGACAATTATTTTGTGTGTCATTATTTAAGTAAGCAACTTACATTTATCAGTTTCTTCAGGGACAGTCTCCCCTAGAGCAGTGTTTTTGAAACTATTTCAGACCTAGGGGCACAAAAAAAAAAAAAAAAAAAAAAAAAATCAGGGACCACCTGCCCTTGCACCTTTCTCCAAGTCACATGCCTCTACCCTTTTACCCTTTAACCAAATCAGTAGGCTTGCATAGGCATTTCTATATAGGCATTTATCGGCCCTTCAAATTTAGATAGCCTCAAGTTTTTCAATATGAATTATACTGAGAAATACAGACTATATTCATATATATTTGATCTTGCCCGGGGACCACCAATGGTCTCCGGACCACACTTTGAGAACCACTGCACTAGAGCAACTTAGGGTTAAGTGCCTTGCTCAAGGGCTTGGACTCGAAACCATAACATCCAGGTTATCAGGCTCTTTAACCACTGTGCTACCACAAAATATAAAGATTTGAAAACATAGACTGATGACTGCTTTTCTATCTAGAATGGGAATGCTTCTCCTTATTATCTGTCTACATGTGTCAGGATTAACAGTTTTGGCACGACCTCAAGGTAAGCAAAGTTTGACTGTCTGTTGAGCATCTCCATTATGACTGTTTCCATCATCACCTCATCAACATCAAATTTCTCCCCGTCTGTAGTTTATTTCCTCAACAAAGCACAAGCCAGGCCATCAGAAATGGGACGAAGGGATATTCATAGACTGACACGTTGCCATGAGGAAACCTTACAGTCGAATAACATTAATACAAATACAACCTCTAACTGTGCGTTCAGATCGAGACCGATTCAGGCGACATGGGCGACGGAAGTAATTTTTTTTTCTCTCTCTCTCTAAACCCATCCACCCCCATTGAGTTACCATTTTAGGCTAGTTTGTAATTTGCCTACCTTCGCCACAGCCACATGTTCCCCTTCTATAAGTTTAATCCATCGTTTTCAATACATTTCATTATTAACTCCATACGTCATCCCACATTCAATTTTACAATATAATTTAACATAACTCATGAACCTTTTCATATTTACTCCATTCTTACATTTTGAACAAAAAATAAACATTTTCCCCAGTAAAAAGATTATATTTTGTATACATTCTGCCTGTAGATCTGTATGTAGTTGGATGTTGTGTACAGACAACCAGTTTTCAACCTCAAACCAAAATACCCCAGAGGTTGCACAGTACCAAAGAAGATGTTCCACTGTCTCCTCCTCTTCTTGACAGAATCGACAGATTGGAGATGGTTCTATTTTCCACACATACAGCATTTTTTTTGTTTCCAAAAATTTATACACCAGTTTATATTGGAAATATCTTATTTTATTGTCAAGCGTTGCTTTGTATAGTGTTCTAAATACATGTGTCCATGGTATTGGAGTATCCAAATAGCGTTCCCAGTAGTTAATATATTTATAAGGGATATCTATAAATTTACCATTCACCAGATTGAAATTGTAAATCTCTTTATTTATTTTTATTTTTGTGATCCACTTACCCACTTTCATATGGGGCCTACATACCCATTGTGAAGAGGAGAGATTTTTTAGTTTCCTTTTCCAAGTTCGAGGTATCGATCCTATAAGCTGAATGTACTGATGCAGTGTGCCTACATCACCATATTTTTGTTTTATCTGTTCATATGACAATATTTCACCTTTCTTCACAATGTCGTTAAAAACACTATTCCTTTTAAAAACATATGTTCTAAGAATATTGTTCTTCCTTTCAGTATTATGTTGGAATTGAGCCATAACATTTGTTGCAGTATTTCCTCATTTCTTTCTGGTGGGTGAAATTGAAAATGGAGCCAGCTTTGCAATGCTTCAGTCAAGAAAGCAGAGTTGAGAGAAAATATCCTTCATTGTGAAAAGTTGTGATGAATTAATTTGAATAAAGGGGAATAGGTTTTTTTAAACATTGGGTGAACCATTCCCGACAGTCTACTAGAGAACCATTCAAGTTGAAGTTGAAATGCGACGGAAGTAATTGACTTTGTATAGAGACCGGCGATTTCGGCGTCAAAAGTGGCAGGTGACTTGGGCGACTTGGGCTATAAAATCAAGTTAAACTCCTTTAAACTTTATGTTATGAGCTATGATGCGGTTGGACGTAAGGTTGGCCGATTATCAAATTCAGTTCGATCATGGTGATCAGCTGTGGGCATATTTTCTCGATCACGTGCAGTTGGAAATGTGCGTGCCAACTGCTGCTAACAATCCAACTTCCCTGCACCACTGTGA
The DNA here is from genome assembly GCA_027497455.2 of Sardinella longiceps. NCBI lineage: Eukaryota > Metazoa > Chordata > Actinopteri > Clupeiformes > Clupeidae > Sardinella > Sardinella longiceps. The sequence goes on from JAODXP020000023.1 coordinate 16,817,748, forward strand.
GAAAGCCTATCTTTACCAGAGAGAACTTAGCCGTCGTTTTGGGTATTTATGAAGACAAGCATTTCTATCGTCTTTAGGAAATTCTGGGAGCATTCCATAGTTAGATGTTAGCACACGGAAAGCCACGAGTGAAAGTGTTGCACGATCGTTAAAAAAAAAAACATTAAATTGCAAGTGAGCAAGTAGTGTTGTTGACGGTAAAACAGGCGAGGAATGGAGAAATAGTGGGGCATATTTATCTTCAACTCCAGGAGTGTTGGACATCCATCCTCTATAGTATTTATGCAGACGCAAAGACTATGGCCTAGTCCACACGGCAACGCAACGAGATTTTTTTTAGCGGGCTGAGAAAAAAAATCGCGTCCACACACACTACTGAGCGCTAAAAAATCTCATCCACATGGCTTTGTTGTCATTCAGTGGAATGATGTTATACATATTCCTGGCCAGCAGGCGGTGATAACAATTGATAACAATTTCAGTAAATAGTCCGTTTCGGTCATGGGCAAATTTGCCGTCTTGGTTGCTGTGCTCAAGCGATGTTTCTTGGGAGTCTTCGGCGACTCTTGGCAGTTTATCAGTCGCGGTCTGAACGTACAGTTACATTAACAAGGCAAAGCATTTGTAACGTTAGTTGTAAGGTAACATCTTGCAAGACTTCTGACATGCTGTAGCCTGATTAAACCTAAAGCAAACCTGGTTTGCACCGAACATGATTATTATGAAGAGACTAAAACTGCTGCAAAACGCAGGTAACTGCATATTGGTAACTGCATATTGTAGCCAGTTTTCATTATACGCTATCATACCTTACTTGATGTCAACATCACACCAGACTGACTTGATTGCAAAATTTTGCAGCAGGCACATCCAGGCTAGTGAAATAATACAGTGAATATGATAAATGTGTCTCTTCATAGCTAAAAACTTGGCGTTGTACGGAAGGGCCACTCAGTCAGACCTAATTGAAGACCCATTCGGACAAGAAGGTGATGCCCACAATGCCATTGACGGAAATCGTGATTCACATTATCATCATGGATCCTGCACTGCCACTACCTGGCAAGCTAATCCTTGGTGGAGGCTCGATCTGCTGAGCGAATACATCATCACCTCAATCATCATCACCAACAGAGGAGACGGCTACTCTGAAAGAATCAATGGAGCTGAGATTCATATTGGCAACTCCCTGCAGAACAACGGCAATGCAAATCCTCTGTGAGTTTTAAAATTTATTTAGCTCTTAAATATTTGGTGACAGGTAATGTGACTTTAAGTTCTTTTGAGAATGAATATTTTCACACACATCATGTTGTATAAGTATGCAATGAATATTATAAATCAATGAATCAACCAATCAGTTATTGAAACTACTGTAGGGTCATTGATGATAAATTCCAGATGGTGTTTTGGATTGAACGATCACCACCAAAATTTAATTATCATTTCTTCCTTGTCCTAATGCCCACTTCTGAAAATTTCATCCAGATTTGTGCAGTTCTTTGCAAGTTATTTTGCACACAGACAAACACAAAAATGCCACCAAAAACATAATTTCCTTGACAGAGGTAGATGTGTAACCTACTGCTTCAAGATGCTATATGTGCCGTCACAAATTCTTGTCTCCACTATTCATCCAGGGCAGGAGTTATATCTTCCATCCCAGCGGGGCAATCCCTCAGCTTCAGATGGGATAATGGGGTGCATGGACGTTATGTTAATGTTTTCTTGCCTGGAAGCAACAAGCTTTTGACACTTTGTGAGGTTGAGGTCTATGGCTACCCAGCTCCAAATGGTAAACATTTTTCCTCATACAAGCAGCTCTTAAAATACACACACACACACAAAAAAAAAAAATAAATATATATATATATATATATATATATATATATATATATATATATATGGGAAAGTATATATATATATATGGGAAAGTGGTAGCCTGACAAGCCAGACTATCACATAAATGTATAGTCTGGCCACGAGTGATAAACCCTCAGATAAGACAGCTAAAACCTCAGCGCAACTAATAAGCTGATTAAATCAACACTAAGATAGAACATTGCAATGGACCAAACAGCACAATGTCTGAATACAACCTATAGAGCATTGTGTTTGGATTTAAACAGGTCAGACTCAGACATCACCAATGTCTGAGTACAACCTATGGCTGCTGGCTAGACGTACTTGCTGAGTAAATTCAATTTGCTACTGCTAGGAAAGTGGTGTAGTTAAGGCTCCTTGTATTTGAGACATAAAGGCGAGAAGTGTCCTATGGGATCAGTATGTTATATTAATTTATGGCTGGTGCAAACAGATTCTCAAACTTTATTGAAACAGTGTGTGGATTGTGATGTACATGTAGCTTAATTTGATTAAATAATATTTGTTACTATTTTATGTATTGTTCTTTAATTGTTTTTGTGCAGGTGAGAATGTGGCTTTAAAAGGAAAAGCAACTCAGTCATATCTTTATGGAAATGGCTATGCATCCAATGCCATTGATGGGAATCGTGATGGTATATATGACCATGGATCCTGTACTCACACAGAAGCTCATCTCAACCCATGGTGGAGAGTGGACCTGCTCCAAAAATATAAAATCTTCTCTGTGATCATCACCAACACTGTGGATAGTGTTCCCAGTAGACTAAATGGGGCTGAAATCCGAATAGGAAATTCTTTGGAGAACAATGGCATCAACAATCCCAGGTAAAAACAATATTTCAGTTTACACCAAATTCACCAATATTTGTATCTCATAACTCATACCATTAATAACATGTCAATAGTTTAGGCCATTACGCAAAGACCCTGTGCAAGTGTTGTTAAACTCACTTTTAACTACATCTTTTCAGGTGTGCAATCGCTTATATTCCTGCTGGTTTCTCTGAGACCTTTGAGTGTAACGGGATGGAGGGACGCTACGTTACTGTGGTTATTCCTGGACGGGCAGAGTACCTAACACTCTGTGAAGTTGAAGTTTATGGATCACCATTGGACTAAAATCCAATAAAACAATGTACAATATAGAAAACGTCCTCTCATAACAGGATAGAAAACCCTCTCAGAACCTAGCAAATGCTATGTTAGATATGTCATGGACAGCTGTTTTTTTGTGGCGATATATAATTATATATCAATGAACCGTACATAATTTAATTTCATATTATTTACATACATTTTCATTTTTAAACACTTTTAAGGATAATAGACCTACAAGCCATTTTAAAACAGTACAACAGTAGATTACTGATGTCTATTTGCCATGCTTCACAAAGAAACAAATATACATTCTGATGTAACATTCTTATGAAGCCGCGTACACATACATCGTTACTCGCTCGTCGCTAAGCGAGGAGGGACAACGTATTGTCAATGAGTTTGAGCGATGCGAGTAAAAAGATAGGCAAGTAGCGATGTGGGCGGGTACGGAGATAAAATTATTTTAACTTTCAGCGATGCGAGTAAAGCGAGTAACCAATGAGAATGGAAGATTCCATTGATTGACAGTTAACTGAAGCAGCGAGTTACATGGAAAACTTACGTTGGTAGACAAAATATGTGTACAGGGCTTCTTTTGTCACTTGTTCATAATCATATGACTCTTCATAACTGTTAATGCCAATATGTGGTTATTAGGCTAATATGGGGTTGAAATCACTACTTTGTAGGGGACAACACATTGAATAGGTTTGACTTAATCTACATTACAGAATGTGTGTGGGCTATTGTGTACCTAAGCAAAATAAAGCGAAACGTTTCTTGCTAAATGTAAATAGCAACATAGTTCATGTATGTATATGTGTATATATAATGTCTACATGTAATTCTAAATAAACAGGCTTTGGGACTGATCAGGCCATATTCTTCCCCTGTATGTGTGTGTGTGTGTGTGTGCGCGCGCGCGTGCGCGCAAGCCGAATGAGCATTTATTCAAAAATCTTGATATTAGTCATTTTCATGTACATGCAAACCATTTCTGTCCACTAGTTAACTAGTCAACCATTTTTGTGAAAACTAGTAAACTAGTGAGGGCCAAAATGTTAACTAGTAAAGACAAAAATCCTCACTAGTTAACTAGTGGTCATGTTTCATATCTTATTAGTTAACAAGTGATACACAGCATGTTCACTAGTTAACATCGAAATACACACTTGTTAACAAGTTAAACACTTCAATATTTTACTTGTCAACTCGTAAGGTACAAAGATTTTTGGTAACACTTTGCGGTAAGGGTACATGAATTATCATGAATTCATGCATGATTTCATTTATGATTCATTCGTGATTCATGCATTACTTCACCTCTGAATATCTAATGACTCATCAGGTATTAGCATGAATTCATTGTTTATCATTAATGACCTCCTGCTGAAATAGCAGATGGTCTTAAGCATTAATTACTCTGGGTACATCATCATGAGTCATGACTAATTACACATGATCATGATGTTTTTGTTCAAAAGAATTTGATATAATTTGATATAATAAAAGTACTTATTTAGCCTACTTTGGCCTAGTCATACGCCATACGTCAACTACATTTTACCAATTTAACCATGTCAACACTTTAGTTGAGGGGGCACAAACATGATGAATTCATCATGATCATGCTAAGAATCATGACTCATGCTAATTAATCATGACTCATGATGATGTACCCAGAGTAACTAATACTTAAGATCATGTGCTATTTCAGCAGGAGGTCATTAATGACAAACAATGAATTCATGTTAATTCCTGATAACTCATTAGACTTTCAGAGATGAAGTAATGCATGAATCATGAATTTATCATGAATGATTTCATGCATGAATTCATGATAATTCATGTACCCTTACCGCAAAGTGTTACCAGATTTTTTACTAGCTGACTACTGGAAAAGGACATGACTGTAGTGGTAAAATTCCACACATCTTTCTCGCTATTATTTCCTTAATGTACCATCATTATATGACTCACAAGGTAACATTGTTGCTGAGGTCCATAACTCTAGGCCACATAGTCCAAAACATACCTTATCACTATCACAACATCCGCTTTTGTTTTGTTTTTTGCTCTTCACACAGACATATTGAGTGCTTCAGACATCTAACAAGGCATTTATCAGTAAGAGAACTTCATCTAGCCTGGAAGTCTAGATGTCTTGAACTAGACAAGAAGTGTGTATCTGTGGTAAATTTTGTTAGCCTGGCCCTGCACAGACCCACATGAAGTTGATGGGTCTGGAGAAGCTCCATTGGCATGGGCGGGATATAGGGCTGTCTTTCAAATCCCTCTGCACACAATGGGATAGCACTACCACCAAACCAGATCAAAGAAAAAAATCCGCTCTTAATTATGTGATCAGTCCAGCAAGTTTTGTTTTTCCACTTGACGACTATGCAAATTCAAAGGGAAAGTCACTCAGTCACACCATCATAAAAATGGTTAATGCTACACTGATGTGAATGATAAGGTCATATATGGTCAGTGGTCACGGTTCCTACTCATACAGATGCTGGAAAAACACTTAGGCCTACACGTGAACGTGCAAAACCGAGTGTTAGGGCAGAAATGGGACGGGGCATTAGTCTTCTCTAATATTAGCAATAATGTTACCAGTAAATGGTAAAATGGTAACCAAATAGGTACAAATCATATTTTATAAAATAATGGTATCAACCCCATCTCAGCTTCAGGATGTATGTGATATCACATCTATACTAATATCTAAACACAATGTTTTATTTTTTGCTTTGACTGTGTCACGTGTATGTGTGTGTGTGTGTGTGTGTGTGTGTTTCTTGTTGTGCATTGGGATTTTGCACAACTGCAAAAAAAAATAAAAAAATAAATAATTCCTTATTGCACCCTTGGGACAAGGCCAAACTGTTGCTGAGGTCAATAAAATTGGGTTACCATTGCCAATATTATACGTTATCACTATCAGTTTGCTGTTTTTTCCTCTGTCATTATCTCAAGTTACTAATAAGCAGCACGCATTGTTAATGGATAACAAATACTTGTTTTGAACCATGGTTTACATATATATATATACAGTACGGTATGGTCTGAAACCCTCATAAGTTACAAGCCACTTCTCCAGAAAGGAACAAGTCTCAATAAAACATAAAAGAAGCACAATTTCGCAAGGTAAGAGGGAAATGTTTGCATCTTGGTTAGTGAGATTTTTTCATGCTTTGACTTGCATTTCATTCCAGCACTCTGGAATGACAGACTGAAAAGCTTGCCAACATTCTCTTGCAATCTGTTTGTATATTTTTGTGTGGCATCAAATGTTTAAAAGTGTCAATATCGTTAATTATGTTTTCTGCCACATACAAAAGTTTTGCACAGACATTATATTTTAATTTCATATTTGTTTTAGACTTGCTACAAAAAACAAAGATATTCTAGAATGGGAACGCTTCTCCTGATTATCTGTCTATATGTGTCAGGACTAACAGTTTTGGCACAACCTCAAGGTAAGCAAAAATTAACTGTTGTCAAGGTAATCCAAGTTCGATCTAGTTTACATTTACACAAAGTGTAAACTGCTGCTAAAAGCTGTTGGTCATTGCATTCAATGAATTCACTTGAATTCAACATGACACCAGCGTTTCAGGAAATAGCATACTTGGCCAGACTTACTTGATTGCAAAATTTCATGTAACAAAAGGCTAGTGAAATAATACTGTAAATGTAGTAAACCTTTCTCTTCATAGCTAAAAACTTGGCGTTGTACGGAAGGGCCACTCAGTCAGACCTGATTGGAGATCCATGGGGACAAGAAGGTGATGCCCACAATGCCATTGACGGAAATCGTGACTCACATTATTATCATGGATCCTGCTCTGCCACTACCCGGCAAACTAATCCTTGGTGGAGGGTCGATCTGCTGAGCCAATTCATCATCACCTCAATCATCATCACCAACAGAGGAGACTGCTGCTCTGAAGAACTCGATGGAGCTGAGATTCATATTGGCAACTCCCTGCTGGACAACGGCAATAGGAATCCTCTGTGAGTTTCAAAACTGGTTTAATTGTTTAATATTTGGTAACAGGTAATGTGAGATGTCAAGTTCTTTTGAGAATTAATATTGTTTACTACATCTTGTTGCAAAGTATGCAATTATTCCATAATAAATCAATTAATCAACCAATTAATTATTGAAATTACTGTATAAAATCACTTGGGAGAGTGCAGACTTAAGCCAAGGCAATAGGGTCACTAATGCAATATATATCCAGAAGGTGTTCTGGATTGACCATACACCACTAAAATTTAGTCATCTGTTTCTTTTCCTAATACCCACTTCTAAAAATTTCATCCAAATCCATACTTTGCAAGTTACTTTGCATACAGACACACAGATGCCACCAAAACCATAATTTTCATGGCGAGGGTAATAATTAGATGTGTAGCCTATTGTTTCATGTTTTGAAGCTACATATGACATCAGTATCTCTTACTATGTCTTAATTTTTCTTTCAGGGCAGGGGTTATATCCTCCATCCCAGCAGGACGATCCCTCAGCTTCAAATGGGATAATGGGGTGCAGGGACGTTATGTTAATGTTTTCTTGCCTGGAAGCAGCAGGTATTTGTTCCTGTGTGAGGTTGAGGTCTATGGCTACCCAACTCCAAATGGTAAACATTTTTTCCTCTATATTAATTTATGGCTGGTAGAAACAGATGTTCACACTTGATTTAAAAAAGGTGTACATTGTGATGTACATCTAGACTAATAATATTATTTGTTAACGTTATGTATTGTTGTTTATTTTTGTGTGCAGGTGAGAATGTGGCTTTAAAAGGAAAAGCAACTCAGTCATACCTTAATGGATATGGCTTTGCATACAATGCCATTGATGGGAATCGTGATGGTATATATGGTCATGGATCCTGTACTCACACAGAACATCATCTCAACCCATGGTGGAGAGTGGATCTGCTCCAAAAATATAAAATCTTCTCTGTGATCATCAGCAACTCAGTGGATAATGTTCCCAGTAGACTAAATGGTGCTGAAATCCGAATAGGAAATTCTTTGGAGAACAATGGCATCAACAATCCCAGGTAAAAACAATATTTCAGTTTACATCAATCTCGTGTCTCATGAGATCAAAACAATCAAATAGTTTAGGCCATTATGCAAAGAGCATTGTCAGTGCCATTAGTGTTATTAATGTAATAAAACTCATTTTTAACTACATATTTTCAGGTGTGCTGTAATCACCTCTATTCCTGCTGGTTTCTCTGAGACCTTTGAGTGTAATGGCATGGAGGGACGCTATGTTACTGTGGTTATTCCTGGACGGGCGGAGTATTTGATACTCTGTGAAGTTGAAGTTTATGGATCACCATTGGACTAAAGTCCAGTGGCAAGATAAACAGCGGGCAAGATAGAAAACTACTTATCTCTTTATGTTACACGAGATCTTGTGCAGGGATTTTAAACAGGTTTTTTTTACAATAAATTCATAATGATGTGACAGTATTATTTTATATTATAATGAATGCTTTTCATTGCAGTGGAGTTAATAATAGGCCAGGGTTAGATTTGTAAATGCATGTAAAATAAATGTATAAATCTGATGGCTTACTTACAACTGAACTGACGTCTAATTATTATGGTTGGGACAGAATAATACACTGATGTTCTAGTCTAGAACTTCTAGATAATATTCTTATGATCCATCATCAATGCAGCAAGCGGGTTGTTAATGTCAATATTGTATTGAGTTCTACAAGTTCTACTTTGCAGTGATCAACATACTAATAAGGTTTAGCTTAATTAGCCTAATAGGAGGTTATGCATTCACCAGTGTCTGTCTGTCTGTGTACAACATAAGTCGAAAAATACTGAACGGGTTTAAAAGAAATTTTCGGACAATGTGTGTATTGGGACAAGTGACAACTGATTATATTTTGGTGGTGAGCAGTGATCCAGAACATCATCTGGAATCTATGTTGTGTCTGTGACCACATTGCCTTGGCGGAGGTCAGCTCTTTTTGAGTGCTTTTAATATACATTACAAACTATAAACTTAAAAGCAAAACAAATGCTTCTTGCATAGCAACAATGCTCATGTACTGTATATGTAATGTCTATATGCAATTTTGAATAAACCAGGCCTTCTTCCACTTCTGCCCTATATGGTGTCCAAATCTGTTGAAACAGCTTTGTCAAGTCATAAAATCAAAGACCAACTCATTAAACAAATCTGCAATACAACGGAAATCCAATGTTAAAAACATTCAACCTATTTGGTAACATGACTTCATATCTTCATATATCATGTCTTCACATACCCTCTCAGTGAATGGGATTATCCCTGTGGAGAAATATGAGACATCTTGACTTTTTATACAGAGCGCCCACTTTTGTACAAAAACAATAGGCCATGTAAAGATTTCACAGTTCCAACTTCTATTTGCCATCAAATTGCACATATTACAGCACAAAAACAGTAATACTGCTTATTAAAGGAGCATTGAACAATACTGATTTCAGCAATTGGACCTTCAAGTGCACCTCTTGCTCCTGTGCCTCTGAAGCAATGAATTGAGTCAGGACTAAATTAACACTGGAAGATTTTATTTTTGAGTGCCCAAAATAACAGGCTATTTTCTCAACCTGAGAGTGTGATAGTCTATGTTTATGGATGGCACCTTGGACTGAATCCAGTTGAAAAGTAGATCTGTCATTATGTTCCATTTCCTTTCCAGACTCCTTACTCTATCTCGAGCTGTGATTGGTTACAGTTCAAAACATCTAGTGGGCTGTCCATCCCTTATTCAAGTTACATTGAGCTTGACTTGGAGGTGTTGGGCAAGTTGCTTCCAAAAATTGGGGTGCTGGTTAAGAACTCGCCAGAACGAACCAGTCAGAAGAAGATGTATGTCCCCAGATTATTTGGGATTAATGCATTAGCTGCTAGCCTTGGCCCGCCCAAACTTTGTGTCGCTGCATGAAGACAGTATGGCCAAGGAAGCAATTTCCTCAACCCTTAAAGGTATAATCCGGAGTGAATCAACACTTAACCCTGCTATTTTATACTGCTAAGTGTCACAGGTAGGGGCCGCCAGAGATGCCACCCTTTACCTCAGCTACCCAGAGGAGCAACCACACCCACCCATAAGGCAGTCAGACCACAGGAGATAGTATAAAAATCATAATTTATTAAATAGCCTTATAATTAATAGGAAAGGGGGGAAAAGGGCTCAGTCCGTTGGCCACTCGGCCTCAGTCCGGAACACTCCTGGGGTAGGGGGGTTTCCGGCCTCCTATGTGCTCCCCCACTGATCCGCACAGCCAGCTTCTCCGGGAATGGTGGTCGAAGGGGGGGCTGCCGAGGTCCACAGCGGGGAAATGGAATCGTGGTGCAACGGTGCCAGTGTGCAGCAACTGAGGGGCCATTCACTTATCAGCTTTTCGTGTTTGTTCCATTCAGCATTCAGCATTCAGCCTCCATGGCCGCCAGGCCGCATCTGCGTGTTCCTGCTCTGCCGTCTCTCCAGACACTGGCAAACAGAGCACTTAAAAACACTGGTTCCTCATGTGCATGCCAATCACAGCCCATTTCCTCCAATTAGCACACCTGTAGCTCATTATTATGATCATGGAGCTGGAAGCTGCCATGTTGTGCATCACTAAAATGGTTCCCCTAGGAAAACTATGACAGCAGCAATTTTTAAAATACGTCACCCGGTGACACTAAGTGCTACTGAAAGCCACCTCGTTGATCAAATTTTGTGCATCGTAGACCAAGTTTGTGAAACGACAGCCAACACTAACTGAATGAGGCAAGTCAAAAACGAAACCTTATCGATTTGCTTTCGTTTTGATGTGCCCCATTCTGTTAACGTTAGCTGCCATTTTGCTATCTCAGTCTGCCTTGCATGAAATCCAGTGATTGAGGTGGCTATCAATAGCGATTGGCACTATAAAACAGTAGGACTATGTGTTGATTCACGCCGGATTTTTCCTTTCAGCCCAATAAAATCAGGACTCAATGAGAAACGAGCAGGCTGAAGAAGGCGATCTTACAATGACTCTGTCCAGCTCTGTCCCATAACATACAACAGAGATTTGATGGCATTTGATAGATATTTACATTAATCCTGCCGGGAATTCCCGGGCAATGCTAGACTTGTAGGATCCAGTGCAGTCAGCACCCCCATTCATGAATAATTAGGCATCGTAAGTTTGACTTTTTTAAACTTTTCGCTGGCGCAAAGTTCGTTTTCTGCGCTGTGAAAATAGCAAAATATCGCTGCCACTCCCCCAACACAAGATGCGTCTCTCATCTGAGAATGTTTGATGTTAGTCAGACCTATAGTTACCTTAGTTATTGTGCTTACTGGTGTAGTACTTTTGCTGCGCGTGTGTGTGGTGTATGGGAAGGTTGAATATAATAGTTTAGCAGTGTAAATGATCTTGCTGTGGCTCTGTGAGCTCTCTCCTCTGGCTGTCTCCCTTGTCTTCATCTCCCCCTCGCCTCTTACACTGTGTGCCCTTGTTAGGGGTGAATCTTATGGTTTCCTCTTGCTTTCCTTTTTACTATTTTTTAGTTGAATGATTTGTGTGTTTTGCTTGCTTATTATAACATAACTCACATCAACCGTGTGGCTTGGCTGGTTGCAGTGCTTGTGATCTCTATTAAATTTGTCATTGCTTAACTAAATCAAAAATATATCAACCATAAAGCATGTTATGTTTGTACACCGTCTTGTGCTTTATTCATTCAGTTGACTAACCTTATTTGGAAATAGTCTATGTACTCATTGATTCTGACCTAAGAGTAAACACCAGATTATTCAGGTTACACAATCACAGTGGTAACTTGTGTTGTACATATTTCTTTAGGGTGAAATGCGTTATTTATTTACAATCGTCCTGCAAGAAGCTCTCAGTTTACTGACAAAGTGATTGGATGAGAGAAACAGGCTGTCTGTTCAGGTACACTGTATGTATCTGCATAAATACTATTCAGAATGATGCTCAGAAACATTCTCTGTCCCTTGTGCCCCCGTCTCACAGCCTCTCAGTTGTTTCCACTCACAAATGAATTTTGCGTCCGTGAGCCACTACCGAAATACGGGATCGTCCCAGAACTTTCGGGAGACTTAGAATGTCTGGTGTGTGTGCACATATGTGTGTGTGTATGTGGCCTTTGCACGTGTTTGTGTGTGTGTGTGTTTGTGTGCCCTTTGAACGTGAGTGTGTGTGTAGCCTTGGCACAACTGAAGAAAAACAAAAATAGTTCCTTGTTGCACCCTCGAGACAAGGGCAAACTGTTGCTGAGGTTTTGGGCCACCATTGGCAATATTGTACAGTTATCACAGATTTAGCTGTTTTTTCCTGTTTGTATTAACCACATGTTGTTAATAAACAGTCAAACTCCGTTAATAGAAAACAAATAGCCTACATATTTTGAACCCTGGTTTACACGTAATATGGTCCTAAAAGCCACAGAAGCTACCTCACACTTCCCTAGAAAGGAACAAGTCTCAATAAAACAAGCACAACCTTGCAAGGTAAGAGGAACATTTTTGCATCATGGTTAGTGAGGATTTTATATGCATTTGACTTGCATTTCATTGCTAAGCACTCCAGAATGGCAGCTGGTAAGGTTGTCAACATTGTCTTTTTGAAAAATCTATTTGCATATTCATCATACAATACATCACTTATATGGCGTGAAATGTTAAAAATGTTCAGTGTAGCCATTTTTGTTTCTTGGGTGTTTTCTGCCACATTTAGCAAATATTTTTACAATAATACTTTTTTTTTTTTTTTTAGATGGGTCTCAGGATATACAGATTTCAAAATATAAATAGATTTAAAAGACTTTTTTCATTGTCTAGAATGGGAATGCTTCTCCTCATTATCTGCCTACTTGTGTCAGGACTAACTGTTATGGCACGACCTCAAGGTAAGCAAACGGTTTCTCATGTCCAGGACTTCACTTCACAAGATCAGTTTTCTCCCCCTTCATTTTCTCAACAAAGCACAGGCCACTTTTCACCACTCTACACAAAAAATACACCCGACTTCTAACCTCTGACCATGGCTTGCACATACTATACCTCTACTTTAAAGCACTTGGTTTTATTCAATCAGGACACACAGTGTAATATTAATATCTTTATCCCTGGCAGGACTCACCATCATTCAATGACAAAAGTTTTTTTTCTGCTATGAAAAGATCCTTGGTAATGATATGACCTGACTGTTAGTTCCGATTCTGAAATAAGATTCTGAATCAAACTGGGTTCCCCTGGGTTTCTGGTACTGGACAAATGTTCCACGGCCATCCTTTGGACCTCTAATTAACTCCTAATGTAAAAGTGGTGGACCATGCTGAATAAATTCTAGTGGTGGGCCGTTAACGGCGTTAACGTGCTGCGTTAATGTCAGACTCTTATCGGGCGATAAATAAATTAACGCCATTAATCTATTCTCAAAGTTGTCTACTGCATCGCAAAAGAATCCATTCCATTTTATGGAATAGCGAAGGCATATACCGCTGACAATCCGGGTATCCGGGTTTGCCTTACCAACAACGCACCTCATTTAGGCTAAAGTGATGAGAATCGTCAGTCTCAAGCAGTAAACGTGCAAGCTGCCACTGGAGGAGGGAACACCAGCTCCATTGCTACCTCTCAAAGTAACTTTTGCGAAAACCTTATCCTTTTATTGTATGTCCTCAAAATTAACTCAGGCCATGTTACATTCATGTTCAATTAAACAATGAAGTAGTGGTATGCTAAGCTTAGCCTATTGGTAGGTCTATTCTTGGTTAGGGTTGCCATCTTTCAGAAATCAAAATAAGCAATTATGGGCAGATATGAATGAAATGCATATAAAAATAGAGCTTAATTTGGCTCTCAACCTAGGCTACTTTAAAAGTACAAATTTAAACTGTATAAGTCAGTATTTATTTTTGTGGTATGAAGGCTGCAAGGTGCCATGTCAAGCTTGCTCATTGTATGGAATTATTTCTAATCTTTAAATTGAGAATTACTGTTGGCACACTGCATGTTGTGTTACATAAAGGAAACACACAAAAAAAGTAGAATGCACCCATAAATTAGGCCTATTGGGTCACATTCATCTCATCATCTCAGGCAGTAGTCATAATTGAAAAACAGTACTTCTACATAGTTTTTGATGTAAAACTAGAGGCAATAACCCATCCAAATATTCTAATGTACCACCTGGCTTGATAGACCTGCTTTCAAATATTTGTCATCATTTAATTAGCACACGCAAATTGTAGGCTAAATGTCTTCGGTAGAATTCAAATAAGCCATTTTAATCTAGATTAACTTCAAATTTACAGTGAGATTAATCTAGATAAAAAAAATCATTGCCCTTCCTAAACATCATGTCACATTGGTGGTAAATGTGTCTCTTCTTAGCTAAAAACTTGGCGTTGTACGGAAGGGCCACTCAATCAGACCTAATTGAAAGCCCATGGACACCGTTTGGTGATGCCCACAATGCCATTGACGGAAATCGTGACTCACATTATCATCATGGATCCTGCACTTCCACTGACAATCAAACTAATCCTTGGTGGAGGGTCGATCTGCTGAACCAATTCATCATCACCTCAATCATCATCACCAACAGAGGAGACTGCTGCTCTGAAAGACTCAATGGAGCTGAGATTCATATTGGCAACTCCCTGCTGGACAACGGCAATGAGAATCCTCTGTGAGTTTGAATGAATATTGTTTACTACATCATGTTGCAAAAATATGCAATGACTCCACTGAAAAACATATTCAGTCGATCAATCAATCAAGCACTTGAGGAGCACAGAGCTCCACTGAGGCAATCGAGTTACTAACAATAGAAATTTTAGATGGTTGATCACCACCAAAATGTGAATGTAAAATATTGCAAATGTGTGTTCCTTGCCCTAACACCCATGTTGTCCACAAATTTCATTCCAAATCTGGGCATTACTTTTCAAGTTGGCTGGCAAAACACAACCTCCTTGGTGGAGGTAATTAAATGTGTAGGCTACTGTTTCATGTAGTGATGCTAATTTTAAACTTTCATTTGACATCACTACCCAGATAGCAATAGGTCAGTGGCCCACTGGCGGCCCACCAGTGGCAGAGTTGGCGGTCCAACGGCGGTACCCACCAGTGGCCCGCTGGAGTTTTGCTCATCGGTTCTCTAGCGGTCCGCCGGCGGCTCAGAAGCGGCTGCAGATAAAGGGCCACCCTTTTGCCGCTTACTACCCACCAGCTTCTAATTGGCCTTATTTATGGCCATAATAATTCAAATGATGTACTAAAACTGTAATTTAATACATTACAACACTATTTCTATTTGCCCTCAATTAGAACAATTTACAATTATTTACAGGACTTACAAAAGTGACCAAATTTAAAGATGTATTCTGTAATTTAATCCAATATAAAAACATACATCCTCAACAACTATCACACAGACTCACCACACATAGTATCAGGTTCAATACATTTTGTTTATTTATTTTACATGCTTAAACAATTTATTAAACTTATGTTTAATAATTCTATAAATGTTGAATAAATAGTATTAAGGACCAAGGCTCGTTTGGGCCCATAACATAGAGGGGAGTCCAGTTATTAAAGTAAATGAAGTCAAAATATGAAAGTAAATAATGTGGTAGGAAATGTCAGTATAAATGCGCTGGAACAAAGCAAAAATGTAGTGTAAATCAGTTAGGTGGAAAACACCAAACAAAAGCCAAATGATAGTGTCTACAAACCAACCTCCCCATCCCCATTCACCACCCTTTTCTGCCTTTCTTTTCTTCCTCTCCGTCTGTCTGGCACCCCTTTTAAATACGACACCTCCTTCTGCAACTCCTCCTCTGTTGCTGTATGTACAACTCTCCTAACAGCTCCTGTAGTAAAACAAAGAGTAAGTGAGATGTTGTATATGGATGGATATATAAACTTCACTTCCCATAATGCCATGCATTTAGGCAGGGGCTATATAAGGTACAGCTCTTCTGTACCGCAAGGATACACAGAAAGCCTACATATATTATTAGGATGCAGTAGTTTAATAAAGTTCAGTTTTAATGTTCAGCACTTCCATGCCCGCCTCCATCAATGTGTTTGCGTGCCCTCACTCGGACTCAACATTTTTGCCAGGGGTTGTATACTTGAACACATTCACAATGGTTTCACAACAACACTTACTGTGCACCGACATGCACACAGCACTTTAGCTATCTCTGACTGATTATGAGGGAAGGACATTCATCCTTGATTATGTCAGGCAATTTCAGACATTCATGACTTGTTTCTCCCTTAATATTGGTGCCAGATTAATGAAAATGCAATTCTACCTTGCTGGGTTGGTACTGGCAGAGATGTGAGTGACGGAGGTGTTGTGGCCTGACTGGTAAACTCTGTTGAACAGATTGGAAAGGAAAATGTGTATTTAGTGAGATGATTACTGCAATGGCAAGGTTCATACAAATTGAACTGAATTTACTACCTTTTCACTACCATCAACATTTTTTCTACTACAAAAGCAAAAGGTGAAGAGTAATGTAATGCAATACCTTTCCAAAACGCAGTAACACAATTAACAACAACACGATTTAACAAAGAACCAAAACAACTTCCATATGAACTGGGGTGTGTAGACTGTCAATAGGCACTGTATTATGCATTTACCAGCATGGCTGGAGTTGTTGAAGCTTGCTGGGTGCTGTGGTGGAGCTGGTAAAGGTGTTGTGGTCTGACTGGTAAACTCTGTTGAACAGACTGGATAGGAAAAGACGTGTTTAGTGAGATGATTACTGCAATGGTATGACATTACACCCAACTGGCACTTTTGTCCAAAGCAACTTAAAAAATAGATAATGAACAAAGCAACTGGCAACTGACATTTGAAGAGTATTTACCGGCATGGCTAGAGTTAAGAAAGCTTGCTGGGTGCTGTGGTGGAGCTGGTAAAGGTGTTGTGGTCTGACTGGTAAACTCTGTTGAATAGATTGGATAGGAAAAGACGTGTTTAGTGAGATGATTACTGCAATGGTATGACATTACACTCAACTGGCACTTTTGTCCAAAGCAACTTAAAAAATAGATAATGAACAAAGCAACTGGCAACTGACATTTGAAGAGTATTTACCGGCATGGCTAGAGTTAAGAAAGCTTGCTGGGTGCTGTGGTGGAGCTGGTAAAGGTGTTGTGGTCTGACTGGTAAACTCTGTTGAATAGATTGGATAGGAAAAGATGTGTTTAGTGAGATGCTTACTGCAATGGTATGACATTGTACTCAACTGGCACTTTTGTCCAAGGCAACTTAAAAAATAGACAATGAACGAAGCAACTGGCAAATGTGACCACTACCTAAATGCCGACCCCACCCAATGAATTCTAATGCCACCCCACCTACTGACTCCATGCCCTTTTTCCCCTTTTCTTTCTACCATCTAGTAACTCAGACTACATTCACTACTCATGCTGTTCTTTGTAAACCATGGTCAATCTATGCATCAGACTACTGACTGTTATATTAGGCCCCAGGCAGTTAGGCTGAGTCCATGAGGCGCGGATCTGCCCAAGGTTTCTTCCTAAAAATGAATTATTAGTAAAGCCAAGGGAGTTTTTCCTTACCCCTGTTACTCATGGATGCTTTCCGTACTGTCTGTAAAGCGCTGCGAGACAATGCACTGTATTTGAGCACTCTACAAATAAAATTGAATTGAAATGAATTGAAATCTGACGTTTGAAGAGTATTTACCAGCATGGCTAGAGTTGAGAAAGCTTGCTGGGGACTGTTGTGTCCTGACAAAGGTGTTGTGGTCTGACGGGTAAACTCTGTTGAACAGATTGGAAATACAAAGGTGTATTTAGTGAGATGACCAAACGATAACCATTAACCACCATGCCACACCTACCCAAAGGTAGAAAGGTGGTGAAGATGCGAGTGATGCAAGTGATTTTACCTCCACAATATATTCTGCTGGGTTGACTGTATGCTGTTTGAAAGAGATTACAATTAGGTTAAAATGGTTTTCAATGTGACACGGATTTCAGCATGGCTAAAGTCCCAGAGTTAATGAAGAAAATTATGTGTTTACCGGCATGGCTTGAGCTGAGACGTAAGTTTGCTGAGTGCCGTGGTGGTTCTGACAAAGGTGTTGTGGTCTGACTGGTAGCCTAAACTCTGTTGAACAGAATGGAAATGAAAAGATGTATTTAGTGAGATGATTCCTGCAATGGCAGGGTTCATACAAAAGAAATTGATCTGAATTTGCTACCTTTTTACAACCATCAACTGGCTGACTGGTAAACTCTGTTGAACAGATTGGATAGGAAAGGGAAGCAGAGGTTCCCTTGCAGTCTTATGCTAGCTAGCTCGCTAGAGTCTAAAGTACAAACACTTCTAAAGCATATTTCCACTTAATTTTCAGACAAACCAAGTTATTGACCACATGTACAAACTCTATAAATAGTAACCATGATATGTACTTTTCATTTAAATGACTTGAAAGAGATTGTCAGCTATAAATGCACCATACAGTAGTGGCCAATTCATTAATTCAGATGCTAGCTAGCTCGCTAGCGTCTAAAGTACAAACACTTCTAAAGCATATTTCCACTTAATTTTCAGACAAACCAAGCTATTGACCACATGTACAAACTCTATAAATAGTAACCGCGATATCCGTTTTTTATTTAAATGACTTGATCGTCAGCTATAAATGCACCATACGTGGCTAATTCATTCACTCAGATGCTAGCTAGCACCTAAAACTAAAGCATATTCCAATTAATTTTCAGACAAACCAAAATAGGGACCACATACAGACTCAATAAATACATTTTGGAAACATGTGTTGGCTAGAATTACGCTCTCTAAATACAGTTTTCGAAATGAAAATAGTAGAGATAGAAAAGAGATGTGTTACTTACCTAGTCCTAAGCCTGCTACAACTGACAGTTGACTTTAAACGCTGTCGTCCGTTGCTGTCAACAAATGACAGTCGGTCCTCCAGCTGTCCGAGGGTGGCAAGCCGCCACCATCGCGCGCACTATCCCTCGCGCACCACCGCGGGCCGCCACTGAAAAGCCACTCACAGCCCGCCAGGTTATTTGTGTATGGCAGCGGTCCGATGGCGGACCACAGTTGGCATACCACCGGCGGCTTGCCGTCTAAATGCCACCAGTGGTCCGCTATATACATGCTATCTGGGTAACTCTTCAGGGTAGAGGTTATATCCTCCATTCCAGCAGGGCGATCTCTCGACATCAAATGGGATAATGGGGTACATGGACGCTACGTTAATGTTTTCTTACCTGGAAGCAAAAGGATTTTGACACTTTGTGAGGTTGAGATCTATGGCTACCTAGCTCCAAATGGTAAGCATTTTCTTTCTACACAGTATTTTGTAGCCTTATGTGACTCAATGCATTTTCTGAGGTAATGTACAGTAGATATATGGGTAACACTTTGCGGTGAGGGTACATGAATTATCATGAATTCATGCATGAAATCATTCATGATAAATTCATGATTCATGCATTACTTCATCTCTGAAAGTCTAATGAGTTATCAGGAATTAACATGAATTCATTGTTTGTCATTAATGAGCTCCTGCTGAAATAGCACATGATCTTAAGTATTAGTTACTCTGGGTACATCATCATGAGTCATGATTAATTAGAATGAGTCATGATTAATTAGCATGATAATGATGAATTCATCATGTTTGTGCCCCCTCAACTAATGTGTTGACATGGTTAAATTGGTAAAATTTAGTTGATGTATGGGATAGATATGAGGAACTAGGCCAAAGTAGGCTAAATAAGTACTTTTATTATATCAAATTATATCAAATTCTTTTGAAAAAAACATCATGATCATGTGTAATTAGTCATGACTCATGATGATGTACCCAGAGTAATTAATGCTTAAGATCATCTGCTATTTCAGTAGGAGGTCATTAATGATAAACAATGAATTCATGCTTATAACTGATGAGTCATTAGATATTCAGAGATGAAGTAATGCATGAATCACGAATGAATCATGAATGAAATCATGCATGAATTCATGATAATTCATGTACCCTTACCGCAAAGTGTTACCGATATATGTATGTACCTCCATTTTTATTTTTATGGTGGAACCCAGAGAGACTAGCAACCACTTTTGTGGAAGCTAATGAGGATCAGACTAAAGAAGAAATGCCTTGTATTTGAGACTAAATGGGACTGTGAAGTGTCCTATGGCCATGGGATCAGAATTTGTTATATTAATGTATGGCTGGTAAAAACAGTTTACACTTGATTGAAGAGGTGTGGATGATGATGATGGAGACTTCATATTTGTTAATATCTTGTCTTTGATTTGTTGTATTGCATTGAGGATCAGACTTCACTGTTTATCCATTTGCAGGTGAGAATGTAGCATTGAAAGGAAAAGCAACTCAGTCATACCTTTATGGACGTGGATTTGCATACAATGCCATTGATGGGAATCGTGATGGTACATATGGCCATGGATCCTGTACTCACACAGAACATCATCTCAACCCATGGTGGAGAGTGGACCTGCTCCAAAAATATAAAATCTTCTCTGTGATCATCAGCAACACTGTGGATAGTGTTCCCAGTCGACTAAATGGGGCTGAAATCCGAATAGGAAATTCTTTGGAGAACAATGGCATCAACAATCCCAGGTAAAAACAATATTTCAGTTTACACCTATCCTGTGTATCTCATACATGACAGCAATAAAATGTTAAGACCAACACAGAACACAGTCTAATAGTTTAGGCCATTTTAGGCCCTCTTTTAATGTCATTAAACTCACTTTGTTATCTTTTCAGGTGTGCTGTAATCACCTCTATTCCTGCTGGTTTCTCTGAGACCTTTGAGTGTAACGGGATGGAGGGACGCTACATTACTGTGGTTATTCCTGGACGTTCGGAGTACTTAACACTCTGTGAAGTTGAAGTTTACGGATCACCATTGGCAAAATAAAGTTTAAGTAAATTTTAAGTAAAACAAATGTTATCTAGGCTAAAGTAATAACGCTCAATATGTAATGTCGATGCAATTTTGAATAAACAGGCTTTGCACCGGCCTTTCTTCACTTCTGCCCAATAGTGTTCACATCCAGGGGTGTAGTGGGCGTGGAACGCGGGGGTACGCCGTCCACCCACTTCTCACGTGAAAAAAATAAAAAATAAATAAAAAAATGAAAAAGCCTACAAATTATATATTAAACCACATGCATTGGCAATGAACATAACCGAATTTGTAGGGTTGGGCGTCGGACGCAAGGGTGAAAGCAACATGCATAGAATACACTGACTAGACATTTCAAACCAATGAACAGGGCCAGGGGAATTAGCCTGACATAGCCCGACCATAATACTGCTGTTCATCCGTATTCATGGTCTGGAGGTTCTTTAACCTGGCGCGATTATACTGCGGGGGGAGGGCATTCACTTTTGGTTTGAAACAATTGGACAGCTCGTCTAATCAGCGTCGCTATTGGCCGGTAGACTCTCTACCGATATAAACACGCCCAAGAGGACCGTTCCCAGACCATGGATACGTATGAACATTCGTATTATGGGCGGGCTATGTCAGGCTACAGGGGAATGACAGGGGCACGCAGACACGCATGCACTCACACTCAAACTCCTCGGTCGCAATCGAGTTCTGCAGCCCTCTGACCTTCGTGGCTCTGTAGCCAGGCTATGACAATTTCGTTAGTTTTAACCAAAACATGAAATGTTCTTTACACCGTTGCGTTTTCTTTTTGCTTTGTTTTTATTCTCTTAACTGAGGCAGCGTCTGCGGGTAAGGGCTTTGAAGTGTTGAAAGTTGGTTTGAATAAGCGCAACGACGCATCATTTTGGATTCGTAGCCCCAAAACAGTAGGCTACCGGTAAATTTAGCGAAGTTCAACTCGTACTGAGACAGGTCGTTTGCCGTAAGGTTAATAATGCTTATAAAATAGTCAGGCTTATCTGTATCTAGCTAAAGCATTAAGTTGCTCTATGCGTGTTATAGCATCAGCATGTTGGAGTTGGAGTAAAGTAGTTCACGGATCATTACACCACTTAGATAACAGCATCTGCTTATTTTTAGTCATTTTTAGCCTACGTGAATATGGATGATGTTAAAACCATAACATGATTAAAACAATCTCGAATGGAAACTCACTGATTTACGTTGGACTGGCAGCTAGAAGTTCTGTATTGACAGTTAGTCATGCAGCCTAATAATAACAAACGCGACTGGAGATAAAGCAAGTTTTTTGTTTGGGGGGGGGGGGCGTCATCACAAATAGCGTACCCCCACTTCAAAAATCCCCACTACACCACTGTTCACATCTGTTGAAAACAGCCTTGTCAAATCATAAAATCAAAGACCAATACATAACACGAAACTGCAAACAGGGATCTGATGCTGAAAACTTTCAACATTCTATGACATGACTTCATACTTCTTTGGTATCCTCTCTCTAAGTGGAATTGTCCCTGAGAATTTATACATTTTACAGAGAGCGTCCACTACTGTACACTCCACTATCTCTTTCAAAAAAAAAAAAAAAAAAAAAAAGGCTGTGTAAAGATTTCCCAATTTCCAACTTCCTATATTTAGCATCAAATTGTACATAAAAGTACACTGTGATTGAAAGAAAGTTACATTGAACAGTAAAAAACAACAAAAAGTATACCTCTTGATGTGTTTCTGAAGCAATAGATTGAGTCAGGACTGAATTAACACGGGAGGATTTTATTTTTGAGTGCCCAAAATGAACTGGCTAAATGGAATGTGAGAGACTATTCTCTCAACCTGACAGTGGGATAGCTTATGATTATGAACGGCACCTTGGACTGAATCCAGTAGAACAGGTAGAGCTGTCGTTATGATCCATTTCCTGTCTAGACTCCTTACTATTTCAAGCTCTGACTCAGTCCCCGCTCTCTCATTTTCTCTCTCTATCTCTCAATCACACACACACACACACACACACACACACACACTCTTCTCCTTAGTATATGCCTATATGGGTCTTTGTGTTTGGACCATGCCAATATCACTGGTTTGTCTACCGCCACGTCACACTCATGTTGATAACAAAGGGAACACATTAAGGGTGGTCACATATGAGGTGATTCAGAAACACCAAGTTCCACCATCTTAGGGCACCCCAGTCTGTCGATGCTTTTAAAAGACTTTTGAAAACAAACCAAGCATTTTCTTAAATGGACTGAACAGACATTCTTTTAAATTTTTTTAATTTTTTTTTCTCCCCTTTATCTCTATTTTATTTTTATGTTTTTATTTTTAGCACTGTAGCACTTTGAGATTGCCTTAATATAAAGTGCCTTACAAATAAAATGTATTATTATTATTATCATTATTCCCTTCAGCCAAAAAGATTGTGCCCTAAACAGAGTTTATCTTTGCTAGTGGAAGACAGAGCCACACTGACAGACAAGGGAAGTCTGAAAGGAAATGCCCTAAGTCCGCTCACAGGTCAGAGGCAGAGGAGAGCAGACAGACAGGTCCTGGGAGTTCAGTGACAAATCTCATGCCTCAATGTAAATATTGTAGCCTAAAAGAAAGGCTTATACAGGGATCGGTCTATTTTAACTGGACGTTGTTTTGCACCTATGGCTCAAAATTGCTGTCAGGTGGAGGGTTGAGTAACCCTGCTCAACGCATACATAGGGTCACACACGATGGCAAGCATAAGTGGTACTGTATGTGAGAGTCGTAAAATCCCAGCATAAAGCGGCGCTGGAATGGTTTAAAGAGACTGATCCACATAAAGCTGT
This sequence comes from Sardinella longiceps, assembly GCA_027497455.2. Lineage (NCBI taxonomy): Eukaryota > Metazoa > Chordata > Actinopteri > Clupeiformes > Clupeidae > Sardinella > Sardinella longiceps. The sequence goes on from JAODXP020000023.1 coordinate 16,841,578, forward strand.
GCTGAACTGAATTTCCTGAACTGCATGGCTGATCTGACAAACAGGCGCCCGTTTCCCAAAAACATAATTGCTGACCAGTTAGCAACTGAAATTAGTTGGCAATGGGAAATTGCATTGCAACCAACATAGTAGCAACAATGCTTTAGGGAAACAGACCCCTGAAACGGGTTCTGGGTTGAACCACAAATTCCTAAGATGAGAGTGAAAGGCACCCTATTCTCTGAGTGGCATGGGACGCTTTGTGGCACTTTGGGATCAAACGACTTGGGGTGTGGTTCAGGAGAGGATGGGGTAGGCCATCAACTTAGTGACCGTGACCCCAGGTAAAATTGACCTGGCGAAAATAACCACCGATATGAATATAAAGCCGGGGATGGGTAGCCTGTTCATTGAGGTGGTAGCGACCTGCACAAGGAAACAGAGAAGTGTTGGCCTCAACATCTCTATCCTTGAGGCTGTGATGGCTGAGGTTATGGGAAATCAGTTCTCAGCTCTACCGACAGGCTACTACCACCTACCTGAATCACAGTCCCATAATATTATGCTGCCGTTCGTTCTGGTGAACAATCAGCTTGAAGACACCTATAAAGATGAGGTGTCTATCAGTTCTTTAGCCTATGGATCACAGGGTTCCTGTCGCCAGGAATGAAGTATGGTTATTGCGAGGAGGCTCGGTCTCACTATCGCCCCGGTGATTTCTATTGTTAAATATGATTAACACCCTAAGCAAACGGCTGAGATGGATGCGAAGTGGCAAAGATGGGCAGTGGGCACAAGTAGATTAGTCAAACAATGGTTGATAAATTCCACATGGACCGACATGGGCCTTCAAGAAAAAAGCTCCTCCTAGATACCATAATAAGACCGGGTGAGAAACTTATATGACTACGTTGTGGTGGTCACTGGGGGCGTTCCTGGCAAAATGGCTTGGGCGTCTGAGGGAGCTGGATATAGATGCTACAACGGGAGCGTGTCTATGTTCCCACAACGCTATGTTCACAGCCCTATGTTCCCACAGCCCTATATTCCCACAGCTCTATGTTCCCACAGCCCTATATTCCCACAGCCCTATTCTCACATTTCTAAGAGTTTTTTTTTTCTTTCTTTCTCCAAAGTCAGGTACTATAGTCCCACATTTTCACCCTTGCCTGGTAGACCCCCTATGTAAGTTCAAGCAAGATTCGATCTTTGGTATTATTTGCCCTTAATGGTGCCTTCCAGGTAGTGGGGTTTTTGGTAAGGGTTAAGGTTCTTTTATGCTGTGCTGCCTAGATTCATATTCACAATGAAAAAGATCTTCATCCACTCTCGTTTTCAGTTTTGCATCCACATTCCACAACGATTTTATATTCATCCACCTCAGCGATCATTTTTGAAATCGACCTCTGCTATCATTTTTGGAATCGTTTTCAATTTCAGATTCCTTTCATTCTAATGTTAACGGAAGGCCAAGGGCTACCTGGATAAATATTACCTGTGTTGGTATGAACATGCCCTTATCGGAACATGTTACTGTGGAAAAAGAGTGTCTAATTTTTTAAAAAAAATATTTGTAATGTGAGAGCATGGGGCTGTGGGAACAATGAGCCAAATTTCCCAAATTCCCTAAGAAATGTGGGAACATAGGGCTGTGGGAACAGGGCCTAATTTCCAAAAATTCTGTAAAAAATAAAAATTCCTAACAAATGTGGGAACATAGAGCTGTGGGAACATAGGGCTGTGGGAACATAGAGCTGTGGGAACATAGGGTTGTGGGAACATAGAGCTGACCCCGCTACAACAAGTTGTATCATAGACCACCCACTCAAGCGGAAGTGGCGAGTTTTAGACACTTTGATGTGCCACCACATGTTTACTGCTCCACGAACCTGATGATTCTTGATCCGACCCGGGTACAAGGCATGAACATTTGAGGTGACTATACAAGTGTGATATAGTACGAAGTAGCTCTCGGTCAAAAGAAGGGTGTTGAGTGTTCGGGCACTTTGAACCTCTGTGAAAGTTGACCTAGAGCTCAGCGTGTATTTTAAGTCGATGATACTCAAAACAAGATTATGAAAGCCCAGACAGTGTGTGCTTCCTCATAATCAGTTTGCAGAAATAATGAACAGTTATTTGAACATGTGCTTCATGATATTATTGAGCAATGTGAAGGGAAATGAAGCAACAATGACAATGGTTTGTCCTACAGTATGATACTACCAACAACAACAAAAATAAAAATACCAGTAATCACATAAATCATCATAATAATAACAATGAAAATAAATATAAATTGTGCTTTTTTTGTTTTTCTAGTATTTACACAAGAGATTTGGGGTTAAGTATAATCAAGTAATACTACTGTAACCAATGTCATATATCATATAACCTAAAACAGTTTTGAGTTTTGAAATCATCATCTTTTACCAATTTCATATATCATATCACACCTAAGACTGTTTTGAAATCCTCATCTTTATGTTACCAGAACCTGATATAACTTGAGAATAATGTGGAAAAGATCATTCTAGCCTGCTTCTAAAGTGTATTTTCTTTGTACTGTATACCTGATTTTCAAGTTAAACACAGCTGACCTGAGTGTCATCTGAACTGTGTGGGAGAAATTGAGGAAGTCTGTGCCTGTGTGCATATTGTCACATTGTCACATTGTGTTCTTTAAATTTTGACTATTGTGAAATAATGGTGAAAGAGCCAGATGCTGGGGCTAAATTAGAGATAGCCAACTGATGTAAACATAACGAGAAGTACTGTCAGAGTATAAATAGTCTGGGAGAATTCAGAAACCTTTTTCAACCGGGGAAAGGTAAGTTGGCTTTACTATCCGACCTAGACATTCACACAGGCTAAGGGCAAGAAGACGGAGTAGTATTAGTAGTAGTTAATCCTGAGAATAGTTACAAGACACAACTAGATTCATCAAAGTGTTATTTGTTGGCATCATACATGATTAAAGACTGTACACAGAATTGAGTATTGGTACAGTATTGGTATTATACATAATTCATTATAATAAGATCGTTATGTATTCCACTGTCCTGGTCAATATTCAATTCATTTTGCTTCCACCTTCCATCCGAATTTATCAATGAAGAGGAATGCATTCAAAACAGATTTTGTTGTGTTTTTAGTGGACGTGACGCCCATCCAGTCTACGAATCCCGATTATAGAAATAAATGGAATGCGGTATAAGCCATGCATCCCATACAGCTCTTATCAGCTGTGCTTTCGCGACTCTCTCTCTCTCTCTCTCTCTCTCTCTCTCTCTCTCTCTCTCTCTCTCTCTCTCTCTCTCACACACACACACACACACACACACACACACACACACACACACACACTGTCCCTTGCCCCTTCTATCTCTCTCAGCACCATTCTCTTCTGTAGGCCTACTATAATTATTTTTGGTCTAACGTATAACATATAGATGACGTACTAATAGATCATACCTGGGCAAACTAAGGCCTGGGGGTCACATGCAGCCCGTTGAGCTATTTAATCCGGCCCGTGGAGCCTTCCCAAAATAAAATAATTTCTCATTTAGCCAAGGTGACTTATAAAATAGGACTGATTTATCAAATTTGTTGTATTCATGAAATGCAAATGTTAACATGTCAAGCAGTTGACTGTTAACACCCGGACCGTTAGTCAAAATCTAAAACCAAATGTGGCAACATAGAGCTGTGGGAACATAGGGCTGTGGGAACATAGAGCTGTGGGAACATAGGGTTGTGGGATCATAGAGCTGACCCCGCTACAACAAGTTGTATCATAGACCACCCACTCAAGCGGAAGTGGCGAGTTTTAGACACTTTGATGTGCCACCACATGTTTACTGCTCCACGAACCTGATGATTCTTGATCCGACCCGGGTACAAGGCATGAACATTTGAGGTGACTATACAAGTGTGATATAGTACGAAGTAGCTCTCGGTCAAAAGAAGGGTGTTGAGTGTTCGGGCACTTTGAACCTCTGTGAAAGTTGACCTAGAGCTCAGCGTGTATTTTAAGTCGATGATACTTCAAAACAAGATTATGAAAGCCCAGACAGTGTGTGCTTCCTCATAATCAGTTTGCAGAAATAATGAACAGTTATTTGAACATGTGCTTCATGATATTATTGAGTAATGTGAAGGGAAATGAAGTAACAATGACAATGGTTTGTCCTACAGTATGATACTACCAACAACAACAAAAATAAAAATACCAGTAATCACATAAATCATCATAATAATAACAATGAAAATAAATATAAATTGTGCTTTTTTTGTTTTTCTAGTATTTACACAAGAGATTTGGGGTTAAGTATAATCAAGTAATACTACTGTAACCAATGTCATATATCATATAACCTAAAACAGTTTTGAGTTTTGAAATCATCATCTTTTACCAATTTCATATATCATATCACACCTAAGACTGTTTTGAAATCCTCATCTTTATGTTACCAGAACCTGATATAACTTGAGAATAATGTGGAAAAGATCATTCTAGCCTGCTTCTAAAGTGTATTTTCTTTGTACTGTATACCTGATTTTCAAGTTAAACACAGCTGACCTGAGTGTTATCTGAACTGTGTGGGAGAAATTGAGGAAGTCTGTGCCTGTGTGCATATTGTCACATTGTCACATTGTGTTCTTTAAATTTTGCATATTGTGAAGTAATGGTGAGAAAGCCGGGTTCTGGGTGGTAAATTAGAGATAGCCAACTGATGAAAACATAACGAGAAGTACTGTTAGAGTATAAATAGTCTGGGAGAATTCAGAAACCTTTTTCAACCGGGGAAAGGTAAGTTGGCTTTACTATCCGACCTAGACATTCACACAGGCTAAGGGCAAGAAGACGGAGTAGTATTAGTAGTAGTTAATCCTGAGAATAGTTACAAGACACAACTAGATTCATCAAAGTGTTATTTGTTGGCATCATACATGATTAAAGACTGTACACAGAATTGAGTATTGGTACAGTATTGGTATTATACATAATTCATTATAATAAGATCGTAATGTATTCCACTGTCCTGGTCAATATTCAATTCATTTTGCCTCCACCTTCCATCCGAATTTATCAATGAAGAGGAATGCATTCAAAACAGATTTTGTTGTGTTTTTAGTGGACGTGACGCCCATCCAGTCTACGAATCCCGATTATAGAAATAAATGGAATGCGGTATAAGCCATGCATCCCATACAGCTCTTATCAGCTGTGCTTTCGCAACTCTCTCTCTCTCTCTCTCTCTCACACACACACACACACACACACACACACACTGTCCCTTGCCCCTTCTATCTCTCTCAGCACCATTCTCTTCTGTAGGCCTACTATAATTATTTTTGGTCTAACGTATAACATATAGATGACGTACTAATAGATCATACCTGGGCAAACTAAGGCCTGGGGGTCACATGCAGCCCGTTGAGCTATTTAATCCGGCCCATGGAGCCTTCCCAAAATAAAATAATTTTATATTTAGCTAAAGTGACATATATAGTAGGACTGATTTATCAAATGTGTTGTTTTCATGAAATGCAAATGTTAACATGTCGACCAGTTGACTGTTTGACCGTTAGTCAAAATCTAAAAACAAATGTTGCCTTTCGGACAAAATAATTGCCCACCCCTGTAATAGATGATTGTATATCAAATAGATGTTTGTAAACAACATATAAGCATGCATAAAGCTTTGTGAATGCTGTAATTACTTAAGAGGTTTAATGACATTTAAATGTATAACTTTCTAAGCGTCTTTTTGTTATGATAGTGTGTGGGATCAAAAGTTTTAAAAAATGTTCAGTAATCCTTGTTTTTTGTTTTTTGGATGCTCTCTCCCATGTTTAGGAGTTTTGTAAAGGAAATGCTTTAACATTTTAATTTACAATAATATATTTTATTATTTTCTTTAGACTTGCCTAAAAATAGAAAGACTAATGACTGGGTTTCTATCTAGAAAGGGAATGCTTTTCCTGATCTGTCTATATGTGTCAGGACTGACAGTTCTGGCACAACCTCAAGGTAAGCAAAGTTTGAGTACTTGTAAATGGTTTCTCTTTTGGCATGGACTCTGGCAGGACTCAATGATATGAACTGATTTCTGATACTGAAATAAGTTTCTGAATCAAAAAATGGATTCCCCTGGGTTTATGGTATTACACATGGTCAACTGCACCATGGCCATCCTTTGGGCCGCTTATTAACTCCTAGTGTAAAAGTGGTGGACCGCTTCTGTTTAAATTCTATTATTATACGGGTCTCTAGAATGTTGAGGGAGGCTCCATTCACTTTCAATGGGCCTCCTCAACGTTCGCAGGTCAGTTATATTTGTATAATGACCGCTGAAAAACTATAATGACCGCTGTCAATGGCAACAGGTTTTTTGCTTGAGATTCATGTCTCCGTATCATTCCGCGCATAGAGATCAACAATGAAAATGAAAGGAGATCAGCTGCGTTCTATAGAATGTTTCAAGTTGAAGTTTCTTTGCGAACTATTTGTTTCTCCGCAGAAGCCATGAAATGTTAACAAATTAAATGTAAAAGACACATCTGTAAAATATTATATCGTCATGTTGGCAAGGACCCGTATAATAAGCGGGATAATGTATTGTCCACCGGTCATTATAGAGAAATAATTCCCTTGAGGACGAATCAGAGACCGCTGTGCGTCGGTCTCCGGTTCTTCCTCTCGGGAAATATTTCTCTGTAATGACCGGTGGACAATACATTATCCCTTACATAGTGGCCTTGAAACGGCCCTGGCCTCTCAGTACAGTGAATGTGGTAAATGTGTCTCTTGTTAGCTAAAAACTTGGCATTGTACGGAAGGGCCACTCAATCAACCCTAGTTGAAAACCCCTGGGCACCGTTTGGTGAAGCTCACAATGCAATTGACGGAAATCATGACTCACATTATTATCATGGATCCTGCACTGCCACTTTGTGGCAAGCTAATCCTTGGTGGAGGCTCGATCTGCTGAGCGAATACGTCATCACTTCAATCATCGTCACCAACAGAGGAGACGGCGTCTCTGAAAGACTTGATGGAGCTGAGATTCATATTGGCAATTCCCTGGTAGAAAATGGCAATAAGAATCCTCTGTGAGTTTCAAAACTTGTTTAGTTGTTAAATATTTTGTGACAGGTAATATGAAACTTCGAGCTCTTTTGGGAATGAATATCCCACTACATAATGTTGCAAAAGTAAGCAATGACTCCACTGAACATAATCAATCAATCAACAAATAATTGAATGAAAATAGAAAATCATCTGGAGTACAGAGCTCCACCGAGGCAATAGGGTCACTGACACACTAGAAATTCCAGATGGTGATACAGATGGTTGATCACCACCAAAATGTAATAACTTGAAAAGTCTGTTCCTTGTCCCAACACCGTTAATCTCCAAAAATGTAATTCCAAATCTGTGCAATAATTTTCAAGTTAGGCTGGCAAAACATAACCTTCTTGGTGGAACTACTTAGATGTGTGCTGTTTCATGTGGTGATGTTAAATTTAAACATCCATATGACCACTTACTCCCATCATTCTTCAGGGCAGAAGTTATATCCTCCATCCCAGCAGGGCAATCCCACACCTTCCGAAGGGATAATGGGATGCAGGGACGTTATGTTAATGTTTTCTTGCCTGGAAGCAACAGGGTTTTGACACTTTGTGAGGTTGAGGTCTATGGCTACCCAGCACTGAACAGTAAGCATTTCCTTCTATTCATTATTTCATAGGCTTACGGTGCCCACACACCAAACTTTCGCGTGTGCTTAACGTCTCCGGGAGCTTCGCAAGTCCAGATTGTTTCGTTGTTCCCTTTCACACTGCACAGTTACGTTTGCGTTGTATACGCGGTCAGCATGCCATGCATTTTCAATGGGAGCCCGCTCATTGCACGCGGAACGTCCGCGCAGGAAATAGACTCGATTTTATTTAGAAGGAGCATCGCGGACATGTCCGGTCTGCCCAGACATGCGCCGCGCTTACACCGCGCTCCTGTGTGCAAGGCATGATCTGTTTTCATGTATTTTAACCGTTTCGGACTGATACCGGAGACGTTAAGTGGGCGTCTCGCGCTTCCGGTGTGAAACCACCGTTATGGGGCTCAGGTGTATTTTCTGATGTTGTGTAGATATCTGTACCTCCTGACTTTACTTTTTTTTTATTTTGAGTTTTTGACCATTAATTTGCATTAACAAAATGGCTGCCGAAATTAGCGATTTTAGCAACGGTATTTTAGCAAGCACTACATTTCCATGAAAATAAATACATGTTTCATATGTTTGCATCTTACAAATGTTCCTTGACCAAACTATCAATCATTCAGGGCAAAAAAAAACTTAATGATGCAAAAATTTCATTTTTATGCAGGAATATGCTAATTAACATAGTTCTTACCAAAAACGAATCAGTTGTAACTAAGCCTACAGATATTCACAGCACAAGAAGTCATAATTAAAACATTTTTCTTAAGTTTTGAAAGGATTACAATAACTATTATTCAAATTGCTTTGGTTCTTGCGGGCTGGATCTAGCCCAGGGGCCGCCATTTGGGGACCACTGACCGAAGAGATCACAGAATTAGCACTGACTATTAATCAATTGGGTCAGAACTTTGAACTGTGTTTTCAACATCTTAACATGCTCCAAATGTTAAATTTAACTCTCTGTTCAAGGAAACCTATATGGGTTTACGGTCGGTTTCCACAGGGCAAAAATTTCGCCTACCTCCCATTGAAATGAATGGGAGGTGAATTTCGCCCTGCGAATGGCGAATTCGCCAAGACCGGCGAAAAAAGTTGAGAAATCTTCAACTTTTGGCGAATTTCGCCAGGCGATAACCAATCAAGTTCATTTGAAACGTTACGTGACAAGACAAGGGCGGGAGTACAAAATTTTGCAAACATCATGGCGGCATCCATGACTTCGTTACATGAAAAATATATTATTTGATTAAAGGGTCCTTGGGCCATAGTTTCTGTCTACATCATCATTGATTGTGTTTAATATTGTATACGAGTGCTATCGTGGCTGGTAGAACACTGCAGGTTTACAAATGAGGTTAATAACTTCAGTTAGCTCAATGCTAACAACTAGCTAACGATTAGCCGTGTTAGCACACTGTTATCAGTCAATATTGACACAAATTACCGTTGACAATAAAATAAAACCAAAACGAACATTTGCATGTGTTACACGAACATAATAGGGGCAATTAAACCACTGTAAATCCCAATTCCAACTCCTGGTTAAGTTTAGCTGCTAGGTTAATGTGAGCAACCCGGCTCAACCGACCCAGACACCCTGCTACGACCAGAGAGTGCTCTGCTTGGTATACGCTCCCCAGCGAAGATTCGCCTGGCGAAATTCGCTGAGTTTTTGCCGTGTGGAAACCGACCGTTAGACCTTAATTTCCGTACTTCCGTACTGGTTAGTCTCCAGTAGATTAAGCGGTAACACTTTAGGGTAAGGGTATGAAATCATTCATGATTAATTCATGATTCATGCATTAGCCTAATTCATCTCTGAATGTCTAATGAGTCATCAGGATTTAACATTAATTCATTGTTTGTCATTAATGACCTCCTGCTGAAATAGCACATGATCTTAAGCATTAATTACTTTGGGTACATCATCATGATTAATTAGCATGATCATGATGACTTCATCATGTTTGTGCCCCCTCAACTAAAGTATTGGCAGGGTTCAACATTTGCAAATTGTAAAATTGGATGGTCCTGTCAGTGGTAAAAAAATTGCTCTTTCCATTTATTTCTTTATTCTTGCTAACAGACAGTTACACATGTGCACTCTTTTGAACATCAAAATAAGAGCGGCATACATGTCATCAACTAAGCATTATTTTTTAAGGGCGTTCATCATATTTGTGGCCCATCAGATGAAGTGATGAAAGTGACACGAATTACAGGTTAGTTGCTCATGAGTTCATCATGTTTGTACCCTCCAAACAAAAGTGTTGACATGGTTAAATAGGTAAAATTTTGTTGACATGATATGGAATAGATAAAAATCAATGCACTGTCTGGGATATTCTTGAAAAGACTACATGATGAACTCATGAGGAACTAGGCTAAATAAGTTCAAATTCTTTTGAACAAAAACATCATGATCATGCGTAATTAATCATGACTCATGATGATGTACCCAGAGTAATTAATGCTTAGCATCATGTACTATTTCAGCAGGTGGTCGGATCAGAGTTTGTTATATTAATGCATGGCTGGTATAAACAGCTTACACGAGAAGTTGTGGATAATGATTTGTTTTGTTGTATTGCATTGAGTATCAGAATTCACTGTTTCTGTGTAGGTGAGAATGTGGCATTGAAAGGAAAAGCTACTCAGTCACCTTGCTGGACATGGTTTTGCATACAATGACATTGATGGGAATCGTGATGGCATATATTGCCATGGATCCTGTACTCACACCGAAGCTCATCTCAACCCATGGTGGAGAGTGGACCTGCTCCAAAAATATAAAATCTTCTCTGTGATCATCAGCAGTGTTGAGTGTAACGAGTTACAAAAGTAACTAATTAATGCATTACTTTTTGTGGTAACTTGGTAATGTAAGGCATTACAGAAAAGAAATGGTAATATTTTATTCGATACCTTTTATATACCCTCTATACATACTACTTATGTTTGATGTGTTAATTAAGCGTCTTGAGCTGCATTTATATTGCCAAATCCTTACGTCCAGTTATAGGCCTGCTGGTAAGAGTAACTTAAAAGTAATGCAACGGTAGTGTAATGCCTTATATTTTCAAAACAGTAATATAATGTAAGGGATTACTTTAAAATATCGGTAACAAGTAATAAATAGCACATTACAGTTTTGTAGTAACTTGCCCAACACTGATCATCAGCAACACTGTGTGTGTTCCCAGTACACTAAATGGGGCTGAAATCCGAATAGGAAATTCTACAGAAGAAGGAGGTATCAACAATCCCAGGTAAAAGCGATATTTGAGTTTACACCTATCTGTGTATCTCATGTCTCATGACCAATAACATTTGAAGACCAACAACAGAACACAGTCTAATAATGTGTAGGTCATTAGGCAAACACCCTGTATTAGTGTCATTAACCCCACTTTTAACATCTTTTCAGGTGTGCTGTAATCACCTCTATTCCTGCTGGTTTCTCTGAAACCTTTGAGTGTAACGGGATGGAGGGACGCTACGTTACTGTGGTTAT